>OX383312.1:4817500-6017500 GCA_947523025.1 Dryobota labecula | reverse complement strand
AGAAGATGCAGGAATACTCACAAACCGTAAAGTAATATTACGTAGGGACCCTATTAATAGACAAAAACGAAGTTGTAACTACAAGTATCATAGAGAGATACTTTTCTACACTGCGTCATGTAAAACATGGCTGAGATCAACCATGACTGAAAACCGTTTGAACGGCCTATGCATGCTCAGTGTACACCGAACCATGGTACAAAAAACTAAGGATACAATTGAATCTGAGGTGTTAAAACGGTTTTGTGAAGAACGTCGTCGACTACTTATTTTGTAAAATAAATTGATTGATATTTTGTTTTTAATTTTTAACGTAACCTGCCGCGTTGCTCATGCAGCATTTACCTTAGATATATTCTCGGTTTGTCTACGCCTGCCCCCCCCCCCCCCCTTAATAAAATCCTAGCTAGCTAAATCTGTAAATAAAACACATAAAACAATATTGTTTTTTTTATTTCCTTTCCTAATTATGTTCCTTGACTCATCCTAATTTATATAAGTTGAAATTATTTCTTTATATCACTATCACTACATATTATAAAACAAAGTCCTCCGCCGCGTCTGTCTGTCTGTCTGTCTGTCTGTCTGTCTGTCTGTTCGCGATAAACTCAAATACTACTGCACCGATTCTCATGCTGTTTTCACCAATGGATAGCTTGGTTCTCTAGGAAGGTTTTAGTATATAATTTGTTATGTTTTTGTATGCATTTTTGTATGAATTAACGATATTTGTTGGAGGTGTCGGAAAAAAATAAGCCGTCTGGGAGCTTTCAACGAAAACGCTGTCTAAACCCTTTGAGATATAACAAAATAATGTATGGTGGAATTGTGTATCATAAAAAGGTCTTCAAAAAAGTCCGCGATGGCATATGTCTATCTCTTAAGGATAACATACTATATCCATTTTATTGACTTTTTGTAGGTATTTGTTTGCCGAATTTAACTCTTGGAAATACGATTACGATAACAATACGCTATAATATCAGTAGCTATTAGCCAAATTATGTTCGTAGATAAATAAGCTAGCTACTTACGTGTATTTCAAACAGTATACAAGAATATTTATCATAAAAACATTACTAAACACGGCGGCCTTATGATCAAAATTTGTGCATTCCAAAACTTTCGTTACTTTTTCACTGACATATTTATCACTTTTCGATAAACTAACACTCAATACGAAATCTACACTTATTTCTCAGTAATTCTGTATAAGATTCTTCTAAGATTAAACCGTTTTCTCATTGAATCCATTACTTTTAGCACGTATAACCTTGATGAATGTTTACATTAAGCATCGCGTCACACCGCCACACGACCACAGAGTATAGACGTATTTTGTTTTCTTTTTTCGTTCGTTTAGTGGTGTTCCCGCTAAAATGTCAACCGGTCAATTATTAGTCGATTAATCGAATTCTACATCCAGATCGTGTTGCAAGTACAAAATAAATGTCTAATATTTCGTCCAATTGCGAACGTGACCCTGAGAAAAGTTAGTACTTACGTGAATTATTCTAAAATTATTATTTGTGTCGCAATTTTATTTCGTGTTGTATTTGGTACAATTGATTGCTTTAAGAATTTGAGTGAAATTTCGTATTTTGATTTTGTGTTTGTTATCTTTAGGTAAAGACTCATTCACGTTCAGAACATAAGTACTTTTACTATATTAAATCATTTGTTTCGGTTTCTATTCACATAGTGTTCATGAAGAAACCATAAAACCATAGTTATTATTGTGAAATGTTAAAAGTTTGATGTCAAGCTCGATAGATGGCGTTGACGTCGAAATAGATCTCGCTATGGTTTCGTTACCGCGATTTGGTTGGGGTCTCACAATTTTAATTTAATATACCAGCTTAGATCAGTACACAATTGTGGTTTTATTTTCAACCCTATTAGTGTGCACATTAGTTCGATAGTTCAACTCATTACCAGCTCGGTAATAAACACATAGTGAGTCACATTAAAATTAATATTAAGTTAGAATTTTGAGATATAGCCTGGGATATGGAGAGGGTAGTACATAGGGTACTTTTTTATGCGATAACCGACATCCACGCGGGCGAAGCCGCGGGCAAAAGCTAGTTCATCTATATTAACATAAGATGACAAAAACTCGAAAGGATGAATTCGTATCTTGGCGCCAAAACACGTTTTTGCTTTTTTGACGTGGCGGTTAAAAACTTTAGGTGAGGTTGAGCCACCTGCATCTTTTTTAGATGAAATACTGCTTTTAAGAGATGACTTTGAAAATGTTGATGATGAACAGTAATACTTCTTGTGACGTACCTATAATGTGTTTTTTGTTCTCCTTACACAACCAGCTTATAACACATCACCTTATTATTTTAGATCTACAGTCAATGGCAGTGTCGCGGGGCCCGTAGCAAATTCTATCGAGGGCCCCTTGATCTGCTATAGGTTCTCAAGTATAAAGTGGTTAAAAAAAAATCAAGCCACGTTTATTTGCCATCTATAGGTTACAGTTATGTTGGTTTTTAATCGTACAGTAGATTATTATAGGCCCTGTTGGGCTCTGACAAGTACAATAACCCAGAGATGAAATTGCCCCGACAATTTAAACTTTGGAATTTTATATCTGGTCTAACAAGCACTTTACCACCTAGCGTAATACATGTTTTTATAGCAAATTGAACGTTCTATAAAAAAAGGTATCTTATATTTTTTCAAAATTTATTCGAGGTTAAAGTTGGACATACCTAAATTGTCCGTTTTTTCTTCCATCGCGGCATAATTATTATTGTTTAGATAAAACAAAACAATCTCCGGGTTTGGATACGCGGGGCCCGTAGCATTTGCTACTCTTGCTACGTAGTCAATCCGGCACTGGTCAATGGCCGTGAAAAGCCGCGCTATTTCGAAATGAATACATCTAATCCATTTTCGTGAATGAGTGTATCAGATCGTGTAAATCACATCAAGATCTGTCACGTAGTACAGACTTGACTTTGTTTTATACTATTGAATAGTTTACCTACTATTTTAACTTAAAATACCAATGAGACCTATCCCCTCATTAGACAATCGCTCTTGTGAGATTTTAGGTTAATAAGATAGTCATGTTTTGACTGTCGTATTTCACAGTATTCCGATTACATAAAATTTTGCTAATATTACCACTGTAATCTAGAGATTATAAGGAATAAACCAACATGAATTTCATTACAATACGCCACAATTTGTTGTGGGCCTATTCCGCAAACCCTAAGCGGTGCTAAGCAAAAACAAAGTAATTGCGAGGGCTGGTGATGGGATGCGACAGGGGGGGCTGTCATAGTGGTGGACGATATACATCGATGTATTAAAAACACCCGATGTATAGTAACGATGCATCGAATCGAACCGATGTATTGTTAATTTTTCAACATCGAATATACATCGATGTTTTTTACTCGATGCATCGATTTTTTTTATTTTTATTATTTTTAATTAATTCTTTAAGTATTTATTTATTTTTAACAGTGCTTTCTTACATAAGACAACTGTCAAAATGGACTTCTTACGGCGGCCGTACTATACTATACTATATATCTAAACTAGTTTTTTCAAAGAAATCTGTTCAGCCATTTAGAAGATGGTGGGTGAGTCAAGTCAAAGACACTCGGATGAGCTCGGATTTTGGGCAATTGTGTATCTTTTGAACACAATACTCTCCTCTTTTGCGCAGTCGTGTAAAAACAATCGATGTTTGGATAGCATCGATGTATTTTTTTATATATCGATATTAAATCGATACCACTATCCGATGCATTACATCGAAAAAAACATCGATGGTATTTTTTTATGTCCATCACTAGGCTGTCACATCCCATCGCCAGCCCTCGCAATTACTTTGTTTTCGCTTAGCATTCTTTCCGACTTTTTGTCCTCCTAAGGTGTGCTCCTAAGGGAAAATAGCCTATAACCTTTCTAAAGAAAAGGGATGGTGACTAAAAAAAATATTTTTTGTCCGTCATGTAGATTATTAAAAAATATTGGACACATATTTTATCTTTTTTTACGTAATCAAAACATTACGGCGATAAATTGAGTTCAAATGTTGCATGACGTTTTTTTTTTTTTATCTATGGCATCTCTGAGTGTAACCACTAAGGTTCAGACTCTTTAACCGGACTTTCCTGTGGCTGCCTTAAGCTCCTAACGAAACTTAATGCCTCCAGCCAGGGCGTAAAAACTATAAACTAAACGACTGCTGCTCGCTAAGGGCACCCCCTGTGGGGTACGAACCTCGGCTTAGGGCAGCTGAGTCGGAGGGAGGGTGGCAAGGGACCGACGGTGGCTGGATAAAATCAGTGTTTTGATTATTATCAGGGGGAGTTTGGATTACATGCTGTTCAGCTAAAACGCGTGCTGGCGCTTCACTTACAGTCAAGGGTTGGGGAGGAGGCATGACGTCACTTCTCACTTGATTTTATACTGAGCTGCGACGCAACGAGCCCCCACCCCCCAAGTTAAATGTGTTTTATCTAAGTCATTTTTTATTAATATGATCAAGCAAATAATACGTGTCTAATATTTTTTTATTATCAGATTGACAGACGAAACAGGTTTTCTTTTTTTTTTACCCAGGACACATCCCTATTGGGCTAAGAATCCAAAACTAAAAGAATTTTTCAATTCGAACCAGTATATGCGTATATATTTATACGAGGGCGGCACTGAAAATTTCGGGAATCAAGGAAGAGACACAACATTACTGTTTAAAAATGTATTTATTGCTTTTCGAAGTATTCTCCGCGGAATTTGACACATTTTTCCATACGATGGAACCAATCATTGAAGCAACCATTCCATTCGGAAGTTGGGGTCTCCAAAATGGCCGTTTTGTAGGCGTCCACAGCTTCTTCAAGTGATGAAAATCTCTGTCCACGCAATTTATTCTTTATTTTAGGGAAAGTATAGAAATTATTAGGGCTTAGGTCGGGGCTGTACGGCGGATGGTCTAATAATTCTATGTTTTCTTGCTCTAAAAACTCTTTTGTTCATCACCAAATGCAAAAATCATCCGGTCAACACACTGTTTTTGTGTTAAACCACTTCGAAAGTCATAATAAATCATCGCTCTTGAATTTTCTCGAGTCAATTCCATTTTCTCAACGACTAAACAAGTTTGACAAAACAAGACCGAGAATCTTTTTTTAAATAAATAAATGGTATTCGATTTTTTAAACCAAGGAGTTTTCAATTAAAAAGATTTTAATATGACAGGAACAGTGGAAATATTCCATTCCCGATACTTTTAGTGCAGCCCTCGTAGTAGTGTAGAAAATTTTGATAATAATTAACAATTGAAATTTTCCTTTTTACAGGATGACTCCCAGCTGAGTGATAACGAGATTAAAGTGTTTTGCCCGAAATGTGACACGGAGGTATCGCACACCGCAGCTGGAATACAAGAGGTACAGTCAACCGTGCATTACTGGTAACATTTGCAGAACGAAAATCGCCCTTATCGCTCAGACATAAGGCGATATCAATGTCAAATTATTACTTCAGGGCCTCAAGTCTGCTATTACAATAGTGTCAGAATGGTCTATCATTGATTTCATAATTGTTGATTTTGACAAGTTTGGTAATCTACTAATATAATGGCGTCATTATGACTTTCCAATGGTCAGCCACTGACACTCCATTGAAAGAATTGGTAATCTCGTACATAATGACAAATAAAACTTCCTACTAAACTTCCAACTTCCTACTAATTACGATTGCCTAAAACACTAATAAATAATATGTAAAAATATATATAAATAAAATCTGGCATGAATAAATGTTCAAAATGCCATTGTAATACAATTCTATTACGAGACCATTGACCGACCAATGATCGACCATTATGAATTTAGCAGATTACGAACTTTTAGCAAAATGACAATGGGATCGTGTTGGAGTGACGAATTTATAAAAATAGCAGACTTGGGCCCCTGATCTGTTGTTGACATTCGACTATTTATAAATAGAAATAAAACATACATACATACATACATATACTCACGCCTTCTCCATGGGGGTAGGCAGAAACTACAGAGCGCCACCTGCTACGCCCTTACATACATTTTTTTTGCTTCGTTTTCATTCATACATCTGAGGCCCTAGTGTGAGTTTATTTACCCGTGTCTATAAGGCGTGCTCAATCTTTGTCCATTTTTAAAATTATGATCAAAATACACCATCTCTCTCCTTAACCAGAATTTCTTTTTTGTTTTGTTATTTGCACTTGCTTCATGATTATTATTGTAGATAAGTATAACATGTTTTATTCAAAATTCAAAATTGTAATTCAAAATATCTTTATTGTGGGCATATGTTTGTTACAGGTCATAACAAAAAAATTCAGTTCCAATATGTCCTGCCTAATTGGCATACAATAATTATGTGTAGGCATTAAGTTTAAAATTATTTTACACGTCAAATTTAGTTATTATAAATGTCAAAATATCAAAATACAGTAAAATTAATATTAGGTATATACAGTGAAATTAATACATGGTCAACAAATCAATCAATAATTCAAGAAATCTTGGATCGTGTAGTATGCTTTATCAATTAAAAAGTTGCGTAATTTATTTTTAAACACTGGAAGTTCCTTAGTGCTCAGAATGTCAATAGGTATTTTGTTGTATATTTTTGATGCAATGCCACACTTTATGTATGTATGTATTTATTGTAGGTATATGTTACCGGCCAAACCCGATTTCAGGCCAAACCCTACACGCGATAGGACAAACCAGTATAGCCTAGGCCAAACACCACCTGCGCTAAGATAGGTCGACGGAGCCCCGCGAAGTGCGCCGAAAATATAATTTGTGCGTCTTCAGTTTTTCGAGATATTGCATTTCATGCTGGAGTAACGTTTTGCGCGCCTGTAGAATAAACATGTACGAGTACCTCTTTATTTGTGCGTATTTGTGACAGAATTAGATTTAAGAAAATATTTATAATTTTTCAAGTAATCGCGCTTTTTTTAAAACCCGAAAAAATATCGTAGCGTCTAAATGAGAAAACGTATAAGCTCGCTGAAAACTGTATTCGGTCCTTCTTGGCACTTTTAATGACCATAAAAAGTTTCAAAAGTGTACATGCATGCTTTATTGAATAATATTGCTAAAAGTCAAAACGACGGTGTCATAACTTTGACGGAAAAATACAAGAAACCGGCTAAATCAAAATTTTGTGCGTTTGGCCAAAAATATATAGTGAAAACATTCAGCTTGGAAATGTTCGCATTATGTAGATATAAACAAAAAACAAAACATGTACACAACGGCTGGTTATCCCACCAAATCCGAATGACTAGTAAAACGCGACGATTTCATACTTTAAAAAAGCGCGATTACTTGAATATTATAAATATTTTCTTAAATCTGTCACAAATACGCACAAATAAAGAGGTACTCGTATATGTTTATTCTACAGGCGCACATATAATGGTTTTAGAGATACACGATTCTGCAAAACGTTACTCCAGCAGGAAATACCTACCTAGTTGATATTCCACCAACTCGCACTAAGCGTTTTCAAACGTCTTTTATAATGCGCGCAGCAAAGGAGTGGAACTCTCTGCCTGCGTCTGTGTTTCCGAACGCATACAACCCTAATCTATTCAATGTGAGAGTGAACAGGCTTCTTCTGGGTAAGCTCACTCCATCGTAGACTTTGTCTCTGTCATCCAGACCTAGACTAAAGTCAAGAGCAAACTCATAGTAGAAGTAAAAAAAAAAAAAAAATGCAATATCTCGAAAACCTGAAGACGCACAAATTATATTTTCGGCGCACATTTTTGCACAAACATAAGCTCTCTGCCCATGCAAAATATTTCTCTCTCCGACCTTTCGTTTAAAATTTTCCTACTGGACAAACGTTACTCCAGCAGGAATCTTTTTTCCGTTTTATTCCAAAACGACAAAGCTCACAATGTTTTTATGTGGCGCACATTTACAGCAGATTACGCACTAATTATACGTTCCACTCAGATCACTCTAGGAGACACTTTCCTGCTGGGGTAACGTACACGCTCTAAACCACTGCGCTAAACGGGTCGTCGGGTAATGAAAAAACGCCCATCCCTAGAAGGCGATTACTGATCTGTTTCTTGATGTCTATTCTCAGGGATGCTCGGCACCCACTGTTTATTTCTCATGGGTGCTCGAGCCCCCGAGCACCTGAGTCGGCGCCCCTGACCTGCAGTAATGTTTCTCCTTCCCTCTTAATCCATCCAAAGGTTGTCTTTAAAGGCTCCTGCAAACAGGCGCGACACGCGACGCGAAACAAAGTCACTGTTCGTAGGGCGACACGCGGTGCCTTTGTGTCGCGCCTGTTTGTAGGAGTGTTAAAAGATCGCCTTTGGCGATAAGACCGCCCATTGTGTGTCACCCCTTGTCAAATTTTCTACATACCGGATGACATTTTTTACCGTCTCGTAAAAATTTGGGTATACTAGGTGAACGGAGTAGAAGCCTATGGCATAGTTTTTATTATTTTTTCTTTAACCTAGAAAGAAATTGATCTATGGATAAATACCACACATTTGAAGTAAACTTATCATACTATAACAATAAACATAGAAATTTAACAAAAAACATAATTAAATGAATAAATACGACAAATAATATTGAAATTTAAATCATACGTACCCAAATTTCAATATTTTTATCTTATTTCTTAGTTATATTTATGAAAAAAAAAACAAAAAAAAACTATGGCATAGGCTTCTACCCCGTTCACCTAGTATACCCAATTTTTTTCGACACGGTAAAAAAAGTCATCCGGTATAAATTTGTGATTTTTATGGTGTGGAAGTGTGGAATGAAAAGTATTCTATCTATCACAGATTTCTGAGCACCCCAGCTGGTTTTTTTAGGGTATTTTTGTTTTAATTTTTTTAAATTAATTCATCATTAATCTGATACTGCGCATCGATGCTATTGGTTGATGAGCGTAGGTTAGCGTTACTACAGCGGACGAGCGGTGCAAGCAGGAATAGTCCGATAGTGGTCAGATGTCCGTGACCGCTATCATCATGATCTGCCTAGTCTTTCTCAATTATGTTGGGTTCGACTTCCAGTTTGACCGGATGCAGCTGCATACCAGGGGCCCAAGTCTGCTATTTTTATAAATTCGTCACTCCAACACGATCCCATTGTCATTTTGCTAAAAGTTCGTAATCTGCTAAATTCATAATGGTCGATCATTGGTCGGTCAATGGTCTCCTAATAGAATTGTATTACAATGGCATTTTGAACATTTATTCATGCCAGATTTCATTTATATATTTATTTATTTATGTACACACAAAATACTTGACAGGACAATATATTAACATAGAAGAGCACAAAGGTACTGCTTATTTCAAAAGAAATTTCTTCCAGCAGACCTGCGAAAGGAAAGAAATATATTTTTGCATATTATTTATTAGTGTTATAAGCAATCTGAAGTACTAGGAAGTTGGAAGTTTAGTAGGAAGTTTCATTTATCATTATGTACGAGATTACCAATTCTTTCAATGGATTGTCAGTGGCTGACCATTGGAAAGTCATAATGACGCCATTATATTAGTAGATTACCAAACTTGTCAAAATCAACAATTATGAAATCAATGATAGACCATTCTGCAACTATTGTAATAGCAGACTTGAGGCCCTGTACTTTAGCTACATGCCGCGATAGTACACTGTTATGCCAAACACTAAAGTTAATAATAATATATAATTATGTGAATAAAGGGCGCACCGAGGGAGCGAAACGTCATTGCGTTCGTTTGATTCCTTGCTGTATCGTCATTACTTATACTTTAGTTATGCAATTAATATCACTACATATTATAAAACAAAGTCCTCCGCCGCGTCTGTCTGTCTGTTCGTGATAAACTCAAAACTACTGCACCGATTTTCATGCTGTTTTCACTAATGGATAGCGTGGTTCTCGATGAAGGCAGCTGACGTAGATTCCATTTTCATTCTACAAAAGAGAGCAATCCGCGCGATTTATAAAATGGGTCCTCGTGAGTCCCTTAGAAATAAATTCAAAGTAATTGATATACTAACTTTGCCTTCTCTTTATATCTTAGAAAGTATTTTGTATGTTCGCAAAAACTTAGGACTTTTCAAAATAAGAAGCGATTTCCATAATATAAATACACGTAGTAAACATGAAATTGTGATACCCAAATTCAGATTAACTAAAACTAGCAAGTCATTTCTTATAAACAGTATCCGCTTTTATAACAAGTTGCCAAAGTCGGTTACAGAACTTAGCGACGGAAAGTTCAAAACCCACATCAAACGTGTCCTTATCAAAAAAGCATATTATAAGATAAAAGACTACGTTGAAGACAAGGAAGTTTGGCAATAATTCCTTCTGCACATGTGGCTTCCCTGGTACCTCATAAACAACATAACTATGTCAATGTCTATTAACTGCTCCCAAATAACGATGTTTATTTAGAATTTTCAATTATTTTTTTACATACTTCCTTGACATAATCTTTTCATTATTTGACATTATTTACCTACAAATCGAATTCCAATTCTTTATTAGTGGCTTTTGTGGACATGATATTTATTCAGATATGTTACTGTAGTTGTAATTGCAATCATGTCATTAATATTTTATATACTTAGATTATTTTATATTTTGTGAATGTGAGAACGTTGTAGGCCTAGTAGAGTGTAGACGTAAAATAAAGACGGTTTGGAAAATTATCAATAATGAAACAAATAGGAACAAAAAGCATAATTCTGATTATACACTGGAGACGTCGTGTGGTCTTATTTGCGATAACAAAGTAGTTGCGCAAGAATTTGTAAATTTCTTTACCAGTATCCCACTCAAAACGACTGAAACCTTAAATTCCTCACCCTCGCTCTCTTTTGATTTAGTAAAGGCGAACGTTTCAGCCTGCCCGATTGAATTTAACTTTAAGCATATTAACCCCATAATAGTAATAAAAGCTTTTAAGCAAATCAAGATCAAATTAACCGAAGATCTTTGGGGAATGTCTGTTAAAGTCTGTACCTCTATAATTGAGACTATAGCCCCTTACTTAGCCTTAATATTTAACTTGTGTGTAGATCAAGGAGTCTTCCCGGATTTAATGAAATACAGTAAGGTAATACCTCTTTTCAAATCCGGGGACAGTAAAGACACCAATAATTATAGACCCGTATCCGTGTTGCCGGTTTTCAGTAAGGTGTTTGAAAAGGTAATGCTTAATCAAATGCTCAATCATTTTAACACGAATAAAATCCTTCACGAACAACAGTATGGTTTCACCAAAGGACGTTGCACGACCGACGCCGGTGTAACATTATTAAGACACATTTTTAATGCGTGGGAAGAGGCCCAAGACGCCATAGGAATCTTTTGTGACCTCTCCAAGGCATTTGATTGCGTCGATCACGAAACCTTACTTTTGAAACTTGAGCATTACGGACTTGGAAAACTTGCACTTAGTTTAGTAAAATCTTATTTAAATGATAGACAACAGCAAGTTCAAATAAATGGTATCAATTCACTCGGTTTAAAAGTAAAAATGGGTGTTCCACAAGGCTCGATATTGGGTCCTTTCCTTTTTTTAGTGTATATAAATGATCTACTCCATTTATTAAAAATTCAACCACAAATGGTGTTATTTGCTGACGATACTTCCTTAATTTTTAAGGTAGATAGACGTGCTACAAATTTTGACGACGTAAATAACGCTCTATTGCAGGTCCAAAATTGGTTTACTGCTAATAATTTAGTATTAAATGGGAAAAAAACGAAGTGCATAAAATTTTCTTTACCAAATGTCAAAAGTAGTGATTGTGAGATAGTATTGAATCAAGAGAAACTAGAATTCGTCGATAAAACTGTTTTCCTGGGGATCACGCGGGATTCAAGACTACAATGGGGTCCTCATTTAACATCTCTTGCAGGACGGCTAAGTTCAGCAGCATATGCTGTCAGAAAAATCCGTCAATTTACTGATGTAGATACCGCGAGGCTAGTCTATTTCAGTTACTTCCATAGTATAATGTCTTACGGTATTTTACTTTGGGGACGGGCTGCAGACATCGAGTCTATTTTTATTCTGCAGAAAAGAGCCATCAGAGCCATATATAATCTCCGCAGGCGCGATTCTCTAAGGGAACTGTTTAAGGATATTAACATCATGACGGTACCTTGTCAATATATCTACGAAAACATCATGTACGTAAGGAAAAATTTACATCTTTTTAGAAAAAGAGGTGAAAGACATAATTATAGTACTAGAAATAGGGACCTATTAGCTCAACCAGGTTTCAGACTGGCTAAAGTAGACTCATCTTTCATGGGGTACTGTTTAAAATGTTACAATAAAATTCCTCCCCACATACTTCAACTGAATGAGACTAAATTTAAATCTTTTATAAAACGCACACTATGCAGGCAGGCATATTATAAGTTGGGGGATTACATCGCTGATAAAAATGCTTGGCTGAATGCTAGTCCTGCTCCACAACCTCAGCTAGTTAATTAACATTTGACAATCATGTTGGAGCTGCTGAAGATTGTAAACTATTTTTGCATTGTATAAACTCAATGTCCTTGAATTATATAATTGCATAGCACAGGTGTGAGTACTATGTACTATAGAGCTACCATTTACCGGGTAATATGTCTTTTATTGACTTGAATGTGCCCTGGCGGCTGAGAGTATGTCATGCTCACTCAAATGTCTCGCTGGTGGTGGCGTGTGTGTTGGATCATTAAGTTCCCTTCAAAATGGTTGAGCTAAATGGTGCTGATCCATGCGTCATGTTCGTGAACGGGCGCCGTCAGTTGGGACTGGTCATCTCTTAGCTGCCACGGCTTATTTTAATTTTTGAATTGTTTCTATTACGGACGCTTCTAACGTGCACGTCTTTCTACATTGTTCTCACATGTATAACTTCAACATGAATGATGTAACCCATATTTTGTAACAATATTTTGTTTTAAAAGAGTGTCCATGGAGTTTCTTGTCCGTTCTTCTCCATAGGAACCTACTACGCTTTGGAATGGGCAACTAGCTTCATCTTTCTGACTGACCGACCCCTTGACAATTCAAAAGTGCCTGTAATTGGTTTATTTGAAATAAATGCTTTGAGTTTGAGTTTGAGTTTGAGTAGATTTGTTGGCGGTTTTCTATTTTGTTAAGTACCTGGTAATTGTTGAAAGGCCTACACTGTCCTCCCATACCTATTATCACTGTTATTTAATAATATTGTAAAGCCAATTATTTTTAAAAGAGTAACCGTTGAGTTTCTTGCCGGCTCTTCTCCATTGGAAACGACTAACTCGAACCGTGCACCTAGCTTTTGACGTTTCATAAATGCCCATGTAGGTTTATGTGAAATAAAATATTTTTGATTTTGATTTGAAGGTTTTAGTATATAATTTGTTAAGTTTTTGTATACATTAACGATATTTGATGGAGGTGTCGGAAAAAAATAAGCCGTCTGGGATCTTTCAACGAAAACGCTGTCTAAACCCTTTGAGATATAACAAAATAATGTATGGTGGAATTGTGTATCTTATGTAGGTCTACAGAAAAGTCCGCGATAGCATATGTCTATCTTATAAGGATAACATACTATATCCATTTTATTGTCTTTTTGTAGGTATTTGTTGTCTTTAGGTAGTCGGAACATACTTATCCTTTGTATCCCGGTAGTATATTTCCGTGGGAGAATTTCCGACATTCACGCGGGCGAAGCCGTGGGCAAAGGCTAGTGTAAGACATTTAAGGATTCACTCAATAAATCGTACACTTTAGAAACACGGTTATGTGTAGTTTCCTTGATAGAAAGAAAAAACCAAAGTAAACTCTAAAAAAACAAAATAAACCAGCCGAACTAAGGTACGGCGAAGCGTCAAAATCAGAGAAGTGAGCAATTATAATAATAATCATCAATTATTCAAGCAACAAGACACAATTTGTGACATCACTGCTGCAAGGTAACAGGCCCAGCTAATACCCTGCAGCAGTGCTTCACAAACGCACAATCCAGCCTACTTGCTACCATAGATATAGGATGCTATTGGTACCGCCCCGCACCCTACTAACCAGGGATGCGCACCGCTTCCGCATCACAGTGTAGAAGCAGTCAACACGAGCTTCCGCAAACATCCCAGATGCGCTGCAATATCGAGGCAACCCCAACAGCACCCTGAATGCGTTATTGAACTGAACGCGAAGGGCGCTGTATGATTTCTGAGGCTAATGAGCCCACAGGCTGCAAGAGTAAAAAGAGGTGCAGTAAGCACTAAATATAGTGCGCTTGACCTCTTTAGAGGTACGCCTGAATCTGTGGGCAATCATGTTAGCTCTCACACACAGCGCCCTCCGCTCCCTGTCAATGTCCTCATCATCTTTGAGGCCAGTGGTCAGTAAGTGACCCAGATATTTGAATTGGTCCACGTCACAAGGGGCATATCGCTTACCTTTACTGAAGGTACAGCTTCTGGGTGCTTCTGACAAAGTTTTTCTAAATAAAATAACATAATATTACTAAAATATTTATTTCAAAATAAAGGTTATGTGCATATTCACACTCAGCATATTTATTATTCAATAATATTTTTTTATTTGATTTAAAAAAAAAGAGGTCTAAATAGTCATTCCTTCCGGGAATGCGTCCTTACACCATGTTACATAGTTCAGAGACAAGTCAAAAATGTTTACAATTGAGGCGTCTAATTGCAAACCCCGCTAAAACGATTTTTCTGGATACTGAGCTAATGATGAGTTTTAAATTCAATCAAATGTAATCACACTCCTTGGTACACGACACATTTACACAAGTCTCCATTGGTCCGCCATACTATTCGTAAGGTCACTTGGTGCAAAACAAGCGCTGTGATTGGTTGTTTTCGTTGTAGAGGAATTTGAATTTTTTCCCATGCCATCTATAGTGTATTTTGTTACCAAGCATAAGGTTGGAGGCTCAATTTAGTACTGTTAGAGAGGAATTTGCTCGGAAATGAGATTGTCACTTAGTACAGAATTGAGAAAACTTTCAAAAGAGAGAATAAAGTCGGTTTCAAGGTAAAATCGTTTTAGCGGGGTTTGCAATTATTAGACGTCTCACTCAATTACGACTTAACATTTATTGTCATATTTTAATATTAGCTTTGAAAATCATCAAATTAAGAATATACGTATAAACTACATTGATATCAGTTTAATTGCTTCATATTCTGGCTATTCAAATGCTGTCTGATGTTTATCAAATCATCCCGTGAACGCGGTGAATATCGGTCGAAGCTAGGTGGCGTTAGCGAGCAACAGTGTGAAGTTCACTAGTCAAAGCGAAAGACGTGTGTCGTGTTTACGGAAAAATATAATCGATTTTGTTGGTAAGTACCTTTTAATTTGATATGTTCTAAGAGTACTTTTATTTCCTGTCAATACGGGAACGCTGTTTTGTGATTAGTTTTTGAAAATTCTTATAAATATTACAGCTCACTTGTTCACAACCTCTAAAACCAATATCTAACATGGCGGCGTCAAGCGTGTAGGTAGGGTTGCCAACATTTTTTTGTCCGAATATAGTTTTTTTTTTTTTTGTAATGCAAATAAAATATAGTACGCTGAAAAAAAAATAGTATTTTAGTAGGGAAGAATAAAAAATAGACTAAGTCATGTTTTTTACTCATTAAAAAAAAAAAAAACTACATTTTTGCACTTCTTGTATTCTTTAACAATTTTTTGTTAATTGCAAGAGTAAACATTAGTTTGACATTGACCATTGACGAATCAATTAGGAGCGAATTATGACAAGGACGCGTTCGGTTACACGCACACGCACATTAAGTCTGTCAAACGATGGTCGCGTTCAAAAGTTGCGGGATTTGTTTATTTTTTATTTTATTAGTTTTAGTGTTGCAAAATATAAACATTGATTTATTGTACTGAAATATCGTATTTTCGCGTACTATATACAACACGGAGTCCCGAAATACAGTAAAATACTATTTATATTATAGTTCGGTCAGATGCAGATAAATCTCACCCCCTAGCAATGTAATTCATTGCTATACCCAAAGTCTCAAATTCAGATAATTTATGTAAACAAAGGGGATAACATATCAAAAAAATATCTTCGTAATGGTAATTCACATAAAATGGCGAAAAAAGAGGTTTCATTTTCTTTTAAGTACTGATTTTAAGAAATAATAATTAAGAAATAATCATACCGTAATTATTTTTATAAATTTTCGGTTTTAAACAAAGTTCTGAAAAAAAGGAGATTTTCTGGTATAATATATTTTATGATACTGGTAACAATGCAGGAGATACAAACATTTTCAATTTTTTTACATCTTCAACAACACTAATATTAAAACACTCATTCATAGCTTCACATTGTAAGTAGCATATCTAGCCACATTTTGGATGAAAACGGCTGTAAACTGTTTCGAGTGGAAATCGATTTTGGGAGGCCTATGTCTAGCACTGGACTTAAAAGGGCTCATTATGACGATCATATGCCGTGTTGCCGACATACTACACAAAACATTGTTTGGCAACGGTATTTTGTTTGCATAGTTCTTATAATTAATTCACTTTAATTTTAGCGATGACTATTTACAAAAATAAAATATGATAAAATGTTTTGCACTACTGTCGTGTCATTTTGACAGTGACATTTCTTGACATTACTTTGTTTACATAAATTATCTGAATTAGAGACTTTGAGTATAAGTTATGTTTTTTACTCATTAAAAAAAAAAAAACTACATTTTTTGCACTTCTTGTATTCTTTAACAATTTTTTGTTAGTTGCAAGAGTAAACATTAGTTTGACATTGACCATTGACGAATCAATTAGGAGCGAATTATGACAGGGACGCGTTCGGTTACACGCACACGCACATTAAGTCTGTCAAACGATGAGCGCGTTCAAAAGTTGCGGGATCTGTTTATTTTTTATTTTATTAGTTTTAGTGTTGCAAAATATAAAAATTTATTTATTATACTGAAATATCGTATATTCGCGTACTATATACAACAGTATATAGTACGGAGTCCCGAAATACAGTAAAATAGTATTTATATTATAGTACGGTCAGATGCAGAGAAATCTCACCCCCTAGCAATGTATTTTTACATTGCTAGGGGGTGTGATTTCTCTGCAGCTGACTGTACGGTTGGCAACCCTACTTGTAGGAGTGGGCGTTGCGACGATGAACCGTTTTCAAATACCGTTTTGTGTTCTGCGACGACGAAACCGTTTTACGTCCTGAGTTCAAACAGTATTCGTTGCACAGACCAGTCTTCAAATTATTTAGTACGATTTTTTATTTTACGTCTATGAAAATACAGTCGAGAACGCCATGAGTCAACTATCTCGTCCGTCGCGTCGCCGTAGTCGTTCTTAATGTTCCACGTTCGTTTACAAAAGTCTTTACAATAAAAAGTGAACTTTTTGTCAATGAAATACAGTCGATAATGTATCGCTATCCTAATCTACGTTGGATAAGTTTCGTCCTAGTCGCAGTCATCAAATCAGTTGCAAAGATGACCGTTTCGTCCGTCAAAAATTCGACAACGACCCACCACTACAATATAGTAATTGCGCGAACGTTCTCGTATATGACGGGCGTTCCCGAAACGACAGTTTTGTGGCAAAATGATGCTCTAACGTTTTTAAAAGCATAACAATGCAACATTTTGGTTTTAGGTATCCATTTAGTACGAGTAACATGGAAAACGATAAAAATGAAGAGAAAATGAAGTCTAAAAAACTATTACAAGAGGACAGTATATCTTATAAAAAAAATCGCGTAATGGCCAATGCAAGGAAGCGCAAGTTTTTAAATAATATGACACCTGAACAAATAGAGATGAAGAAACTGAAAGATAGGGAATATTACCTAAGAAAGAGAGCTGAAAATAAAGTTAAGACTGTTAGTGATATGACTGAAAGACAGAAGAAGAAACTGAGAGAGTTGTGGAGAAAAAGTTCTCAAAAATATAGACAGAAAAAAAAGATGATGAAGAATATTTTAGCTAACAGCTCCCCAGATTCTGAAAATGAGATAGAGATAGAAAATGATAATCCCGAGTCGAAGAAGAAATCAGGAAGAAAACAGGTTAACAAAGTCAAAGTCAAATCATTTATTTCAAATAGGCACATGAAAGGCACTTTTGAACGTCAAAATTTACAAAAATTATTAATTGATTCTAGTTGCCCCTTCCAAAAGGTAGTTACGTATGGAGAAGAATGAGCAAGAAACTCCGTACTTACTCTTTTAAAATGTGAACAGTATTTGTATACAGTAATTTTTTATTATATGTGAAGACAATGCACTTGCCTAGAATAAAATTACTATACCACAATAGGTAAAAAGAATGAAAAGTGAAGCAATGCCAGACAAATTAGTTACGTTAGATGCATGGTGCTCACATATTTACAAACATTGTAAAAGTAGATGATTTCCCTAAAATTTTTAAATGTAACTAGCTGACCCGACAGACTTCGTTCTGTCAAAAGCTATAGTATAATCTCCACTACTCTACCCTACCCTACCCTACCTACCCTACCTACCTACCTACCTACCTACCTACCTACCTACCCTACCCTACGCTACCCTACCCTACCCTATCTACCTACCTACCTACCCTACCCTACCCTACCCTACCCTACCTACCTACCCTACCCTACCCTACCCTACCTACCTACCCTACCCTACCCTACTCTACCCTACACAAATTTTTCGTAAAAACCATTAAAAAAAAAACCTGAATTTTCTTTGCTATAAACCTCACGGAGCCCGAGACCTTTCCAACGAATGCAAAACCGTGGAAATCGGTTCGTGCGTTCTGGAGTTATAGCGTCAGGAAGGAAAACCCGACTTTTTTTTATATAGTAGATAACCTATGTCAGTGTGTGAGTATATTGATCACAGAAAATAAAATGAATGTCATAAAAAAAGTAAATTATACAATTAAACAAAGATAAAGCGAAGGCTTGCAGAACTGTTAAAAAACGAAACTTTCGTTTTCACGCCGAACCGATCGTCATGAAATTTAGCAGAGATATAGCCTGGGTTATGGAGAAGGGCAAAGGCTGCATTTTTACGCGATAACCGATATCCACGCAGGCGGAGGGAACGCGGGGAAGTTTCTCAAAAACTGGACGTTTCGTTCAGTTTGGGAACGTCAACGTCATTTAAGGAACGTCAACGTCATTTAGGGAATGTCAACGTCATTTAGGGAACTTCATTGTCATTTTGGAAACCTTCCCATCTTTTTCGGGAACATCACAAAAACGGCAAATAAATCACTAATAAATAAGTAATGCTATAGTTCAATCTTGCATATATACAACACTCGTATAAGTGTCGATCCCGTGGGAATATCGGGATAAAAAGTAACCTTTATATCAATCCAGGGTGTCAGCTACCTCCATACAACATTTTATCAAAATTGGTCCAGGCGTTTGAGCGTGAAGAAGAGACAAACATACACACACACAAACTTTCGCCTTTATAATATTAGTGTGATGAAATGACCTTTAAACTTTTGTATTTATATTATTAATACTATATATCAAAATCTAAATGTTTTATTTCACATAAACCTACATGTGCACTTATGAAACGTCAGAAGCTAGGTGCACGGTTCGAATTAGTCGTTTCCTATGGAGAAGAGCCGGCAAGAAACTCCACGGTTACTCTTTTAAAAATAATTGGCTTTACAATATTATCAAATAACAGTGATAATAGGTATGGGAGGACAGTGTAGGCCTTTCAACAATTACCAGGTACTTAACAAAATAGAAAAGTGCCAACAAATCTACACTCATATAAAACGTAGTGCAAACATGTATACAATAAATTGAAATTTTGGAGCCAAAATTTACACCAATAGAAAATTTATGGAGAGTAATTTGAAAAATAAGTGTTTTCATTATAAAAATATACAAAATAACAACATTTACCGATTAAGGAACAGGTTAATTACAATTTCTTGAAGGTGATTCTTAAATGCGTTGGTTTTATTATTAAACTAGCTGACCCGACAGACTTCGTTCTGTCAAAAGCTATAGTATAAACTCCACTACTCTACCCTACCCTACCTACCTTACCTACCTACCTACCTACCTACCTACCTACCTACCTACCTACCTACCTACCTTACCCTACCCTACCCTACCCTACCCTACCTACATACCTACCTACCCTACCCTACACTACACTACCTTACCTACCTACCTACCCTACCCTACCCTACCCTACCCTACCCTACCCTACCCTACCTACATACCTACCTACCCTACCCTACACTATCCTACCTACCTACCTACCCTACCCTACCCTACTCTACTCTACTCTACCCTACCCTAATTTTTCTCGCCGTAAAAACCATCCTTGGACTTTAACGAACATTAAAAAAAAATATGGTAAAATTGATCCAGGCGTTGTTGAGTTAGTTATGCGCTTACCAACACATTTTGCGATTCATTTTTATATTATAGATTAAAAGAAGTAAACGAAACGACTTTTCTCGGTATCATGATTGATAAACACTGCAACTGGGCATCAAGTCTGCTATTACAATAGTGTCAGAATGGTCTCGCCATTGTGAGTATTTGACAGTGTTTGTATGGCTTAGACTTGAGGCCCTGGGCCTCAAGTCTGCTATTACAATAGTGTCAGAATGGTCTCTTCATTGTGAGTTTTTGACAGATTTGCCATACAAACACTGTCAAATACTCACAATGGCGAGACCATTCTGACACTATTGTAATAGCAGACTTGAGGCCCTGGAAGGCACACGTCAATAAAGTATGCAATAAAATAAATAAATTCGTGTTTGTTCTATACGAACTTTCAAAAACGCTAGCGCTAAAAACCGTATTATCTGCATACTATGGGTACGTTGATTCTGTGTTGAGATATGGTCTTATTACCTGGGGCTACTCAACAGAAAGTCAAAGAGTGTTCATCGCACAGAAAAAATGCATCCGCGCCATAGCGGGAATACGTCCATGGGAATCTTGCAAACCCTTTTTCAAAAAGTTCAAGATACTAACCCTGTTGAGGTCTTTGTTAGTGTGGACTGTATTATTTCTGGTCGTAATGGGTAATTTGGGTAAATAAAACAACGCACGTTCTAGTTCGCTAGCGGTAGATCAACTCAACCCATAGATTACTTTTTATTTTAGCACAGATTAATAATAACATTGTGTTGCCAGACAAACCCTTCCAAGTCTGTATACAATGTCGAGACGACAATAAACGAAAACACTGCCAATACTAATGCATATGAGTATTTTGGAACTATCAAAGAAATCCTAGCATCGAAAAAAAAAAAAAAGCTATTTTCAAACAAACTAAATAGTAGTGATGAGCCGACTATGGGTTTTGCCAATCTTTGACTAGCTATAGTGACTAAACCATTGTATATATTTGATTGAATTTTCGTATGCAGACTGGGAACGTCATCAGATATACGCAGCTTAATTTACTGTCGTATTGTGGTCTCCACCTTGTATATTTGAATGCGCAAAATTTGTTAAGATGCACCCGGAGTTATTTATAAAAGCGCATGAAGTGTTTCCTAAAAGTAATAGGCACAGAAATAGAATAGTTTTGCCCATAATTCCTAGGACAGCATTATATAGTAAGAATAGCTATGCAATGTGTGGTCGCATATTTAATGCTATACCTGACAGTATTAAAATATTACCGGCTAATAAATTTACAAGGTGTCTTAAAGTATGGTTAAGGGAAAGTAATTTTTACTCAGTAAGTGACCTATTTAATAAGAGATTAAAAAATAAATAACAATCAAATATAATAATAAAATAAATAATCATCTACCCTTTGACATTAATAATATTTTCTGCTTTTTTAATGTATCTAATAATTATAATAATATTGCTACTCAATTTTAATTTTGGTTGAATTATAACTGTGAGTATAATTTCTTGAACCCAAATGTTTGCATGTCACAGTATTATGACTAAGTGTTATGGATCTGTATTTATTAATGTTAAGACCGAAATTGTACCAACACTTATGGCAAATAAATTGATTTGATTTGATAAAAAAATATTTAAAACGAATATTTTTCCCGTAATGACTTTTGGCCCTGGAATTATTCTTATTAATAGGTAGAATTTCTAAAATACATATTTTGAGCGCGCCTCTTCACAGGAAATGTTCATGACGAATGACTCAACAGACTCCACTTGTTAGTTTTCTTCAAAATAAAACTTAATTTCTCAGATATTTGAAAATCTAAAATGCTCACCTCTCTGATTCACCCGTAAATACTTCAGTCATCAGTTTGTTTCTAAATTTTTCCATAACTCAGAAACTGGATGTAAACTACATAATTATAAAGGTATTGATAGCCACCTTATTAGCAAGCTTTGTGTGTCTAGTAGTTTACTATGTATGAAAGTCCCTATGAATATGGTGTGTAGGGAAAGGATTTTATAAAGAAAAGCACAGAAAGACAAGACTGAGGCATTTATTTCAATTAGGCTTGTCAAAGTGAAGTTACTGAGAAAGCTAGTTGTCCGTTCCAAAACTAGGTCTTCTTCGAGAAGAATGGATAAGAAACTCCACGGAAGCAGCATTAAAGTATTCTATCATCATAATTCTTACATTTCCATAAATTACCGTTAGCTCAAAACAGATAATTTATCTATTGGACATTTACTCAGATTAATAGCAACATTATAATAATATAAATGAAAGAACATGAGTATTCCATTAAACAATTTAACACATTACCAATATTACCAATATAGTCATTCTGATCAAACTCCTACTTTTCGGGGTACATCTGTTCCTGTAACTGATTGGCTCATCGCCGCAAGGTTGCTAGCTTGTCGGTCTTCTACAGATTGTACTTCGGCGAGTGTGCCCATGAACTCCACGACCTCATTCCACCGGCCCCCTTCTTCCATCGGACATCTAGACGCACTGCAAGTTACCACCCCTACCTAGGTGATATTTCACCAACTCGCACTAAGCGTTTTCAAACGTCTTTTATAATGCGCACAGCAAAGGAGTGGAACTCTCTGCCTGCGTCTGTGTTTCCGAACGCATACAACCCTAATCTATTCAAAGTGAGAGTGAACAGGCTTCTTCTGGGTAAGCTCACTCCACCATAGACTTTGTCTCTGTCATCCAGACCTAAACTAAAGTCAAGAGCAAACTCATAGTAGAATTAAAAAAATTAAAAAAAATTTGGCAATAACTTTACATTTTCAAAATGTGTATTTATTTTAATATTACGAAGGAAATACCTCAATTAGCCAGGTTCGCCACGCTTTCCCTTCCATCTATTAGCGTCAGAAGCTCGGTGCGGCCTTATCACGACACATAAACAAATAGGTAGTAAATAGTCACATTTTCGTATACATAATGGTGCCGATTCCCTTGTTCACAAACTAAACTAAATTTAAGTTTAGTGCATCTTTTTCTTTCTATTTCATTAAAAAAAGGAAAGAAGATAAATTTTAGTTTAGTCCTGTCAGATTGCAACTGATTGAACTTAAATTTAGTTTAGTTTGTGAACAAGGGAATCGGCACCAATAAATATCATCATCTCATTATCGTCATCTCCCTTTCTAGCCATATCCTTTGGCACACAGTCCATCCACCGTTTCTTAGGCCTTCCCTTACTCCCTATAGCCAATCAAATTCACACTTAAAAACTTTCTCACCATTTAATTTTGACAATCCCCAGGATCAAACAAAAATACTCATCGCAAAAGTGTACCATTACTTCGAGCAAGAGTATGAAGAGTTAAAGACAATTTATGGGGACCTAGACCTGACTCCTCTGTCGAAGTTCCGCCAACGGACTGCGCTGGCCACCGGAGTGAGTGAGACGACGGTACTTCAGATACTGAAGGAGGAAGAGGAACGGAATGCAGTCGAGGCACTGGAGCCGCCTGCGAAAGCACGCAGAGCTCGTAAGAGGCCTCGAAAGACGAAAAGGTATGTGTTAACACTGTATTACTTTATTTTTAACAGCACAAAAGAGCGACATCTATGTCACAACACAGGAAGCTCTAAGTAAAACGGAGAGCGAACCACAGAATCCTGCATCGCGCACAGGGACTGAATACCGATATAATTTGGATACATGATACCAAAATATCGCTATAAATACCGGTATTTGGGTATAGATATATTTTTTGCATTTTTAGCTATTTGCAGGTCAGCGTCAGGTTGTATCTTGATCAAAATATGATTCGCGAATTAAGAATCATCAATAAAGATTCTGTGACGTCACATTGTAGCCTGATATCAGTACTGAGTATCGATATAATTATCGATATTTTATACCGATACTCTAATTACTGAAATAAAACACCAGTATATATTGTCGCCTTAGTAGTGAAGGGAGCTATTTCACACTAAACTGGTTCCAAGATAAAGATAAATGAAAAAATTCACCACTTGCGTTTTTGTTCCTAGTTTCATTTAACTCCTTTCACGTCTGAATGAAAAACCAAACCTCTAGTCGAGCTATCACTTAGATCTATTTACCACTAGAATCTCCGTCTAACGACGAGTATGGTGGTGTTCATAACTCAATTCGGTCAAAAGTGTGGCTTAGCTCTCTTCACCACTAATGCGACGATTATGCCAGTTGTAGATACTGTTATCGGTATTTTCTTTAAAATATCGGTATTCTTCGAATATCGATATCGGTCCCTGATCGCGCAATCAAAGTTTGACGCTAAAGGTATTCCCTCACCGGGAGTACTCGCCTGCAATGTAACAATCCAAGATTCCATTGTAACGGCTGGGGCTATGCAATTAGACTGCGCAGGCCGCCAACTGATATGTAGTATAGAGAGATAATTGAAACCAGAAGGATAGGTTAATACATACATAATTATAATCACAGCACATAGTAGCGACATCTATGTCATAGCATCGCTACGTCTATGTGAAACGGCGAGTGAATTTGTCGTCGCTGGCAGATCACAATCAGCCTATGTTCCCACTGTCACATGTCTCCTCCCCCAGCCCCAGCGGCCCAGTGTGGGTAGGTGCATGCCATACATGCTATGCTATGCTATGCAATGCTATGCTAAGTATGCTATGCTATGCTAAGCATGCTATGCTACGCTAAGCATGCTATGCTATGCATGTTATGTTATGCTATGCATGCTATGCTAGCTATGTCATGCATGTGAAGCTGCTTTCAGACCACGTTATAATACAATAGCATATAGTATATAGCTCATAGCACAACAAAATCGCGCACCATACATTGTTATGGACACGTTCACACTGTACTGTACTATATGTTATTGGAATGTATGGTGCGCGATATTGTTGAGCTATGAGCTATATACTATATGCTATTGTATTATAGCGTAGTCTGAAAGCAGTTCTATGCTATGCTATGCATGCTATGCTATACATGCTATGCTATACATGCTATGCTAGCTATGCTATGTATGCTATGCTATGCATGATGTGTTAGCTATGCTATGCAATGCTTTGCATACTAACTAAAAGTTAAAAGTCAATGTCTTAAAATAATAATAATAATTGGCCAAAGAATCAGCAAATTGCCATACAACGTGGCAATGCTGCCAGCCTTTTGGGTACTTTTCCTGTTGATAGCGATGCGGAAGAATTTTTTGATGTCCTACGATTCTTTCCCCTCCCTTTTTTATATTTACATGTACATATTATTAATTGTACGTCTCTTGACTATTCTCGGGACTCTGGGCCCTGGGGCCCGGACCTTTGGCAGGCGTACGAGGGGCCGAAGCCAACTCGCAGATGTTTGACGTTTTTAATTTAATTAAATAAAGCACCACCATTACATATTATACCCTGAATGTGATGTGTTTGCGGACGAATAGAATAAAATTAAGCGCGTATGTCAGATGTTCTGTGAGAAACAGTATGCGAGAGTGTCCACTGTTCCATGTTAGTACATAAGTAGCGAATAATTGTTTATGACACAATTATTTCATTTTCTATGTTAATTAATGTAATTGGTATTGTACCGTGTTAGTTGACTATAAATAAATTATCATTTTGATATTTAGGTATTGTATTTGTGTTTCAGTTCGAGCGAAGAAGACAGTTCGGAGGATAATGATAATGACGATAACGAGCAACCGAGTGGCTCCCATGAGTGAGTTCAAACTGTTTTTAATCAATTATCCATATTAATATTATAAATGTAAAAGTAACTCTGTCTGTTACGTTTTCACGATATCGTCATGAAATTTGGCAGAGATGTATCCTGGGATATGGAGAAGCACATAGGCTACTTTATTTACGCGATAACCGACATCCACTCGAGCGGAGTCGCGGGCAAAAGTTAGTCATGAATGTTACAAGTCCTAAGGCTGCTGGTGTCGACTTAAGGGTCCGTGCACGAAAAAAACTCTTGTCAATTTCTTATCTAATTGTGAGAAAACTTAAAATAATCGAAACATTAAGTCTGTGTAACTATAAAAGTACAGTTTTCATGGTGCTAAACCATTCGTGTCAGTCACAGCAGCTGTTAATAATTTCATCATTTTCGTGCTCTCCAAAATATAGTTTATTTCGCCGTTGATTTACTTAATGAAGATATCGTATAATCATTAAATAAAATTTTGATTATATTTCAAGGATAGCTGAAGACTAATTTGTGATTTTTAAATTTCTTGATATAATTTGCTATATAATAGGAAAAAATATATTACTGACTGGGTTTAAAACAAAAACAAAGGTTTTTTCAATATTATTTTACTGCTATATTTTGTATGGAAGTTGAAAAAAGTGGTTCCGCCACATGCAAGTAGACCATATAATGATGTTAATGATATTTTTTAATGTTCAAAATCAAAAGTAGTTTCTTGTAGAATGATGATCAAATGTCAGTCTCGCGTCATTTTTCGGAAAACTTGCTGCGAATATTAGTGATTTACCGTGAATCCTTCATTTATTTGAAAAATCCCTTTCAGCCACATGCAAAACAAAGAACACGACTTTTCAAATCACAAATAATTTTGTTTAAATAATTTTTCCCTTTCTCACAAACAGTGAACAAAATTGATCAAAATCAGTAGATTTCGTGCACGGCCCCTTAAGGTCTGATTGTTTTTCACAAAGCAATGTGTATGTGGCTTGGTCGCAGGCCAGTAATGCAGATAATATTTTTATACTAGGTCAAACAGTAAATGTGGTTTACGAAGAAATTCTATGATGTTTCTTCCATAAATTACATTTGAAAGTAGAGCCTTATTCGCCCAAAATTTTGGTGGTAACCTTTTAGTATTGCAAACATTGAAATAGAGGGAGTTTATCATTCGTGAACATAAGAAAACTATTACAACTGTATCAATTGTTAGATTACAATATTTAAATTTCTAAGTGGGGCTAGATAATACTAAATTCACGCGAACGAAGTTGCGAACAACCAGAGCTGGGTAAAATACATGCTTTGCTTTAATTGAAAATAAATACCAATTACGAAATACTTCCTCGCATGTATTTAAAATTCGAAATACAAAATATTTTCAACTCGTGTGTTTGAAATATGAAATACAATATACAGTATTTTAACTCTTTTTATTAGGGTTCCGTAACCAAAGGGTAAAACGGGACCCTATTTACATATATATATATACATAAGATCATAAGATGATATTATACATAAGACTCCGCTGTCCGTCTGTCTGTCTGTCCGTCTGTCACCAGGCTGTATCTCATGAACCGTGATAGTTAGACAGTTGACATTTTTACAGAGTATGTATTTCTGTTGCCGCTATAAACAACAAATATTAAAAAAACAGAAAAAATAAATATTTTAGGGGCTCCCGTATAACAGACATGATTTTTTTGTCGTTTTTTATTTAAAATTCATAATACAAATTACAAAAAACATTCAGAGCCTTTTCTTATAATAAATTGTCGTAAGTGCCCTAATGTAAGAACGACTTTTTAACTTGCACACTTGAAAGTATATAGGTAGCTTATGTAATTTTGGAATATGGTCTATGTCCTAGGTCGTTTTTAGTTTATGTATAAAACAGTTTATTTTTCATTTTCATTAATAAGATCGCTAAATGTGTTTATGTTAAAATATATTTTGAAGGCATAAGTATTTGAAATACTAACTACAAAATACCTCAGCGTCGTCAAATTACATTTTTAGGAAGTAATTGAAATACAATTACCAAATACGTATTTGAAATACAATTACCAAATACGTATTTGTATTTCAAGTACACGTAATTCAAATGCCCAACCCTGCAAACAACAGCTAGTCACATATAGAAGGAGGGCGAACCTATCTCCATCAACCGTGCATAAATCCTGACTCACAAAATAAGTCAGAAAATAATAGTTAAATAGTACATTATTGCAAAGGCCGAGAAATTGGCCTGGCAATTGCAGGTCGAGTATTAGTATGCAGGCCGAACCGAAGGCGAGGACTTCACTAATACGAAACAGGCAATTGCCATTTCCGCCGAGGCATATATAGTGCTTTTAGTGAAATAAGACATACTTTCACGTATTTTTCTTTTGACTTCGCTGGAAGCAGGTTTTCCCATTGCCAATTTGGCTTCTGATCTTAAATCTGGTGGAGTACAATCAATCTGCATTTCACTCTCTGAACCGTAGGAATTCATTTTAATTAAATTTATATTTAATAAGATGTAAATAACAAATCAAGAAATTTTCAGCTTTGCCGCCAATTTTCTATTTGTCATCTGTGCCGAAAGGCAAACGCATTTCTGGCTATACAGCCACGTGAACGCAATTTGTGCTAAGCAAAGAGACGTACTTTGGTATGCCAAGAATGTTATGAGATCCAATCAAAGAGTATTTATTAATCCCAGCACGCCATTTCATACAGCATTGCTGGAGCGTTGTACCTAATGTTCCAAATTCAAAATACGCTCCTGCAATGGATTTGATTTTCTTTGTCCGTAAATTAGATACTTCGCGTGATCTTTTTTCGAAAATACTTCCATGCATGTTTGAGATATATTTTTTTTTATGTTTTCAGGGTGGAGACGTTGGAAGTGAAGATAGAACCTTCTGAATATTACAAGTAAGTCATTATAATCATCATGTTTCATTTTGTTTTAAAATACTGGTATTCATCTGCATCCAGTTACATTAGAAGCTGACTCCAACATAGTTGGGAAAATGGAGGCAGTTGTTGAACCAGATTATTTTTTAGACTCGATGTGACATTTTTACTTTGAAAACTTTTAAATCATAACGTATTCAAGGCTTATTTTTAGGCCAAATAATCAGCATTGTCATCCAATGTGGCAATGTTGCCAGCCTTTTGGGCACTTTTCCTATTGACAGCGATACGGGCGAGTTTTTGATACCCAATGTGCGCATCCCCTTTTTTTCTGTTTTATAATGTTTTCGTAATAGGTATATAAGATGTATCTATTCATACACGAAATATTTTAAGAGAAACATCTATAGGTGGTAAAAGAAGCCATTGTAGCGAAATTTCTTTTTATCTAAATGTTTTGATTTTTACATAATTATTATAACTTTAAAATTGTTTGAGATATGCAAAAAAACCTTTACTTACTTATTCTATGAATGAGCCGCCCGGACGCGGCAACGGTGGTGGCACGAGCACGGTGCCATTTGATAATTAATCATCATATCAAGTAATTTTATTTTTTTATTTTTATTGTATTGTATTATGAATGTGTTAGTTATAATTTTTATGATTTCAAACACAATGTGAATTGTTCATGAATAAAATTGAATTGAATTGAACTAATATACTCAGATTTAAAAAAAAAATCGTTTCCATGGCTTCTTTACCACCTATATAGGTGTATCTTTTAAAATATTTCGTGTTTGAATAGATACACCCTATATACTTTAGTGTTAGCTTGTTTATTATTGGTGCCGATTCCCTTGGTCACAAACTAAACTAAATTTAAGTTCAGTGCATCTTTTTCTTTCTATTTCATTAAGAAAAGGACAGAAGATAAATTTTGCTTACATGTTAATTTTGTATTACATAATATGTTACTGATTCTAATTATTAAAATTATTCATTACATTATATTATACTAAATATTAATCAATCATTTATTTAAGATTAAGCATTATTTTCATTTCAGTTTATTAGTAGTTTATTTCACATTTACGTCATGCATTATTACAAAGTCAATTTATTCACAATTTGTCATCTTTAAATTCTTCAATGGTATAGTAGCCTTTCTTTATTAACAGAGATTTTAACTGTTTCGAGAAAATTGAGTCATTTGGTAAGGATTTGAAACTTTCCGGTAATTTATTAAATATATTAGCTAGTCTTGAATATGGGCTCTTCCCGATAACTTTTAAGTTTGTGATGGGTAATATTAGTCTATTCTTGTTACGTCGGTTATAGTTTTCATTTAGCTCGATATTAGATTTGAATAGGTGCCTATTTTTCCTAACGAAAATACAACTTTGCAGTATATATATTGCTGGTAATGTGAGAATTTGTTGTTTTTTAAAGTGTGGCCTACAACTCTCTCGTTGGTGTATGTTCATTAATATTCTGATACATTTCTTTTGCTGAATGAAGAGGTCTAAAAAGTCAGTACTTTCTCCCCACAGAATAATACCATAATTAAGCCAGGAGTAGGCGTACGCATAATAGGCAGATAAGGCGGTTCTATAGTCTGTATTACGTTTCAGTATGCTTAGTGCATAAATAAATTGGGACAATTTTGCTCTTGTACTTTCTATATGTTTCTTCCAATTTAGATTTGAGTCTAATGTTAGGCCTAAAAGTGTAAATTCGCTTGTTTCTTCTAACTTTAGTTTTTGCGTTAATATATTTAGATTTAGAGGGGTTCTCTGGTAAGTTCTGAATTGGCATATTTTAGTTTTAGCTAAGTTTATTTCTAAATTATGTTCGTTTAACCATTGCTGAGTCTCTGTGAAAGTTTTTTCAATAGCTAGATGGTCAACATTCGCGGGCGTTTTAAATAATAAAGAAACATCGTCGGCAAACAAAATACACGACGAACTTATCTTTTTAGGTTTTAGTTTAGTCCTGTCAAATTAATCAGCGCCTGTCACTACTCCATACAAGTTTAGACGTGATTAAAAACTTGCCTACTAAAATTACGTCAATTTATGTCAAGCGCTGATTAATTTGGCAGTACTAGTAAGCAACAAAATACGATCTAGAGGAATGTGGCCACGTTTCTTTAGATCGAATTTTGTTGTTTCTTGTCTCAATATGAAACTTTTTTTAAAGTATTAGAAAATTCTAGACACACTTACCGAGGTCGCTAATGGAGCCGTTTTTCATAATTCCTTCTCAGTCACGAGATAATATTTTTTTTAAGGAATGGAGCTAGTGGACCGTAGCCCACTTAATCCCTCTTACGCATTCTAATTAGGGCATGCAATGTCGGAAGGTTCTCAATTCCGGAACTGAGTTCCAATATTGGAGATATGATTCCGGAATTCCGGAATTCCGGAACTGGTAATTTTTTAAGTTTGTTTCAAATCAAACAAGATTTAGATATATATTTTTATTTTTTTTTAGATTTATTTTTTTTAATCATTTTTAGTAACAAATTAAACATCTTTCTCACTTATTACCAAAGATCGGAGTAGGTAGATTGAATTAAGATCATTGACCTCAAACGTGTATGTTAACATGGACATGCCTTTGGGATTCCGGAATTTTTAAAATTATTAAGATACTCGCCGAAGTTTCAACTCAATCGGACTCAATCGGATGAATTTTTTGGAAACACGTTGCAAAAAAAAAACTAACATACGTTTTATTATTCAAGAGATAAATAAAAATCAATTTTTAATATTTTAGTATCGCTTCCATCAAATTTCGAAATCACTAAATAATTCAATCCCACAAAAAACCGGAATTTTCCGGAAAAAAGGCATGTCCATGTGTACGACGTCATGAAATTCCGTAATTTCAATCTACCTACTCCGATCTCTGCTTATTACTCTAGCTGTCTAGCGGCTTGTGGAAAGTTCCACAGATTATTTTGGTTGCGTTTAGATAAAAATATAATCAAAATATCAAAAAAAAAAAAATATTATATCGAAATTCCGATATTACTCCTCTCAATTCCGGAATTGAAATATCAGAATTTTTTTACGGAATTCCGGAATTACGAAATTCCGGAATGCATGCCCTCAAAATCAAAATCAAAATATTTTATTTTACATAACCCTACATGGGCAATTATGAAAAACGTCAGAAGCTAGGTGCACGGTTCCAATTAGTCGTTTCCTATGGAGAAGAGCCGGCAAGAAACTACACGGTTACTCTTTTAAAAATAATTGGCTTTACAATATTATCAAATAACAGTGATAATAGGTATGGGAGAACAGTGTAGGCCTTTCAACAATTACCAGGTACTTAATAAAATAGAAAAGTGCCAACAAATCTACACTCTACTAGGCCTACAACGTTCTCACATTCACAAAATAGAAAATAATCTAAGTATATAAAATATTAATGACATGATTGTAATAACGCCTATTTTAATTATTTCAGTGAGGAACCTGAAATTTACATTTCCCCAGCTGCTGTGAAGGTAGAACCTGATGATAATGAAGGCAACAAGTGAGTCGAAACTTAGTTCAGTAGGGTATTTTTTTTTTTTCATTTTCTTATTTGTCTTTATACAGGGTTACTGGTAAAACACTAACGACCTTGCAGGGGCCCAAGTCTGTTATTTTTATAAATTCGTCACTCCAACACGATCCCATTGTCATTTTGCAAAAAGTTCGTAATCTGCTAAATTCATAATGGCCGATCATTGGTCGGTCAATGTTCTCGTAATAGAATTGTATTACAATGGCATTTTGAACATTTATTCATGCCAGATTTCATTTATCTATATTTTTACATATTATTTATTAGTGTTATAAGCAATCTGAAGTAGTACGAAGTTGTAGTATAGGAAGTTTGATTTGTCATTATGTACGAGATTACCAATTCTTTCAATGGAGTGTCAGTGGCTGACCATTGGAAAGTCATAATGACGCCATTATATTAGTAGATTACCAAACTAGACTTGAGGCCCTGGACTGTATTAATAACATCACAAACAACAACGTTCGTTCTATGATATTTTACAAAACATAATACATTTATCAAAAACAAACCTTCAAGATCTCGTTGTTCTATCTGACACATTTCAATTCTGTATTTTGTTGTAGCTAATTACGCCTCCCGTGCACTGTCGCCCCTGCCTTTTGCACTAGACACCACAGTTTGTTTTGCTACCCACCTACAGAGTTCGTAACATTTAGAGCGTGGAATTTAAATATTTTTATATAAATTTAAATCTGATGAATTTTATTTATTTAACAATTTATGTACACACATATAAACAGACAAGAAGGAACAGAAAAATACGTACAAAGGTGATGCTTATTTCTAATGAAAACTCTTCCAGCATACCTGCGATAGGAAAGTAGATATAGAGATGTAGACAACGTGTGTAAGTGTAGAAGAGAAAAAATAACATCAAAAATATACATAAAATCAAAATAGCTATACACTAATATAAATACTTATAAACATACAATAAGAGAATATACTTACATACATACTTCTAAAATAAATATCACTCAAATATATACTTAGAACTACAATGTAGTGGAAAATAATAAATACATAATAATATGCAACTATGACGAAGTAGAAAGATGATTCTTTATCAAAAGTCATAGAACAAAAATTGTTGTTTATGACGTTAGTAATATATAAATTCAAATTAAAATAATTGTTAGTAGCAGTATAACTTAACCTAATGATAGTCTTAAAAAATTAATAACAATACACAAATATAATTATTTGGATAAGTGTTTCGGAACACCACCTTCGAAAGAGGGGAGAGTCCCACCGGTCAGAAAACACATTCAGGATGCCATTGGAGGAGGAGCGTAAGCGCGCCATCATGGAAGCGCATCGCTTCCGCATAATCGCGGCGAACCCGTCGACGCACGCTTCCGCGAACATTCCTGACGCGCTACATCGCCACGGTAGCCCCAAAAGCCCCCTTAATGCGTTATTGTAAAAAGAAGAAAGAAAAAAAGAAAAATTGGTTTATTCGTCACAGAAACACGTGCATACAAAAAGATAATTAACTTGAGTAGGTGGTATACAGAAAAATAAAAATAAAACAAAATAGATCTACATTCCAATCACGAGCACAAAACAAAATAGTCGGCAGCTGCACGTCATGACTGTGACAAGAAGGCTTCCACTCAGCATGATGCTGTGCTATGAGGGACCCACAGCACAGCGTTGATTTTCAGTGGTTACCCGGAAAAGACATACGGAAACCAAGTCAAAAAAATTTACATAAATAGGCAACTAGATAAAATAAAACAAACAGTACTCAGAATATAATCTAACTATACAACCAGATATATAAATATTATTAGATAAAAAAAAAACACAAAATAATCCGCAGGCATCACGCGCGTTTCGGGAGGTTCCTGTTTCGGATTAGGCGGGAGGAAACGCCCGGGTGTTACCACTGTGTGGATCGCCCGGAGGACACGGTGGAGCATACGGTGGAGGTCTGCCCGGCTTGGGCAGAGCACCGCCGTGTCCTCACGGAGGCGATTGGCGGCGGCGATCTCTCGCGTTCGGCCCTGGTCCAGGCCATGATCCGGAGCGAGAATGCATGGGAAGCAGTCACCTCCTTCTGCGAAGTAGTATTGCTCGCGAAGGAGGAGGCGGAACGCGTTAGGGAGCGGCAGTCTGTGCGCCCTCACGCCCCTAGTCGCCGCAGGAGACGCCCTGGACGGCGGGAATCGGTAGCCGATTCCCGGCCACCGTAGGCGCGGGCTTGCGGACGGCGAGCTATGGGCAGTTCGCCGTCCGGTAAGGACCAGGCCCGGGTCGATGGCGCGTTGTGTTCCACGCGCGCCTCAAAGAGATGTCAGCACCCACTGACGGGGTCCGCTAGGACCGGTGCCTGCCAGGGTTGCGGGTTTGTCCGAAAGGGATACCGTGGCCCTGGCACACAGGCAACTGAAGGAACACGGGTGGGTTTTAGTCAGTAAAAGTCTGACACGCTCTGCCGCTCCACCCAGAGCGGGAGAAGTCATTTGATAATTTCCCACCCAAAAAAAAAAGGTATCACGCGCGTATAGAAATAATAAATAAAGTAGGTATCCACTAAAACATACTGAACGCACAGGTCGCTGTATGCCCGCTGGGTATACTTGCTCCACAGGCTGCACAATATGGTCCGTAGGTATTGACTTCTGTCCCGTAGGAAAAAGGATGGCATTAAAAGCAAAAACGTGGTTACAATATCAACTGTTTACTGCAGCTGCAATTTGTCATACCCCCAACGCAATAATATATAATACCATACCTTATTAATCAATTACCTATACCAGTGAGGGACAACATAACTCAGAAAAACATAAAATATAAATTAAAGCAATATTTTTTGCAAAATTTAAACAAGTAGGTACCTGCTTATTTATATTATATAAAGGAGTACCTAAGCATATTTTTAATTAAAACATATTTGAAAATTGATTCAGGTTAAATAGTTTAAAGCATACATATAAATCCTACATAAAATAAAATACAAAATAAGTACCTACCTACATAAGATTTATTAATAAAAACATTTATTTTTTCTCTTTTAATTCATTAAAGTTAAATACTTTAAAAAATACATAAAAAAGCAAATTACATATTAAAACTATAACACAAAAAATAAAATATTAAAGCTAACAATTTATACTTTTAGACTTTTTAGGATCAACCTGTACCAATTCAAAAACATTCCTCCACCACTTCTGTTTTAAGGACGGACAGGACGGTCAGATTAGTCACCGATGTTCGCTCGTTAGTAATAGATAACTGTTATTATTTCGCTTACACCCTCGTTATATTTTTTTTACCTGTTTTGTTGAGCAAGTACCTTCTTATGTTATTTAAATTATGTAGTCGATGTTTTTGGTGCCCGGTGAAACTCTAATGAGTTTATGTTGGCACCAACTTAAATGTATACAATGTATGTAAACTACTAAATGAATAAATAAATAAATAAAAATAATAATAGAAGTCAAAATCGGGTGAACGGATTGTAAAAAAGGATTATTAAAATGTCTTAATTAATGTTTTAATGTCTTTTTTTAATAAATGAACTAAACTAAGATTTTTATTGAATGGATATTTTACTTTGCGTTTTCAGGGAGCAAGCTCAAAGTGACCCAATTTCTTTAGAAGTGAAGACAGAACCTCAGGATGATGCAATGGACGAGTAAGTAATCTTTATTACTTGAGAACTCTTCCGGTTAAACAAGGAACTTATTTATTTATTTATAGATAGATAGATAGATAGAATACTCTTTATTATGTACACCATAAAAATTACAGATATAAATGTAGAACTGTTACATAGAGGTGTCACAATGGGCGGTCTTATTTATTTACGTCACACCTGGCCATAATGTGAGTTTTACCGCACGCTACGCGTGAAGACGTAAAATTGTGTACTCACCACGGGCAGTAAAAAAGAAAGTCCTCTATCGCATATTTACAACCCTCGCCTGCGGCTCGGGTCACAAATACCTGCGATTTCGGGCTTTCTTTCTTTTACAGCCCTTGGTAAGTAATGTACTATTACGTACAAGTATGCAAGTGTTGTATTTATAAATTTGATCAATATTAATTAATTTTGTTTCTTTTAAAACCTTTTCAGAAGATATTAAAAAATCATAATTGAACAAGTTTTAACCTAATCTAACCCGTTTGGTTGGGGGAGCCTAGCTTAGTTACTGCGACCAAATGTGAGAATAGGCCAGAATTTTAACGAAGGGCATCATTAGAAGCCAAAAATGTTGTAGAGGTTCAATATTTCTCGATATCTTTTAATTGGTAGAAAAATCTCAATCAAATCCTTTTCTCTCAAATTTTTCCAATGACCCTGAAATATTTAACTGTATTATTTTTTTTCGAAGATATCCGGTATTATTGTTCCTTTTTGACGTGTAGGTGTAATATTATTGCTCCATTGGCTCTAAGAAAGATACCCTAATTAATATTTTAACTGATAATGCCTCTATTTTTGATTGCAGTGCAAACGAGACACTCGCTCTAAATGAACCTGCTGGAACTATACAGAAAGGAAGTCAAATACGAAGAAGTGACGCCACATCTTCTCGGTAAGTACATTTTTATCAGTTAGAGAGAATTTTCAAAACTCCCAAGTTGAATCGACTTGGCTCTCCGAAGTACATATACGAGTATCTATGGAAACGACAACTCTTCTGCATGGCGGTCATAAATGATTTTGAGAGGTGTTGCCTGATGTCCTGGGATATTGAGACAATCTTCTTCGTTCCACATCATGGTATGGTCTTGAAGCGAGGATCTCGAGATTCAGGCGTGTTTTCAGCGGAGATATTTTCTATACGGTTGGACGGATCATCCTGTATGTCATCGAGAAACGGCACAGTAGGATGCAGTCTCGACAAATCCACGTTGATTTCGTACAAACGATATAATGAAGACTTCTGCAGTACAGTTAGCTACGCACTGATTGTTCTTTTGGACATGTATCCGCTGATGTAGACCGATTTGTGGGCAAGGTTTCGCTTGATGTTAACATTAATGACGTCGTCCTCGTTAGGGCATGCATTCCGGAAATCCGAAATTTCGTAATTCCGGAATTCCGTAACAATTTTTCTGATATTTCAATTCCGGAATTGAGAGGAGTAATATCGGAATTCCGATATTCATAATTTTGATTATTATTTTATCTAAACGCAACCAAACTAGTCTGTGGAACTTTCCACAAGCCGCTAGACGGCCAATGTTTAATTAGAGTAATAAGGGAGAAAGATGTTTAAATTGTTACTAAAAATGATTAAAACACTGATATAATTATAAATCTTCTTTGATTTGAAACAAACTTTAAAAGTTACCAGTTCCGGAATTCCAGAATCACATCTCCAGTATTGGAACTTAGTTCCGGAATTGAGAACCTTCCGATATTGCATGCCCTAGTCCTCAAGACTTCTGCAGTGAAAACCACGCACTGATTGTACTTTTGGACATGTATCCGCTGATGTAGACCGATTTGTGGGCAAGGTTTCGCTTGATGTTGACATTAATGACGTCATCCTCATTTAATTGGCGAGGCAAACATTTTACCATCTTTTGTACGGCTACTGGTACGTTGATCGCTTGCCCTATGATTCCATGAGAGAAATCATGGCGCAGACGACGCACTTACATAAATGGCAAACGTGCGATATCAATCGTTCGCTGATGGGATCCAACGGTGTTAGACCTAGTGGTTGGTCTGGATATGAGAAGCCATTAACTTTTGCTAGGGGCGGCATCGATTTTTTGTTCAGGGAACGTTTGCAAGTGTTGCAAACCATTTCATATTCTTCTCTGCATATTCGTCGGTTTTCTTTGATGAACCATTCCGAGATCACCACCAGCTGTGCCGCAGTAATGGGTTTGAGGTCGTTCTTGAGCCAGAGTCTGTCGCAAACCGAACAAGCGTAGCCAAAATCGTTGTCCAGAAATAGTAAATTATTGCAAAGGCCGTGAAATAGGCAATTGCAGGTCGAGTATGAGTTTGAAGGCCGAGCCGTAGGCGAGGACTTCACTAATACGAGACAGGCAATTGCCATTTCCGCCGAGGCATATATAGTGCTTTTCTTAAACGAATTATTTATGTAAATAACAAATTAAGACGAATTTTCAGCATTGCCCCCAATTTTCCATTTATCATCTGTGCCGAAAGGCCATTGCGAATGGCAAACGCATTTATGGCTATACCGGCACGTGAACGCAATTTGTGCTAAGCAAAGAGACTTACTTTGGTATGCCAAGAATGATAAAAGAGATCCAACCAAAGAGTTTTTAATAACCCCAGCATGCCATTTCATACAACATTGCTAGAGCGTTATAATGTTCCAAATTCAAAAAACGCTCCTGCAAAGGATTTGATTTTCTTTGTCCGTATATTCCATACTTCGCGTGTTCTCTTTTCGAAAATAATGACAATATTTCCATGCATGTTTGAGAAAAGTTGATTTGAATCTCATGATCGAGGAAACCCATTTGGTGTTCCTGGTAGATTGTGCCTGATGTACTTCAATTGGATCAGAAGAAGTACCTGATCGAACAGTGATTTGTGCTGGTTCTGCTGCTGAAGTTGGACGTTGTTGGTGTGTGAGCTGTCGTCGAGTACCAGTTTGGACGTCGTTTGACCTTGCCCCTGAACGAGACGAGGATGCAGTAGTCGATTCTAATGAACCACTGCCAAGAGCCAAGTTAGCAGGTTTGCGTAATCTGCAGTTGCGCTGTCTTTCGGCGTCCGATTTCCACGCAGCTATCGCCTGTTCAGGAGTTCTGGATCCTGTTAGACGCTGTCTGTACTCACGTTGTTTCTGTGCCTTCGATTTTGGAGCAGCGATTGTTGGTGACTCATCGAATGGCGTTGCAGTTGTGAATGTGGCGGTTTCTTGCGCCTCCGTGAGGACATTACTCCTTGAAGGTAGTGGCAGATCCGTTAGATCCATGATCCTGTAAGCGGTTCTGCAAAATAAATTGTTAATAATTTATTTAAAAAATTATTTTAACACCGAAAAAGTACTTATTGATACATTGTTAATTAAAATTTGATAACTTGTGATTTTTTTTTTAATTGGCGTTGGGCGCTCGAAGAATTGCCAAACTTAAGTGGCAACGGGCAGGGCACATTGCGCGCAGAACCGATGGCCGTTGGGGCCGAAAGGTTCTGGAGTGGCGACCGCGTACCGGAAGACGTAGCGTTGGAAGGCCTTCCACAAGGTGGACCGATGACCTTATGAAAGCCGCAGGAATCCGCTGGATGCGGGAAGCACAGAACCGGTCGAGGTAGCGGTGCTTGGGGGAGGCCTATGTCCAGCAGTGGACGTCTTTCGGCTGAAATGATGATGATAATGATGAAATACGAATCAATACACTTACGGCGCAGATATATGCCAGTGTCCTTGAGTGGTTAGCTTGCGTGTTCTGTACTGATCTCACGCAACGCGTCGTACGTCCAGCCAGTAATAGGACTCGCCCATCCAAGAGCGCTGTCCCGAACAAGACGCATTATTAATTTATTATAACGGGTTTTTCAACAAGAACTTTTTTTTTCAATTGGGGCAACACCAACAACATGACAGTTTTGACATTTAGTTTTTTGACGTATCCGTAGTACCTAGATGCTTTGGAAATTGTTACAATGAATTCAATTTCGCTCGAAAATCGAATTAAAATGGCGTGGTTCTGTTAAAGTTACATTTCGTAAAATTCGTGATATTTTCGGACAACATAAGCTGTTAAGTGGCCAGCCAGATCGTGTGGTTTAACACCACTGGATTATTTTTTGTGGGGTTTTGTTAAGGACAGAGTCTATACGGAGCCAATCGAATCGATTGTAGCCTTAAAACTCAAAATCCGTGATGTGATTAACGAAATAGACCCGCCATTTTGCCAAAAAGTGATTAAAAACTTTGATGAAAGAATTGACATCTGTCAGCGTGGTCGTGGTGGTCATTTGCCACATATCATTTTTCATTCATAATTGCCAAACTTTTCTCTTCGTAATACAATAAAAATTTGAGTCATCTTCGTCTAAATTCTTTGTTTTATTTTGTTTTACAAAACAAAGTTCTTGTTGAAAAACCCTGTACATAAAACAAAAGGTATTTTAATAAGCCGAGTCGTGCAACAAGTGTCAATAATATACAGGACCCCAAAAGGATCGCTGAGGCATTTGCAACGCAATTTAAAATGACAAGGCCTGAAGGAGGCTTGCATATGCTCATCGGGCCCGGGCGAGTGAACTTAGCTTTACGATAACTTTAGACATGCTACTTGATGGTGTTCATAAAATGAAACGTGGGAAGTCTCCGGGGCCCGATGGACTTACTTTAGACCATGTTATTCGGGGTGGTCCTCAGCAGAAAAATTAGTGATACTCAGTTCCGGATTTAACCACGTAGCAAGAGTAGCAATTACTACGGGCAAAAGGGGGCCCCGCGTATCCAAACCTGGCCACCTACGTCTAAACGTAATTTCTTTTACATCACACCTGGCCATAATGTGAGTTTTACCGCACGCTACGCGTACAGTTAAACTCGCATTGTGGCCAGGTGAAGACGTAAAATTGTATACTCACCACGGGCAGTAAAAAAGAAAGCCCTCTATCGCATATTTACAACCCTCGTCTGCGGCTCGGGTCACAAGTACCTACGATTTTGGGCTTTCTTTATTTTACAGCCCTCGGTAAGTAATGTACTATAATGAAACTTATTAAGACGTGGAATATTGGATTTACTTGATGTCACAAAACGTGAAACGTAACACCCTTTTCGACTAAGAAAATCCACGTCAGACAATCGGTAACCGATTTTTTCGTTGGCGAAAAATTCATATTTTTTCTCATTTTATTTAAATGGAATATGGGAAATTTCGATTTGTGACTTCTAAATAGCAATGTGAAGGGCTGACATTTATACAGGGTCTTTATTTTGGCATTATCTTGTTTTTGACGTGACAACGTCTAATAAATCGATGAACGCCGGCTGCATGCACGAAAAGGATGATTCATAGTCCCGTTACGCTCGCGCTCATTGTACGCTTGCGCCGCATCTATCTCTCTTCCATTCGATTGGCCTATGCGTCCGAGGAGAAGAAAGACAGCGGCAGCATACAACTTACACGTGAACCGTTTCGCCGACTGTTTATAAAGTGAAGTGAAAAGTTAATGTGGTTTTCATTGCTTATTACAACAACAATTTCGGCAATAAGAGGGCCTTCATACTAGCGTTTGTCCAGCGTAAGCGTTCGATAAGCGTATACACAGCGCAGACGCCGCGTTCTCCCGGCGTCAGTGCAAGGGTAAATGCATACGCTGCGCAAGTGCGCGACGCATGCGCCGCGTTACTGCGGAGTCAAGTACAATCCTGTTCACATTCGATCTCTTCCCGCCATTTAATTTCAATTCTTCATCGAATATTTTTTTTTTGACCTGACAACGTCTAATAAATCGATGAACGCTGGCTGCATGCACGAAAAAGGATGCCTCATTGTCCCGTTACGCGTATTGTCCCGTTACGCTCACTGTCCCGTTACGCTCATTGTCCCGTTACGCTCTTTTGTTCTATGTTTTGTTATGACGTTGTCACGTTAAACTATCGTCCGTAAACCAACTTTACTGACAACCAATTTTTTTTTTTTTTTTTCATTCATTTCCATTTCATTCATTGTTCATCGAATATAGGCTTCGCCATTCGAAAGTAGTTCTCCATAGGAACCTACTACGCTTTGGAATGGGCAACTAGCTTCATCTTTCTGACTGACCGACCCCTTGACAATTCAAAAGTGCCTGTAATTCGTTTATTTGAAATAAATGGTTTGAGTTTGAATTTGAGTAAGAATAAAAAATTGGTTGTCTGTAAAGTTGGTTTACGGACGATAGTTTAACGTGACAACGTCATAACAAAACATAGAACAAACGAGCGTAACGGGACAATGAGCGTAACAGGACAATGAGCGTAACGGGACAATGAGTATAACGGAACAATGAGTCATCCTTTTTCGTGCATGCAGCCGGCGTTCATCGATTTATTAGACGTTGTCACGTCAAAACATTTTGATTAATTTTTGATATGTTTACAATAAAGCACAAAATAATCATTTTCACTTGACCGTACACTCCTTAATGGGTTCTCCCATATCCTTTTATTTTTCTTTTCACGTTTTCGCAAATAATTTTAAATGCAAAGCCAACAATAGAGTTTCTTCGTCAGAATCCATTTTGTTAATGATATTTCCGAAACGACAACGCAATTGTCTGACGTCTGCGCCACGTTAGCGCAACGTTCGATTGACTCCAGAAGAAACGCCGCAACAACGCGTGGCCTGCGCCGCGGAGTAGTGGCGTCTGCGCTGCGTATACTTTTACCGAACGCCTACGCTGGACAGACGCTAGTGTGAAGGTGCTCTAAAGGTTAATTATTCTTGCATTTTAAAAATCTGATTACTAGTATTATTTCAAGTATTTATTCTTTTATTATTAAAAATTGGTTGTCTGTAAAGTTGGTTTACGGACGATAGTTTAACTGCCCAGCACCCAGCATATATGTCAAAAAATAATTCGTTCGTGTGCCTACAACCTGTATTCGAGCAGTCGCTATAGATGACTTCTGTTCTTGCCCAGGACCCGACTAGCGACACCAAATCTAAGTATGTAAATTTTCCAAACAATTTATGGCTTACAAGAAAAAAATATTTTTGAACTGGGCAGCAAATGCGTTGTAGCGCAAGCGTACAATGAGCGTAACGGGACAATGAGCGCAACTGGACAATGAGCGTAACGGGACAATGAGTCATCCTTTTTCGTGCATGCAGCCGGCGTTCATCGATTTATTAGACGTTGTCACGTCAAAAATGATGGTGATTCATATAATTATTTATTCATATAATTGATGATAGATATTTGATTACAGTTTTATTCTATGAAAACTTGTTCATAATTATATTTAAACTTTATAGCTAAACGCCAGTTTTGATGTGACAACGTCTATTAAATCGATGAACTGCATGCACGAAAATTTCCCGTTACGCTCATTGTACCGTTACGCTCATTGTACCGTTACGCTCATTGTACCGTTACGCTCATTGTACGCTTACGCCGCATCATTGTTTTGATATGACGTTGTCACGTTAAACTATCGTCCGTAAACCAACATTACAGACAACCAATTTTTTTTTAAATTACTTACAAGTTATTGAATTTAGATTAACAATGTCTTAAGAAGTACATTATCTTTATTAGAATAATTTTAAAATATTTTTTTAAAATTTTAACAATAAATTATCAACATTTCCTTTGCAGAATCGCCTACAATTACCCAATGGCTTATATACCTGACGAGCATAGGGATCTCTCGAATCTGCTAATGCCTTTGAGGAGTAATCCGCCCGTTGATATGCAAGATGCTGCCGCATCAACGTCTGCAACGCGTTTCGCTGAGCCACCAACAATCTCTGCTCCAAAATCAAGTGCACAGAGACAACGTGAGTACAGACAGCGTCTAGCAGAATCCAGAACTCCTGAACAGTTGATAGCTACGAGGATATCAGATACCGAAAGAAAACGCAACTATAGGCTTCGCAAAGCTGCTAAATTGGCTCTTGCCAGTGGTTCCTTACAATCGACTACTGCACCCTCTTCTCGTTCAGCAGGAAGGTCAAACGATGTCCAAAATATTACTCAACAACATCTCACAAACCAACAACTTCAATCTTTAGCAGCAGAATATGCAAACATGTATAAAAGTTATTGTTAAAAGACTCTGTTCGTTAATAGTACATTACTTACCAAGGGCTGTAAAAGAAAGGAAGCCCGAAATCGCAGGTTTTTGTGACCCGAGCCGCAGCTGAGGGTTGTAAATATGCGATAGAGGTCTTTCTTTTTTACTGTCCGTGGTGAGTACACAATTTTACGTCTTCACCTGGCCACAATGCGAGTTTTACTGTACGCGTTGCGTGTGGTAAAACTCACATTATGGCCAGGTGTGACGTAAAGTAATAAACATATTTTTTATTAATTAGTGCAAATAAAAGTAAATTTATCAATTAAATTGTAGATTTCATTTCACTCCTTTGTATCCATACAAAATAGTGATAATTCAATAAAAATGATTCAATTTTATTCGTAAAAGTATGCAATCATGTCATCAATATTTTGTTATGACATTTCCACGTTAAACTATCGTCCGTAACCCAACTTTACTGACAACCAATATTTTTTTTTTTTTTTTTTTTTTTCTATTTCATTCATTGTTCATCGAATATAGGCTTCGCCATTCGAAAGTAGTTCTCCATAGGAACCTACTACGCTTTGGAATGGGCAACTAGCTTCATCTTTCTGACTGACCGACCCCTTGACAATTCAAAAGTGACAACCAATTTTTTTTTTTTAATAATCTTTATTCAACTTAATGTTAATGAAGTGTGTATTTTAAAACGATGAAATTGAAATCATAAATCAAATTCATGAAACTGATGCTTTTGAAAAGCCCGCCAAAACCTGCTTGATATAATAATATATTCCCTTGCACTGCGGCTAACTTGTCATTAAAACATAAATATTTTTTTAACTCTGGTTCAAAACATTAATTTTTAATTTTCAAATATTATTTACAGTTTTTGCTAATTTAATTTAAGAGGAGCTTGTGGCTAAGTAATAACAGCCGCACGGGTCGATCCGTCAGGTTAAGCTACGCTTGCCGGGGTTGGTCCGTGGATGGGACAGAGCCTCCTCCGTGCCTCGTAAAGCACGTTAAGCCGTTAGTCCCGGCTGTCATTCGTGGATCTTTGACAGTCGTTACGGGTCGTCAGAAGCCCAAGTCTCAGCCAGTCTTACCAAGGGGTATCGTGTTACCCAGTTACTGGGTTGTGGAGGTCAGATAGGCAGTCGCTCCATGTAAAATACTGGTATTCAGCCGCATCCGGTTAGACTGGAAGCCGACCCCAACATAGTTGGGAAAAGGCTAGGCAGATTGATTGCAAATTTAAATAATTTGTTTAAATATAATCACGAACAATTAGTTCTAGAAATAAACTGAAATCAAATCAATGTCAATAAAGAAATTGGACAAATAAATCTATTGTTTGATATTATAGAATATTTTCTCGCACGGTGGTTGGCCGGTTTAACTTGTCTTATTATAGACACATTGTTGGCCGTTGACCGTAGTATGCCCCCTTAACCTCACGCATGTCATCGTGAGGTTAAGGGGGCATACTACGGTCCACTAGCACTACTCCTATAAAAAAATATTATCTCGTAACTGAGAAGGAATTATGAAAAACGGCTCAATCAGCGACCTCGGTAAGTGTGTCTAGAATTTTCTAATACCTTTTATAACGTTACCCTACCTAACTACCTAAAACTTAAAAAAAAAAAATAGATAGTAGCCGATTCTCAGACCTACTGAATATGCTCACACAATTTCATGAGAATCGGTCAAGCCGTTTCGGAGGAGTATGGTAACTAACATTGTGACACGAGAATTTTATACGAGTATATAAGATTAATGCATGAAAAAAAATATACGATATTTTTTTTCATTGAATACTAAATAAAAGCAGTCGACTTTTTATACGATCGTTTATATGAGTTATAATAAAAATAATTGACAAAATTGTAACAAAAAGCTATTATTACTGCACTCGCCGACCGATGCTACTTTTTTTAATAGTCAAAGAACAAATATATGAGATTATATCGCTAATCAAATTCTTAAAATGCAAGAATTAATTATCTTTTTTGCCGCTATAAGGATGTGTCCTGGGTAAAAAAAAAAAGAAAAACTGTTTAGTCCGTCAATCAGATAATAAATAGTAGATTATTATACAAGGGGCTAAAATTACCCATTTATACGAGGTAAGTAGTTTTACTCCCGAGCTTTAGCGAGGGAGTAAATAGAAACCGAGTTATAATGGGTTTTTAGCGCTGTGACTTTTCACTACGATTGCGAGAAAATAAAAGCATCCAGTACAATATTAAAAATAAATTACGGCCACTAATTCAATTTGCAAATTAGAGAAAAATTCTAAAGAATTCCCGCCAACGTCTTTTTTTTTTTTTTTCTTCTGTAGCCGCACCAACGGAATGCACGCTTTCTACCGAAGAGATCGCCGTTTCTAGTTCCATTTTCAAAAATCAGAAAAATAAAAACAGTTTCCCCTAGAGGTAAATATGGTATTTTTTCCTCAGTCTGGTACGATATAATGGCGGCCTTTTTGAGTAAGAGGAGTCATAAAAATATTAGACACGTATTTTTCGATTTATCATATTAATAAAAAATTACTTAGATAATAATACCAGCCTATAACTGTCCCACTGCTGGGCAAAGGCCTCTTCTCATACAGAGAAGGCACGAGCATTGATCACCACGCTTGCTCAAGACGGGTTGGCGATTTCAGACTTATATTAACTATAAGTCCAGGTTTCCTCACGATGTTTTTCCTTCACCGATGTCAGTAATGTCCAAGATAAACTCAGAAAGTACATATGAATTGAAAAAGTCACATTGGTACTTGCCCAGATTTGAACCCACAACCTCATGCATGAGAGGCGAGGCCTTAACCAACGGGCCATCATGACACACACGGGCCATCATGACACACAAAAAATTACTTAGATAAAACACATTAAACTTGGGGAATGGCTCGTTACGTCACAGCTACCTATAAAATTTACTGAGAAGTGATGTCATGCCACATTTGAACTCAATGTATCGCCGTAATGTTTTGATTACGTAAAAAAAGAAAAAATACGTGTCAATTTTTTTTTAATAATCTACTTGACGGACAAAAAATTTTTTTTTGTCATCCCTATTCTGCCGTGCTCAACGCAAAAGCGGTATCTCAGGGAAAGCTAGTTTCGAGAAAATTTCAGTTTTGTAAACTATTCTAATATTGCTTATTAAATGGAATTGATATATTATATTGGGTACATTTTTTGTCATTTGGTTAAAATATCAAAAATTCATGTGTATGTGTATTTTTCATGAGATACTGCCATCCCGCTAGGTGTTAAAGTAGTAGAGTTAGGAATTGAGTTTCCGCTTCGTTACCCTTCCTTGGCAGTCGGGTGAAAATGATATAGGGAATACTTTTTTAAGGGTTATTTAATATGTTTTAAATAAGATACCGCTATTTGGCTCAGTTCATTAGATGCGTATTTCTATAAGCGATGCGAAGCAATTTTTTTTTTTTTTTTTTGAGATATTGCTTTTGTGCTTAATTACGGCAGTATTGTTATTGTAATAAACAAAGCAAACCACATTAACTTTTCAGTTCACTAGTTGACAAAACAGTTCACGTGTAGGTTGTGTGCTGCCGCTGTCCCTCTTCTACTCGGACGCATCGGCCGATGGAGTGGAAGAGAGACCGAACGCTTATAGCTGCTCCAGACAATCGGCGATGTTGGGCGATTACACGCGAGCACGATCGTGTAGAAGGGCTACTCGCCTGTAGTCGCCCATCATCGTCCTTAATCGTTGTCGTGATCGTGGCGATCGGCGAATTGTCGGTTTTTCGGGCACGCATCAAAGGGAATCGCATGTAGTTGCGTGCGCGAACCCACACGATCGCCGATCATTCATTTCACCGGAAGACAGCGAGCCGTGTGTACGTCGCGCGTTGCGTCGTTTTTTTGGCTTATTCCACAAATCCCCCCTGAAAAACCCCCGATAGGAGGAAAAGTAAAAAAAAAAAAAACACATAAACCTACATGGGCACTTATGAAACGTCAGAAGCTAGGTGCACGGTTCCAATTAGTCGTATCGAAGAGCCGGCAAGAAACTCCAAGGTTACTCTTTTAAAAATAATTGGCTTTACAATATTATTAAATAACAGTGACAATAGGTGTGGGAGGACAGTGTAGGCCTTTCAACAATTACCAGGTACTTAACAAAATAGAAAAGTGCCAACAATATATTAAAACCAGTCTAGAATTCACCCCTGCTTATTTCACTAATCCCCCAGAGAATCCCCCTCAGTGGGGAAAACTGAATTCTTCTAGTCTGACTTCAGTTCTAGTTTTCCCCCCTAAGCGGGATTATCAGGGGTGAATTCTAGACTGTTTTTTATAGATTCCACTTTTCCTCCTAAGGGGGATTTTCAGGGGGGATTTGTGGAATAAGCCGTTTTTTTTTGTTTTTAAACTATTATAAGTGCGAAATAATGGCTACTGGGTGGTCAAACGCAGAAACATTCTCCTCTTAAATTTTTTTTCGGAACTTTTTGTTCAACTAAATTGATAAAATGATTATAAACTGAAATTAATGGTAGCTGCAGCTATAACCTCCCCGTCCATCAATGCTTGCCTCTCAATAAATGATCACGGACGATCCCGTGGATGCTTGCACGATGATCGTGACGATTACCTTGCCGATCATAGACAATCAACGAGCGTCGACATGGCCGATTGTGTGGAGCAGCCATTAGGCCGATCCACATTGGGGACAGAATGTTCAAAACCACCTATACTCCATTTACTATCGCATTAGACAAATAACGGCTAAATAACGACAGTTATCGTGTAATATTGTGGAAATTACTGCACTTTAGAGTTATTTTTTTAATGTAAATGGTAAATAGATTACAGTGCTTTGTATTTATCGTGAAATAACGGAGTTTATTAAACGTTTACATCGAAATAACATGTAGTTCAAGATGGCTGGACAAACTTTCAAAACCGCTTGCATTTAACTAGGTCAATAGGCCACTATTTGTGACGGCTAAACACCCTTAGTTCAGAATTTGTGACGCTACAGAAGCTGAGATAATCGATCGAAAACGTGTCCAGCCAGCTTGAAAAACCACTTTTCGCTGGTCTCTCAATCTCGGTAACGGAAGTGATTTTGACGACTTTTTGCATATCAACGGGCGTCACATACATTTGTGACAGGCATCGAGCTAAAAGTTTTGTGATACGTACAGCGGTTTAGTCAAAAAATGCAAAAATCTGTGCCAGCCATCTTGAATTTACGTATAAAACTTTTGTCTGGCACTTCCGAATCTCAATAACGGGAGCGTTTTCGAATATGGTTCCTTTACTAACATTTAGTGACGCAATTTGTGACAGTAATAACGTTTGATTTATGGCGTCACATGTAAGGGTTTACGAGAAATCAATAAAAACTTAATGTCCAGCCAACCTGAATTCTAGTTGGCTGGACACGTGTATCTCTGCTGCCTGATGATCTACGGCCTTCGAAATAGGTTCAAAATTTTGTGACGGGGACGATAATGATAACCTGAATTTGTGACGGAGAAACTTTGAGTAGTTTCAAAGATATTGATCATTTAAGTTTTCCCATACAAACACTGCAGTAGGGTTACCAATAGTGTAGGTTTTATGTAGGACAAAGTATATTTTAAGGTGTTTTCTTTAATGGACGAAAATCCATGTATTGGTGATACTAATACGAATAACGTAGGTATTTAAATCGATAGAAGACAAAAGTGAGGAAGGGGGAGGTCATTTTTAATGTTATTGATTATTTACGTACAGATACCTAAGTAAGTACATAGGTAGATATCATAGATATAAGAAATAAGGAGATATGCTAAAACTGTATGGAAACGCGATGTCTGCAGTCTATCCCTTCCACTCGCCACAACTACACATGAAGTTCAGTAAAAGCAATAGATACGAAGTCGCGCACACACTTGCAATTCATAAACCGAAACTAACTACACAATCACTTCACTACATATTATAAAACAAAGTCCTCCACCGCGTCTGTCTGTCTGTCTGTCTGTTCGCGATAAACTAAAAAAACAGCTGCACCGATTCTCATGCTGTTTTCACCAATGGATAGCTTGCTTCTCGAGGAAGGTTTTAGTATATAATTTGTTAAGTTTTTGTATGCATTTTTGTATGAATTAACGAGATTTGTTGGAGGTGTCGGAAAAAAATAAGCCGTCTGGGAGCTTTAAATGAAAACGCTATCTAAACCCTTTGAGATATAACAAAATAATGTATGGTGGAATTATGTAAACAAAAACAAAAAAGTCCGCGATGGCATATGTCTATCTCTTAAGGATAACATACTATATCCATTTTATTGTCTTTTTGTAGGTATTTGTTTGCCGAAATTTACTCTTGGAAATACGATTACGATAACAATACGCTATAATATCAGCTATTAGCCAAATTATAAATAAGCTAGCTACTTATGTGTATTTCAAACAGTATATAAGAATATTTATCATAAAAACATTACTAAACACGGCGGCCATGATCAAAATTTGTGCATTCCAAAACTTTCGTTACTTTTTCACTGACATATTTATCACTTTTCGATAAACTAACACTCAATACGAAATCTGCACTTATTTCTCAGTAATTCTGTATAAGATTCTTCTAAGATTAAATCGTTTTCTCATTTAATCCATTACTTTACGCACGTATAACCTTGATGAACGTTTACATTAACACAGAACACTATACTCCTTAGTGGTGTTCCCGCTAAAATGTCAACCGGTCAAGTATTAGTCGATTATTCGAATTCTACAGCCAGATCGTGTTGCAAGTACAAAATAAATGTCAAATATTTCGTCCAATTGCGAACGTGACCCTGAGAAATGTTATGCACCAATGGTGTTCATTAGTTAATTCGAGCATTTTATCAGCACAAACGGTGTATCATGTGACATTTCGGAGGATTTCGTTTTGTTTTCACATTGTTGGTACTTACGAGAATTATTTTAAAATTATTATTAGTGTCGCATTTTTATTTCGTGTTGTAATTTGGTACAATTGATTGCTTTAAGAATTTGAGTGAAATTCCGTGTTTTGATTTTGTGTTTGCTATCTTTAGGTAAAGACTCATTCACGTTCAGAACAAAAGTACTTTTATTATATTAAATCATTTGTTTCGGTTTCTATTCACATAGTGAATCACTTTAAATTAACATTAAGTCAGAATTTTGAGATATAGCCTGGGATATAGAGAAGGACATAGGGTACTTTTTATGCGATAGCCGACATCCACGCGGGCGAAGCCGCGGTCAAAAGCTAGTAATATAATATAAATAAACAATATTTTGCTAAAAACAAAATATTATTAAGTAAATTAAAAAAAATAACAATATGAGAAAATAAAGATGTGTAATAAACATTATTTCACATGGGTCTTCCAATCGGGTTAAAACGGTTAACAAATTGAAGAATAAACTATAATAGCAAATATTCATTAGACAATCGACATTATTGTCGATAGCCTAAGTTAGGAGATCTGCACAAGCACATCATTAGCTCGCGGCAAGGCACAGCGGCTGTACTACGCGACGCAACCGCATACACAAAATATCGTTTTGTGATTTTTACATTGCGTTGTCCAGTCACTTAGCGTCATACTTACGTAGTAGTTAAAAAGCAATGTATTTATTGCAAAAATAATACAGTCGCTGTTATGTATGAAAACAAAAATAACGTAGTAAAAAAAAAAATACCGAATTGATAACCTCCTCCTTTTTGGAAAGTCGGTTAAAAAGCAAGAAATATTTTACTACTTGTTGATTTTCATGATTTTAAAGACAAATATAGTTAAATACTTGTACTAACTTATGGTAAGTGATTCCATGATGTACAAACATTTTGTTTTGGCTTCGGTTTTTGCAAGGAATCACTGAACAACACGGCATTCTTATAATTTGTCACGATCACGGTCAAAAGCGCACTAGTTCGCGGAGACTGCCATTTGCCTATTTTGCGAGCATTTTGATCATTGCGAGCGGACACAGACACGCCCCCTTGCCATTTCTCCTGTTTTTTATATTTCTATGTTTATAACGGTCAGTTATACATAAGTCACACACACAGATTACACACAAAGCAAGTCTCATCATCATGGCAGCATTGGCAACGTTCCGAATCGCACTCACGAGCGTTAAAATCGCTCATGCTACTAATGCATAGAAATGGGTTAGTAGTGATTGAATGGTATGAAGTTGCAGCTAGGTATGCAAACGATACATATTTTTTTTTAAACATAGATGTATCGTTCATAAACATCGATGTTTTACCATCGATGTTGAAACTGTTAACATCGATGAAACATTTTTCTTAAGAACGATGTTTTCTCAGCGCCATCTATGTATTGGTTCGTATACTTGCCAAAATAGGTGTTGCTATTTCGTTATTATTCCTCGTCAATATTTACGGCGACATAAAGAAATATTGGCAGTACCTACCTACTCTTAACATATTTCTGAACGTGCACATGCGCTGCCGCAGACCGCACGCGGCGGTTCAATCGCTGGCATGGAAGTATTGTACTGTAGTGTTGCCAGATGTACGAGAAATCTCGTAACTTTACGAGATTTAGCGGTCTCTGTACGAGATACGAGAAAAAAATTCTCTTGTACTTTTTTTGTGAGATTTTAATCACGTTTTTTTTTTTCCAATTTTCAACGACTGGCGATGGCTGGTACGCATAAACATATCCCTTTAAACAAGTTAGGATTGTCTAACTTTCCCTTGACAGCACCATGTATCCAAACTAAAATATTATAATAAAGTTTACAATAAACATCGTAATATACGATCGACTCACTCAGCACATCACTAGATTCATTACCTCATCTCTGTAGTCTTTGGTCGGGGAATTCCCGCTCGATGTATTTATTTGTTGTTGTCCTTGTTGCACTCATGTAAACATCGTATTCTTTTCTCCATTGCTCTGACAAAATCATCTTTCTATGAGAAAATCGATATTTTAAACACCAACATTTCATTAGGAAGCACATTGTAGATCTTTAAATTGGTAATGTCGATTAAATCGTCGTCGTATAGACGTGAAAGTTTTTGCATTTGATAGAGCTTCAAAATATGAAAAAGGCTGGCGAAAAAAAGTGATTTTGCAAAAAGTGACACATCATAAGCGGTCTTAAAGTCGCAATGACTATATAGTTTTACTTAGTAGTAGTTGAAGTTTGTTAAGTTCCAGTGCATTTTGATGTGTCTTCCGAATTATTCAGTGATTAATTTAAATTAATGAGTAGTGACTGAATCTCCATCCACTCCACCTAGAAAAAAGACGTGTGGCACTCGGGGACTGCCGCGGTAAAGCTATTGCATAGCATTTTGTATCAACTTATGCAATTATAATTATTTATTTATTTTATTTATGCAGTATTTCTTTTTCTTTGATATACTTTCTATATACTTTCTTTGATATACGGAATTTCTGGATTCGGTCCCCGCGCTCAAGGCCCGCGATAGAAGCTATGCAATAGCTTAAAAACAAAATAAATAAGTGCTGAACGTCGTAAAAGTGTATAACTACGTAAACAAAGTCAAATACTATTCAAATATAAGCATAATAACAACTTTAAAATAGACGAAAGTGTTGAACCTAAAGTAATTTTAAATAAAAAAAGAGTGACAAACTGTTTTGACAGCGAAAAAATTCCATGTACATGAGTCATTTCCAACCGTCTAGTCCAGTTTAAAAATTGTTCAACTGGAATCGTATCAACTATTTGGCAACCTTTAATTAAGTCATTGTAGCCTTGCGGTGCAACAGGGGAACTGAATGTACTCATAATCGACTGGTCGTGAGTTCAAACCCCACTATCAACAATCACTTTTTGTGAAGATCATAATTTTATAAACTTATATTTATAAGAATAAAATACGCAGTACACAGAAAAAGGAACTGCCAGAAATTATTAGATCACTAGAGGGTACTTACTGGTGTAGTAAAATAACCGTCGGAGTGGGGAGCGTGAGGTTTTTTCGTTACGGAATTTCTGGATTCGGTCCCCGCGCTCAAGGCCCGCGATAGAAGCTATGCAATAGCTTAAAAACTACCTACACCCTGGTCCTCCTCCCGACAACTGGTCGAATCTTAACTCTTATTTAGGTTGTCTTACCACAGATTAATTAATAGTTGTCTTACTCTGATTAGTGATAACACTTCGAAAAGTACATGCAATGCCGACTGTCGAGTTTAGTTCTCATTTTTAGTTACCTAAGATAATGAACTAAACGCGAAATACAAGTGGGCTCTCTTTTGCAGCCCTGGTAGTCAGTTATTATTTTGAATTAAATAAACACATACTTACGCTTTTTGCTGCGGGAAAACCTTTTATTCCCACGGGAAAATCAAATACAAAGCAGGCGTGGCTGCTACCGGCCGATTAGTCGATTAAAAAGAAATCCTTTATTTATGTAAAAATTATGGTCACCTCACAATATTAATGGATGTTTGTATGGGAAAACTTAAATGATCAATATCTTTGAAACTACTCAAAGCTTCTCCGTCACAAATTCAGGTTATCATTATCGTCCCCGTCACAAAATTTTGAACCCATTTCAGAGGGCGTAGATCATCAGGCAGCAGAGATACACGTGTCCAGCCAACTAGAATTCAGGTTGGCTGGACATTAAGTTTTTATTGATTTCTCGTAAACCCTTACATGTGACGCCATAAATCAAACGTTATTACTGTCACAAATTGCGTCACTAAATGTTAGTAAAGGAACCATATTCGAAAACGCTCCCGTTTTTGAGATTCGGAAGTGCCAGACAAAAGTTTTATACGTAAATTCAAGATGGCTGGCACAGATTTTTGCATTTTTTGACTAAACCGCTGTACGTATCACAAAACTTTTAGCTCGATGCCTGTCACAAATGTATGTGACGCCCGTTGATATGCAAAAAGTCGTTAAAATCACTTCCGTTACCGAGATTGAGAGACCAGCGAAAAGTGGTTTTTCAAGCTGGCTGGACACGTTTTCGATCGATTATCTCAGCTTCTGTAGCGTCACAAATTCTGAACTAAGGGTATTTAGCCGTCACAAATAGTGGCCTATTGACCTAGTTAAATGCGAGCGGTTTTGAAAGTTTGTCCAGCCATCTTGAACTACATGAAATAACGAAAGGGTGAGAACAGTTATTTGTCTAATGTTAGAATAAATGGAGTATAGAGACCTCAAATATTAACCAAATTAAACCATTTTTGCACAGAAATGTTTGAAATTAAATTCCAAAGACACTCACGAAGCCCGATTTGCGAAATTAGGTTGTAAATTTTCACCCTGAAATAGGGGTTTTTTTTATTATTTATTGCATTTTTGACATCAAATTCGTTTTCAGCGACGAAAAATACATCGGAAGCGTATATTTGCTCTTCCATACAAGTGTTAGTTGAAATGCGTGATTAAAAGGGTTAAAGAACAGGGTAAAACTCGCTTTACCTTGGTTTTAGTGGGTTATGAAGTTTTAGACTTAAGGAATATTAGAAATCCGGCTTCGTCAGTCTCTTTACAATTTAATTACAAACATTTTTGTCCAAAAATTGTCTCATTTGGTTTATTTTTGCGATCTCTAGGTGGTTTTGAACAAAAAATTGGCTCTATCCCCAATCGCGCGATCGTGCCTCTCTATCGCTTGTTCCGCGCTCTCGCTTGCACAGGCGGAACGTGACAATGAGTCATGCTTTTTCGTGCGTGCAGCGTTCATCGATTTACAAAACGTTATCACGTCAAAAAAATCACAAGTTATCAAATTTTAATTAACAATGTATCAATAAGTACTTTTTCTTCGTCAAAATATTTTTTAAAATAAATTATTAACAATTTGTTTTGCAGAACCGCTTACAATCACACCATGGCAAACCAACCTAACAAACCTATGGATCTAACGGATCTGCCACTACTTTCAAGGAGTAATGTACTCACGGAGGCGCAAGACGCTGACGCATCCACGTCTGCAACCCCATTCGATGAGCCACCAACAATCGCTGCTCCAAAATCGAAAGCACAGAAACAACGTGAGTACAGACAGCGTCTAGCAGGATCCAGAACTCCTGCACAGGCGATAGCTGCGAGGAAATCGGATGCCGAAAGACAGCGCAACTGCAGATTACGCAAACCTGCTAACTTGGCTTTTGGCAGTGGTTCATTAGAATCGACTACTGCATCCTTTTCTCGTTCAGGTGCAAGGTCAGACGACGTCCAAACTGGTACTCAACGACTGCTCACATACCAACAACGTCCAACTTCAGTAGCAGAACTAGCACAAATCACTGTTCGACCAGGTTCTTCTTCTGATCCAATTGAAGTACAACAAGCACAATCCACCTGGAACACGAAATGGGCATCCTCAATCATGAGATTCAAATTAACTTTTCTGGACAACGATTTTGGCTACGCTTGTTCGGTTTGCGACAGACTCTGGCTCAAGAACGACCTCAAACCCATCACTGCGGCACAGCTGGAGGTGATCTCGGAATGGTTCATCAAAGAAAATCGACCTTTGTGCAGAGAAGAATATGAAATGGTTTGCAACACTTGCAAACGTTCCCTGAACAAAAAATCGATGCCGCCTCTAGCAAAAGTTAATGGGTTCTCATATCCAGACCAACCACCAGGTCTACCACCGTTGGATCCCATCAGCGAACGATTGATATCGCCACGTCTGCCATTTATGCAAGTGCGTCGGCTGCGCCATGATTTCTCTTATGGAATCGTAGGGCAAGCGATCAACGTACCAGTAGCCGTACAAGAGATGGTAAAATGTTTGCCGCGCCAATTAAATGAGGATGACGTCATTAATGTTAACATCAAGCGAAACCTTGCCCACAAATCGGTCTACATCAGTGAATACATGTCCAAAAATACAATCAGTGCGTGGCTAACTGCACTGCAGAAGTCTTCATTATATCGTTTGTACGAAATCAACGTGGATTTGTCGAGACTGCATCCTACTGTCCCGTTTCTCGATGATATACAAGATGATCCGTCCAACCGTATAGAAAATATCTCCGCTGAAAACACGCCTGAATCTGAGATTCTCGCTTCAAGACAACATACCATGATTTGGAACGAAGAAGATTGTCTCAATATCGCACAAGGACATCAAGCAATACCTCTCAACGTCATTTATGACCGTCATGCAGAAGAGTTGTCGTTTCCATCGATATACTTCGGAGAGCCACGTCGAGTCAACATGGGAGTTGCAGTAACACCTTACACGATAGCGACCAGTGAAATACGACGTCGCGACAGACGCGGAGCCACGCCTCAAAAAATCTTGTACGTTGCGATGAAAATATTGCGGTTGCGTATGGTGGATGGAATTTACAGCACGTTTCGCAATGTTTCGGTCACGGAGAATGTTACGCGACGTATGTTAGAGGACACAGAATTTCTGAAAGAACATGTCATAGAAAACCTCGCATTCATGAAGACAGTGCCAAATTCCGTCCAATACTGGGCCTCTCGCAAACGAGACCTCTTTGCAATAATTCGTCAACTTGGCAAACCAACCGTCTCCCTCACTATAAGTGCCAACGAAATACACTGGATGAAACTGCTCACTATACTTCTCAAACTGAGCAAAAAATATCCAGGAAAAACAGCAAAAGATCTCAACACTTCTGAGCGCTGCACTTTAGTAAGCGACGATCCTGTTACGTGCTGCGTATACTTCTACAAGCTCGTTGGTTCCTTGATGAAAATGCTGAAATCCAAACAGACTTACAATCCGTTTGGCAAGCATTTCGTTAAAGATTACTTCCTTCGTATCGAGTTCGAGCATCGAGGAAGCCCAAACGCACATATTTTATTATGGTTGAACGAAGATCCATGTGAGACCGTGTCGGAAAATATGCCAAGAACCATCGACCTCGTGGAAAAATTAAGTTCGGTTGCTCGAGATGATGTGCCGAACAATTCTATCTACGCCAACCAGATACACAAACATACTTTCGCTTGCACAAAGCGAGGAGAGACAACTTGCAGATTCGGGATCCCATACTGGCCTATGCCCACGACTCGTGTACTGGTTCCGATACCTCAATCTGATGAACGCCACCAAACGCTACAACAGATGGCCAAGGAGTTGCGTTCCTCTCTCGAGGAACGTCGATACGCATGCATGGATGAGTTTCTTAATGCTAATGATTTGACTTACGTCTCATACCTCGACATTGTGCGTTCAACATTGCGCAAACCGACTCTGGTCTTCAAACGAAACTTCGACGAACTTATGACAAACATGTTCAATCCGTACCTTGCTGGCGAAGTCAACTCTAACATCGACATTCAGTTCATCTTGGATGAGTTCAGCTGCGCAGAGTATGTCGTGGAGTACGTAAATAAATCAGCCCGTGGAATGAGTAATTTACGTCGTGAGCTTATCTCGATGATGCAAGAGCATCCCGACCAAGACTACACGGGGCAATTGAAAGCGTTAAGCACCAAACTGCTTAACGCAGTTGAGATGTCAGCTCAAGAAGCTGCATGGTATCTACTAAGACAACCAATGAGTGAGACAAGTCGTCAAGTTGTGTACATCCCGACGGTGTGGCCGACAGAAAGACAATGCTGTCGCAAGCGTCGTCAACAAATGGACCACGAAGGCATAGATGGAGACAGCACTGATGTTTGGACCAAAAACATAATACAGCGATATGAAGAACGACCTTCATCTTTAGAACAAGTGTATTTGGCTGAGTTTGCTTCGTGGTATGCTAATGACGTGCATGTGGATGACGATGAAGATTCTGAAGCTGTACCTGAAGCGAGGACTTCGAGAGCACCAAAAGAATATCGCAGACGACAGCTCGGACGAGTCATACGATACAGACGCTATGATATTAATGAAACTGACAATAATTATAAACGAGAGATGGTTCTGCTTTACGTACAGTTTCGCAACGAAATGTCAGAGATTGTTGATCAGAATAAATTTTTGCAATTATTTGACGACAAAAAAGACACGATTATGGAACGCCGTAGCCTATTCGAGACGAATTTCAACATTGAAAACGTCATGAAGGAACTTGAAGCGATGAAGAATTTGCAAAACGATGATAATAGGTAAGGCTTTGGTTGACTGGTCGAAAATGCCTCAGGCTTTAAAATCAAATCAAATCAAACCATTTATCTCCTTGCAAACATGGGTATAGTACATAGGTGTTTTTATAATAAAGTTCTCCATATTTTAACGTCACTGTTTAAGTTCACCTTTGTACAGTATTTTGTTACTTGTGCATAAAGTTAATTTTTTTTTTTGTCATGCAAAGTGATTCCGATATCCTATTTACAGAATAAATGATTTCATTTCATTAGTTTTTACCTGCCTAACTTAAGGCAGTGATGGATTTAGCAAGCGCGGGGCCCGTAGCAAATTCTATCTAGGGGCCCTTGATTTGCTATGGGTTCACAAGTATAGAATTAAAATAAAAACAAGACTTAATACAGTCGCGAATCGAAATTTCCCATTTTTCATATAAATAACTTGCGAAAAACTATTTAAAACTTTGGAATGTTATATCTGGTCTGACAAGCACTTTACCACCTAGCGCAATGTATGTTTTAATAGGAATTTAGGTCTCATACAATTTGTCGATATATTCATTTTTTCCAAAGTTATTCGAGGTTAAAGTTGGACATTCCCTAAATTGTCAGAATTTGTTTTCATTTTCGGATAAATAATTATTGGTTAGATTTTTATTTCATCTCGTATGAAATTCTGTGTTTTATTTTCGCCAACGAAATAACCAGTTACCGATTGTCTGGTGTGAATCGGTTTTTTAAGTAAATTCAATATAGCACGTCTTAATAAGTTTCACTCAAAAAACTACGCTCAGATGGAGGTGGGCTGGTTTCGATACGCAGGGCCCCATTTGCGCGGGGCCCGTTGCAATTGCTACTCTTGCTACGTGGTAAATCCGGCACTGACGTGAGGTCGCGTAAACTTAATACATTTGGTTTTTTTGCTTATTAAGAAATAACTTATTAACATCCCTAGTAGCATTTTTTGTTGGCATTTAGTTGGGCCACTTATAGAGGAAAGTGGCCCAACTAAATGCCAACAAAAATGCTACTAGGGATTGAACCAGTGAACTACTAATATATTGAGTATTGAGTACTTTTGAGATCGCACTATTTACATCGTCAGTAACCAGCTCCTGACGTTTTAGTTCAAACAAAAGTAAAGTGTCATCCGCAAACAACACTGTATCATGATTATCCTTTATGAGGTAAGGCAAGTCATTAATATAAATAAGAAACAAGAAAGGACTGAGAATTGAGCCCTGTGGGACTCCCATTGTTACAAAAAATCCGGGAGATCTTTTTCCATTTCGTGTATTTTCGTTCGTCCCCCCGACTTCGTCCACCTAGTGGGACAAACGGGAATTTACAAAAATAATATTAAATTTGTTCCCGATCGTCCCCCTCTGGATTTTAAGGGGACGAATGGATATGTTCTTAGATTGGTGCCATTCATCCCACTAAATAATATTGTGCATAAAATGGTAATCGTTGTTTTGCAGTTTACTTATCAAATTAGTTACTTGGTTGGATTTAATCATTGTTTACGTAAACGCTCTGAAACCTATTACTCAATTATGAGGTAAGAAGATTCAGAGCGATGTTCCGGATCCCGTCACGAACTATTTGCTACAATCCTGTCACATCACTATAGCTTTCGAACAACAGCTTAAGGTCCAGATATATGCCAGTGACCTTGAGTGGCTAGCTCGCGTGTTCTGTACTGAGCTCACGCAACGCGTTGTACGTCCAGCCAGTAATAGGACTCTGACTGGCTTTTAATGAAAAATGTAAAAAAAAAAAATACCGTTCCCCCTTATCTCCGAAGTTTGCATAGAGAAAAATCTGAAATTATTCTATGTGATAGAAGCTTATGTAAAGATTACAGGAAAGATAACACTATGTCTCTAAATAGCACACTTTTTGAGAAATCAATAAAAACTACATTAGTTCCTTTATCTGTCAAGAGATGGCGATGACCTAAAACTGCAATTTAGTTAGTTTAATTTTATCTTTCTGTTTTTTTTTTCTCTTTTTCTTTTTTTTTTCTTCTTTTCCTCGCTGATGAAAATTTAAAAATGTTTCACAACCATATGTCCTCCTTCCTACATATAATATTAGCAGGTAGCAGGTTGCTTTGGGCATGGGGTCTCAACTCGAACAAATTATAATTAGTCTTGAAAAAAATTCACAGATGGCAGCATAGGTAACAATTGTTTAATTATTAATAAAAAGCGTTATAGGGCCGATTTTAGCTGAAGTAACATTAGTAAAAATCAAAACTTCCTTGTTTAATGTTGATTTATCTATTAACACTCATAAATCACGAGAATGACACCTAGTATCTAGGCCGACTCCTAGATGGCGTTGTAAAACTAAAGTCTCTGGCAATTAGTGAGTCGCTGATGCTGCCATGTGTTAAAAAATCGAGGGAAAAAAATTGCCAGCCTTAGAGGAGGTGTCATTTCTTTGCAAGGGATTGGGTATCTGTACGTAGTATTATATTATGTGTGCTTTGGGTGAAGCACAATTGGTGTTTTTCTGGACTGGTACGAAACCCTCTGTGCGCGAGTTCGACTCGCTCCTTGACTGGTTTTTTGTAATATTTTGCACCTAATTACGGTTTCTATTGGTTTGTTGTTTCTCTAAATTATATTATATTTTTTTGTGGGACATATAGATTTCTATCGGATTACCACCACAGCTGTGGTATTTATTTTTTAAATATCGTGGCATTATGCTGAGATAGGAGCTTTTTTGCCCTCGCACAGGTCTTTTTCTATTATGTTATTAAAATTTATTTTTTTGTTGTTGTTTATGTAAATTTTGTTAGTTTTAAATGCTCCTTCCGGGTTCCGTAGTCAAAAAGGAACCCTTATAGTTTCGCCATGTCCGTCTGTCCGTCCCCAGCTTAGCTCAGGTGCCGTATTATGACGTTTAATGTCATCATGATTCCAGCGCGAGAGAGAGACGGAGCTACAGATGATTGATAGCACCATCCCTTTTTCGGGCAGGAATCATGATAGCATTAATACTTCATCATGCGGCCCCAGAGACTCTTAGAGTACAAAAAAAAAGCTATAATTTGGCATGGATATACATGTCGGGGAACGGTAGGTTTCTCTCATTAGCATCAGCCATATTTTAACTACTGTGGACGTGTTGGTTATTGCGCAATAGAAAAACCGAATTAAATTCAAATCAAAAGTCATTTACTCAAACTAAACTGAGAATCAAATTACATAAGACAGTTCCCCCAAAACGCCCTTCCCTTCACCACTTCCTAGTGCTTTAGCTGGGAAGAAGAAGTAGAGGAACAAACTCCCCAGCTGCACATCTGTCTGTTCAGTTAGAAGAACTTGATTCTATACAGTAATGGGTATGCGAAGTAATTAATGTAGGAACACGACACAACTATACTGAACGCGCAATAGTTTCTAGACGTCATCACTGCTTGACCGCCACTGATGAACTTCACTTGTCCTCTGTGCGGTGGACACTTGTCATCGGTCGAACGGTTTGTTGTAAGACTCTGTCATGCGCTGCTAAACAGCACTGGCGTCCCGATTAGTTAAGACTCGATGGCGCGAACTTCACCAACTCCATCGAACGCGACTAGATGGCGCAGGCGTACCGGATACAACTCGTCCCGACATACATTAATTAATCACGCCGACAAACTGGTAAAATAAAATCATGAAAAAAATAGTTATTTAGGATACCCCCTGTACATGTAAAGTGGGGATCTTTTTTTTTTCGCCTTCCCTATTGTGGTGGGTATTGTTGGATGGGTCTTTCAAAAATATTGCGGGTTTGTGAAAACAGTTTTTCGATTAAGAGATCAGTTTCTGAAATATTATGCTTTAAAATGCAAATTTTTGTTAGAGTCAAGTGTCCCCCCCCTGCCAGCTAAACGGTTAGTTTTGGGTAAGTGAAAAAATTCACGATGGTAGTATATATAACGGAGTCAAAAGGAAAACTATTACAGCCAAGTAGGCGTCACAAGTTACCGAGTAATAGTCCACCAGCTTACATTTACAGTTGAAAAACATGTTCCCCCATACAATCTGTATAGGAGAGCATGTTTCTCAACTACAATGTTAAGTTTGTTCTTGGGATAAATTCATCCCAACTACGGAACCCTACATTGTGCGGCGTGGTCCGACACGCACTCGGCCGTTTTTTTTTTTTTTCTTTCCCCCATAGCATCCAAACGGCTGAATGTATTTTAATGATAGACATTTTTACAGCCTGTGTATTATCGCAGTGGCAATATTTTGATGACTTCCTTTAAAATTTATATGTTCATTGTTTCAGAAGCAGCCTCTTCGGAGACACAGAAATCAAAGCGGAGGAAATAGAAATTCATGAACCAGGAGTTAGTTAATTTTAAGATTGTCAAATGAGTTTTATGTGATCAAAATAAGAAAGTTTCGCCATTTTTTGTGAAATTATTGATTCTGGTGTTTAGGAATAAGCATAAATACTTTACAGTTACGCGAAATACAAAAGCATTTTTCATTTCTCATACTTGGAAAGTACGCTTGAAGTTACTTGATCAGAGGGATGAAAACAGTACTTTTCGTCCCTGGGAAACGTTTTTCCCTGCTGTCAAAAAATAAAACTATGCAAGCCATGTCCCAACTTGTTATAGAGCCACTGAGTTAAATCGCGGAAAAAAATATTATGAATAATTTTGTAACATGACTTTATACTTATAATTTACCATCATCAATGAAAAAACAGACTGGTTGATAGAATGTCACAGAAATTCGATCTTCAGTTGTTTTGTCGAGTGCAAATTATTTACGTATACAGATATTTTATATAAAATGAGTTCGTCAGATTCAGATATGTATTTGTTTAATTAATCAGGATTTTATTTACCTACTTTCCTTATTCGAAATGAAAGGGAGAGTGTTTACCTCGGGTGAAAGAGCCTATTTAGGCACCCGAACTATTGGTGCCCTCGCTACGCTCGTGGCGCCAAACCATCTCGTGCCTAAATAGTTCCATTTCATCCCTTGTATAATAATTTACTACAAATAGTTACGAGAAAGTCGCTTTTAAATCTTGCGTATCTGGAAGGTATTTATGCTGTGACTGTACCAATGTTTAATGCTAGTTTGTAATAAACTTTTTTTATTTTTACGCTTAGTACGGTCAGCAACGAAAGTTGGTTAACACTTACTTTTATATCAAAATTGATGCCATGTTAAACTTATGCATAGCACATTCATATTATAAAAATATCTCGATTTTTTGTCAATTTTTATAAACCGTACGAAGCAGGGGCAGGTCACGTAATTATTATTAAAAAATCTGAAGTGGTCATCTTCGTTGTCGACTGTAGGTACTGTTCTAATTTTGATCGCATATATATATAATTTTTTTTGTTTAATTAATTTGCTTTACGTGCGCCGCTTGGCCAAAAACGACTGACAATGGGGCTACAGTTTTTGTGCTCACCAGTTGGCGCCACTGTCGAGTAAGGTCCTGAAGTGTAGCTGCCAAAGTTTATTACTATGAGCGTGAAAACAAAATTTACATTTTAATCATATTTAATACCTCAAAAATATCGAGCATGCCGCAGTGTTGCGCAGTCCCCTTTTGGTCGGAAAGAAGGAGGACATAAGTTTCCGAAGTATGAAACTGTCTCAAAGCACTGACATTAATTGACCCGTAATCATATTTGCCATAGTATAACAAAATATTCACAACATTTATCTAATTTGAAATAAACCCGCGTACACAAATAGTGACATTTGACATTCCGGAGACCTCACACTACACTAGCGCCTCTGGCGGCGAATTCTTACGCGATAATTAATAATTAGGTCTTTTTTTTTTGGGTGGGAAATTGTCAAATAACTTCTCTCGCTGTGGGCGGAGCGGGAGGGCGTGTCAGACTTTTACTGAGTAAAACCCACCCGTGTTCCTTCAATTGCCTGTATGCCAGGGCCGCGGTATCCCTTTCGGACAAACCCGCAACCCTGGCAGGAATAATTAGGTCTAAGTTTGATTTCATTTCCAATGGAAATGGATAATTATGTTTTGTACTTTGAATAGTCATTAAGTTTTAATTTTGCTGGGAATAGGTCAGTCAATATTTCTGCATTTTGTAATTACATAGTTCAATCATCTATATCTCTAGCATTTTCAAGCTATGTTGGGGTCAGCTTCTAGTCTAACCGAATGCAGCTGAATACCAGTATTTTACATGGAGTGACTGCCTATCTGACCTCTACAACCCAGTTACTAGGTATAGTAACCGGCATGAGTCGTGAGCACAAACTGACACCTGCGCAGTAGTAAATTTTCAGGTCTCTTTGGCGGAATGAAGAAGCCGGGGGGCGCCGAGCTGCATGCGATTGGTTCGTCGTTCGATACTCGTCGTCTATTGGACTCTCGCGTGTCATTTTTATTTAGCCGAAAGTGTACATGCGCGAGCTTGCCCACTGCCCATCTGGGGGCCAAGTCTACTAATGTACAAACTTGCAATGGTCTCTTCATTGTGAGTTTTTGATAGATTTGCCATACAAACACTGTCAAATACTCACAATGGCGAGACTATTGCAACGTTTGTAAATTAGTAGACTTAGGCCCCTGTGCTCACGACTGGTGCCGGTTATTATAACACGATATGACGATACCCCTTAGCAATACTGGTAGTCAGACTTTCGGGCTTCTGACTCCCCGTAACGAATTGTAAGTTTAATTTCTTTGTTTTTGTCTCAAGTATTGAAAATTGTATGTGGGTATTGTAGAAATGGAATTTTCAATTTAAAATAATTATACTACTTTCAATTTTATTTTTGGATGTTTCCAACTTGAATGACTCATGATGATTTTTATAAAAAAAAGTAAATGTCACTCGCTTGTTTTATTTTCCTTCCTGCGAACACAGGCCTCCTCTCTCTGAGATCATCATTGTTTCAGCCGAACGACGTGCACTGCTAGACATAGGCCTCTCCCAAGCGTCGCCACATCGACCGTCCTGTACTTCTCATATCCAGCGGGTTTCTCCATCTCTGTGGCGGCATTTACAATGCCACATGCGAACTACCTAACAAACTCATTTATCGAATACTTTATATAATACCTATACAGCTTGAAGATTTATGTCTTGTTTACAAGAAAAAATAATCCAACGCCCCTTTTTTTTGGGGTTGGTATTCCATAAAAGGTTGGGAACCTATGTTCTAAACTGACCAGGAGACACGATCAACTTCTGGAGGCAGGTGCCCACTTTGTTGGAATAACCACCGATGACCGCCATGGCCCCACGCACAATGGTCCATTTGAAGGATTATATGCGGAACCAAACTCTTTAACATATAATAGAACATGGCGCTCCGTGACAGACATAGTACGCCCAACGTAGTAGTAGTTGTTCCGGGTCTGAATGGGCCATATAATCCCCAACGCGGAACCAGTGCGGTTTGGTGGATATCACTCTTGAGTTTTTAGTTCTAGGACATGTTTCTTCATCGTTTTTCACAGTTTTGGGAGCATTGATGATGGCATTAAAGACACAAAGTCAATGCACGCCTGCGTCTGACCGAACTAACTCGTAAGTCTGAGCCCGATATCGGTGGAGTATACCACTGGGCCACCACCAGGCGCTACCCCGAGCAAAACCTTGCGATAGTGCGTTTTTCAGAAGCTATTAACTCATAAATTAAGATAAATAAACTACATCTAAAAGCGCATTATTAATGTTCGATATCGCCCTCATCACACTGCACGTTCTTATTTGTTTGTAGATATGTGTTTTAAATACATTTTTCACTTCTCATGCTCTAAAAGTACGCTAATATAGCCCTACGAAGCGGGACTAAAGCGACCACTTAAGTCTCTAGGGAGTGAAAAGTAATTAGTTTTTTAATTTCCTTCATGTGACATAGACAAACTCAAACAGCCAGTAAATATACTATTATTATTATCTGTGGAGTGTGGACCATCTTCATTGCGAAAATGTTAGTTCCGCCATGTGTTTTAAATTGTTAATCTATGACTAGATTAGTCTAGTCATAGATTAACAATTTAAAACACATGGCGGAACTTTTAAATTGTTAATCTATGACTAGATTAGTCTAGTCATAGATTAACAATTTAAAACACATGGCGGAACTAACATTTTCGCAATGAAGATGGTCCACACTCCACAGAAAAAAAAAAACTAACCGCGAAAATTTCAGAATTTTTGTCGAGTGTAAACTTTTTCGGTTATAAATACCTAAATTTATTATGAATGTCCAGTGACAGTGAAGAATTTGACGTCGAGCAAAGAGCAAAAGACAATAGTTATTAAATGTTTTTGTATTAAATTGACAATTTTTCTCGCACTCAAAGTGAAAAGTACAGTTTGCATCTCGAGACTAAACGCCAACTTAATATACCCTCGGTTACATTGACTCCCTCGCAAGCTCGGGAGTCAAACCACCTCTGGTATATTATGCCTTCGTTTAGTCCCTCGATATAAAATAAACTATGAAATCTCCTTATAAAATAATTACTAAAATTATTGATAGCATGCATCTTTTGATAAAGGTGACGTTCTATTCGAGGATAATAGATAGATAATTTAAAAATCTAAATAATTCACGTTTTATTTTATTTCAAAAGATCGCTTTTCTTTTTTTATTAAAATAATTCCAAAAATTATGTGAATTCGGCGTGCGCAGGGAGTGGGACATAGCGTCTCCGCCGCCGCGCTACGGCGGGTAAAAGAAGGACTAAACGCTCAAGGTCGTTTGCTAAGGGAAGCGCCTTAACCTTTTGTACATTTCTTGAGCGAGAAAATAGTCGATAGCTAGTCGCTTCCCCGTCGGCGGTGGGTCAGGTGTCCTAGGTGCCTTAGTGGAGCAGTGGTGAACTAGTGGAGCAGCGGTGATCTAGTGGAGCATCGGTGAACTAGCGCAGCAGCGGTGAACTAGCGCAGCAGCGGTGAACTAGCGTAGCAGCGGTGAACTAGTGGATAAGCGGTGAACTAGCGCAGCAGCGGTGAACTAGCGTAGCAGCGGTGAACTAGTGGATCAGCGGTGAACTAGTGGATCAGCGGTGAACTAGCGTAGCAGCGGTGAACTAGTGGAGCAGCGGTGAACGAGTGATTAAAATACATCACCGATACATAAATAAAACCAAATCGTCCAGAGCAATTTTTATTTTTTAACATTAGTACGTCAACTTGAACTTATCAATAAATTCACAATGAAATTGACACTCAATATTTTAAATTGAAAATTGTAATGACAATAAACATAGTATCGGTATATTAGTAAAAAAAGTAGAAAATAAACCTTAGCTAGTAAACAATAAAGTACCTAATTACAAAAGATTGGTGCCGATTCCCTTGTTTACAAACTTAAACTAAATTTAAGTTCAGTGCATCTTTTTCTTTCTATTTCATTATGAAAAGGACAGAAGATAAATTTTAGTTTAGTCCTGTCAAATTAATCAGCGCTTGTCGTAAATTGACGTAATTTTAGTCGGCAAGTTTTTAATCACGTCTAAACTTGTATGGAGTAGTGACAGGCGCTGAATAATTTGACAGGACTAAACTAAAACTTATCTTCTGTCCTTTTCTTAATGAAATAGAAAGAAAAAGATGCACTGAACTTAAATTTAGTTTAGTTTGTGAACAAAGGAATCGGCACCAATCTTTTGTAATTAGGTACTTTATTGTTTACTAGCTAAGGTTTATTTTTCTTTTAGCTAAGGTTTATTGACATTGACTTAACATTCATTGTGAGTTTTTGACAGATTTGCCATACAAACACTGTCAAACACTCACAATGGCGAGACCATTCTGACACTATTGTAATAGCAGACTTGAGACCCTGATAGGTACCTACTACTACGTTCCGCTACACTGACCGCGCCATCGGCGCGTTGCGCGACGAGTATCCGTTATACCAGTTTCAAAATAAACATCTTTCGTTACATAAGATGTTACATAAGACATATCAAAATAAGAAATAGGTGTATAATAAAACACGTTTAAGTTTATTTTGAAAAATGTAAAGCTGTTACATGCAAACGACTTCTTGTATGCGATACACATAAACCATCATAAATTCTCTAGGTGAAAACCGTATTTTCGTTTAGAAGAACTAAGCGGTCACACAGACAGACACGCGACATTTGTTATATTATGTTTAGATAAATACTGAACAAGAATAAAAAAATAACTGCTCATTCTAAACACCTGAATCAATAATTTCACAAAAATATGGCGAACATTTCTTATTTTGATCACATAAAACTCATTTGACAATCTTAAAATTAACTAACTCCTGGTTCATGAATTTCTATTTCCTCCGCTTTAATTTCTGTGTCTCCGAAGAGGCTGCTTCTGAAACAATGAACATATAAATTTTAAAGGAAGTCATCAAAATATCGTCACTGCAATAATACACAAGCTGTGAAAATGCCTATCATTAAAATACATCCAGCCGTTTGGATGCTGCGAGGGAATCAAAAGTTTGAGGGAGATTTCTTCTTCGAAACCTTAATTTTGGGGGAATTTCGGGGAAGATTTGGGGAGAACGCGAGACGGTTAATAAATAAATGATTTGACTTTGTATAAATGTATGTAAGATATACTCGTGACTATGCTACCATTCAGCATTGCCGTGTTCAAGAGAGAAGAGTGAGACATTGTAACTTGTCTAGTACTTATGTAGGTACTTACTCGTGTAGTTCCTCCGTGACTCGACCCCTACTGGAGGTCGCCGTAGTCGAAGATTCGCCTTGTGTATGTTGCCTGCATAAAAATATATATAAGGTGTATTCACACACGAAATATTTTAAGAGATACACAAGGTGATAAAGAAGCCATAGAAATGTTTTTTTTTTAATGTAAGTATAATATTCATGTCGACGCGTCCGGGCGGGTCACTCATAGAATAAGTAAAGGTTTTTTGCAAAATGTCCCAAGCAATTTTAAAATTATAATAATTACGTAAAAATAAAAACACGTGGATAATTATTTTTTTCGTTACTATGCCTTTTTTACCACCTATACTTAGATGTTTCTCTTAAAATGTTTCGTGTATAAATAGATACACCATAAATACATAACATAACATGGACATATGGGATCCAGCTTTGCGGAACAGCAAGTGTCTCTAACTTAAACATACTCCACAGGGCACAAAACAGCATTTTATAAGCCATATCAAATGTTTCATGGTTTATCAGAAACTCAGTTACACGACATTCTAAAAATTAACACTTTGCAACAGGCGATAATAGTACATTACTTACCAAGGGCTGTAAAAGAAAGAAAGCCCGAAAGCGCAGATATTTGTGACCCGAGCCGCAGGCGAGGGTTGTAAATATGCGATAGAGGGCTTTCTTTTTTACTGCCCGTGGTACACAATTACACAACGTACACAATTTTACGTCTTTACCTGGCTACAATGCGAGTTTTACTGTACGCGTAGCATGCGGTAAAACTCACATTATGGCCAGGTGTGACGTAAAGTCTATTGCTTCACGATATAAGACAAGACTTGAAAAGCATCCAAACCCACTAAACAAGTCTAAATAACCAAGTCTTAACTTCAAACGAAGACTTAAGGTGACGATAACCGACTTTTAATGATTTTATACTGAAGATCACGTCTAAACGAGTAGAGTTAATTATTTGGAAAAAATATATGTTAAATTAGAGCATTTACTTAATAACTTAATATGTGAATATTTTAGATTATGTTTATATTACATAGTGAAATTAATTTGTAAAGTTATGTCTAACGCGGATAAAAAACTGAGACGCAAAATCTATAAAGCATATTTTTCTGAAACCTTCACCTTTTTAAAGATAAAAATTTACTTACCGTGTGGATGTGACGTCACTTCTTCTTGATATTTTCCTTCCTTTGCGTTTAGTATCAGCAGGTTCATTCAATGCGAGTGTCTCGTTTGCACTGCAATAAAAAATAATAGAGGATGACACATTTAGTGGCATTGGTGCCGATTCCTTTGTTCACAAACTAAACTAAATTTAAGTTCTGTGCATCTTTTTCTTTCTATTTCATTAAGAAAAGGACAGAAGATAAATTTTAGTTTAGTCCTGTCAAATTAATCAGCGCTTGACGTATTTTGACGTAATTTTAGTCGGCAAGTTTTTAATCACGTCTAAACTTGTATGGAGTAGTGACAGGCGCTGATTAATTTGACAGGACTAAACTAAAATTTATCTTCTGTCCTTTTCCTAATGAAATAGAAAGAAAAAGATGCACTGAAATTAAATTTAGTTTAGTTTGTGAACAAGGGAATCGGCACCATTGAGTAGTGACAGGCGCTGATTAATTTGACAGGACTAATCTAAAATTTATCTTCTGTCTTTTACTTAATGAAATAGAAAGAAAAAGGTGCACTGAACTTAAATTTAGTTTAGTTTGTGAACAAGGGAATCGGCACCAATGTCAGTTAAAATATTAATAAGAGTAACTTCCTAAATAAATCCCGAAAAAATAAAATACTGGATGAGTATTTCAGGGTCATCCTTGATGGGCACGCCACAATTGTGGCGATAAGTCCCCTCTTTGAGGAGTGGCTAGAGAGGCGTCACGGCGTCCTCACCTTCCGCCTGACACAGTACCTCACCCGACACGGTTGTTCCGGGAGGTTCCTGTTTCAGATAAGGCGGGAGGAAACGCCCGGGTGTTACCACTATGTGGATCGCCCGGAGGACACGGTGGAGTATATGGTGGAGGTCTGCCCGGCTTGGGTAGAGCACCACCGAGTCTTCGATCACGGAGGTGATCGGCGGTGGCGATCTGTCGCGTCCGGCCCTGGTTCAGGCCATGGTCCGGAGCGAGAGTGCATGGGAGGCAGTTACCTCCTTCTGCGAAGCAGTAATGCTCGCGAAGGAGGAGGCGGAACGCGTGAGGGAGAGGCAGTCTGTGCCTTCACGCCCCTAGTCACCCTAGGAGACGATCGATAGCCGATTCCCGGCCACCGTAGGCGTGGGCTTGCGGACGGCGAGCTTCGGGCAGCTCGCCGTCAGGTAAGGACCAGGCCCGGGTCGACGGCGCGTTGTGTTCCACGCGCGCCTCAAAGAGATGTCAGCACGCACTGACTGGGTCCGCTAGGACCGGTGCCTGCCAGGGTTGCGGGTTTGCCCGAAATGGATACCGTGGCCTTGGCACAAAGGCAACCGAAAGAACACGGGTGGGTTTTAGTCAGTAAAAGTCTGACACGCCCTTCCGCTCCGCCCAGAGTGGGAGAAGTTATTAGATAATTTCCAAACCACAATAAAAAAGGGTCATCGGTGAAATTTGAGAGAAAACGGATTTGATTGAGATTGTTATTGCTTCTGCACGTAAAAAAATATCGGGAAACATTGAACCTCTACTACATTTTTGCACTTCTAATCATGCTCTTAGTTAAAATATTTGCACCCATTTCTCCGTCAATAATGAACAGATTTTAAAAATTCTTTTTCTAATACACAAAACAATAAACAACAAATTATACCCGAGTATTTTGGGGTGGCTTATTCCATTAATCCCCTCTGAGAGAATCCCCCTTAGTGCAGAAAACTAAATCCTAATGTAAAAAAAATCACTTTCAGGGGGATCTATGGAATAAGTATTTATTTCTTTAATTCTAGTTTGCCCCTCTAAGGGGGATTACCAGGGGGGAATTCTAGACTTTTGTTATAGATTCCACTTTTCCTCCTAAGGGGGAATTTCAGGGGGGATTTGTGGGGGTTTGTTTGGGGTCATAGTAAAAACTATACAGGGTGAGTGTTTTCGGGTCACTGGATAAAATATACAGAATGGAACCTATAGGAAATAGAAGAAGTCAAAATATAAAGTAACTAAATGTCATTTAAATTAATGGGGAAATCGAACATACGAAGATATATATATATAACATACTAGCTGACCCGACAAACTACGTTCTGTCTAAAGCTATTTGACTGTGGCAGTTTGTCTACGCACAAAGGAAATATAGTATAAACTCCACTACTCTACCCTACCCTACCCTACCTACCTACCTACCCTACCCTACCCTACCCTACCTACCTACCTACCCTACCCTATCCTATTTATTTTTTCTCTTATTTTACCCTTATTCTCAGACCTACCAAATGATGACTGACACTTTTATGTCAAACGCCATAAAGTGACATTAGAAGATAGTTACATAGGATTACATTAGAAAAGTTAATATGGTCGTTTTCTTGTGAGTTTGAGTTTGAGTCTTAAATTTTCATTTTTTTTTTAACTTAATTTTTTCTTACATAAGAACCTTCTCCTGACAATAACAAACACAACAAAAAAAAATATTTGCGAAATTGGTCCAGCCGTTCACGCGTGATGCCGTGACCAAGGGAAATAAGGATTCAGCATTCATATAGATATAATTATAATAATATATATATAACATACATCAGCTTTAAGCTGACATTATAAGTTGATTATAAGTGCAAATGCTCTCAAACAGAGCACCTGCCTCCTTATCTCTTCACCAGCCTTGGTTGACTGATAAAGAATGCCCAAGGCATGAAGTCCGTTATTGTACCTCATTATGTGCGAGAAGTATAGAGTGTAAAATGGGTTTTATGGACGAGTTGTACACTCTAATTTTCACTTCGATTGTGAGGAAATGAAAAAGCGACATGTAAATTTAATTAAAATTGAAAAATAATTATGGTTCCCGCCAAATTAACTTTTTTTTTCTTTTTTTTTTTCTGTATTATCGTGACATAACACCTGACTTAGGTTGTTACATACTGCTCAGTTATAAAAACATTTTATTTTTATATCTATAATAACTTAGTTATAGTTTAAAAATATTGATGAACTAATATAAAAAACTAATTTAAAAAAATAATAAATGGACGAAATAAAAAATATAAGTTTATTTCATGAAATTTTATTATGTACTTTATCTGTTGGTATCCTTGCCTTGTTCTTAGAATACTAACGAAACGAATTAAAATAAAGAGGTTAATCTATGAAGTTGAAGTTGTTCGTGTGGCTGTTGGACCAATTCCCTTGGTCTTTGACGAAGATTTTACTTTATGCTCTAGAGCATAAAAAGCGACTTTATGTCGCCTACGCACGACATAAAGACGAACTTTTAGAGCATGAGAAGTGAAAATAAATAAATAAGTTGCTTGTTTCACCGAAAGAGTTCTCAAGTAATTAAGATCACTTACTTGTCCACCACATCATCCTGTGGTTCTGTCTTCACGTCTATAGAAATTGGGTCTGTTTGAGCTCGCTCCCTGAAAATACAAAGTAAAATATCTAATCAATAATAAAAACAAATCTTATTTAATAAATGATAAATGATTTTATTTCTGCAAGTAGGTTTTTACAAACACTTTTACACGTCAATCATATTTTAAAACTAGATGAGTTCGGCGTTTCGTATCTGACTACTCTGAGAAGAAAGGCCGAAACAAACTCAGAGGTCACAGTCTCTTTTAAAGTCCAGACATAATCTTGGTCAAATCATGTGAAGACCACGTAGACTGGTGTCTGAAATGGTCTTTTAAAGAAAGAACCACACAGATTGAGTGGACCTGTCCAGTCAGTGCACGCATTTTTCAGTAATCGAGCAGCTCAACTCAGAACATAAGGAGCTCAACGATTCGACGAACAATACCAAAGAAAGGATATTTGGGCAGGCCGCGTAAATTACTCAAACTGCCATACCATGATTGGAAACAAAAACTGAGAAGAAATAATTAGGGATGGGCCGAACATGGGTTTCACCGAATACGAACATTAGGCCGAATTTTCGGTATAACTTTTACCGTACCGAATATTCGGCTGTCAATATTGTCAATCTCTAGCATCAGCCGGTCTATTCAGCTTATTGCAGGAAAGATTTTAAAAATAAAATAAAACCCCATCTTAATATTGACCAACATTGTCCTCAATATCAAGCAGTGCGGATTTTTAACAGGTTGCCAGTGGACTTAAAAACCATTATTTATAAAAGCTCATTAAGGTCAAGACTTAAGGCTTTCCTATTGGGGAAATTTCTGTATTCGATAGACGATGACATATCCACGATATAAAAATTTTACATTAATTAATGAGAGACTGGGAAATATTAGTTGGTATGTAGTGGCTTGTAATGTTATTGTTATATAATAAATAATTATATAATTGCATAGCACAGGTGTGAGTACTATGTACTATAGAGCTACCATTTACCGGGTAATATGTCTTTTATTGACTTGAATGTGCCCTAGCGGCTGAGAGTATGTCATGCTCACTCAAATGTCTCGCTGGTGGTGGCATGTGTGTTGGATCATTAAGTTCCCTTCAAAATGGTTGAGCTGAATGGTGCTGATCCATGCGTCATGTTCGTGAACGGGCGCCGTCAGTTGGGACTGGTCATCTCTTAGCTGCCACGGCTTATTTTAATTTTTGAATTGTTTCTATTACGGATGCTTCTAACGTGCACGTCTTTCTACATTGTTTTCACATGTGTAACTTCAACATGAATGATGTAACCCATATTTTGTTTTAAAAGAGTGTCCATGGAGTTTCTTGTCCGTTCTTCTCCATAGGAACCTACTACGCTTTGGAATGGGCAACTAGCTTCATCTTTCTGACTGACCGACCCCTTGACAATTCAAAAGTGCCTGTAATTGGTTTATTTGAAATAAATGCTTTGAGTTTGAGTTTGATTGGATTTTAATTTTTTGTTTGTTGTATTTATAAAAAAAAAACGATTGTTATTTTCTATGTTTTATTTGTTATTTTCTGTGATTTATTGTATTGTATTATGAATGTGTTGGTTATAATTTTTATGATTTCAAACACAATGTGAATTGTTCATGAATAAAACTGAATTGAATTGAATTCTGTCAAAATCTCACCGTGAAAACTTAGGTAAAGTGAGCTCGAAGTGAACTGTCTTCCTACCTGTCGCTAGGGAATCTAGGGATTGACAGCTGACTTTACCTAAGGTTTCACGGTAAGTTTTTGACAGAATAGCACTACAGCCGATCGATTCTGTAAAAATCTCACCGTATAGGTGAAGTGAGCGTGAAGTAAAAAGTCATCCTACCACGCTAGGGAGTCTAGAGATTGACAGCTCACTGTGAACTCGCTTCACCAAAGTTTTCACGGTGAGATTTTTAGAGAATAGCGCTACAGGTCTGCGCACCGTAGGTTAGGACTTTCGCTTCAGGGAAATCGGTAGATCGCCCTTCATTAGCGTCTTCATGGACCAGTAGCTTTTCCAGGCATTTTAGATGCAGCGATCGATTTCCTTCTCTTGCCTGTTTTAAATGTATTAGGTTAGTGTCAGATCGTTGTATCCTACGAATAGTGCCCTAACGAACATAGGGGCTTTCTTTTTTTATTGCATAATTCAATTCTGCTCATCATACCACATATAACCAGTTCAACAAAAACAATTAAAAACGGGATTTAAAGGACAAAATGTGTATAAAATATAAAGATAATTTATTGAAAATAATCCTAGCTGAACCTTAAAATACCAACACACATTATAAGAAATCACTAATACACACAATTTTTTCATATTTAATTTAATTAAACACAAAAAAGTGTCTCCTGAAAAGTAGCTATTATGTAGTTACGCCCCTATTGGTAGGATACGACGAGATAGAACAACGAAATCTTGAAGGTTTTTTTTTTGGTAATTGTATTGTTTTGTTAAAAGTCATAGAACAAAAGTTGTTGTTTATGATGTTAGTAATACAGTCCTGCAAGATTGTTGCCAACAATTACCATTTATTATTTGTTGTTGTAGTTGTTTGTTGTTGTTGATTGTTATTGTTGTTGTAGTTGTTTGTTGTTGTTAAATGATAAATGATAAATGATTTTATTTCTGTAAGTAGGTTTTTACAAACACTTTTACACGTCAATCAAATTTTAAAACTAGATGAGGTCGGCATTTCGTATCTGACTACTCTGAGAAGAAAGACCGAAACAAACTCAGAGGTCACAGTCTCTTTTAAAGTCCAGACATAATCTTGGTCAAATCATGTGAAGACCATGTAGACTGGTGTCTGAAATGGTCTTTTGAAGAAAGAACCACACAGATTGAGTGGACCTGTCCATTCAGTGCACGCATTTGTCAGTAATCGTGCAGCTCAACTCAGAACATAAGGAGCTCAACGATTCGACGAACAATACCAAAGAAAGGACATTTGGGCAGGCCGCATAAATTACTCAAACTGCCATACCATGAACAGGAAAAAAAAAAATGTATATACTGAGAAGGAAAAAAATAAAAAATAAACAAAGACCCACATAGTCTTCACATTCACAATAATTAAAATAATAACATTATACTTCACAAGTAAATATTCATGTCAATGTGTATTAAGCAATCACAATAAAAAAAAGTTTCAATATATAAAATTTGGAGCAGCTCAATCCCAAGCCTTTTTGTCCTCAATATAATCTTTAATGGTATAAAAGGCTTTCTGGCACAACTTACGTTTAATGAATGATTTGAATTGATTAATGCTTAGATCTTGAACGTGGCTTGGAAGTTTATTATAAAAGCGTATACATTGACATCTGAACGAACCACCTATTTTCTTGAGCCGTGTTTTAGGTACAACATACATGTGTTTGTTCCTAGTATTTATATTATGGATATCACTGTATTTTTTAAACAAATTTATGTTTTTATGGGCATATAAAAGATTTTCAAAAATATACTGAGAAGGCACAGTCATAACATTAATTTCCTTAAATTTCTCTCTGAGAGAGTGTCTCGAACTTAATTTATAAATTGATCGAACAGCTCTTTTCTGCAAAACAAAGATAGACTGAATGTCGGCGGCATTTCCCCACAACAGAATACCGTACGACATTACACTATGAAAATAACTAAAGTACACTAAACGGGCTGTCTCTATGTCAGTTAAATTACGAATTTTTCTAACGGCGTATGCTGCGGAGCTCAGCTTCTTAGACAATTTATCTATATGTGGGCCCCACTGAAGCTTAGCATCCAAAGTTAAGCCCAAGAATACTGTGCTATCTTCAGGATTCAATTCTTCGCCCTTTATCAACACATTATTTTTCACCTGCCTAACGTGAGGTAGCGTAAACTTAATGCATTTGGTTTTTTTTTCATTAAGAAGTAAATTATTAACATTGAACCAATGAACTACTTTTGAGATCGCGCTATTTACATCGTCAGTAACCAGCTCCTGACGTTTAAGTTTAAACAAAAGTGAAGTGTCATCCGCAAACAACACTATTTCATGATTATCCTTTATGAGGTAAGGCAAGTCATTAATATAAATAAGAAACAAAAAAGGACCAAGAATTGAGCCCTGTGGGACTCCCATTGTTACTAAAGATCCGGGAGATCTTTTCCCATTAACGTCAACGCTCTGAAACCTATTACTCAAGTATGAAGCAAGAAGATCCAGAGCGGTGTTCCGGATCCCGTAGTGGCGGAGTTTCCTGATTAACGTTTCATGAAGAACACAATCGAATGCCTTGGACAAATCACAAAAGATGCCCAAGGCATCACATTTATCTTCCCATGCATTATAAATATGTCCTAAAAGTTCAACACCGGCATCAGTAGTTGAACGACCCCTTGTAAAACCGAACTGTTTACTGTGTAATAATTTATTTTTATTAAAAAATCTTTGCAATTGGTCTAACATTAATTTCTCAAAAATTTTACTAAAGGTAGGTAGTACTGAAATAGGTCTATAATTTGTGGGGTCTGATGTACTACCTGATTTAAACAATGGTATTATTTTACTATTTTTCATAAGATCGGGAAACTCCCCACAGTCGATACAATTATTAAAGATAAGAGCTAAAGTAGGTGCTACAATGTCAATAATAGACTTAGCAACTTCTACAGAATTACCCCACAGATCCGCAGTCTTTTTTACGTTTAAAGTGTGAAAGGTTTTAATTATATCTCTACAGGTAATATGTTCAAAATTAAATTCCGAATCGCAAACATTAACATTTTCCTTAAGCAAAGACTCAGCAACAGAAGGTGAAGAGTTTAGGGATTTAGTAGTTAAAACGGGAATATCCGAAAAGAAATTTTCAAAGGCCGCGGCGACTTGTGAGTCTGATTTTATTATTTTGTCATTAACTGATAGGCTGTAGTCAGTATTTCGGTTGCTAGACCTTCCCGTTTCACTATTAATAATATTCCAAGTCGTTTTAATAACATTACTACTGTTTTTAATTTTCGAACTCAAATAACGCGACTTGGCCATACAACAAACTTTTTTAAATAATTTTGAATAATTTCTAACATATAAATTAAATTCAGCGGTATTTACACAAGTCCTTTCACTGTACAGCTCATAAAGCCGTGTTCTACTTTTATGAATACCAATGGTAGCCCAATCACTGAAAGATGCGTTACTATTAACCGAGATAGTTTTGGGAATAAACGTGGAATGAAATTGTTTACAGTATATATCAAAAAAATCATCATATAGATGAATAGGATCAGCGTGAATAGACAAAGCTGGTAATTTATTAATGAGTTTAACTTTAAAAGCTTCCAAGCGACTTGCAGTTTTGGGGTTAACAGTGATATCCTTTTTTGCCATTTTGTTATTTTGGTTTTGGATAGTAATCCGTTGCCCGCAATGATCAGAATCTAGTAAATTTATAATTTCTTTGTGGCTTGGTATAATATCTGTATAAATATTATCTAGGCATGTGGCGCTAGTAGGGGTTATTCTTGTGGGCTCCAAAAATAGGTGTCCAAGATTGTAGGACTGAAAAAGACTTATTATTTTACTACAAGAACCTGATTTTTCTAATAAATTAATATTAAAATCACCGCAAGTGATAATGGACTTGTTCGAGTTACAAATCTTGTGTAACACTTCATCCATTACCTTTTCAAAGCAGTCATACAATCCTGAAGGAGGTCTGTACACACTTAATACAATAAACTGCTCCAATTCTATACAGGCTATTTCAACTATCCGCTCAACAGATAGGCTCACAATATCTTTACGGTCTTTAAATTTAAGCTGGTTACTTACTAAAATTAATGAGCCACCATGTATAGCATTTACTCTGCTGAACGAACTACCAACCTGGTGATTACTAAAATTGAACAAGAACTGGTGGCTTTTAAGCCAATGTTCAGTTATACAAAGAATATCAATACTGTTACAATTCATAAATAATTCTATTTCTAAATCTTTGTTCATAAATCCTTGAATATTTTGATGCACCAGGTTGATACTATTTACTGATTTTAAACTTTTATTTTTGCAATTCTGTACATTATTGCTAGAGGTTGCCTCTGTTGTCTTAATTTCTAATTTAAATTATTATCAATGTCAATTTTTGAAACCAAATTATTGGCTGAATTATGTAACATGTCATAGCATTGCTCAATAGAAGCAATTTGTTTAGCCAAATTCTTGGCTGTAATAGAAAAATAATATGATAGCGACACAGCTATCTGTCTTTTACAGTACTTTGAAAGATAGTACCTATCCATAAAAAATCTATCTTTTGTCAAATATAAATGATTACCAACATAATTGTTAGTGTCAATTAAATGGAATGAATTGTTATTAAACATCAAATTATGCAATGTCATATTCATTTCAGATCTAAAGTTGTTTTCTTCCTGTGGCAAACTTTGGCTGTATGGGAATGTGAACATCACAATTTTTCTTAAACTAAGGTTGCATAAAGAACTATAATATTGGAGTAATTCTCCTTTATTCACATTACCCCTATTACCAACAAAAATTATTAGAATTGTATCCTGGTTAAAATTGCATTTTATAATTTTTTTCATTATGTCAAATAAAGAACAACCAGGCATACAGTAGTTCATTATTGAGTGTCCCGGATATTTATTTGTCAACAAGTGGCCTAGATCCTTTCCAATTTCATCACAAAATAAAACTATTTCTTTATTTACACTCTGTTTAGGAAAACAATTAGTGATTGATACTGGCAAACTGGCACAAGACTGCGGTATGGTGGTATCACATATTGTCAATGAATGATCTGGTGTGGGTTCAACAGATGGTGGTTGACAACGTTCACATTTGTTTGTGCTCACCAGCTCATTCATTGCCAATACATATTCCCTCATTTGGTTTTCAGAGGCTGTATATTTGATGGTCATAGAAGTAAGTTTCTCTTGTAGTTGGTCAAGTTCATACTGCAAGTCTTCTGTGTCAATTTGGTATTTCCTAGTACTTTTTTCTAAGTTAAATGAATACATATCTAATTGTTTCAGTAGATTTAACCTTTCCCTATTAAGTTTGACATTTTTGATGAAAAACTTTTGTTTTTTGACCATTTTCTTAGTTTTAACTATGTATTTGTTAATTTTTATGTATTTTTTAAGTTTATTTTTACTAGTACCTACCCTCACTAATTTACATGATTTTGAATCATCATGATTTGTTAAATCTATTGTGTAAGAGGGGTTTATTGCAGACACCATTGATGGGGCTATAGGCACCAATTCATTGAAAAGACTTTGATTCAACGAGGCAGTGATGTTAAGGTTTGTTGTCTCAAGTTGTTCAATCTGACTTTGAGCCTCATGTAGCTGCTGTTGTAATAAATATTTGTGATTAAGAGCTTGTTCATACTCATTGCTACACTGGCTGAACCCGTCCACAACAATTTGGAGCCTGTCCCGGGCTGCTATGGCATCAGTGTGTTGAATATATAACTGAGCCATTTCTGTTTTTAACTTGCTATTCCTTTCAAGGACACCAAGGAACTCTATTTCACTTTCATCCTTTTCCCTAATCAGTTGGTCGCAGAGCTTCTTAGACGCTTTTAGTTCGCTCAAAGCCTGAGTGAGTTTTGACTCTTCAAGGCGAGCACGCGCGCTGCGAGTCATAATCATGATTAAAGAGAAAAGAGAAGAGATTGGAAAAGAGTAGTGGATTGAATAACAGATGATTAGTTGAACGGAAAATGAAATTTAGATTGTTAAGAAAGAAGTTCTGTCACCAAACTAATTAAGGTTATGTTTACGTTTTTTAAGGTCATTGGCATAAACTTGTAGCCGTAATAAAAGTTATCCAACGAATTGTCGGCAAAATATTAGAACGTAAACAAACTAATACCAAGTAAAATATTTAGTATTGTACCTGATACCGAGATGAAAATGCAACAATTGCTTGAGCCGGTAACTGTCACTGAATCACAATGAAAGTTTTACACTTATTTTGCACTTAATACATAAATTTAACACCGAAAACACAAAAATTACGCTTTATATTAGATAATTAATTGGAAATAGGCCTTATTAAGAAGGAAATCTATTATTTAAAATTAAAATTACAGGGACAAATTCAAATCAGCTGTTAGCTGTAGTGTTGCCACAGGAAAAAAAAAAAAAAAAAAAAAAAAAAAAAGTGTTGATGTTGATTGTGGTCCAGTAACCCTGTATACAGACTACTGAGGAAAAAAAATACATTTCGACTTACTTGTTGCTTTCAATATCACCAGGTTCTGCCTTCACAACTGGCAAAATGTAAATTTCAGGTTCCTCACTGAAATAATTAAAATATGTATTAAAATATTAAAATAATTAATAATTATATTAAGAGGGTTGTCACCGGTCCACTAACAATAATAATAATTGGTAATTTAATTTATTCATTTAATTCAGACACAGTGATCCATAAACACCCTAAATTGCCCCAGCAGCAGGGATGTCAGTAACCTGCTTTAGAATGCGGTTGTCACTTGCCCGCAAAACAGCGACGCAGTTTTCTTGCGAATGACGGCAATGATGTAGGTTTCCAAAGTAAAAATAGCACATCGCACATCGAGTTTAAAAAATACATCTGCTGCAACGTCTGCCTCCATTTTCTCAACTATGTTGGAGTCGGTTTCCAATCTAACCGGGTATGTAGCTACATATCAGTATTTTAAAACAAAACGAAACATGATGATTATTATGACTTACTTGTAACATTCTGGAGGTTCTATTTTCACTTCTAAAGTCTCTGCCCTGAAAACATAAAAAAAAAATTTTGCTATTATTTTCACACATAATTTGTGAGTCAGGATTTATTCTCGGTTGATGGCCATAGGCAGGGCTGGGCAAAATACATGCTTTACTTTAATTAAAATACAAATTACAAAATATTTTCTCGCATGTATTTAAAATACGAAATACAAAATATTTTCAAATCGTGTATTTGAAATATGAAATATAAATTGCAGTATTTTAACTCGTTTTATTTTAAATAACTAATACAAATTACAAAATACATTCAGATCCTTTTAATATAATAAATTGTCGCAAGTGCCCTTATGCTAGAATGTCTTTAACTTGCACACCTGAAACTATCATATTGCCTAATATGTAATTTAGGAATATGGTACAAGTACTAGGTACAGAGCCTTGTTTATAGTTTATGTATTAGTCAGCTTATTTTTCATTACTAAAATAGCTAAATGTATTTATGTCGAAATGTATTTTGAAGGCATAAGTATTTGAAATACTAACTACAAAATACCTCAGCGTCAGGTATTTGAAATACCAATTACAAATTACATTTTGAGGAAGTATTTGAAATACAAATATGTATTTCAAGTACAAGTAATTCAAATACTGCCCATCCCTGCAAACAACAGCTAGTTACATGTAGAAGGAACCTATGGCCAGGGTTGGGTAGTATTTGAATTACTTGTAATTTAAATACGTATTTGAAATACAAATACGTATTTGGTATTTGTATTTCAAATACTTCCTAAATTATTTGTAATTGGTATTTCAAATACGTGATGCTGAGGTATTTTGTAGTTAGTGTTTCAATTACGTATACCTTCAAAATACATTTAAACATTTCGCGATCTTATAGTAGCATTTTTTGTTGGCATTTAGTTGGGCCACTTACAGAGGTAAGTGGTTCAACTAAATGTCAACAAAAAATGCTACTAGGGCTGTACCTAGTACTTGTACCATATTCCAAAATTACATAAGCAATAATTATGATACTTTCAAGTGAGCAAGTTAAAAGTCGTTCTTACATTAGAGCACTTACGACAATTAATTATGTTAAAAGGCTCTGAATGTATTTTGTATTTTAAATAAAAAGAGTTAAAATACCGTATTTTGTATTTCATATTTCAAACACACGACTTGTAAATATTTTGTATTTCGTATTTTAAATACATGCGAGGAAGTATTTTGTAATTTGTATTTTTAACCCCCGACAGAAACAGAGGGATGTTATAATTAGAGCAAAGCATGTATTTTGCCCAGCTCTGGTTGTTGGCGACTTCGTCCGCGTGGAATTTAGTGTTATCTAGCACCACTTAGAAATTTAACGTAACAATTGATACAGTTGAAGTAGTTTTCTTATGTTCACGAATGATAAACTCCCTCTATTTCAATGTTTGCAATGTAACCTGTTTGTTTTATAATATGTAAATTGCAAAGTAACCTTTTAGTATTAAAAGGTTACTGCCTAAATGGGCGAATAAGGCTCTACTTTCAAATGTAATCTATGGACGAAGCATCATAGAATTTCTTTGTAAACCACTTTTACTTTTTTGCCGTCTTGAGCTAGTATGAAAATATTGTCTGCATTACTGGCCCGCGATCAAGCCACATACAGTTGGCTGTGGGAAAAACAATCAGATCTTAAGTCGAAACCAGCAGCCTTACGGGTCTGACCCTGGGACTTGTAACATAATCCATACTAATATTATAAATGCGAAAATAACTTGTCTGTATGTCTGTCTGCTACATTTACACACTTAAACCGCTGAACCGATCGTCATAAATTTTGGCAGAGTTAAAGCCTGGGATATCGAGAAGGACATAGGCTACTTTTTTACGCGATAACCGACATCCGCGCGGGCGGTGCTAAGGGCAAAAGCTAGTAATTGATAATTGGCTAAAAAACAGATGAAACTCACTCATAGGAGATACTCGGTTGCTCGTTATCGTCTTCATTATCACCCGAACTGTCTTCTTCGCTTGAACTGAAAAATAAATACAATACCTAAATATTAAAAAAATAGTAATAATATGTAAATGGTGGTGCCTATTACATTAAAAACGTCTAACAGGCATCTGCGAGTTGGCTTCGGCCCCTCGTACGCCTGCCAAAGATCCGGGTACCCAGGGCCAGGGTCCCGAGAATAGTCAAGAGACATAAAATTAATAATATGTACATGTCCATATAAAAAAAAAGGGGAAAGAATCGTAGCTGACATCAAAAAATTTATCCGCATCGCTGTAAACAGGAAAAGTGCCCAAAAGGCTGGCAGCATTGCCATGTTGTATGGCAATACTAATTCTTTGGCCAATTATTATTTTAAGACTTCTACTTTTAGCTTTTAGTTAGCATGCATAGCGTAGCCTGCGTAGCATAGCATGCATGGCATAGCATGCATGACAAAGCATGCATTGCATGCATAACTTAGCATAGCATGCATGGCATAGCATGCATGATAAAACATGCATAGCATGCATAACTTAGCATGCATGGCAAACATAGCATGCATGGCATAGCATGCATGGCATAGCATGCGTAGCATAGCATGCATGGCATGTCATGCATGGAATAGCATGCATGGCATAGCATGCATGACTTAGCATGCATAGCATGCATGGCATGGCATAGCATAGAATACATGGCATAGCATGCATAGCATAGCATACATGACATACCATAATGTTGGGCATAGCATGCATAGCACAGCATGCATGGCGAAGCATGCATGGCATAGCATGCATGACTTAGTTTTTATGTTATACATGCTATGCATGCTGTCCTATGCATGTTATGCTATGCATGCTATGCCATGCATGCTAAGTCATGTATACTATGTCATGCATGCTATGCATACTGTGCTATCCATGCTATGTCATGCATGCAGCTATTCCATGCATGCTATGCCATGCATTAAACAGTGTAATAGTGGAATCTTGGATTGTTACATTGCAGGCGAGTGCTCCCGGTGAAGGAGCGCCTTTAGTGTCAAACTCTAATTGCGCGATTTAGGATTCTGTGGTTCACTCTCAGTTTTACTTAGAGGTTTCTGTGCTGTGACATAGATGTCGCTCTTTTCTGCTGTTAAAAATACAGTAATACAGTGATAACACAAACCTTTCTGTCTGTCTAGATCTCTTGGGAGCTCTGTGTCGTTCCTCAGGCGGCTCCTGTGTCTTGTCTGCATTCCGTCCCTCTTCCTCCTTCAGTATCTGAAGTACCGTCGTCTCACTCACTCCGGTGGCCAGCGCAGTCCGTTGGCGGAACTTCGACAGAGGAGTCAAGTCTAGGTCCCCATAAATTGTCTTTAACTCTTCATACTCTTGCTCGAAGTAATGGTACACTTTTGCGATGAGTATTTTTGTTTGATCCTGGGGATTGTCAATGTTAAATGGTGAGGAAGTTTTTATGTATCAATTTGAATGGTTATAGGAGTAGGGGAAGGACTAAGAAACGGTGGATGAACTGTGTGCCAAAGGATATGGTTAGAAAGGGTTTGAACTCTGAGATGACGATATTGAGATGATAATTATTATTGTATACAAAATTGTGACTATTTACTACCTATTTGCTTAGCATCATTCATCATTCCAGCCGAAAGACGTCCACTGCTAGACATAGGCCTCCCCCAATTGGGAGGGTTTGCCATAATCGCCACGCTTGGCAGGCGGGTTGGCGATCGCAGTATGGTGTTGAAAATGCATAGTGAACGCTGCTGCCCATTCGCAGTGGGCTGGCCATGTTTGTTGAAGGACCGATGGCCGGTGGAGCAGACGAGTCCTGGAGTGGAGACTGCGTATCGGCAAGCGTAGTATGGGACGCCCCCCAGCTAGATCGAGCGACGACCTCAAAAAGGTGGCTGGGACAGACTGGATGCGGAAGGTGGAGGACAGAGTGTTGTGGCGCAGGAGGACTTCTCAGAAATTTGTTTTTAAAATATGTAGTATGTACTTAGGTGTTGTCTGCCCCTTAAACAATCATCATCATCATCGTCATTTCAGCCGAAAGACGTCCACTGCTGGACATAGGCCTCCCCAGGAAGGGGATTTGCCATAATGGCCACGCTTGGCAGGCGGGTTGGCGATCGCAGTATGGTGTTAAAAATGTATAGAGAACGCTGCTGCCCATTCTCTAGTAAGTCCCTTAGTCGCCTTTTACGACACCCACGGGAAGAAATGGGGCGGTGCTATTCTTTACGTCCGGCACCACAACTATTTGTTTATGAGCCATCTTATTTTATTGACTTATTATTATTAACTATTAGTGTTTGGCATGAAACTGTGACATGTCACATCAAACGACACGAAACTTTCAAACTCCAAACGATTTTAAACTTTAAAATGTTGATGATTAAGTTCAAAATCGCACGAATTTTTTTTTACAGTTTGTAGTAACATGTGCTGGCAAACTAATAATTATCTTTTAATTAAAATTTTTCATCAACCAATAAAACAAAAATACATAGGAATATATAAATGTTCAATATAAATTCCTGCGTACCATGCATTATAGATGTTATGGATATTATTTGCCATACCAAGATTTGCTTGCAAAGTATAAGCTCGCAACACTTGAAAATAGACGTAAGTACTTAGAAGCTATGAATTTATACAGTATTGTTAGAAATAAATTTGACAGCATTGAACTCTCCAACATGATAAGCTATGCAGTTCCTAGGACAGTCCACAAGCGAAAGGTGCGCGCTGGCCAGTTATTTTCTGTGGGTACTTGCAAGTCCAACTCTGGCTTGCGTTCGCCTGTTCGCAGAATGGTCGATTCCTACAATAGGACTTTTGAACATATAGACATTTTTGCCTCCTATGGGTTCAAAAGTCTTATACTTAAGGAGCTTTCTTAAAATATAATTCTATATTTTTCTTTTTTGTTGAATATTCTTGAGTATTATATACATGTAATATACATCTTAAACACGAAAGTTAATTTAATATGTTAGTAAAATATATATGTACATATATTGTATTTGTAACCCTAGCGATTATTTTCATTATTCTCACTGTATTGTATCCTATTGTTAATCTGTGAACAGCGTTGTGGGCTGCAATATTGTCTCAAATTTTTGTGTATTTTCTTGTTTCTGTATTTATATTGTAGTTGTTTGTGGTTCCTCTTGAATAAATTTTTTACTACAACTAAATGTCGTTTGGTAAATATTGCCTTTCAGGCGTCGATGTGTTAGGAATAATTTAACTACCTATTAAAAGGAATAAAATTACAAATTATTGCTATTTGAAAAAATGGATTCGTTAAAAATGTTTACACTGGAGTTGAATGTCAACAACACAAATCAGTCGTAACAATTTGACATTGGTATCGCCTTATGTCTGAGCAATAAGGGCGATTTTCGTTATGCAAATGTTACCAGTAATGCACGGCTTACTGTACATATCTACCTCTTGTATTCCCGCTGCGGTGTGCGATACCTCCGTGTCACATTTCGGGCAAAACACTTTGATTTCGTTCTCACTCAGCGGGGAGTCATCCTGTAAAAAGGAAAATTTCAATCGTTAATTATTATCAAAACTTTATTCAAAAATTTCTACACTGCCATAAATCTATAAGTACTCGTATACCGGTTCTCATTCCGATCTCCCCGCGCGAAATCCCCGACTAAATAGTCCTCCCCGACCCTTGCCCATAAGCGAAGCGCCAGCACGCGCTATAGCTGAGCTTGTAGCTTTAAATTCCCCCGATAATAATCATAACCCTGATTTTATCCAACCACCGACGGTCCCTTGCCATCCTCCGTCCGACTCTGCCCTAAGCCGAGGTTCGTACCCCACAGAGAGTGCCCTTAGCGCGCAGTCGATTAATTTATAAGTTTTTACGCCCTGGCTGGAGGCATTAAGTTTCATTAGGAGCTTAAGGCAACTACAAAAAAGTCCGGTTAAAGAGTCTCAACCTCTCATGGTTAACTCTGAGAAGCCCTAGCCAAAATAAAAAAAAATACTTGTTCGAATTTAAAAATTCTTTAGAAAGGTTACATGCTATTTAGCATCATGCTAAGACCCTTAGGAGCCGAGAAAAAAGACAAAAAGTCTGAAAGAACGCCAAGCGAAAACAAAGTAAATGCGAGGGCGGGCGATGCGATGCGACGGGGTGTGTCCCCGTCGCATCGCATCGCCCGACCTCGCCGAAAGGAGGAGTTTTTTTTGTTTGGGGAATAGGCCCACCACAAATTGTGGCGTATTTATAGTAATGAAATGCATGTTGGTTTATTTCTTATATTCTCTAGATTCTATTATGGAGTCATCCTGTAAAAAGGCAAATTTCAATCGTTAATCATTATGCCCGCTGTCCCCATTGCCCATGTCCCCATTAATGGTAATTGACATCAAATAGCGAACAAAACGTTCCATTTTACTTACATTTTACTTTTGTACTGATTTTGGTACCTTTTATTCGCGTTTTTATGTGAATTACCTTTAACGCATTTGCTGCCCAGTTCAAAAATATTTTTTTCTTGTTTGGCAAATTTACATACTTAGATTTGGTGTCGCTAGTCGGGTCCTGGGCATGAACAGAAGTCATCTATAGCGACTGCTCGAATGCGGGTTGTAGGCACACGAACGAATTATTTTTTGACATTTATATGCTGGGTGACACAAGAATATATCATCAAAACTATTCAAAATTTTCTATACTAGCTAACTTCAAAATCAGCTATACATTTCCAGATTAGGCTGATCTCGCATTGTATAGGATTACCGTACTATGAGAGGTTATACTGAAAATTATAGCTTGATTTGTGGCCGTGTGTACTACGAGTATAAATCTATACTCATATACTGGTTCGAATTGAAACATTCTTTTAGTTTTGGATAACCCAACTCTTTAGAAAGGTTATAGGCTATTTAGCATCACGCTACGACCCTTCGGAGCCGGGAAAAACGACAAAAAGTCGGAAAGAACGCTAAGCGAAAACAAAGTAATTGCGCGGGCGGGCGATGCGATGCGATGCGTCGGGGTGGGTAGGTACGCGGACGAAGCAGCGGGCAGATCGCGGTCAGCCGAATCAGCTAACTATCATAATAAAATCCTGTTTACCTCCCCTTTTTGCATCGACCAATAAAACAAAATACATAGGAATATTTTATTTTTAAATACATTTTTCTAAGCCTCTATTACAATGATCACAGATGTCAGACCATCCTTTTTAGACCAATAGGAATACAACAATAAAAGACCCAAGGACAAGAAACCGACCAAAGACCGAGCGCTGCAAGCAAATACCTTATTATTAATTAATTAATTATTATTCTTATTTATTGCGGATCACACATAAAAATACACACAATCCATATAGTATTATTAACAACTTAAAAAACTATGTTAGTAAAACTTCAAACTAATAACATCGTGGCTCAACACATGTTGGCACGTGCCTCCGCACCCAGTGCCTAATAAAGGGGTTATCTACCTTGTTGTATAATGTTTTCAGGATGCTGTTGGAGCTTCCGCGCAACCTACCCATAATTGACGCTGCCCTCTTTCTCATTATGGCATGAAAATCGTCGACATGGGCTTCCGCAAACATCTGCGAAGCGCTGCAGAAGCGCGGAAGCCCCATCAAAATCCTAAAACCATTATTATACTGAACGCGCAGGACGTTGTAGGCCCTCTGCGTATACTTCACCCACAGGCTGCACGTGTAAAAGAAAGAAGAAGAACGCCGCATTAATTTTTCAGTCTTTCTGTTTGGGCCGTGGGGAACACCGTGTGGTCGACATACAATAGTTCCGTTGGGGCCGCGGGGGACAACATATGACCGCTAGTCAGAGGCGATTTTCAGCATCTCTGTTGAGCCATCGGGCACAGATATAAAGCTAATATGTATTTAAATAGATTGTATTTGGTTTCTAGCCTCTAAAGCAATAAAAACCTATATATAAAACTTAACAATCGGGCATTTTTAACCTGGCTCCTTTTACTATACAAGAGTGGCCCGCAGGACTTGTTAACGTTACCAAATAACAAAATAATAACCGTTACGTAACGTTAAATTTCAATGTTATACCTACTAACGTTACAAAAATTTAACGTTACTTGATAACATTACCAGTAACATAACGTTAATTGACATTAACAAAAATACGATAACTAACGTTAATTTAGCTACATACGTTGCCGTTATGTGGGTAAGAATCAGGCAGATTCAGGCAACGTTTTGATCGGCACGGCATCAGAGAGGCGCAAAGGCGGGTTCCCGCCGCGCCGCACGCCTCAGTCCCCACTACTTACATCTCACCCGTTTAAAATAACGATAAAATTAATAGTCGCATAAATAACGTTAAATCGATTACCGTTATTTTAATAATAAAGATAACTCTGTCAATACAAGATAACGTTATGAAAATTTACCGGTATTTAAAAACCTGTTTATTTCATCAAATTATTCTACATTATCACAAATCGAATCACAGCTTTCGTTAATTTTACAATTTAGTTTCTTCACAATTACAAAAGGGTAGAAAAGATATGTTATACACTCACAAAACACCCGAAAAAAGTGGTTCGCGCATCAGCGGCAGCACACATACATATCCACTTTTCATTCATTTTACATTTCACTACAAGTAAAAATGATAGAAAAGAGATGGCTTGATAAAAACAATAAGAAAAAAAGAGATAGCTAGCGTTGTCAATTGCGCGTGAACAAACATTATTCTGGCATCCAATCACCGAATGTTGGCATCACAGACTAACAAATTTAACGAGACAGAAAGTACAAACCGCGCGTACTTAATTTGTATACGCGGTTTGTACCTATGACAACGAATAAACAGCGTTAAAGGTAGGTAGGTGAGAAATTAAACACGATGTAAAAGGAAAAATAATATTTATTTTGTAATAAAAACAATCATACACCTCAAACTCAAACTCAAACTCAAAGCATTTATTTCAATTAAACCATTTACAGGCACTTTTGAATTGTCAAAGAGACGGTCAGTTAGTCAGAGTCGGCAAGTTGAAGCTAGATGCCCATTCCAATACGTAGATCACTATGGAGAAGAACGGACAAGAAACTCCAAGGACACTCTTTTAAATCAAGATATTACATAATCCTGGGTACATTATTCTTGTTGCTTCTATATGTGAGACAATGTAAAAACTAATAACACAATTCAAAATATAAAATTACAAATTAAAAATAAGCCCTGGCAGTCAAGAGATGACCAGTCCCAACTGACGGCGCCCGTTCACGAACATGACGCATGGATCAGCACCATCCAGCTCAACCATTTTGTAGGGAACCGAATGATCCAACACACGCGCCACCATCAGTGAAACATTTAAGTGAGCATGACATACTCTCAACTGCCATCTTAAAAAAAAGATTATATTTATTTATTTTCTCCACCTTACTAATAAACGTTGTATAGCGTCTGTATAGTTACACACCGATTTCTCTCTTTCACTCGTCAGTAATTTGACTTTCGATAGAAGAAGACAAAGCGTTGTGTAACCATACACACGCTATACAACGTTTATTAGTAAGGAGGTCTGTATCTTAGAGTTTTTTTTTATTTCGGGATTATTTTTATGAGCAGAATGGAGGCGAACTGTTGCGTATTTATCAATTACTAACTTTTGCCCGCGGCTCCGCCCGCGTGGATGTCGGTTATCGCGTAAAAAGTAGCCTATGTCCTTCTCCATATCCCAGGCTATATCTCTGCCAAATTTCATGACGATCGGTTCAGCGGTTTAGGCGTGAAAACGTAACATACAGACAGACAGATAGACAGACAGACAGACTGACAGTCAGTTACTTTCACATTTATAATATTAGTATGGATGGTTTTAATTAAATGTATACGATGATTAAAAGCAGGTGCCTGTTGTTTGGAAAGTTCCAAAAGTGAGTCAAATATATTGGAATTTTAAAAAAAAATGCGATGCCTAAGCGCCATTTCATCTGCTACAAGGGTACACACATCAAAAAAAGCAAAAAAACTTGGGCAAATCGGCAGGTAGTGGCTACGGAACAACCATTTTAGGGTTCCGCACCCAAAGGATAAAACGGGACTACTAAGACTCCGCTGTCCGTCTGTCACCAGGCTGTATCTCATGAACCGTGATAGTTAGACAGTCGAAATTTTCACAGATGATGTATTTCTGTTGCCGCTATAAAAACAAATACTAAAAAACAGAAAAAATATAACAAACGTGATTTTTTTGCTCGTTTTTGCTCGATATTGATAACAGCAATAGGTAGACGCTTGAAATATTCACAGAATATTTAGTTATATGTTAACTTTTAAAAAAAAAAAACAAATATTTAAGGGGGACTCTCATACAACAAACATGATTATTTTTGCCGTTTTTATAGATAACCATGTTTTGCCCGCGACTCCGCCCGCGTGGATGTCGGTTATCGCGTAAAAAAGTCGCCTATGTCCTTCTCCATATCCCAGGCTATATCTCTGCCAAATTTTATGACGATCGGTTAAGCGGCTTAGGCGTGAAATCGTAACATACAGACAGACAAGAGTTACTTTCACATTTATAATATTAGTATGGATGGTACGGAACCTTTCGTGCGTGAGTCCGACTCGCACTTAGCTGGTTTTTTAAATGTTTAATTACCTACCTCTATAACAGGAACAGCATTATTTTTGAGAAGTGTTCGACCTTTGTTCGAAGTATATAAATCAGTGGCCTTGAAGTGATTGCTACAAATTCTACTGCTTTTTGAAGGCGACCATTCTGATTCATGTCTTTGTTTACGAACAATTGCGATCCATTCTTGAAGCCGGACCTCATTGGTTGGAAACCTTAACGAAGAAGAGAAATGGTTAAACTAACTGTTTTCACACAGTTAACTAATATTCACAATTCTGACTTGAAAGTTGGTAAGGGCGCTCGCACACGGCATACTTTTTGTAGGTCCTACTATCGGTCAGATTATTTCGCCCTATGTTATTTAGACCGACGACGGTTTGTAGGACGTGTGCGATGATACATTTCGACGCTTGAAAGGCAATATTGACCAAACGATATGTTTTTGTTACGTACATTCTTTGCAAATAAATGATTTCTGATTCTGACATCTTTACACTAGAACATTTTAAGGATTAAAAAAAAAAAAAAACCTTTAATTTGCTTTTTTTGTGTATACTCTACTAGAATATACACAAAAGAATATATAATACTCCATTATAATTTTAATAATAAAAAAAATACAAAACTCCATCATTTCGTCTGGTCAATATTGCCTTTCAAGCGTCTATTTTTGATCTCTACTGTTTTATTTGGCTCCTACGAAAAATCGGACACCAATTATCGGACGTGGGCGGGCAGCCTAAATGTGGTGATTAAAAATAGAAATAGCTTTATTTTAATACTAGCTTTTGCCGCGACTTCGCTTGCGTTAATTTAGAATTTGACAATCAATTCGGGTTGTACTCTGCTTGTTGTTTGGTCGTTGCATGAAAGACAAGTGGCGCCATCAATTACCTGACAACGTGCATGCAAAATTTCAGGGCCTCAAGTCTGCTATTACAATAGTGTCAGAATGGTCTCTTCATTGTGAGTTTTTGACAGATTTGCCATACAAACTGCCGAATACTCAAACGCAATTCAATTTTAAGTCGCCGTTAAGTCTAATGCTGTCTCTGTCACTTTAAACTGTTTTGTAGCGACAGAAACACTTATAAGAACGTCTTAAAGTTAAGTAACGTTTGAGTATTTGGGCAAAAAACTGTCAAATACTCACAATGGCGAGACCATTCTGACACTATTGTAATAGCAGACTTGAGGCCCTGGATGATCGGATCAGTGGTTTAGGCGTGAAAAGGTAACAAACAAACAAACTTACTTTCGCATTTATAATATTAGTTAAAATTCTCTGTAATATATTATGGTAATGATAACCTATCTATATTTTCTTTTCCCGCACATGACATGTTTAATTTCTATTTACATAAGTATATCAATTATTCGACGCAATTATGACATAAAACAAAATGATTAAATAATACAAGGTTAGAAAAAAGGAAAACAGAACTGTGGGGTAACGATGACTTTACTGCCTACGTTATTCGCATCTGTATTTTTATTCTATGTCCGGACCGAATGCGTCCTTGTCGTCCTCACGACAAAAAATGTATTTCCATTTCTTTCTTCTTTCTAACCTCAAAATATCAGAAAATTTGGAAAATAATCGAAGTATATTGCGTACTTACATGTGGTATGAGATTCCTTGTGTTTTATTAACTTTGGAATCATAATTGGTACACTTTCTAAATACACACGAAGGCATTTTTAAATTTTTTTTAGCTGCTTCAACTAACCGTATTACTTCGTCGCCATGCGTGTCGCAGACTAAAGTCAATACGTGAATACGTCCCAATTAGGACGTTATCGAGTCTTCACGATTGCGCGCTCACAACATAAAAAGGTGAAGGTTTCAGAAAAATACGCTTGATAGATTTTGCGTGATTCTCAGTTTTTTATCCGCGTTAGACATAACTTTACAAATTAATTTCACTATGTAATATAAACATAATCTAATATTCATATATTAAGTTATTAAAAAAATTGCTCTAATTTAACATATTTTTTTCCAAATAATTAACTCTACTCGTTTAGACGTGATCTTCAGTATAAAATCATTAAAAGTCGGTTATCGTCACCCTAAGTCTTCGTTTGTAGTTAAGACTTGGTTATTTAGACTTGTTTAGTGGGTTTGGATGCTTTTCAAGTCTTGTCTTATATCGTGAAGCAATAGACTTTATGTCACACCTGGCCATAATGTGAGTTTTACCGCATGCTACGAGTACAGTAAAACTCGCATTGTGGCCAGGTAAAGACGTAAAATTATGTACTCACCACCGGCAGTAAAAAAGAAAGCCCTCTATCGCATATTTACAACCCTCAGCTGCGGCTCGGGTCACAAATATCTGCGATTTCGGGCTTTCTTTCTTTTACAGCCCTTGGTAAGTAATGTACTATTATCTCTTTTAGACGTGGTCTTCAGAATAAACGCATTAAAAATCGGCTATCGTCGTCTTAAATAATATTTTTTATCAGTTGCATTCGCATATAACAAGTGAAGGGCAGAAGGGATATCTCCCTAACAAAGTGTGAAAGAGAGACAACATTATATTCTATAAACGCCTGAAAGAGATAGACATACTATCTATTCACATCATGTTCTATTGTTCTTAATAACAGGAATGGGGAGTTCAAAGTGGTTGCGACGAGCTATACTGGAAAGGGCAGGTAACCACATTACCGTTGTAACTACAGGAAAATGTCTTAGGGCGGATTCGACCAAATGCCATGTTATACCAGAATAACTAAACCCTTGCATAATTTGACTCATTGGTTTTACTCTCAGATAACTTCGTTTGCGTTTTTCCATCGTAGAGTAGCCAATACTGAATGAAGACTCGAGAGGCTTACAATATTATGTTCATTCAATATACGTATAAGCCAACTAAAATGGAAATGCAATTGTTTATAAAGCGGAGCGTACGATTTTATGTCCACGTAATTTTGCCGGTTTAAAATGGTGTCAATCCCTGCGTTCCGAGTTAATACGATAATATCGATATTCGCGTGCTAAAACCCGTTCCGAATTAGCGTGAGCGCGATAACGATGTCCCGTGAATCGTCATAGATGACGTCATGACATTCGCCATCTTGCGATAACGCCGACCATGCCTTTTACTAATATCGCCGTGAGCGCTGTCAAAAATGACAGTGTGCTGTTTTGTTTTGAGTCGCATCTTATCGTATCGTGGCATTTTCAAAATTGGACCCTGTTATGCAGAAAATATCCAACCAACGTTTCATTAAACGTTGGTTGGATCTTTTCTGCATAACAGGGTCCAATTGTTCTTCTGGCTACAGTTGCTACCTAACCTAAGAAGAACAAATTTTTGGTGTATACACAGAGAAATACTCTAATATCGTTTTGACATTGCGTGAGCACCGTGAGCGCGTTCACGAGCGTTCCGAGTTGTTGACAGCCCTCGGCTGTCATAATCGTAATATCTAAATCGGAACGCATGTGAGACGATGTGAGCGCTGTGAGCGATTATAGCCAATTCGGAAAGCGGCCAATGACTCACTCGAGTTGTCATTGTCAGTTGAGTGAGGTTAGTCGCTTCTTTGGACGATTGAAACCTTATGGCAAAGTCACGATCAATATAATTATCGAAGTAATTGTTCCTTTCTCTAATCCATCGTGGACGCCTTGGAATGTATTCTTCATCACTGTCGGAATCTTCGATCATATTTCGTAAACGTTGCATTATTAAGAAAATATCCTTTCAAATCACAAAACTACAAGAAATTAACTATCCACATGCGCTCAAGGATCAACTGTGAACCACAGACTCAAAGTTCCCAGTCTGTTGTGAACTTTTTCAACAAAGCATCCGAAAACAGCCGGTAACATATACCGGCCCCGGCCTCCATTATTACATTACTCTCGGATAACTTTTTTACTCGATGCATTTTGGCGGTATAGCGATTTACTCTCCGATAGACAGCTATTCCTGGATTAAGATTTGATAAATGGAAAAGTTCTATAACTAGAGTAATTAGTGATTTTATTCTCAGGTTAAGACTGTGTTTTTTTTTTTTTTGAGAAATTTTGATCCCCATTCGCAAATTTTGAAAAAAATATACAATCAGAAAGAAAATGGGCCATATCCACAAAACTTTTTTTGATGCCAATCGATCCTATTTCTTTTAAGAATCAAAAAAAACCTATACTCCATTTGCAAATAAATTAATGGTAGCTGCAGCTATAACCTCCCCGTCCATCAATGCTTGCCTCTCAATAAATGATCACGGACAATCCCGTGGATGCTTGCACGATGATCGTGACGATTACCTTGCCGATCATAGACGATCAACGAGTGTCGACATGGCCGATTGTGTGGAGCAGCCATTAGGCCGATCCACATTGGGGACAGAATGTTCAAAACCACCTATACTCCATTTACTATCGCATTAGACAAATAACGGCTAAATAACGACAGTTATTGTGTAATATTGTTGAAATGACTGCACTTTAGAGTTATGTTTTTAATGTAAATGGTAAATAGATTACAGTGCTTTGTATATATCGTGAAATAACGGAGTTTATTAAACGTTTACATCGAAATAACGAAAGGGTGAGAACAGTTATTTGTATAATGTTATAATAAATGGAGTATATGATTATATTATCATTGATTATTATTATTATTGATTATTATATTTGTTAAGAAATCAGTTGTCCTAATAGTAATTGTAAGAACTCATGTCGCCTGTGATACAGGTTTAACCTAGTACAGGCATCATACTTTGTAATACCTACATTATTTCTAAGATTTATACTGTATATTTCCAATTTTTATTTTTGAATATTTTTTTTTTTAATAATAAATACTTGTCTAGATTGAGCAATGCAAACAAATGACGCCCGAAAACTGTCTCCAATTGCGTGACACGTGTGAGTACCGCTCGTGTACTTATTGTAGTACACTGTCAAGGTGTGCGTGCTTAGGGATGCCAGCTCCAAATGATTAACTTACCCTTTCTACATTATTTAATAAGATGAAAGTTGAACAAGATAGGTTAAATAAAAGTAATTATTTTGTGATTAGTGTTTTATTTAATATAGTTACAACAAAAAAAAATATATATACAATAATTTATAATTCAGATTGTAACGTTACATTTTTTCGGGAGGGGAAATATGTAAGGTCTGAGAAAGAACTACCACCTACCTACCTATCATCAGAACTGGAGGAGTCCCGGCTTAAGAAGAAAATAAACAAGTTAAGAGTAAACAATTTTAATCAATAAAAACAATTAGATATCTGGATCATTCTCAGGACACTCGTTATTTGGTTGACTTCGGCGGCAATTTTTTTTTACATTTAGACATTACTAACATGAAATATCAAATCTAGAGTTAATTTAAAACATATTAGTAGTACTCTAGATTTGATATTTCATGTTAGTTATGCCTAAATGTAAAAAAAAAAATTGCCGCCGAAGTCAACCAAATAACGAGTGTCCTGAGAATGATCCAGATATCTAATTGTTTTTATTGATTAAAATTGTTTACTCTTAACTTGTTTATTTTCTTCTTAAGCCGGGACTCCTCCAGTTCTGATGATAGGTAGGTAGGTGGTAGTTCTTTCTCAGACCTTACATATTTCCCCTCCCGAAAAAATGTAACGTTACAATCTGAATTATAAATTATTGTATATATATTTTTTTTTGTTGTAACTATATTAAATAAAACACTAATCACAAAATAATTACTTTTATTTAACCTATCTTGTTCAACTTTCATCTTATTAAATAATGTAGAAAGGGTAAGTTAATCATTTGGAGCTGGCATCCCTAAGCACGCACACCTTGACAGTGTACTACAATAAGTACACGAGCGGTACTCACACGTGTCACGCAATTGGAGACAGTTTTCGGGCGTCATTTGTTTGCATTGCTCAATCTAGACAAGTATTTATTATTAAAAAAAAAAATATTCAAAAATAAAAATTGGAAATATACAGTATAAATCTTAGAAATAATGTAGGTATTACAAAGTATGATGCCTGTACTAGGTTAAACCTGTATCACAGGCGACATGAGTTCTTACAATTACTATTAGGACAACTGATTTCTTAACAAATATAATAATCAATAATAATAATAATCAATGATAATATAATCATATACTCCATTTATTATAACATTATACAAATAACTGTTCTCACCCTTTCGTTATTTCGATGTAAACGTTTAATAAACTCCGTTATTTCACGATATATACAAAGCACTGTAATCTATTTACCATTTACATTAAAAACATAACTCTAAAGTGCAGTCATTTCAACAATATTACACAATAACTGTCGTTATTTGTCTAATGCGATAGTAAATGGAGTATAGGTGGTTTTGAACATTCTGTCCCCAATGTGGATCGGCCTAATGGCTGCTCCACACAATCGGCCATGTCGACACTCGTTGATCGTCTATGATCGGCAAGGTAATCGTCACGATCATCGTGCAAGCATCCACGGGATTTGAGGAGTCCCGGCTTAAGAAGAAAATAAACAAGTTAAGAGTAAACAATTTTAATCAATAAAAACAATTAGATATCTGGATCATTCTCAGGACACTCGTTATTTGGTTGACTTCGGCGGCAATTTTTTTTTTACATTTAGACATTACTAACATGAAATATCAAATCTAGAGTACTACTAATATGTTTTAAATTAACTCTAGATTTGATATTTCATGTTAGTAATGTCTAAATGTAAAAAAAAATTGCCACCAAAGTTAACCAAATAATGAGTGTCCTGAGAATGACCCATCTATCATATTAAATTTATCAGACCCTACCCATCTTTGTGTTGGTTTTCGGAACAGTTTTCTCTTTGATTTAATTTCCTGGGCTACGTTATCTGATATATAAATATGGTGACATCTTATTTGCAATATTTTTTTTTTGAATTTTGAAGTAATGATATTTGTATTTTGTCTCCCATAGTTTCGCCATATCTCCCTAGTAATAAACTGACAACACCGGCTAATCAGACTAACCTACAAAATAACGAATAAATAATCGTGTTTTCTTAAAATAATAGTGGTTAAATAACAAAACCTACCGATGAAAAGTGATCTTGGTGTTATTATACGGTTTTCCTACATAATTACGACACAATTTGACAGCACAAACCGGCATAATTAATTATTTTTCGTGAGCACGTTATCCTAAGTGATTCAAATGACACTGACGTTTGTGAGAAGCGAGTCTACCAATTATAGTAGACTTTATTTGGGCCGTTCGGTACGGACAATGTGTCATCTAGACAAGTATATAATCTGAGGAGTCATACAATTTCTTTAAGCTCTCGATACCAATTATTAACCCTAGAAAACCGGTAAATACTTGTGATTTTAAAACAGATGTATAGGTTTTTATGATGATTGTTTTTGAGTGTTCTCCTTTTTTATAACTCCTTTTTCTAGAAACTTTAAGAGTCAATTTCAAGATACATTCTTTTGCTTTCTCTAATAAATCGAATATCTCCACTTTATTAAATATTAATAATGGATGGCAAAAGCCATGTTGGCTTAGATTTCTACCATTGAAAATATCGAAAACATTATTTATTAACCTGATGAACTCTTCGGTATCTTGGCTTTCCTCAAAACCTGAGATTTTTAATTCCACTCGACAAAATTCTATGGCTAATAATAATAAAAACTTTATTTCGAGCCAAGACTCATAAAGGGTTAGCAGGGCCGGATTTAGGGCAGGGCAACAGGGGCTCTAGCCCCGGGCCTCCACAAAGAAGGGGCCTCCACAATCAGTTTTTTTTTTATAAGAAAGAATACATCTTTTGTCAAAGAAAAACAAGTTCACATTCACAAGGTATCTTTTTAAATTGTTTTTTTTTTTTGGGTGTTCAAAAAAATCATGGGGTAACGAAGAAGTGGAGACCACTTCTTGGTTGCCCCAGGGCCTCCACACCTTTAAATCCGGCGCTGAGGGTTAGTAACAATGTTCTTACAACTACATGTTAGTAAACAACACAATACGGTGACACATGTAACTGACAACAGTGAACTATATAAGGACAGTCCACTCTGTCCGCTATCATTTTCAGAACCCTGTTGGGGCTGGCCATGACTCGTGCCACCATTGATGCAGCGCGCCTGCGCATTATAGCGTAAAAACAATCTACACGCGCCCCCGCAAACATCCCTGATGCACTGCATCGCCATGGCAACCCCTTCAGTTTTCTGAATGCGTTGCAACTCTTCTACTAAGCACTTGCTGCAACGCAAGTGCTTAGTTTAACATTCATTATTGAGTCTAAAATAAATGTGTTTTTTTGTGAGTTTAATAGCCAGATATAAGCCAGTTTTACTTTGTAAATCACACAATTTTTGTACGTATTCCCATCGTATTTCATTTTTATTCTCATTCAAGAAACATTCTTTGGATTCAAAGTGGTTCGAAGTGCAGGGGCCACATGTTAAAATTAATACGGACACACAAAATTTCCGAAATTCCGGGGAGTACTTAGCAGGCCGTGTATTTTGACACTTTTTTTTTTTGACCTTTGCGAGTATAAATTACCTTCTAGGACATTATGTAAATCTTCATTGATCAATCTTTGTTTTTTTCAAAGTCTGGATTGGAAAGAGATATTGTGTTTTTTCAGACGAATATTCTTTTTTCTTAATGAATTAATGATAGCCTTATGTTTGCGTTCCAGTATTATCTTGCGACGTAATGTACGCCGTAACTTGACTTTGCGTAAAGTATCAAATATCGATTCTAAGTCTGAATAATCTTTGTAAAGGGCATCACTCACCGGCTCCTTCGAGCACGAAGGTTTAGGTTCGATAATTTGATTTTGAATATCAATCGCCATATTAGCAGCGGACGGGTCCTGTTAAAATAAATTAATCGTATTAAAACTAATGATTATTATTGTAAAATTAAGAATTTTTTGTAGCCCGTCAGGGTGTACCAAGCCGCTTACTTGTTTTATATTTATTGAGGATTCTGTTTCCTTCCCTGACAAAAACAAACTCTGTAACAATGTAATTTAAGATTAATAAAATATGAAAACTACCCTGCTCTAAGCTTGATGTGTGTTATTAAGAGCCATACTGCATGATTTTTTCATTAACAATTATAAACAAATAAAATATCTAAGACATATCGTACCTTACTTGGTACCGATCCATTCTTTAGCCGTCGTAATCCCTTTTTTGTAAAATATAAATCATCATCAGAGAAATGTTCGGAACACACGACTGAAGTCTTGTGAGGTTTCCACTGGTCTTCATTCCGTGTCCGCTGTATAATGTCTCTCCAGCAATTTGCTAGTACGGAATCCACAGGAAATCTAAAACCCAAAATATTAGAAAGAACAATCAAAAATACTATTAAGAACATGACGTCATGGATTTAGTTTATTTTACGTAGGTAAGTTATCATTTACTAATCTAATAAATACTGTCATTTTCATATTAATAATGTTCTCCTGATCGAATGATGAAGTAATGATATTTGTATTTTGTCTCCCATGGTTTCGCCATATCTCCCTAGTAATAAACTGACAACACTGACTAATCAGATTAACCTACAAAATAACGAATAAAAAAATCGTGTTTTCTTAAAATAATAGTGGTTAAATAACAAAACTTACCGATGAAAAGTGATCTTGGTGTTATTATACGGTTTTCCCACATAATTACGACACAATTTGACAGCACAAACCGGCATAATTAATTATTTTTCGTGAGCACGTTATCCTTATGTGATTCAAATGACACTGACGTTTGTGAGAAGCGAGTCTACCAAATAAAGTGGACTTGGGCCGCCTTCCGAATTGGCTATAATCGCTCACAGTGCTCACATCGTCTCACATGCGTTCTGATTTAGATATTACGATTATGACAGCCGTGGGCTGTCAACAATTCGGAACGCTCGTGAACGCGCTCACGGTGCTCACTCAATGTCAAAACGATATTACAGTATTTCTCTGTATAAACACAAAAAATGTCTTCTTCTTAGGTTAGGTAGCAACTGTAGCCACAATTTCATTTGTTGAAGTCGCATTTCCTACGAAATGTACGGGAAAAGTTTTTTTGCGATTTCTGACTTTTCTAGTACTCAAACTTCAGTTGGTCCGATAGAATTTTTTGGTCCTGTAGTATATTTTGTAGTGTATTTACTGGTAACACCATTTAAAAAGAAAATAAATAAAATGTAGGGCTAGCAACCCGACACACTCCATTCCCGTCCGCTTCACTAAAAAGTGTCATTAAAAGTTATTTTCGATAGTCAAGTGTTTTATTTGGGCCATATTGTATTGTTATACAAGGCGTATACACAGCAGGTCCTTAAAAGAAACAAGATCGATTGGAATAAAAAAAAAGCTTTTTGTTAAAATGGCCCTTTTACTTGCCGACTGTACTTACTTTTTTTTACAAAATGTGTGAATGCGGAACAAAATTTCTCAAAAAAAAAATAAGGACAGTCTCCAGAAACCGTTTCATTTAACTTTCCAAAAAGATAGAGAAGAGGTTCCTTATTCGGTTGTATTTTTTTTTGTTCTTTACCTCAGAACTCCGTCGTTTATAAACCGAATTGAATTTTTTTTTTTGTTTGGTCGGATTTACTCCCAGATTGGTCCCATTTTTTCAGAATCAAGTTCTGATGTTGGGACCCATGAGGAATTGAGGGAACTCCTCAAATATTATAGGCATACATATAGCGGTTTTTGTATTTTCATCAGCAACTCAAGCATTTGCATTCAGAAAGTATCATTTGATAAATCGAACTGATGAAGAAGACCACAAATGGCCACCGGAACTCCTCAATGATAAGTATTTCACGGGAGTCCAGAGGCGGCGTAAGGCGTGGGCGGTGGCTCACACCGCCCACGTCCTCGCGGTGCAAAGTGCCTCGCGCCTCACAGCCAAAAATAAATTTGAAAAAGTATGGAAAATCCAAAAGTACTCGCCACAAGGTTTTTCTTATAATAAATACATTAGACTTAATTCTTAAACATATTCCACTCTTCGGCGCACGAAATGAATGTGAATGAAATAATCGATATTTTTGATAATCTCATCTCTATCGTTTCTGATCATTCGTTTATATTTAGTCTGGCAACATTAGTCGGGGAGTCCCCAGTCAGAGACGGGGCATAGCTCGGGAATTTCCCTTATTAGAAAGCCAATCAAAGTACCTATTGCATACAGACGCAGTCTGGCTTGTTTTTTTTATTTTATATTCCCTTCTTGCACCATCAGAGGGCCTCGCGAAATGTATCTTGCCCACATTAAGTTTAGATCTTGCGCCGCCATTGCGGGAGGCGATAAGATATCTCGATTATGATAGTTAAGCGACTATGAAGCAAATTTAAATAAATAATTCTGATTAAAATGGTACCATCGAACTGATCTGAAGATGAAGCCGGAAGGTATGCACCGGATCTCCGTAGTAAAACAATGTATCCTAGCCGTGTTTGGGCTTATTGGAATTGTCATGAGATGCACTCGAGCTATTAATGGTTATTAACCAATTTTTATTAACGTTGCTTGGGTAGTTTTTGAGTTAGCTTCATTAATACGTATTTAATCCACTTCGTATATAATGTCCTATTGTTTGTGCGGTGTAGCAAGTAGTGGTAATGGAATTGTTGTGGGGTAGGATCCATAACTAAAAAGTGTAAAATATAAATCTTTTTAACAAAAAAAACAACAGACTTCCAAAAAAAAAAAAACACTAAAAAGTGAAAAATAACTTTAATTTGGGAAGTCGGTGTAAAAAAAAAAACGAAAAAAAAAAAAAACGAATATGCTTCTAGATTAGTCCCACCGTTTTCAGAATCAAGTTTTGATGACGGGATCCATGAGGAATTGAGGGAACTCCTCAAATATTATAGGCATACATATAGCAATTTTTGTATTTTCATCAACAACTCAAGTACTTGATTCAGAAAGTATCATTTGATGAAGTGGAACTGATGAAGAAGATCACAGATGGCCACCGGAACTCCTCAATGATAAGTATTTCACGGGTAGCGATAAAATATCTAGATTAAGATAGTTAAGCGACTATGAAGCAAAGGAGAATGCCCATTTTGCTAGAAGTTTTGGGCCCCTAAAAAACTTCACATGTCACGGTGATTTTAACTTGGTTTTGTAGACCTATAATTACCTTTTCATATACTGAAATCGATTTTCAATTTTTCACCCTAGTTTAAGAGAAATCTTATTTTTTCGGATGCTGAAATTGAGGTTATAAGACAAGTTTTTTTTTTGTTTTAACATATTTGGAATTAAAATAATAATATTGTTTATGTATTAATATTGATTCCTGTATTTAGAAAACACTACATAACTTCTTCTCTTGCTAGATTTATGTAGGTCAAGTACTTGCACGTACACAAATCACAGCATCTGCAATGTTATCAGTCACTGGCGCAGACTCCACGGAGGGTCTGTCAACTCCACCAACGGCCTGGCTCTGTACTTCTCTCGATGCAGCCTCCCAACAAGCACGACAAACTCGTTCCAAATGCAAGACCTAAAAATAATAAAATAGTGTTAGACGAATCAGACCATGGGGTGGGGTCTAACATCGCGTGATCATGACGATGGATCACGTGAGCGGAACGAGCGACGCGACGGCGCCGGGCGCGGCACTCACTTCTTGCGGTTGCATTCGGACGTGACGGACGTATTTAGTGGCTATAATTGTGATTAAGATTTCTTAGAATAAAAATCGATTTTGTTATTAGTATTTCTTTTTTAATTAACTCCACTTCTGATTTAGAATATCAGAAGTGGGATAAAACACGACGCCTTGCTCGCTGTTGCTTTCTGTTTTGTGGTGAATTATTAAAACAAAATCGCATTTGTTATTCTAATTTTAAACTCGTAACTAACCGCAATTTGGATCAAATATTTTTGTGTTGTGCTAAGTGTACACGTCGGTGTAACGTACGTAGTGTAATGTCAGGACGTTTCTCGCGGTCAAACAAAGGAGCTGATAGCTCGCGTAAACATCGTAGCAGGTCACGCAAATGTCGCGATCGTAGTTCTCCTAGGCGGCGACGGCGTCGCGATGACTCGCGTAATGGCTGCGATAGCCCCCGTAATCAAGCACTTGATACAATTCTTGTTAGATTGAATGCGATTGAGAGTAGACTTACTACCTCTGAATCTATATCCGAACCGTCCCGTCCAGTTCGTGAATGCCATACTCCACCGTTGGAGGTAGCAACAAGCAATGCCACTGCCTGTGCCCCTGCGTCGGTTGAAACGGTTTGCGAAACGACGAATAAGATCGTGAGCGCGTTAACGTCCATAATACAAGCCAAGTCTAGTCGCTATTACATCTCAAATTTCGATCCTAGTATTCACGATTTCGATGTTTGGTGTGCGGAGGTAGACCGAGGTCGTGAGGTTAATCGTTGGGACGACCGCGAGTGCCTGTCGCGTATCGGTGGTTGCCTTAGGGGCGATGCGCGTACCTGGCTGAACGATTGGGTTTCCAATGACCGAACATGGTCAAATTTTAAATTAGAATTCCGATCATTGTGTCCGCGGAGCGTCGACTTCGCTAATATTTTATTCGATGTTATGAATACAAACTCTGATAGTTTTACTTCGTACGCCGAGTATGCACGTAAGTCATTGTTACGTTTGAATATCGTAAAAGGGTTATCGGATGACCTGAAAACGGCTATTACTATTCGTGGCGTTACAGATCCGCAGGTAAAAGCCGCTGCATCTAATGCTAAATTGCAACATACTGAATTGGTAGAATTTTTATCCGTTTATACAAAACCTCAAAAGGATTCTCAAAATATCCGCAACCACGTTAGTGCGTCTAATGCAGGTCAATCTGATTCTCGTAAACACAAGCTTTCGAAACCGAACATTAAGTGTTACAATTGCGGTGATATTGGTCATGCGAAATCGCAATGTTCAAAAAGGCGAAAGACGGACTCTAATAAGTCGGTTGAAGCGTCTGCAAAGTCAAATAAAACCCCCGTAACATGTACCTACTGTAGCAAGGTAGGGCATACTGTTGATAGATGTTTCGCTAAACAGCGCGTTGAATCCAAGGGTCAGCATACTAGCAATGTAAATTTTTGTCTAACGACAACCGATGCAGCAACACAATGACGGCGGTAATTGATAAGGTACCTGTAGATGTTTTAATCGATAGCGGTTCCGATGTTTCTTTAATTTCCGATTCAGTACTGAAACATCTAACTTGTAAAAAGATTCCAACGTATCGTTTAATGCGTGGTATAGGTAGCCAAGAAATAGAATCTATTAGTTATGTGACGACAATTGTTGAGTTTCCTGAGATATCCGTAGAGGTGGATCTATTCGTTGTGTCTTCGGATTGTATTAGCGCTCCAGTTTTGTTAGGCACAGACGTCTTAAATCGTAAGGAAGTTGCTTACATACGGACCAATAACAAACAACGGTTAACTAGGGTAGATAGCGTAGCGCAGGTGCACCATATACACGATTTAAATACTGACATTATAAATACCCCATTATTAGGCGAGGAGAAAAATCGTTTACTTTTGTTGATTAATGAATTTTCCGATTTTTTTGTTACTGGAACGGCTACGTCAACTGTTAATACTGGAAGTATGGAGATTAAGCTAAAAAGTGACGTTCCCATACACTACCGCCCCTATAAGCTTTCCGCTGATGAAAAATTAAGGGTCCGTGATATAATAAACGATCTGTTAAGTAAGGGGATTATCCGAGAATCCCAGTCGGAGTACGCGAGTCCTATCATACTCGTCAAAAAGAAGGATGGGTCTGATAGGATGTGCGTCGATTATCGTGCCTTAAATGCAATTACTGTTAAGGACAGATTTCCTTTACCCTTAATAGATGACCATATCGATAAATTGGGCAATAGTAAATTCTTTAGCAGTCTTGATATGGCAACAGGGTTCCACCAGTTGCCTCTTAAAGATGATGAATCCATCAGAAAAACAGCCTTCATCACGCCTGAGGGCCATTATGAATATTTAAAAATGCCATACGGTTTGACTAATGCACCGGTAGTTTACCAGAGGATTATATCTAGGACTCTAAAACACTTAACAGACACTGGAAGGGTCCTTAATTATATCGATGACGTCCTAATTCTGTCAGATTCGGTAGAAGAAGGACTAGACTTATTGCGTCAGGTGCTCGTTTGCCTTACAAACGCGGGCTTTTCCATTAATTTGAAAAAATGCACATTCTTAAAGACAGAAGTTGAATACTTAGGCAGACTTATAAGTCAAGGTCAGGTACGACCGAGCCCTAGCAAGGTAGACGCGTTAGTAAGGTCATCAAAACCGGAGAATGTTAGGCAAGTGCGGCAGTTTTTGGGTCTAGCCGGTTATTTTAGGCGATACATTTCTAATTACGCAGTTAAGACCGCTTGCATTGCTAAGCTCACAAAAAAGGGACAACCGTTTATCTGGGGCAAAGAACAAGACGCGGCGCGTGATAAAATCATTACTTGTTTAACAGAAGAACCTGTGCTTGTAATATTTGACCCAAAGCTGCCCACTGAACTTCATACTGATGCCAGTGCCATCGGTTATGGCGCGGTTTTGCTGCAAGAGCATGAAGGTAAACGGAAGTGTGTCGTTGGTTATTTTAGTAGAGCCACCCATGGCGCTGAGTCTCGATACCATAGCTATGAGCTTGAGACTTTGGCCATAGTGAAAGCACTTCAATACTTTCGTCACTATCTAATTGGCATCGACTTTAGAATAGTGACGGATTGCAATTCGCTGAAATTAACCGAGCGAAAGAAAGACCTTGTTCCACGAGTGGCTCGTTGGTGGGTCTACATGCAAGACTTCTGTTTCACCATCGAATACCGAAAAGGCGTTCTAATGCAGCATGCCGACTTTCTAAGCCGGAACCCTGTTAACGTGTCACACATTCGCCGTCCTAACAACTGGGCCCAAATTGCTCAAACTGCTGACTCTGAGACGCAGGAACTGATGGAGAAGTTAAGGGATGGTCAGTTGGATCCATCTCGTTATGTTGTTAAAAATAACGTTCTTTACTATAAGTACAATTCTATAGGCGAAGAGTCACGCTTCTTATGCTTTGTCCCAAAAGGACATAGACTAAGTCTTTTACGCGTCTTTCATGACGATCATGAGCATATCGGCATGGATAAAACCGTCGATTTGATTCTCCGTCACTTCTGGTTTCCTGGCTTAAGACAATTTGTGAAGAAATACATAAGCCATTGCGTGGTCTGTTTGTCGCACAAAAAAGTTCCCCGGGCTCCTCATCAGCCCATAGAGTCTTGGACTAAACCTGAAAGTCCTTTCCTTACCGTTCATATGGATGTCTTGGGTCCACTACCTGAATCAAATGGGTTTAAGTACATCTTGTTATTAGTAGATGCCTTTTCAAAATTTTGTCTACTCTATTCTTTATACCGACAGGATACTGATGAGTTAAAGCGCGTGTTCAGAAACGCCATTTCCTTATTTGGTACACCTTCATTAATCGTAACCGACCGTGGTAGGATGTTTGAAAGTTCTGGATTTCAAAATTGGGTTACTGGGTTAGGTTGTGCCACTCATTTGATTACGCCAGAAATGCACCAAGAAAACGGCCAAGCTGAGCGATACTGCCGTTCCGTTCTAAATATGTTACGAGTTGAGGTAAATAACAAGGGCATCAGTTGGTCTGACACTTTGTGGAAAATCCAGCTGACTCTTAACATTACTAAACAAGCAACGACTCGTGTTTCACCTCTGCAACTATTAACTGGAGTCGAAGCCACCACACCTGTTCTGAGGGCACTTGTAAGGGATGTCGCCCTGGAAAATTCCCATGCAAACCGCCAGGCTTTGATGGTTCTAAGGCGACAACGTGCGTCACAGCTTTTGGAAGCGAACAAGACACGTCAAGACCAACATGTCAATGAGAAGCGGAAGCAACCACGTATCTTCGCTCTTGGCGATTTTGTATTTGTTGGTAAAAGTTCGCAGAGTTCCGGCAAGCTGGACTCTGGCATGAGGGGTCCCTATAAGGTTGTCCAGCAGCTCCCTCACCACCGCTATGAGTTGGAGCTCCTAGCGGGATCCTACGGCAAGAGGACGCAGGCAGCTGCAGAACACATGGTTTTGTGGCGTGGAGAATGGACGCCGGATACGTGTGCAGCATTCTTTACGGGTGGTGAGTCATTTAATAGCCGCGTGCGCTTGCCTTATGGCAGCTACCTATGGCGTGTGCTGTCTTGTTTTAATAGCCACGTGCGCTTGCCTTATGGCAGCTACCTATGGCGTGTGCTGTGTTTTTTTTTAATAGCCGCGTGCGCTTGCCTTATGGCAGCTACCTATGGCGTGTGCTGTCTTGTTTTAATAGCCACGTGCGCTTGCCTTATGGCAGCTACCTATGGCGTGTGCTGTGTTTTTTTTTAATAGCCGCGTGCGCTTGCCTTATGGCAGCTACCTATGGCGTGTGCTGTCTTGTTTTAATAGCCACGTGCGCTTGCCTTATGGCAGCTACCTATGGCGTGTGCTGTCTTGTTTTAATAGCCACGTGCGCTTGCCTTATGGCAGCTACCTATGGCGTGTGCTGTGTTGTTTTAATAGCTACGTGCGCTTGCCTCATGGCAGCTACCTATGGCGTGTGCAGTATATATTTCTCAAGGGATGCTTTAGCTTTCAGCCACACGCGCGGGCTTACGCCGCAAGCTATGGCGTGTGCTGGCAGCATACGATTGGCTGGCTTGATTTTCTTACATGATTTTATATCTAACTATTAGATGACAATGGTTATGCGCTAATCACGAATGTATGAGTGCACACTTACATTTGTGACAGAGAGCTGACGATTGTTATAGAAGTCTAGATAACTAGACTGGATAAAAATTACAACAGTGTTGTTTTACAGATGACGGCGATCCTGGTGACTTCCAAGATTGCGGGAAGCCATCCACCCAAGATCAGGCGGTCGAGGACGCCTCGCCATCAGGAGAGGCCGTGTTAGACGAATCAGACCATGGGGTGGGGTCTAACATCGCGTGATCATGACGATGGATCACGTGAGCGGAACGAGCGACGCGACGGCGCCGGGCGCGGCACTCACTTCTTGCGGTTGCATTCGGACGTGACGGACGTATTTAGTGGCTATAATTGTGATTAAGATTTCTTAGAATAAAAATCGATTTTGTTATTAGTATTTCTTTTTTAATTAACTCCACTTCTGATTTAGAATAATAGTATAATACACTATTTTTTATTTTTCAATTAGTTCAATCATAGTTATTCTGCCACGATTAAAACACTTACGTGATGAGCTGGTGTCCATCTTAGTATAATGTTCCTTTGAGGACTTTTGACTAACCCGACGAGTTCTACGACTTGCAATTGACATGCCACACGCAAAACATATGTTGAGGTGTCCAAGAGCAGGGGATACAAGGGATAGAGTTGTGGTTGATGATGACCGGTTTTGTAATAATACAAAACATTCAACACACAGGATGTCATCAGAGGATATCTGAAAAGGTAACAAAAATAAATCTGTGAATTCCTCTGTAGATAACAGGTACTTATTTATTCATGTGCTCTTTGCTATGGTCTAGGTTTTCTCACAGATCACCTTACACTGCCTAATATAATAAGTTAATTTCTGTTATAGAGGAAATAATATAGATTTACAGTTGACAGTGACCCCTTGAGTGACCAACCATAGGCATGCTAAATGTTTGTATAAGTCTTGTAAACAATACATTATAAACTTACCGGTGTAGGTGTTACCCAGGATCTCAGAAGGCTATGCATTGGTTCATCTAATTCTTCGATTTGACGTCTACGTAGATTAGGCGCCAACCGTAGGGAGCAATTGACACACCGGCGAGAGAGAGGGCGGTTTACCCGACCTCTACCAGGTGTAGACATTTTACAGGAGTAAAACAAGAGTCCAAGGCTCACTTAAAAACTAAAATAAGAGTCAATTTGCTCACTTATCACTAAAACAAGAGTCAAAAGCTCACTTGTCACTAAAACAAGAGTCCAATATCTCAAAACACATCCACTGGAGGAACGTAAACGCTCAACTCGACAGCTTCTAATTGAACGAACAGAAGTAAATACGGAGGAATAAATTCAACTCGACGCAAAACGAACGGCACAATTTGATTGATTGCAGCATTGATTTGACACTTGACGTTGACAGATAGATTCTAAGTGTGACCATGTTAAATATTTTGATAATCGATTTACCGAATCGATTTGCTTTAAATTTTCTTCTGTCTGTGTCAGGCTGGCAATAAAAGAAACCAGTTGTTATAAGGCTACATAACCGACTTTTAAAATATGTTAAATTAGAGCATTTTCTTAACAATATATTAACATTTTTTATTTACATTTACTTAATATGTGAAAATTTTAGATTAATTAAGTTTATTTTACATAGTGAAATTAATTTGTAAAGTTATGTCTAACGCGGATAAAACACAGTCATTCACGCAAAATCTATTAAGCGTATTTTTCTAAAACCTTCACCTTTTTAAAGATAATTTAATTATTGATCTTTTAGTATTCGTGTTAAATTTAAATACCTTTTGTTTTATGTGTAATAAATTAAAAATATGTTTTAATTGGGACAGCGCTCCTGGATGGGCGAGTCCTATTACGGCTGGACGTACGACGCGTTGCGTGAGCTCATTACAGAACACGCAAGCTAACCACTCAAGGTCACTGGCATATATCTGGGCTTTAAAACACGTATTTAAAATAATGTTTAAAACTATTTGAAATACAACAATGTTTTTAATGTTTAAAACAGTTTGAAATACAACAATGTTTTTTATTAAGTTTTAAACAAGTTTCAAACATTACGAAAAAAAAACAGCGAATGAGTGGAAATAAATACAAAGTCATAAATGTTTGGAACTTGCAATAGTTTGAAAAGAAATGAAATAAAAAGGTTAGATATTAGATAAAATTATTAGATTCGAAGATTAGATATCGGAATGAAAGTCCTACCGAAACACTTCGTCGCCGGCCAAAATGAAGTAATTCCTCGCAACTATTTTGGGGATTCCCCTTATTTTAATACCTATAGTCCATCCTCCCTAGGGTTACCAGATAGAAAATTTAAAAGTCCGGAGAAAACCTGATTTCCATTGAAAAATCCTGAGATTTTCTCGAAATTGCGAATTTTCTCGTAAACTTAATTTGCACCTGGATTACTGAAATGATATGAAACATTGATATGTTTCATTTGGATCATCAGCTCAAAGGATATAAAATACAGAATGTTACGTACTCATTTACGCATCAAAGTAAAAGGACAACTTGTTAGGTCAAACATTACCTTTATGCAAAAAACTACCTTATAGTATTTGATACATAAGCGCCTCAATGGTCATTTTTACGTGAATTGTTAACGACAGCGAAAAAAACTGAGAGTATGAGTGATACACAATGTCATTTGGTACCTTTTATGTATAGATTGTAATGTGTCACCCGCTCATAGTAGTAAAGTAACTCAGTGTATCGCAGTCCTCTCTCGCTCACTGCTCAGTCGCCTCAAATCTACTCTATTTCTCTATTTAATTGAAAATTCTAAAAATCCTGAGATTTCCAAAATCCGGCCGCAATCCTGAGAAGAGCCTAAAAATCCTGAGATCTCCGGACAAATCCTGAGATATGGTAACCCTAGTCCTACCTATCTATGTATACTTCGTCGCCAGTAAAGTCTCGTTCTGTCGCGAAAAGTTGCGAAGAGATCATTTCTCGCAATTATTTTAGAGACTTCCCTTAATTAAATAAACTTTAAAGTGAGGTAGGTAATTCCCCGAATATCGGGATTCGCAATTCGGAACCTCAGGTTTAGATACATCACAAAAAAATAAAATACTTAAAGTATTTTCACAGATTAGATAGTATAATAGTTGGTACTCAGACTAACTATACTTCATTTACTATAGCATTAAACAACGGCTAAATAATGACAGTTATTTTGGAATATTGTTGAAATTACTGCACCTATGAGTTATTTTTTTAATGGAAATGGTAAATAGATTACAGTGCTTCGTATTTATCGTGAAATCGTATTTATCGGTCATCTCTTAGCTGCCACGGCTTATTTTAATTTTTGAATTGTTTCTATTACGGACGCTTCTAACGTGCACGTCTTTCTACATTGTTCTCACATGTATAACTTCAACATGAATGATGTAACCCATATTTTGTAACAATATTTTGTTTTAAAAGAGTGTCCATGGAGTTTCTTGCCCGTTCTTCTCCATAGGAACCTACTACGCTTTGGAATGGGCAACTAGCTTCGTCTTTCTGACTGACCGACCCCTTGACAATTCAAAAGTGCCTGTAATTGGTTTATTTGAAATAAATGCTTTGATTTTGAGTTTGAATAACGGAGTTTATTAAACGTTTACATCGAAATAACGAAAGGGTGAGAACAGTTATTTGTCTAATGTTATAATAAATGGAGTAGTATGTTATTCTGATCGATTTTTGTAAATATTTCCTCAGGTTAATTATAAAATTGTCTAGAAATGAATTATATTGGGCCATCGATTTGTGTTGATAATAAATTAGATAAAATCCTCAAATAAAAGAAAATACAAGAAAAACTCTTGTTTAAAACATTTTGAAATGTTTCGTTTTATAACTAAGAAAAAAAAAAACTGTTTTTTTTCGAACCGTGGTCTGTGTACAGTTTTCAACCAACTTCGGCGCTTCGGTTAACGTTTTTACATCATTTGTTTGTAAAACTGGTAGACGAAGAGATGGTAATGAATTTTTTTTAAGCCTCTTGCGATGCTTTCCCACTAGAATATCCATAACATAAAAATGTTCTTCACAAACGGCATAGTTTTGTGGCGATTTGCTCATCAAATCTTCTCGAGATATTATGCGAAGCCATTCTGAACGTCTGAAAAAGATAACAAAATATCCCCCATGTACTGTCATTTTAATCAGAGGAGGTGTGCGAACATGCGAACAAAATGTGCGCACAATGAAAGTTTTCATAAAACATATCTCGTATTAAGGCTTCTAAGGTCTTATAAATTTCCAGAGTAATTTAATCGGAGACCACGTGGACACTATAATAATTATATCGATTTTGAAAGCAAACGGTTCAATATCCAAAACGTTCAAGATGGCGGCCACTTTTAATAACTCAGAAGGTAGGTAAACAACAACTTTCATAATAAGTGTACGGCCTTAGTGAAAAGGCGTGCGGCGGGGCGTTTTGCGTCGCGTGCATTCGGCGAAAGATTGTTCGGCGCGCCGCCGCCGCGCCGCTCGCCGCTACTCAGGACACTCGCGAGGGATTGTATGTGTTTAACATGAACGCCGCACGCGCCGCCCCGCCGGACGCTCGAGTCGAGCGTGCACTCGGTTCGTACCCTAAACTGCTGACTTAAAACAAACAATAATTCAAATATAACGACCCTCAAGGGGCCCCGGCCGGCGCGTCACTTTCTCGTACTAACCGGACGACAACGCACAAAACGACCGGATAATTCAAGCATGTGTTCTATTATGTATTAATATTACCGTTATTATTATTATTAATTAATTATAAAGTTAGATTAATTTCTTTAAAAAACGTGTGCGGCCGGAGGACCCCGTGAGGTACGAAGTTCCTTTTCAGTCTGACGTATGATTTAAAACAAAAACAAAATTTTCGCAGCCGCAATCTTGGATTTACATTTTGACCTCACTATCGCATTTAGCACCCTCGAAAACTATAAAAATGACACCCATGACGAATTTTTTTAAAATTATCGCAGCCGCCATCTTGGATTTACATTTTGACCTCACTATCGGCTAAGCACCCTCGAAAACGACACTCATGACAAAAAGTTTGAAAATTTTCGCAGCCGCCATTTCGGATTCACATTTTAACGTCACTGTCGGCTTTAGCACCCTCGAAAACCATGAAAACGACACCCATGATGAAAAATGTATAATTTTTCACAGCCGCCACTTGGATTTACATTTTAACGTTACTGTCAGCTTTGGCACCCTCGAAAACTATGAAAACTATGAAACTCATTATCGGCTTTAGCGCCTTCGAAAATCTTGAAAACGACACCCAAGACGACAAATTAGCAAAGTTTCGCATCCGCCATCTTGGATTTACAAATAAATTCACGAATTTCTTATGATCGATCACACGGACCACAATTTTCTATACCTATTGATTACGATAATAAATCATTCTTACCTTTCAAGATCAGCAGGGAGTTTAAAAAACGAAAGCCCCGGTTTTGAAACAGCCGAGTTCAAACATCCGTATGCTACGCAATACATTCGTGGCATTTTTAAGAAGATGGTGGACGGTCCGTGACGCAAGAGATTAACGTTATTAAATAACACGACCACTCGTCTCGACACGGGACTCGCGACTGAGTGAGTGAGACAGTGAGAGCACCGCGACGTTCGCTTTGGTGAAGTTTGGTCATTTGGTGTCTCGTCGATATACGCGTCTGTGTAAGTGTGCAGTTTAATGTTTTCTAGTAGAAGTAGAGATGAGAATAACGGTCCAACAGGCCTATACTCCATTTACAAATAACGGCTAAATAACGACAGTTATTGTATAATATTGTTGAAATTACTGCACTTTAGAGTTATTTTTTTTAATGTAAATGGTAAATAGATTACAGTGCTTTGTATTTATCGTGAAATAACGGAGTTTATTAAACGTTTACATCGAAATAACGAAAGGCTGAGAACAGTTATTTGTCTAATGTTATAATAAATGGAGTATATGAGCCTTTATTCTAATCTTAAGCAAAAGTTCGAAACTGCACAGTGTATACTGAGCACGGAGCCTTAGGTTGAAATTTGTTATAGGTTAAATAGTTAATCGATAAAAAAAAAAAAAAAAAACAATGTTGATTAGTTGAAATATTGGTTAGTATTTTTATTCAAGTATCTGCAACATGGTGAATGGTCGAATATTCAACTAATGCATGTTGAAATTGTTAAGTTAAACTCAATGAACTTTACTTCATACTAGAACAAATGAACAGGCTTAACTACTGTCTAGATTTTATCTTGATCCAATCCCACAAGTCTATCGAAATGGTTCCAAGTACCTATATAGATATCATTATTTTGTCTCGGCATTCGAATGAAATTTTAATCTTTATCGCATTAACGCAGCCGAAAACAACACCAACCTAACTTTGTTATTCGAGTAACACAACATAACTAACCTATAAAATCAAGCACGAAACGAATATTTGTTAAAAGTAAGGTTAGAAGTATCAAAATATCGCTTCTGAACTGTTGGTTAAGAATAAGAATAATAATAGAATAAGATATCCCCAACAGTAAATGTGTTTTATCGTAAGTGAAATAAGGCATACAATTGAATGCACGTAAGTAAATGAATGAGTATTATTCATTACTAGGCTACATTCCGATATAGGCCGTTATCGCTCATAGCACTCGCGATATCGCGGGCGCAACAAGGGTTGCGCTGCCCGTCGCGCCCGCGATATCGCGCCAGTTTGCACGAGCCTTTAGAATATCACTATTATGACAGCTGAGAGCTGTTTGACAGCGCTCACGGTGATAATAATAAAGGATATGGTCGGCGTTGCCGCAAGATGGCGCATGTCATGACGTAATCTTTGACGATAAACGGGACATCGTTATCGCGCTGACGCCGATTCGGTACGCGTATAAGCACCATCAAATCGATTAAAGTACAATTCGGAATGCAGTCTTACAGTTACCGATAGACAAGGACAGAGATAGGACCCGCTACAGTCGTCGAGTGTAATCGCGTTAGTCGCCGAATGTTTACGATTATGAATGACATTCAGGTAGCGTTACTAAATAATAATAGGAAAAAAACCAGAATGCGGCCCTAGTTGGAATCCGCTGAATGCAACACGTCACCATGTTGCCGCCCCGAATATTTCTACTATTTTCCACCCGAGGAAGCGAGAGAAAGCGCGCTGTTCGAGCGAGTGAGAGAAAGCCCGAGGTTGTCAATTTTCCGCCGGGCGGAGATTGCCGAAGAAGTTGATAGATAATGGTGCCGATTCCCTTGTTCACAAACTAAACAAAATTTAAGTTCGGTGCATCTTTTTCTTTCTATTTAAAAAATAATCAGCGCCTGTCACTACTCCATAGAAGTTTAGACGTGATTAAAAACTTGCCTACTAAAATTACGTCAATTTACGTCAAGCGCTGATTAATTTGCCAGGACTAAACTAAAATTTTTCTTCTGTCCTTTTCTTAATGAAATAGAAAGAAAAAGATGCACTGAACTTAAATTTAGTTTAGTTTGTGAACAAGGGAATCGGCACCAATGGTATGATATTTTTATTAGTTAGGTATCATGCTTAGGCGGATAATTTTCAATATTAGGTTATATTCACCATCTCTTTGTAACTTTATACGTAGTTGCTGTACTGTCCATATTTATTTTGATCCATAGCATGTATAACCACGATCCATCGAAATAGCTGGAAGTCATGGGGGCCTTTGCCCAGCCGTGGGATGATGCAGCCACTAACCATATTTATATTGTGACCGTACCAGTTCGCGGACGCCCGAGATTATTTATTACTGACTTGACTGCCGGAAAGCCGTTGACCCCGTGCGTCATGCAAGAACGCTAGGGCTGTCTTAGTTAAGAGGTTATTGCACATGCAAATTGAATGAATTAAAAGCAATTTTAATTTTAATTTTGATATTTTCTCCATGAGTTTCGCTTCATACGATGCTCCCGATATAAATAGTGCGACGGGCGCACTTCTTTGTTCACTGACCGACCCAGACGACCCCATCACACTCCTCCAGGAGAGTCATAGGTCTACTAGTACAGTTCGTAAAAGAGCACACACTATAGGATCGTCATTCTAGAGTTGACTGTAATTATCTTCTTATATATAAAATTCTCGTGTCACAATGTTCGTTCCCGTACTCCTCCGAAACGGCTTGACCGATTCTCATGAAATTTTGTGAGCATATTGAGTAGGTCTGAGAATCGGCCAACATCTATTTTTCATACCCCTTAGTGATAAGGGTTGTCCACCCTTAACATTTTTTTGACAGAACGAAGTATGTCGGGTCAGCTAGTTATTTTATGTAATCATGACATTATTTTTAAATGACAAAATTGTATTATTATTCCTATTATTATTTTTTTGAGTTGACTTTGAACTATTTAATTTGATTATAATTTTTAAATGATTTTATATTCCTAATCTTAAATTCCTAATGAGTTGACATTTAAAAAAATTATATTGTAGATTTTTTTATTGTGATGTTATTTTTGATGATTAAGTATGCAAGTTAAATTGTTATTTTTGTGTGACCTACTTGTATTATTATTTATTTTTTGTATCATAGAAGTTTTCAAACACAATGTAAAGTGTTTGTGAATAAATAAATTGAAATTGAAATTCCGACCTCGCCGTAGAGGCCCAGCGCGAAATCCTCGACTAATCAGTCCTTCCCGACCCTTGCTTTCAAACGAAGCGCCAGCACGTGTTTTAGTTGAGCAGCATTTAGTCCAAACTCCCCATGATAATAATCAAAACAATGATTTTATCCAGCCACCGACGGTCCCTTGCCACCCTCCCCCCTCTTCCGACTTTGCCCAAAGCCGAGGTTCGTACCCCGCAGGGGGTGTCCTTAGCGAGCAGACGGATACTATTTAGCTTTTATAAGTATGCCCCTGGCTGGAGGCTTTAAAATCCGTTAGGAGCTTAAGACACCACAGGATAGTCCGGTTAAAGAGTCCGAGCACGTCGTGGTTACACTCTGAGTTGCCATTTCAAAAAAAAAAAAAACTTTTGCCCAAATACTCAAACGTTACTTAACTTTAAGACGTTCTTATAAGTTCTTCTTCGCTACAAAACAGTTTAAAGTGACAGAGACAGCATTAGACTTAACGGCGACTTAAAATTGAATTGCGTTTGAGTATTCGGCTGTTTGTAGCTCAAATTGGTTTGTTTTGTAGTGTTCTAGATTCTAGATTTAGGTCTAATATACATACTTTCTGTTGTTCTTTTTTGTCTCTAATATTCATATACTAATGTCATGCATACTCGTACCTGTTATTTGCATGGTTACTAAAACGATCATTTAAGATGTCATTTCTATTTAACACGTTGGCTGCCATACGAGTAGACTCGTAGTAATTTTTTATATGCCCATTGCCACCATACAAAATGCTAGGTACGAGTATACTCAAGTATACTCTACCACCCACACAAAAAAAAAAAAACAGAAATCGACGAAGCCGTGTCGTGTCTACAGAAAAGAAAATAAACCCAAAGACAGTTTATTAATGTCCGGTAGGCCCTGAAAAACCTACCTTATGCATTGAAAATTGTTTTAAAACGTACTGATCGAATAATGTTTTACTTCAAATGCCAAAGAATTTAAGCTCACCTTCCTTCCACTGCCACTCCTTTAGAAATCATTAGAAATCGCATACAATCAACTACGAGAATACTCGAAGTTGGAAGTGGGGCCCAGATCTTGTACTACGAGTATACTCGTATGTTGGCAGTTAACGTGTTATATCGTAAGTGACTGTACTGTTGATGTGCTTATTATAAATAAACTAGCTGACCCGACAGACTTCGTTCTGTCAAAAGCTATAGTATAAACTCCACTACTCTACCCTACCCTACCTACCCTACCTACGTACCCTACCTACCTACCTACCTACCTACCTACCTAACTACCTACCCTACCCCACCCTACCCTACCCTACCTACCTACCTACCTACCTACCTACCTACCTACCTACCTACCTACCTACCCTACCCTACGCTACCCTACCCTACCTACCTACCTACCCTACCCTACCCTACCTACCTACCTACCCTACCCTACCCTACCCTACCCTACCTACCTACCTACCTACCTACCTACCACTAAGGCAGCACAAACCAGGCGTTTCACCAGCAAACTTCAATGCTCCACAATGCTGGCAAACAACGTCCATTGGACCAATGCAAACTAAACGATGCAAGCTGTAGTCGATGGTGCAATCATACAGAAACGCTGCTCGATTCAAATCAATACTTGAACCATTTCTTCTTGCACTTCGAAGATTACTCCTCTGTTCATCTGTACGATAAGCTCGACGATTTCTCGTTTCTAACATAGCCGTTTCACGGGCTGCCTCTCTTTGCTCTTGTGTTTGAGAAGCACGAATTAAGGCCCTTCTTTGCTCCATACTAACGCGGCGCTGTTCTCGTGCAATTTCTCGTTCTCCATTAGATAATTGACTCGCGATATTCCGTTGCCTAATTGCATTACGGCTTCGCTGGGAAAGATTAGATCTTCTAGGACGCGGCATTGTTATTAAAATGTGCACTCGCATAAAACCACCAAATATAATAACAGTGCCTGAACTTTCGAGACATAGACAATAGCTCAAAGAGTATATAACCACTACGTATGAATAGCTTATCAAGAAAAATCATAGACAACCTATAAAAAGACATTTACACTTTTGTTAACCTGTAGATTTTTTTTCCTTAATCTTATAACCTTTACCAACAGATTTTTTATTCCCTAAATTCCGTTCCTTTCCGATGATTTTATGTTTTTACTGTAGAATAAATCTTAGGTATTATTTTCGGGAATTAAAAATTAAATAATTAATAAATAATGTTCGAAAATTAATGTCTAAAACAAACAAATATAACAGTACCTGAACTTGTAGACATTTTACAAAAAATAAATTTCTGAACGCACACATGATGTCTTCAGAAAAAAATAAAGTTGTGGCTTAAAGGTCTCAGCAACCAGGCCATAAGCTCCAAAAAAAAAAAATTGTTGTTACACTATTTGACAGGATTGGACAACAAATGTTTGACATGTAATAAACAAATCAGCATCTATTGAAATGATTAAGTATTCATTACACATATCGAGTTTTCATTGTTTTTAAGATGTATTCTGCTATTCGGGACGGAAACAAATCCAACAAATCAAAAACCATGGCAATCGGTCCAGCCGTTCTCGAGTTATAAGTGTTGTAACAAACACGACTTTCTTTTATATATATAGATATGCACGAGCTGTAGTCATCATTATTATAATCAACTAGGTTTTGCCCGCGGCTCCGCCCGCGTGGATGTCGGTTATCGCGTAAAAAAGTAGCCTATATCCTTCTCCATATCCCAGGCTATATCTCTGCCAAATTTCATGACGATCAGTTCAGCAGTTTAGGCGTCAAAACATAACATACAGACAGACAGAGTTACTTTCACATTAAGTATGAATTAGGTACTACGGTGGCCAAGACTTGGCCACCGTATTGATTGACTTTTACTGTAAAAGTCAATCAATTTACCACAGTCAAATTTTCTCGTTCGATTTTGAACTTAATGGTCAACATTTTAAAGTTTATAATCGTTTGGAGAAATTTGACAGTTTCGAGCAATGACGTAATATAAATAGACGCGTCATGCATGAACATCACGGCACTCGAAAACAGCGTAATTACTATCGGTAGCTAGAAAGCTACGAAGAAAGGGAAAGAAAATTAAAAGCCGTCTACGGAATTCCTGTTGTTAGAGAGATATAAGTATAGTTCTTTAATTACGTTGTCATTCTATGGTGCATGCTCATTGGCCGAACGTGTACAAAAGGAGGCGTGTGGGGAATAAATAGACACTCGACTTTCTCGTGTTGATATACATAAGTAGTAGATTTACGGGTAAAAAAATATTATTTTCGATCTAAATATGAATGCAGAATTTCGCAAGAGTAATTAATTAACCGAATTTCCAAAAAGGAGGAGGTTCTCAATTCGGTTGTATTTTTTTTTTTAATGTTTGTCACCTCAGAACTCTGTCGTTTATGAACCAATTTGGAAAATTCTTTTTTATTTGAAGGATATACTTCCAGATTGGTCCCATTTTTTTCAAAATCCAGTTATGATGATAGGATCCATGAATTGAGGGAACTCCTCAAATTTTATACGCAAACATATAGCGATTTTTGTATTTTCATCAACAAATCAAGCATTTGCATTCAGTTAGTATCATCTGATGAAGAAGACCACAACTGGCCAACGGAACTCCTCATTGATAAGTATTTCACGGGTGGCGATAAGATATTTCGATTAAGATAGTTAAGCGACTATGAAGCAAATTTAAAATAAATAATTCAGATGAAAATGGTACCATCGAACTGATCTGAAGATGAAGCGTTGTTGGCAAAGAACTAACGCTGTTCTTATACAACGACCTGCGGAGGACATCGATAATAATGCCATTGATGAACAAGGACCTGGGGAAAACATACAAGATTATGACCTTGATCCATCCAGCCTGCCCAAATGTCCTTTCTTTGGTATTGTTCGTCGAATCGTTGAGCTCCTTAAGTTCTAAGTTGAGCTGCACGATTACTGACAAATGCGTGCACTGAATGGACAGGTCCACTCAATCTGTGTGGTTCTTTCTTCAAAAGACCATTTCAGACACCAGTCTACATGGTCTTCACATGATTTGACCAAGATTATGTCTGGACTTTAAAAGAGACTGTGACCTCTGAGTTTGTTTCGGTCTTTCTTCTCAGAGTAGTCAGATACGAAATGCCGACCTCATCTAGTTTTAAAATATGATTGACGTGTAAAAGTGTTTGTAAAAACCTACTTACAGAAATAAAATCATTTATCATTTATCATTATCATTTATCATTTATCATCAAAGACGCCATTATACAATACTACTGTAGGTACATGTCTCACGGGTAGACGCACTATCGGAAGTTGTGCCCATGTCACATCCATAATATGGTACTTGGGACTAGGTAGACATGGGGATGGCTTCCATCGACCAACAATACATTTAGACGATATTATTGTAGATGCTTTTTAAAATCTGCCTAGTATAATAAGACTGATACGTTCTAAGATGCCGAGAGGCGTCACAATAGTAGCTGTTAATGTTGAAATAAAATCGAACAAAAATAACTCGTTTTTTATTTGTAAAGAACACCCACATCACATCACACCTGAAAAAGATTGTATAAGACCAAGTCGATATTTATCATTCTTTAAATAATTAATTAATATTTTTTATTAAATGAATAAATGTGCTTTATTCGCATTTTCATTTAATGTACTAAAACGCCGATTTCGCGCTGGATTTGAACTTAGCTGTCATAGAATGAAATAAAGTACATGCCAAGAGCTTTCATATGAAATAGGTTTCATCACTGTTGAAAAAGTGGGTCCAGTGTTCATACAAAAGTGCCCATGGTTCTTTAGGTTATACCTTAGCCTCAGCAACACGTGGTGGTTTTGCTATTAAATTGTAGCTTATATGAAACGTTTGTATTTTTAACACAGCGCCATCTATTGAATACTCGTACTTAATCAATCCAGTCAACAGATAACGCCATCTGTTAGAACCGTTCGGAGATAACAGATAATTGTGACTGTCAAATAATAGATAAATAATTTGCAATAAAATAATATTGCGACTATAAATTGAGATGTACAGACGCCAGCAGGTCAAGCTACCCGAAACTGTAAAATTTTCGCAATCAACCTTGAACCTTATACTGTGGTGATAAAGTTGAAAATCTATTAAAGAAATTTGACAGATTGTAGTAGCTTGATGAGCTGGCGTCTGTACATACATAAGCTATCCTATCTTTCAATTCGATCAAATTGCACACGGTGTGCAAATCAAATTTAAAATCGGTTCAGTAGTTTAGGAGTCCATCGCGGACAAACAATGTGACACGTAATTTTTATATATATAAGATAAGATGTAGTGATAGTGACACCCCATACGCCGCAGGTGTCCCTCAGGGCTCTGTGATATGTCACCTCGCGTTCACGCTATTCACCAGCGATATCCCAAAGCAAAGATTGGCACAGTTGGCTCAGTTCGCAGGCGATACGGCCATCTATTGCAGAGGGACTAGTCACGTTAGAGTCTCCAACACTCTCCAGACCGCAGCCAACAAGCTTGGCGAATGGTTTAGAAAGTGGCGCATAGAAGTAAATCCCGACAAAAGTCAAGCGGTTCTCTTTTCGAAGCCGCGCCATTGCCCCTAGTATCCGACCGATCACCATGTTCGGCAAGCCTATCCCTTGGGAGAAGCGAGCCAAATATCTAGGTGTGATTCTCGACCACCATCTCTCCTTTTCTAAGCACCTAAAGAAGGTACGCGCTCGCACAGCCTTCGCTCTCTATAAGCTCCATTCCATTCTAAATGCAAAAAGCAAATTGTCACTCAAGTGCAAATTGCGCATTTACACCGCGTGCATCCGCCCCATCATGACCTATGCGAGTCCAGTCTTTGCACACGCAAAACCCCATCTCATCCATAAGGTGCAAACCCTACAGAATTGTTTCCTCCGTAAAATCACGGGAGCCCCCTGGTTCGATCGGAACACCAACCTCTACGTAAAACTCAAAATCCCCACGATAGCCCAATTCATGAAGCGCATTTCAAAGCGCTTCTTTGACACAGCAGCCACTCATCGCAACGCTCTAGTTGTGAAGGCCGCAAACTATGTCCCCTCTCAAATCAGTAGGATCCGCCGTCCAAGGCATGCACTGACCGACCCAGACGATCCCGTCACTCTCCTCTAGGAGAGTCAAAGGGAAACTAGTACAGTTCGTAAGAGAATACACACTACACAATCGTCATTCCGACCTTGCCGCCGAGGCCCCGCGCGAAATCCCCGACTAAATAGTCCTCCCCGTCCCTTGCTTGTAAGCGAAGCGCCAGCACGCGCTATAGCTGAGCCTGTAGCTTTAAATCCCCCTGATAATAATTATAACCCTGATATTATCCAGCCACCGACGGTCCCTTGCCATCCTCCCTCCGACGCTGCCCTAAGCCGAGGTTCGTTCCCCACAGGGGGTGCCCTTAGCGTGCAGTCGTTTATAAGTTTTTTACGCCCTGGCTGGAGGCATTAAGTTTCGTTAGGAGCTTAAGGCAACCAAAGCAAAAGTCCGGCTAAAGAGTCTCAACCCCTCGTGGTTAACTATGACATGCCCTAGAAAAAAAAAAAAAAAAAGTGATTGGACAGTATACTCACATTACTCACTCCTTTGACTCGTGCGGTTATGGACTGTGCTTCTGAACAAGATGAGCCTTCTTGAGGTTGGTTGTGTAAAAACAATGATGGAAGAGCATTTTCTTTGAGATGTTTTATTATTTTAACAGAAGAATCTTCGAAATGAGCAGAACAAACGACATGGCTGGTCCTCTTCAAATTTTCTCTTTTTGATAGGTCTTCTCTATTGATTAATGTGAACCATTTCTGCCGCCTGGAATATGATAATAAAACTTGCGGTAGAACATTTTACATTTTGATTAAAAAATAATAATTATTATTATTATTATTCAGGCAAAATCCATATTACAAAAAAAAAGGTTGTCTGTTATAGTTATTTATGATACTAGTGCGGTAAGTTGGTTTTTACAAACGAGTCGAGGGCTTACCATAGTCACGAGTTTGTAAATACCAATTTCTGCACGTGTGTCATACAATGTTTTTCAACAGATTTGCGAGAAAACAGTACAATATTATAATGAAACAAAATGATAATATAAAATATTGGTAAATCCAAAAGTGCACGATTCATAATGCTCATTTGATCGTTTAAAAAAACCAACTCACAGTAGAAAAGTACATATATGTTTATATATATTATATTAGTTAGTTTTTTTACTAATTATAATTAAACTACTTTGAATAAAAGAGCCATTTTCAAATTAACTCAATTAATTGATTTTTTCGCAAGGTACAATGTTTTCAGGTTTCATACTTGATTGAGGGGAATAAAAAAATAAAAATAAACTGCTTTGATGATTTATCGTTTCTGCTGCTATAATCAATATTTTTTTAAAGTACAGAAACATCTCCATTAAATTAGGTAGGTTAGTAGGTTCTGTGTACTAGCAGGAGTGTAACAATAAAAAGAGGAAAGCAAGCAAGCAGGAAAGGAAGGAAGCAGAACTAATTTTTCAACACACTTGCTCGTAAAGTGGCTCTTATTGAACCGCTTTTAGGTTCATAATTCAGTGTATTAAACACGCGTGCTTTTTACTTTATATTACCACACCAGTGCGGTAATGTGCGCCACAGATAACTATTTACTAGTCGGAGATGTGCGCTTTTTTAAATCTTATCAAAGAGACTTCATGCCTTTTTATGCCTACTGTGTAAATAAATAAAATATGATAAATTAACATAACATTTCATTAAATTATATATTTTTCACTACATATTAACCTTAATTTGCGTATTCAAAACTCTATTTTGTTTCTTATATTTTTTATAAGTTCTGTTTAGCAGTTTTACTAGTGCTTTTATTAACACCTGCGCGCGCATAGCTAGCGAGGCGCACGGAAAAAAAATTACAAAACCAGCGCGCCATTTTCCATAAATATTCGTTAACGTTTTCGTTTTGTTGTTAGTTACTATCAAAAATACGAAATCTGAAGTATTGTCATCAACCGACGTTGAACTGTTTTTTTAAAAAAACGTCCGGATTGTCGGTACTTGGCAACAAAGGTCAGTTGAACTATAAATCAAAATGTATCATCTCTATAATTACGTTATTGTAGAATAAGTTTTTACAACAAGTCTGTTTTTTTCCTCGCAAGTGTGTTGAAAAATGTATGAAACGTGTGTGCATTGATCATTACACACTCTGCTCCCTATTATATACTGGCGAATATTACCGCCTCGAGTGTAACGACCAACATAGCACCCTCGTATCATAATTTACTATTTCGAACGCAAAGCACTCTCTAATGCTTCGCATAATAATTCGCATTATGAATTAAAAAATAAACATATGAGTCGTGCAATACATAATCAAAATCATAATACCAACCAGTAACAGAACTTGTACGTCTGGGTAAATAACTGAAAACATTTAGAAGTAACAACAAAGAAAAATATAGTACCTACAGGTAGGCGCACATGTTGATCACTTCGATTGAATTGCGTAGATTATTTATCTAAAAGGAAACCGATTGTGCCTACTACGATCAAAGAAAAGCTTACAAAAATATTGTCTATTATATTTTTAAAGGTATGGTGGCCAGCACATCAAGCTACAAGAAACTGTCAAATTACTCCAAACGATTTTAAACTTTAAAATGTTTATGATTAAGTTCAAAATCGAATGAGAAAATCTGACAGTTTGTGGTAACTTTAACGTTTGATGTGCTGGCCACCGTACCCGCCAAAACAAAAATACTATTTAAATAGGTACTTTCATATCTATACTTATCAAAGCCTGAACCTGACCTTGTAAACAGAACTTATAATAAGTACCTAGCTATACAATAATAATAATAATTAAAATTCTAACTACGTAAATACGGGTAACATAAATAAGAATATCAAATGTAAACAATTTGGGGTTTATTTATAAACGCTGCTTAAAATTAAGTAATGATTAGCGACTGTTTAACCATAAATTGACGTTTGAACATCACTTTACTTTAAGCAACGTTTATGAATAAACCCCTATGTAGGTAGGTGTAGGTACCTACCTAATTATACATATATCTTTACCTGTCTGTTTCCTTTGGAAGTGAAAAAAACGTGAGATTCGGATCCTTATTATTATTTCTGCAGCCAAATGCGATGCAATATAGTTTTGCCTTCATTTTAATCATCTTGCGACGAACGGACGCCGTGACGCGGCGCGTGAGAACTGACGTGTGACGCGGCGGCGCGCGGCAGTCCTACTGAATTGGCCCAGTGAGATGGGCAGTGTGACCATCTTAAAATTACCAATTCTCCCATAGTTTGGTTTGAAACCTGCCAAATCTTATCAGACTCGACTAAAAAATGCTAACTTTGTTTAGCGTTGTAATAGTAGTAGTAGTAAGCATTAAAAAAAAAAAACACTCGTTTTACTTAATATGTTGTTGTTTTCAATTTAAGATCTTATTTTTTGTTTTTAATTTGAACTGTAAGTGACTGTACTGTTGGTGTGCTTATTATAATTAAATAAAATAAAAAATATATTTTATTAATAATTATGTCAAATGTAAATTAAACATTGCAATTAGCCTCATATTCTTCATATATATACATGGCTTTATTCATAAGAAAAATATATGAAGTACATTTCTGAAGATTTACCGATTACTGACCACTGTATCCATTCATAATAATTATATATATATATATATATATATATATATTACTATTATTTTTTTAAGCGGACAGTCGTGTTTTTATTTCGTTCGTTCGACGAAACTGCATGAAATCTATTTATAAGGATAAAATTATGTAAATACATATATTTTATTGTCGCGTATCATATTTTGATCAAGATACAACCTGACACGGACCTGCAAATTGAATAAAACGCAACAAAATTTGAATTTCGCAGGTTACCACAGCGCATCCCCCTTAACTAAACATAAGCCGGAGGCTAAAATAGAAGGCCAATTCTACCAAAAAGGGCAAAAAGGCAGGAAACTGTCACATATGGTCACACTGGAGATGGGCCCGCCGTGCACTTGTAGCTCCATACTTTAACTGCAGAGTGTCCCATCTGTATTAATCTGTGACATCATTAATCACAACTTTGTTGGTAAAGGTGAGGAGAATAACAGGAAGACACAATAACAAAAAACTGAACATGAGGAAAAGTCATGAAGCTATAGATAAAAATTCGACTCAAGCTGTTGTTCCGAGTGTGGCCTCCATTTTTATCTATAACTTCATGGGAAAAGTTTTATCTATGGACACTAGTATTTGATTGGTGGATTTTGACAGTGGTTAATTTATTGAACTGACAAGTGACAATGTCAATATTGACATTCTGATTTCTGATGAAAATATTTACTGGTTTCCTGCTCCCCTCGCACTGTTATTATTATTTTTTGTGTACCAAGCATTTGTTTTCCCACAAATATACATAGCCATCTATCCTCTTCTTATGATGGGCTACCTCATGCTGACATAACGGTTGTAATTATGAGGAATTGATTTAAGTAAAACTGCACCTAAAAACTTTGCCTAGGGAAAGGCGAAAAAGTAAGTATTTTTTTTTACCTTAAATTATGACTACTGTAGGCCTAGTTTTTTATTTTTTATTAATGTTCAAAAAGTAGATCGCAGAGTTTAAAATAATTTACTAAGAACCACAGAAGCCTTTGATGGCTTATACATGGCTAGTGAGTTCGAAACAAAAATATATATAAATATAATAAAAATATATCTAATGTAGGTGTGGTGTACTACAAAAAAAAACTTAGACGGTAAGTTTGTAAGTTTTACAATCAAAGAATATTGCGAGTCTTTACTCTTCATATAATATGTTATTAGCACAAATAAAGATGGTAGTAAGTGTATCAAACTAAAGTACATACTCATAGTAAACTATAAACGTCTTGCCGATGTATTTTCACGTAATAGGCATGATAATACCCTACTTTGTCATCATCCCGCTAAGACAGCACTAATGCGCAAAAGTGTCTACTGCATGGCTCCAGTCATATATGATAGAATACCCTAAAAGACGGCTCCGCCCGCGTAGATGTCGGTTATCGCGTAAAAAAGTAGCCTATGTCCGTCTCCATATCCCAGACTACATCTCTGCCAAGTTTCATGACGATCGGTTCAGCGGTTTCGGCGTGAAAACGTAACATGCAGACAGACAGACAGACCGACAGAGTTACTTTCGCATTTATAATATTAGTATGGATAAGCATTTTAATGCCTATGAAATAACAAATATCAATCCATGTAAAAAAAAACTTACTTATGTGTTTCTTTTTAATGTTTCTTAATTAATATATTGGCATTGCTCATTGTGGGTTGTGGATGTTAATGGGGTCTCAAGGGAGACTTGAGCGCAGACCTGAGCATGAATTTTGGGCAACTAGTACCCTTCTATAATTTTACCACAACACATTGCAACAAATCTACTCTTTCTCCACAATAGATACAAGCTTTGGAATGGGCTAGTTGAAGCTAGTTGCTTCAATTTTCTGACTCCTTGACAATTCAAAGTGTTTGTTAGTGGTTTGATTGAAATGTTTAGATTTAAAAGATATTTTATTCTCAAAAAAGACACAGTCACTTACATGAGAACCTTACGCTAAATAGATACAGTATCGAGTCGGTCAACACTAACTTTTTGGGTGTTTCACTGATCCAATGCGTTATTATTTGTAATTGCCTACTAATTAAAGGTTATTCGTTAAATTATTATTTATTATTATTAACACGAACGGGATATTTACCATGTTTATTATTTGTTTGTTCGTGTTAATAAAAACTTATAAATTTTTATTTATTTAATATTTGGCTAATTGCTTCTTAGATGCATTGAATGAGTGTAGATTTTTATTTAATTTTTTTTTTCAAATAATTTATTTCAGATAAACAAATATCCATATAATTAAAATAAAAATAAATTATACATGATAGTATTTTGTTATACAACTGTGCTCCTTCAAATGTTATTTTTTTTTTTGCCAAACTTAGTTCTCATCTTTGGTAAGATAAGCAAGCTAGCTCGACGAGTGCCACGTTGGGTTACATGTTTAACTTGAGCAAATGATAGGTTGGTCTGTATACTTTTGTTCCGAGCTTTTCGGATAAAAATACATGTGCTGTAAATATATAGCTGCATAATGTTCATAATTTTTGTTTTACATAAATAACTTTTGGAAGTGAAAACTTCTTAGCCACGTTGAGCGATTTTTGGTACGGGAAAATTTTAATGGGTTTGCGTAACCGAACAATGTGCAACATGTCAATCTGTCCGTTATTGCAGTCCCTATGACTGCCTATTTTTTAATTCTTGAATATATAAGTACCTAATCTATCATTCTAGGGTAGATAACATGCACTCTGCAATGGAAAGATATCAACTGTGTTGCTGCTGCCTTGAACTGGTGTGTCGTAAAAGCCTGTGGAGGGAGTATATCTGGATGGGCAGGATCGAAGTGTACGGAGACATGCTGAAGGAGTGCTTCAATTTATCTGTGAGTTACTGATTAAGGATGGTCTAGTTATTTCCCCATTATAAAATAGATGTGAGTTTTGAGATAGGGCAGTAACGATAGGTATCTTAACCGTTGTAGTTACAGAAAAACAGCCTCAGACAACTGTCCTTATTTTTTTTAGAAGTTTTGTTCCCCATCAGGGCCGGCTTTACCTATGGTGCAGTAAGGTGCAGGGTGTGCGGCGTCTCAGGGGGCGCCGAGCACCGGCCGCAATTAAATATTTTTGAATTAACGACAAAGTGTGCGGCTGTGGCCGTGTGGGCTTTTTTATTATTGTACTTACGCTCCCTTTCTAAAAAAAATCTTTTTACCCTCGAGTCTACCTGTCTACCCGCGCGTCCTCAGGGTGTACCGTAAACGAAGAGAATGGACTATTGCTTCCCAACATCATTTGTAATTGCACCATTTTCACCCAAATTTCCGATCACTAGGGATAATGTGTGTTTTACATTTTGATCGCGCGCCAACTAGAGGGCGCCAGGGTATTGATTGCACCCGGGCGCTACATGAGAAAGAGCCGGCGCTGTTCCCCATTAACAGAATTTGAATAATAATAATTTAACTTCCAGTGGGAGCCAAAGGATGAGACTAAGGATCAAATATGTGAAGTCTGCATCACACGGATCAGGAATGCTGTGCAATTCAAGCAAAAAGTAATGCAGTGCCAATCTACTTTAAGATTAAAACTCGAAGGTAAGACCTATATTTACCTTATTTTTAAAACTGCTATAAAGAGTTGCTTCCGTGTGGTGCCGGACGTAAAGAATAGCATCCTCCCATTTCCTCCCGTGGGTGTCGCAAAAGGCGACTAAGGGACTTATTAGAGAATGGGCAGCAGCGTTCTCTATGTATTTTTAACACCGTACTGCGATCGCCAAGCGTGGCGATTATGGCAAATCCCCCCCTTTTGGGGAGGCCTATGTCCAGCAGTGGACGTTTTTCAGCTGAAATGATGATGTGATGATGATGATGTGTCTCGTGCTCCGCGTTCGCACAAAGAGGCCAAAACCAACGCCCTTTAAGAGTAGGGAATATTATCTCGTCACTGAGACGGAATTATGAAAAACGGCTCAATCAGCTGCCTCGGTAAGTGTGTCTAGAATTTTCTAATACCTTTTATAAAGTTTCATATTGAGACACGAAGCAACAAAATATGATCTAGAGGAATATGGCCGTTTTTCTTTAGATCGAATTTTGTTGCTTCGTGTCTCAATATGAAACTTTATAAAAGGTATTAGAAAATTCTAGACTAGGGATGGGCCGAAATTCGGTTCAACCGAATTTCGGCAGCTTGAACCGAACTTCGGCATTCGGCCGAAATTCGGTTCAGATGCCGAACATTCGGCACAAGAAAATATAATACCTACTTGCACTGTTTTGACTGAAATTTAATAGAATTAGAAATAAGATATAATTTTAATTTACAGCAATGGTACTTACCATTGCTGTAAATTAAAATTATATCTTTTACTCACTCTTGGTCATTTATTTTAGTTAAGAACATTGTAAATGTAAACCTTTAATTACATAGTTCTTCTTATGAGTCTTAAAAATCTCTGCCTAACAATTATTTTTGTTGAATGTAAACAATCGCACGCGACACGCCGATGACCTATTTGTTAAAGATCGGCCGGCTCCGGGCCACTCGGTAGGAGCGCGGTGTGCGGGCGGGGTACATCAAGCAATAATTGAAGTAAATGCGTAAACAAGTCAAGACGTGTCGCTCTCGAGAAAGCGCGCGAAATTGAACCGAAGTTCGACCGAACTTTTCATTTTAACCGAATGTTCGGCCGAAGTTCGGATTTGGTTCAAACCGCATTCGGCCCATCTCTATTCTAGACACATTTACCGAGGCAGCTGATTGAATCGTTTTTCATAATTCCTTCTCAGTCACGAGATAATATTTTTTTTAACGAGTGGCGCTAGTGGACCCGAGACAGCCTTATAAAAAAACAAAAAAAATTTGGTAATGGCTACTAGCACATTGAGCCAATACCAACATGTTCTTTTTTTGAACAATTATTTGAGTTGAGTTGATGAAATTGGTTAACAGTCATTTATCAAACATAAAAAATAACATTTTCAATACAGTTGTTAAACATGGCGTACTTTCAGAGGCTATAATTATGATTCGAAAATTGAATCTTCTGGATAGGCATCATTCTGTTACGCGGTCGTGACTTTTGTTTACGAGCTCGATCATTTTGTTTTGCAGTTTAGTTTTAAATTTATAACACAATTTAAAAAGTTTAGTAGCAAGGAGATTTCATACATAGAATAAAATGGGATAGATTTTATACGAGGAAAAATGAATGAGTCCGGACGTCTTAGCATTGAATTCTCAAAAGTCTTTTAAATGGTTGTTTCATATATTTAATTATCAGTTTTAATTTAATTATTTTCACATCAACATTTGTCAAAAATCGAATAGGCTGTATAGGCTGTTGTCGTTGTAAAAAAAAACCATTTGCAAAAACGCGCAATTTTCTGTTTTTTTATTTATTTTATTTATCTAATTATTTGATTTGTTTTTTACTATTTCCCACAACTGTATTGAAAAACGTCGTGTGATACACGGGTGTGTAGGTTATTGCAAACTCGTGTCATTAAAAACCCTCACCTTCGGCTCGGGCTTGTTAATGACAGCTCGTTTGCAATAACCTACTTCCCACCCTTGTATCATAATGTACTAATCATAAATAACTTTAACAATTATAGTCTCTTAAATAAGACTGTTTACGAGTTTCTCTCTTAGGTCTAGTAGGCGTATGTCTAGTAATAATATTGTTTTTGATGTCTGTTAGTACTGGAGAACAAATAGATTCATTTGTATAACACCCATATCCAAAGATAAGGTATACAATTTACATATAACGGAATTAACATACACCACCAAACACTCCAACTAGAATATTAGCTTATGATCATAAGCCATACCCTGAATTGTTTCTATTACACGGTATAAAACATTTTTTATTGTGATAATGACAATATTTCCATGCATGTTTGAGAAATAGTGCATTAATTCAGTTACACATTGTATATTTTCAGACGGAATGCGACCATTGAAGGAAGAGCTGTTAGAAATAGAGCTTCATAAAAGAGAAGAATTTGGTGAGTTTCCTTGTACAAACAGCGTCATTATGTGCCTTCTAGTTTTAAAATGTTACACCGCTACACTATTGAATTCGTTACGAATAATCTAAAGAATACTTAAAAAGAGTTCATTATTTCGACTTGGATTCCAACCATCGCATTACCCAACTTTGTCTTACTCAAACCGGCAGTTTGACGCGCTAGCCAGCGGGCCCTTATGAATTACGATGAAAATGTTATCTAATATCGTCCGAGTCAGTTTATCTTTATGTTTCTGTCTGATTGATAGATGTTATAATATGAGGGTATCCATTAATTTTACTTACTTAAGGGTCCGTGCACGAAAAAAACTCTCTTTTGGCAATTTCTTATCTAATTGGGGGAAAACTTGAAATAATCGAAACATTAAGTCTGTGTAACTATAAAAGTACTGTTTTCATGGTGCTAAACCATTCGTGTCAGTCACAGCAGCTTTTAATAGTTTCATCATTTTTGTGCTCTCCAAAATATAGTTTATTTCGCCATTGATTTACTTAATGAAGATATTGTATAATCATTAAATAAAATTTTGTTTATATTTCAAGGATAGCTGAAGACTAATTTGTGATTTTTGAATTGCTTGATATGATTTGCTAAATAATAGGAACAATATATATTACTGACGAGGTTTAAAACAAAAAAAGGTTTTTTCAATATTATTTTTCTGTCATATTTTGTATGGAAGTTGAAAAAAGTGGTTCCGCCACATGCAAGTAGACCACATAATGATGTTGATGATATTTTTTAATGTTCAAAATCAAAAGTAGTTTCTTGTAGAATGATGATCAAATGTCAGTCTCGCGTCATTTTTCGGAAAACTTGTTGCAAATATTAGTGATTTACCGTGAATACTTAATTTATTTGAAAAATCCCTTTCAGCCACATGCTAAACAAAGAACACGACTTTTCAAATCTCAAATAATTTTGTTTAAATTATTTTTCTCTTTCTCACAAACAATGAACAAAATTGATCAAAATCAGTCGATTTCGTGCACGGCTTCTTAGGTTTTCTTTATAAAATTAATCCATACTCTACAACGTTTGTTAATATAATGTTACTAGTCAGGGACCCGTTTGTGTCAGTTGACAAAATATTTATATTATGACTAGCTTTTGCCCGCGGCTCCGCCCGCGTAGATGTCGGTTATCGCGTAAAAAAGTAGCCTATGTCCTTCTCCATATCCCAGGCTATATCTCTGCCAAATTTCATGACGATCGGATCAGCGGTTTAGGCGTGAAAACGTAACATACAGACAGACAGACAGACAGATAGACAGACAGACAGACAGAGTTACTTTCACATTTATAATATTAGTATGGATAACTGTAAATTGGTTAAGGCCTCGCCTCTCATGCATGAGGTTGTGGGTTCAAATCCGGGCAAGTACCAATGTGACTTTTTCAATTCATATGTACTTTCTGAGTTTATCTTGGACATTACTGACATCGGTGAAGGAAAAACATCGTGAGGAAACCTGGACTTATAGTTAATATAAGTCTGAAATCGCCAACCCGTCTTGAGCAAGCGTGGTGATCAATGCTCGTGCCTTCTCTGTATGAGAAGAGGCCTTTGCCCAGCAGTGGGACAGTTATAGGCTGGTATTATTATTATTTTAACTGTAAATTATCAAATCAAATTGAAAAATGTAAATCTTTGTAGTAAAATATGATCAAAGTTGTGTTAAATAATAGCAATAATAAATATTATTAAATTATCATTAGGAGGGTTGTCACAGGTCCACGAACGCCACCCCTTTAAAAAAATGTTATCTCGTGACTGAGAAGGAATGATGGAAAACGGCTCAATCAACTCTTACCGATATAATATTGCGTTATCATAATAATCGATTCAAGTTGGGCGTCTCTGTATCTTGAGAATCTTGTATTGTTAACTGTTTAATTTTTAAATATGTTCGGTAACAAGTGAAATGTAAATTATATCACTAGCTTTTGCCCGCGGTTCCGCCCGCGTGGATGTCGGTTATCGCGTAAAAAGTAGCCTATGTCCTTCTCCGTATCCCAAGCTATATCTCTGTCAAATTTCATGCCGATCGGTTCAGCGGTTTAGGCGTGAAAACGTAACATACAGACAGACAGATAGACAGACAGACAGATAGACAGATAGACAGACAGAGTTACTTTCACATTTATAATATTAGTATGGATAAATAAACATGAGCAACTTCATAATTATCTTATTATCATAAAAATCTTTTATTTGCATTAGTTTACGACGGGATTTTAGGCTATGTTTCATTTTGACACACCACTTCAGCGTGCTTTTAAAATCACGAACAATACAAAAAATCAAATAATTAGATTGACTAGGGAAATGTTGACCACCCCTGAAACGTCACTTTGACAATGACATTTCTGTGTATACATTTTTGAACTCGAATAGGGATAATGACTAAAAAAATTTTTTTGTCTGTTATGTAGATTATAAAAAAATATTGGACACGTATGTTTTCTGTTTTTACGTAATCAAAACATTACGGCGATACATTGAGTTCAAATGTGTCATGACGTCACTTCTCCTTAGATTTTTTACTGAGCTGTGACGTAACGAGCCCCCACTCCCCAAGTTTAATGTGTTTTATCAAAGTCATTTTTTATTAATATGATAAAGCAAAAAATACGTGTCTAATATTTTTTTATTATCTGATTGACGGACTAAACAATTTTCCTTTTTTTTTTTACCCAGGCATCATCCCTATTTCATTTCCGTGTTTAGTTAATATTTGTGTTTATTTTCTTGCCGACGCTAGAAGTATCTATGGACCTAATAGGATTCCTTTATATTTACAGAGACAGAAATAGTCATGAAAATAGAACGTGAAGAAAATTATGATAACCAGGCGGATGACGTATTTAATGATGTTGATGAAAATGAAATAAATAATAGTGGTAAGTCATACAAAAATTAGCAATGCAACTCCGTAAGTTAGAATAAGAATGTTGAGTAAAAAAAATTTGAAAACATCCAATCGGTCAACAATAAAATTGAAATTAGTATAATTATTTTAAATTGGAAATTGGTGCCGATTCCCTTGTTCACAAACTAAACAAAATTTAAGTTCAGTGCATCTTTTTCTTTCTATTTCATTAAGAAAAGGACAGAAGATAAATTTTTGTTTAGTCCTGTCAAATTAATCAGCGCCTGTCACTACTCCATATAAGTTTAGACGTGATTAAAAACTTGCCTACTAAAATTACGTCAATTTACGTCAAGCGCTGATTAATTTGACAGGACTAAACTAAAATTTATCTTCTGTCCTTTTCTTAATGAGATAGAAAGAAAAAGATGCACTGAACTTAAATTTAGTTTAGTTTGTGAACAAGGGAATCGGCACCATTGTAATTCTACAGTACCTAAATACAATTTAGAATACTTGAGACAAAAACAAAGAAATCAACCTTACAATAGGGATGATGACTAAAAAAATTATTTTTTTGTCCGTCATGTAGATTATTAAAAAATATTGGACACGTATTTTTTCTTTTTTGACGTAATCAAAAAATTAAGGCCATACATTGAGTTCTAATGTGGCATGACGTCACTCTGTGCTAGATTTTGTACATAGTTTGTTAGGATTGTGACGTAACGAGCTTCTACTCCCCAACTTTAATGTGTTTTATAAGTAATTTTTTATTAATATGTTAAAGCAAAAAATACGTGTCTAATATTTTTTTATTATCTGACTGACGGACTAACAGTTTTTTTTCCCTAGGAAACATTCCTATTGTCCTAAAATGTCCAATATTCAATTAATAGGGTAATATGAAATGACTGAGTTGTATTGATGATTTTAATTATTATAATTCTCTAAACACATATTTGTTACGATCGCGAATCATATTCAGATCAACATACAACCTGATACTGAACTGTAAATTTGCAAAAAACGGAAGAAAATTTGAATTACGCGGGAATTTACAATACGTCCGATGACTCCGATGCATCATGGCCGGTCCGAACTTCGCACAGAAGGCTCCGCAATAAGATTGTTTGGGAACCAAATTGTGACACTAAGAGGCCGTTTAAGTATTACGTAAGCAGATTTTTTGCAATTATTACCCCCCCCCTCCGCCCTCTCCGTCATCAGCAAAAGTAAGCTAATCTCTTTCTCCCATGCTTACGTGAACATGCATTTTTCAATGTGTGGTTTCTTTATTGATTCATGAGCAGCAGTTATAAAGTCTAGAAATAGCGGAAGAAATGTAGACAAAAGAATAGCGCGCGGTAATTCCCCTACACGGTTCTTTTACTAGGTTCTAAGCGAGTAAAGTCGGGAATCCCGGGTCGGGAAACAAGTAGGGTTGCCATATGTGTTCAAACCAAAATTACTAAATTTTGTAGAAAATCCGAAAAAGTAACAAAAAAAAAAAATACGGCTGACGTAATTACCATCCAAAGTCAAAGTCAAATCATTTATTTCAAATGGGCACGAAGATGCACTTTTGAACGTCAAAAATTACATGAATAGTTAATTGATTCTAGTTGCGCCTTCCAAAAGGTAGTTATGTATGGAGAAGAATGGGCAAGAAACTCCATACTTACTCTTTTAAAATGTTAACAATAGTTTGTATACATTAATTAATAATTATAGGTGAAGACGATGTACCTAGAATAAAAATAAAAATTACTTACCACAATTGGTAAAAAGAATGAAAAGTGAAGTAATGACAGAAAAATTAATAAATGCGATAGGTACATAGTGCTCACATATTTACAAACATTGTTTAGGATTACCAAAAAAAAAAAAAAAAAAAACATATAATAAGTCAGTGTGTGAGTTAAATTTATATTAATCACAGAAAATATAATTAATATCCAGACCCCCCATCCCCCATGTCATCAAAAATAAGCAAAGCAAATACCCCCGCCCCCCTGTAGTGCTTACGTAATACTTGAATGGCCCCTATGAGGCGAGTGTGAGTGAGAGAACATGCGCGAAAGTTCGGAGAGCCTATATACAGACCGGTGTGCGAGTCATCGGCTGTCCCACCCCGATCCACTATTATTATCGTCAATAATAATAATAGCCCTCCCCGTCCCTTGACGACGCTTAACGATGTGCCAGCATGTGGTTTAGCTGAGCCTGTAATCCAAACTCCCCCGATTAATAATCAGAACCCTGATATTATCCAGCCACCGACGGTCCCTTGCCACCCTCCCTCCGACACTGCCCTAAGCCGAGGTTCGAGCCCCACCTGGGGTGCCCTTAGCGAGCAGTCGTCTAGCTTAAGTAGATTATAGTAAAAACCCCCTGGCTGGAGGCGTAAACTTCGTTAGGAGCTTGCGGCACCACAGGAAAGCCCGGTTAAGGAGCAGGAACCCCCAGTGGTTATACCTCCGAGATGCCATACACAAAAAAAAAAAAAAAAAAAAAAAGTCATCGGCTGTACAATACGGCCGATGACTCGTGATAAAAACATGCAAGCGTCACCAACTTACAGTACCGCAGTATTGTAGTTCTCTTTTGTCACGTTCATTCATAGACAGCCATGTCAGACCATAGCTTGTTAGGATGATTGTGATAATAATAACATGTACAGTTAAACCAACAAAAAAATGCGCTTCGGTAATCTTCGTGGTTCCGAATTAGCACGAACGTCGCGCCACAGAGCAACCTTCGTAGGCAAAACGTGTTTTTTTTACTGCCGCGGTCTGTAGTAGTGCACAGTGCAGCTATGATTGCGCGTTTGTATGAAGTTTTCTATCAGTCGGATTACCAACTTCGGTCGCAGATCGTTTTCTCTCACTCAAAAGTTTTTTTGAATTGCATAGAGTTGTTAATTTATAATTTTGTGATTGTGGTAATATAAAAAAAGGCAACTACTTCTATGGTTGTCACAATTCTTTAGTAGATCTCATCATTTGTTTTTCGGACTTCGAAGATAGACGATGATTCCCGAAGCGCATACTTTTCTTGGTATATTTGTAATTTAGCAACGAAACATCATCTCACGGTAAATGACATAAAATAATAACTTTGTTGCAGATCCTCCAAAAAGAAATATGGTAAAGAGGAAGATTACAGAAACAAAGACAAGTGAGTTGTTTATGATTTAAATTTTTACCGTAGAATCACGCCCCTTTTCCTCGAAGGGGTAGGAAGCCCCATTCCTCCAGTTTGGTTATAAACCCCGCGTTTTAAGGGCAAGCCTATTGGCGGTAACTGGGCATGAATCCAGAGTCTGGGCTGCATTAAAATTTGTTTTGTCGGTATCCTGGCTCTATGGTCAACAACGAATACATCAAATCTGGTTGCTGCATTTTTTAGCATGCCAACCATATTGTAATTTGTTTATGTAAAATCATTGATGTATTAACAAGGAAGATAAGGCAACGCTCTATAAATATCACGTATACATTATTGGACTAAAAACAATTACATGTAAACACACCCACACAACTACATATCCCGAAGTCGTTCGTCAAAAAAAAAAAATACCTACAAATTAGGCTGAGAATCAGCACTTTTCGAACATGCATCAACAACCAAAATAGATCAATTTCTATAGAAATCATCGTCACTGTTACGAAACCATAAAACATAAACTCGGAAACAAATGGCGACCTAGAAAGCAGTATTATTCAGGAGAATTTTAAAGAAAATAACTTTTGATGGAAGTACAGTTTACGAGTGCAAAGTTATCCCGTGGAACTTGTTTTTGGTTTGTGAATTATTTGTGCACATTTTGAAAACACAGGAAGGCATTGTTGCTGCTTATTTAGACGATTACGGTAATTTTAATAAACGTGCTACACAAACGTCAGTTCGATTGTGACTAAGGTCAATTGTGCCGGTCGGCATAGTTTATGCGGTCCACGTCGAGGATCGAGTACCTAATCTTCCTTTTTTATACATCAATGTGTAACATTGTGGATTGTAGACTAAAATATAACTTTTATTTTTTCAGACAAATTAAGAAATGCTACTAGGAAATGTCAAGATAAGGTCAACAAAAAAACCATAAACTATATCAATCCTAGACAGAACGTCGCCCTCATTTTAGAACATTCTACCATTGTACCCTTCAAATCTAGGGTAGGATACTTTAATTGCTTCTATTGCAACAAACAATTCGCTGGCTTCGATCTGTTAAAAACTCATGTCAGTGAGTTACACGAGAATATTAATTATAAATTTATTATAAAAAGCATTTATAGACCCCACGATCGTATCCGAGCGGATGTCAGTGATATAAATTGCAGAATCTGCAAAAAGAAAATAGACAACCTAGAATTTTTAATTCGACATTTGACAGATGACCATAATGTCAAATTCAATTTTGACAGTGACAATAAAAAACCCGCGGATTGTATTTTGGGTTACGATTTGAGCGAAGGAAGGTATAGATGCTGCCAGTGCAACGAAGAATTTACCTTTTTCAAAACTCTATCGAATCATATGAATGTGCACAGTACTGACCATGTATGTGACGTTTGTGGCCGATGTTTCTTACTTGCTGACCGTTTAAGAGCACACTCGCAGTCACATAAAGAAAAAAGTATAGTCAAATGCGATTTATGTGGAAAAATATGTGGGTCCAAAATGTTATTACAAAGCCACGTAAGATACAAACATCAAAAACTCCCATTCATGTGTTCAATTTGCGACAAGCCCTTCAATACAAGTCAGAAGCGAGTGAAGCATTTAGAAGAAGTACACAAGCGCGCTCCATTGGATTTAACTTGCAAAATATGTTCTAAAAAGTTTGGGCATCATATAAATTTATATCGCCACATGAAGTATCATTTGAATATAAAGCCGGAGCGTAAATTCGGCTGCAGTGTTTGCGGCATGAAGTTTTCCACAAACAGTGGACTATCCAACCACATGGTGGTACATTCAGGAGAGAAAAATTACGAGTGTGAAGTCTGTCATAAAAAATATGGGCGACGGAAAACATTGACGGAACATTTGAGGATACATAAGAATGATAGGAGATTTGCCTGCGGCGTTTGTCCCCAAGCTTTTGTACAAAAGTGTAGTTTAAAAAATCATATAAGAGTTCACCATGGCGTTATGGATTATGAAAATTTGATTGTAGATAAGAAATTGAATGCAAAATAAAATGTTTTATTACTTTTTTTGGTTTTTTTTATAAGTCTGCATACTGTATTGGGTTTGCTGCAAAATATTTAAATAAAATAGATATAAAGTACCCATTTGTCAGCGCAGAGAGTTGAGGGCTCTGCAAACCCACTTCCTACCTGACTTCTCAACTTCAACACTTATGCCCATAGCAAAAATTATTCCACCAACAATCGTCTTCTACGATGTCCTTCTCACCGTTCTGGCTTCATTCATTCTTCATTCTTTGTCCAGGCGGTCTTTCTTTGGAATGCGCTCTTTGAACATGAGGACGGCAACCACCCGGTTATCTTTTAAGGTGAAGGCACATGAAAAAACATATTCGTATGAAGTTGGCAGAATCATCCCAGCCCTGATTTGCTGGATTCCTTTTCTCCTCTACCTATGGTTATTGCTCCTATTGCTTATTGATTCTTTTTCCAGTTATCTATCCCCTATGTTGCACCTGCCATGTTTTGTTTGCATCAGTCTACGAGTGACTAATAGAAAATGCCTTAGGAATTAAGTCCGCCTTTGTACAGTATTTTTGAAGTGAAAACAGCGCGCGTTGAGTACATTTTGCGTGAGCAAAATTCATGGAACTCGCGTCATCGTCACCGAACACTCGAAATAATCTAGCTTTTAGCTCGACGATACAATTCATAAGTTACTTAGTTTTCACTTCTATCGGCAATCCCCAGACTGCCCCTTTTTTTAATGTGTGCATAAAGTAAATAAATTATATATACAAAATTGTGCAAACCATGTAAAGCCCGTGTATAACATGCTCTTGAAATCCAACAACGATTTCCTACTGAAAATTGTCCGATTTAATTTTTGCCCTTGACTGTGCCTACAACAAGGTTCCCAACTAGTAGGTTAGTGGGTAGGCTAGGTTTCAATTGGTTGCAATAGGTTCATAGAAAGAAATTTATCAGCGCCACTAGTGTTGAATAGCAGAATGATTTAAAAAAACTCACAGTGTTCCCATGATATTTTATCGGTTCATGGCATAGATCTGTTTTTAAATCAGCGCGCTGCGCCTCAGGATGTTGAGAATAAATCCGAACAAAGTTTCGTTTTTGTGATGTTGCTGTTGTGCCAAAGTAGTGGAAACACGAACTGTAATGCTAATAAAAAAAAACTGTAATCTACATTAAAGTTGGGTGTTATACAACCGCAGCTACTTTAGACGCCGCGCGGCAATTTGTTGGCGATTTCAAAATCTCACGTCCACACACGGATTTTGACAACAGATTTGTCGCTAGATAGCTATTTCAACATTTGTTTGGCCACTGAAAAAAAAATGTCTAAGTCACTGTATGTGTATCTAGCATAACACAAAGTAATCTCGTATTCTATGATCAATATCAAATGTCAAATTGTCAATGCCAAACTCATCAACTCACTCAAAGAAACAACATGGCGACCGTTTCTTGGGCTTTTACTTGGATCGTTTGTATTAGATTATGTTAGTGTTACTATTAATCTGCTGTTTATGTTAAATACAATATTATATGTAAGATTTAGTTATAGTTAAATATTATCGAGCACTTAAAATGTCGTCAGAAAATTGGAAATTAGAGAAGGATTTGTGTCGATGCTGCCACAGTGAGGGAAGTTTCAAAAATTTGGCTGGACCGTTCATTAATACGGGTTCAGCGGAAGTTTATGCTGATATGTTAAAAGAATGTTACGACATTGACGTGAGTACCATGCACAAATTATTAAATCACGCTCTCACATTATAAAATAAGATAGTTTGTGAACAATACAATTGGGTTGTTTACATTCAATATTGTAAATTTTAAATGTAAGTTGCTCTGAGACACCGCCCTGGCCAAAGTCTGGGTTAGAATGACATTCTATTAAGCCTGGCTATCCTCTGTAAGCTTCACTTTTTTGTTTTGTTATTTTCTCTTCCGTAACAGTTGGATGGAGATGAGCTCACTAAATGTTAGAACGACCATCTGACCAGAGATGTTGAAGGGGTTTGAGCGTTTTGGGGGTTGTTTTTTGTTAGTTTCCACCATTTTTAGGGTTCCGTACCTCAAAAGGAAAAAAACGGAACCCTTATAAGATCACTTCGTTGTCCGTCTGTCTGTCAGTCTGTCAAGACCCTTTTTCTCAGGAACGCGTGGAGAAATCAAGTTGAAATCAATATCAAATATGAAGGTTTATGCTCTCTTGGAGCTCTGAAAAAATCAAGCTTCTAAGTCAACGCAATAAAAAGTTACAGCCATTTATGCGATATTCACAAGTAAATCAAAACCTATAGGGTACTTCCCGTTGACCTAGAATCATGAAATTTAGCAAGAAGCAAGGTCTCACAGCACAAGTAAAGGAAAAAGTCCGAAAATTGTTCATTTGTAGTATTATCCAAAAAAATCGGTTTTGCGTTTACAAACTTAAAATTCTCATAAAAGAAAATGTAACATCGAAACTGCCCAGTTTTTTTAATACAAATATTCATGATGAAAAGTAACGTAAAAGTAGCTCAGAAGAGATGTGAGCGATCAATGTAAAATTAACAAGTAAAGAATATTTTTAAATCACAGCACATAATTATAATCATTAGAATCGGCATTACAACTCCTTAAGTTAGAATTGCCCTTAAATGTAATGATTTAATGAAATAGTCATTTAATATGGTTACTTGGACGTATTTAAGCAGAAAGGACTCACCCACATTGTGGTCAGGGATGAGTTGTATATACCAAAGAGGTCCTAACGGTTGGTTCTTTCACTGAGCAAAAATGATCTGTGACTCTTATAAAGAGAAGGTTGTTTTTTTTATGTTGGGAACCAACCCACATGTAGCTGGGTAACCGTTGGGACCTCTTTGGTATAAACAACTCATCCCTGATCACAATGTGGGTTGAGTCATTTCTGCTTAACTACGTCCACTTGATCTAACAGTTGTATTGATGATTCTAATCATTATAATAATTATGTAAATACATACTTTTACGGTCTTCAATCATAATTATTTAGATCATCATAAAACCTAATACTGACCTACAAATTGCAAACAATTAAAGAAAATTTTAAAACTGGTTGAATGTAATATACAATCACTTTTAAGTGTGTTAACTTATTGTAATGGACTTAATGAATTAAAATAATAATAGTAATAACATTATTATTATATCACCCAAAACGATTACACACATAGACACAATCAACTTGTTAACATTATAAACCAAGAACTCGCAACAAAATACAATCTCATGCAGGATCTATATACACCATACTACAAATACTCACCTGGGGCTGTATTAGAAAACCAAGCTTACAAATTATATTATGACCGCACCATAATCACAGACCATACATATAATAACAGACCCGATATAACACTTTTTGATAAAGAAAACAAACACACATACATAATAAAGATCGCAGTCCCAAATACCAATAACATACAGAAAACTATCACTGAAAAAGTCAGAAAATATACAGAACTTCAAGAAGAAATTACCAGGGTCTGGAAAATAAACAGAGTAACCATAGTCCGAATAGTGGTATCAATGACCGGTATCATCCCTAAACAACTATTTATCAGTTTAAATAAATCTTTCCAAATATACATATCTTACACTACAGAAAGGAGCTATATTAAACACATGTTGCATAGTACGAAAATTCCTACAGTTAGATTTAGACAATAATTTTAATGCAGTACAAAACACTTATTCTATTTACTGAAACTTAAAATCTCATCTTGGTTTACACCTGTGAGATTTTAATAAAAAAAAAAAAAACAGGTTCTAGGATCCTGAGAAAATAAATTTAAAAAACAAAAATAATAGTATTATTGTTGTCTTGTTGATAATAATGGTCTTTATCTATAAACTTACAGATGGTTCCAGTCCCGGGCATGCTAAGTGCCGTGACATACACAATCTGCGAGGCTTGCGTCATACGACTACGAGATGCATCAGACTTTAAAAAACAAGTTCTGGCGTGTGAGGAGCGGTTCAAGGAAATGTATGATAGGAATGTTATAAAAGGTATGTAAATGACAGATAGATGAGAGATTCTCTATAAAATCATCATCATCTTTCTCCTCTTGTCCCATGTTACTTGTGGGCGGCGCATTATGTTTTGTTCTTCCATTTTCCCCTGACAACCATCATGCTATCATTCATTCCCTTCTCTTCAGTTCTACATTTATATCTGTAATTTTTATGGTGTACATAATAAAGAGTATTCTATCTATCTATCTTTCTTCCATTCCTCACACAATCATCTATCTTTTCTTTTGCCTTCTTCTCCCTCTCCATCTGTCAAATTTTATATTCACCTCTTTTTATATAGGTATCAAAAATCAATAAAAAACAAAATATTTTATTTCACATAAACCTACATGATTACTTATGAAATGCCAGAAGTTAGGTGCACGCAGGGACTGAATACCGATATAATTTGGATACATGATACCAAAATATCGCTATAAATACCGGTATTTGGGTATACATATAATACCGTTATTATTAAAAATTTTGCGTTTTTGCAATTTGCAGGTCAGCGTCAGGTTGTATCTTGTACAAAATATGATTCGCGACTGAAGAATCATCAATAAAGATTCTGTGACGTAACATTGTAGCCTGATACCAGTACTGAGTATCGATATAATTATCGATATTTTATACCGATACTCGAATTACTGATATAAAATACGAGTATTTATGCCAGATGTTTATACTGTTATCGGTATTTTCTTAAAAATATCGGTATTCTTCGAATATCGAGAGAGATTGAGAGAGAGAAATTTAGAGATGTTCACATATTAAAATTTGTTCATTAAATGATACACTCAAAGTATGTCTCTCGTCTAGCTTACTACTCTTTATAAATATTTTTAGCTTGCAACATACAGAGCTACAAAGAATGAACATAGTATAAGCCATTTTTTTATATTTTCAGCTGTTACAACTGTAGAAGTAGAGGTCAAGCAAGAAATGCCTGACTCAGAACCAGATGGTAAGTAAAAAAAATATTTATTTTAGAAACTCCTGTATCTAAGACCAGGGTCGGACTGGGCCGGAAGGGCCCGGGTGGCTTCCCACAAGCCTGGGGCCCGAGACTGGATCATGGTAGCTGGGATAGTATCAGAAAATAATGAAATATACAAATTATTCATTATCAACGATATACCTATATATATTATTAGATACCTAAGTACAGTTCTAATTATATTCAAATAATATAACAATTATGAAGCTAACCAATCAACATTTTTTTTAAAGAGGAGTGATGGCCTGCTCAGGTTCTACCATTTTCGAATTTTTCTATTTAATTTCTCTCTGATTGTATGAACGAACTTTCTGATCTGGTTTACATTTAGATCGCAGGAGCTGGGACCTAGCCTGCGTGGGCTACCTATCTAGCCAGGCCCGAGGGGGGCCCGCGCAGGCTGGGGCCCGGCTGGCGAACGCCACCTTGACTATATATTCATATTATATTATTCTTTTACAGATGACTTTAAAGAAGAGTTATCTCAGGATGACAACGATGATGAAGACTACGAAGAATCTATGGACTTCAAAATGAGTGAAGAAGAAGGTAAAATTATATTGTGACTTTAAGTACAGACGCCAGCACATCAAGCTACTACAATCTGTCAAATTTCTTTAATAGATTTTCAACTTTATCACTACAGTGTAAGGTTCAAGGTTGATTGCGAAAATGTGACAGTTTCGGGTAGCTTGACCTGCTGGCGTCTGTACATTCTAGTCGGTCATTCTTTCATACAAACGCATTGGTGATTACTAGTCTGTTTGACGGTGTACATTCAAAACTAAAAATAACATCAATTTGTCTCGCCATTACCTAGACCTGGGCCTCAAGTCTGCTATTACAATAGTGTCAGGCTGGTCTATCATTGATTTCATAATTGTTGATTTTGACAAGTTTGGTAATCTACTAATATAATGGCGTCATTATGACTTTCCAATGGTCAGCCACTGACACTCCATTGAAAGAATTGGTAATCTCGTACATAATGACAAATGAAACTTCCTACTAAACTTCCAACTTCCTACTACTTCAGATTGCTTATAACACTAATAAATAATATGTAAAAAATATATATAATTGAAATCTGACATGAATAAATGTTCAAAATGCCATTGACTGACCAATGATCGACCATTATGAATTTAGCAGATTACGAACTTTTAGCAAAATAAAAATGGGATCGTGTTGGAGTGACGAATTTATAAAAATAGCAGACGTGGGCTCCTGTATGTATGGAAGCAGAAATTGGGAATAAATATTTAGTTAGGAAGTTATGAGCGTCAAAACTTCCATATTTCGACACAAATTTCAACTCATCTTTGGGCGTCAATAAATAGATTATGTAGTGTGAAAATGGTTAAATAGAAACCGTACATAGATAATTTATTCAGAAGTTTAAATAATTTTATTTTGGGTATACATGGTGTAAGGGACAGTCCTCTGCAGACTTATGGGGTGAATTCAGTATATCATACTAAGAAGACCGGTACATGAAATAATTTCAGGAACATTATGGGAATCCAATAAACCTGATTTGTTTTATTACCTCACACGCAATGTATCGTTACCGTGGCAAAACGCACGTGGCGAACGGCAGCGCAGCGAGTGAGTTCGATGAACTCTGTAGCTAGGCAGAAAGTAAACAGCTGATTTCGCGGGTCGTTTGCTAGAGTATTTCAACATCCATTGCTGTTTTTTTTATTTTAGCAGTTTTATGAAAGATGTACATAAATGCAGAAGATGTAATTTTATATTAAAATAAAGGAATCATAACTGAAAAAACGATAAAGAAAATGGAAATTTTCCAGTGGAATATGATTCAAAATAAGGAGCTGAATGCACCCTGTTTTGCGGAGGGCTGTCCCTTTCATCCTGTATATTAATTACTAGCTTTTGCCCGCGGCTCCGCCCGCGTGGATGTCGGTTATCGCGAAAAAAGGTAGCCTATGTCCTTCTCCATATCCCAGGCTATATCTCTGCCAAATTTCATGATGATCGGTTCAGCGGGTTAGGCGTGAAAACGTAACATACAGACAGACAGACAGAGTTACTTACACATTTATAATATTAGTATGGATTAAGTAGTTTTGACATTACCTATATCATTACGCCCAAAGGTCTGTTCATAAAATGAAATCGCGCATGTGTGCGTCATTAGCGTAGGTATACTATACGGGAGTGTGTATCCGTGCGCGCACTAGCTTCTTACTGCTCATCACAGTGTCTGTCCCTTTCGCACTCGATGTTGGATGAAATAGCATGCATTTTGCCCACGCCCACCAACGAGATCGAACCGTCAACTAGCTTAGGTAAAAGAGCCAGGGTAGCCCGTGAAATAGAAAGTCGAGTATGACGCCTTAGGCCGTAGGAATTCGCTGGATGCGAGAAGAATATAATGGGTCGATGTGGCGACGCTTGGGTGAGGACTATGTCCAGCATTGGACGTCTTTCGGCTGATTTTTAGGATTCCGTATCGCAAAAGGAACAAACGGAACCTACTGGCCCAATTAAGTTGAAATTTGGTACACATATGAACTTCTGGGACCCAAACTTGGACATGTAACGCAAATTATTGATTTTTTTTATTGAAAAAGTTTTTTTAGATGTAAATTTTTCAACAGATGAAAAACCTATAAAAGTAGAAGTCAGAAAAAAAAGGAAGTGTAAGACTCAGACCCCTGTGAAGAGCGCGGCTGTGAAGAGTAAGAGGAAAACGAAACCGAAACGGAAGAATCTGAAACAGGAGCCGGCTGATACCGAAAATGATGCTGAAATTAAACAAGGTAGGAAACTCTTATTTACGTCATCATCTACCCAGTTTTCCAACTATGTTTGGGTCGGTTTCCAGTCGTAACCAGATGCAGCTGAATACCGGTAGGGGAGACCGGGGCAAGGCCGTATAGCTAAGGATGTAGTTCGTCCGTTTCAAAACGCAAATGTATTAAATTAACATACACACATCAAAAAAAGTTAGCGATCTCTTTGAAAAAACGAAATCTTTTTTGTTAGGTAGATTATATTATGATTCGGCTCGCCTGACTTAAACCCAATAGAGCACGCATGGGATGTTCTTAAGCGAGCTGTTTGGAACCGTCTGCCACGTCCCCAGACAGTGCCAGAGCTCAGGGAAGCCGCTATTCAAGAATGGGACAGGTTACCCCAAGAAATGCTGGATAACTTGATTCTCAGCATGCCCAGGAGGATCACCGCATGTGTTCGAGCCGGGGGACGAATTATATTAGATTGAATATAAACCTTTTATTAATAAATAGTTGTTTAAGTTTGGTTAAACAGTCTTTTTCTATCAAATTTCTGTTACAATTACATTATGATTAATTACTCAATTTTTTTTAAATAAAAAAAAAAAATGATTTTTAATTAAAAAAAAAAAATATTGATTTTTAATTTCAAACAGGGTAGGTATTTCTATTTAAAGAAAACACACAACAAAGAATTTTTCTTAATAAAGAACAATAAAAATAAATAAATTAATCAGCTTATGCTAGTGATCACAAACTTTTTTTGATGTGTGTATATATTTAGTCAGACTCATTAGGTATACATTACAATTAACATATTTAAAAAAAAAAAAAAAAATTAGACAACAATTTCAATAAAAAAGCAAATAACCACTATTTCCGGTTTTGCCACACACATGGGTAAAACCGTATACTATGTACGAGATTGCCCCGGAAATTACCGTGAGAAAATGCATCTTGGGCAAAAGAAGTCATCCAACTCCTCTGTATCATAGCCATTTTTGCAACCTTTTTATATATATTTATGGATTTTTACTCTTTTAGATGTTTTTAAAAATAAAGTTAGTTGTGTCAGCGCTTCGTAATTTTATTGCTAGCTATTGATACAGTCCACATTTTTCCTACAGCCATCTTTGATAATTACGCGCCATTTTAAAATATCTGTAATAAAAGAATGACAATAATTGTGTCGCTTAACTTCAAACTCGGGTAAATCCAATTTTGAGAATTTTTAAGAATTTGGTACCAAATTTAAGGCCAAAAACAGACTTTTAAAACAATTTTATCAGTTGTATAAAAATCCGCATAGTTCTTGAGAAAAAAACCGTTAAAGTCATAAATTTTTATCTAATTCCGATAGATCCATGAGACAGTTTTATTCAAATGCAGATAAGTCCATGAGAGCCAATCAGTTAACCGCGTTTTTTCAACATGGCGGTCAGTCGTCGTCAACTCTGCGACATTAACACCGTACGCTCCGGTTTTTTATTGTTTCTTTTTAATCATAGACAGTTCCCATGGATAATGCCATTAAAATAGTTACACCGAGCAATGCCCGCAAGCGGCCTAATATAAAAATCCACACTGAGTTTTTTCAAAGATAGATAAATTGCATTCCATTAGATCAAATGAAGGTAAATCCAATCTTAATTTTACATTTTTGAAAGAATGTATGGTTATAATACTAAATTTGCTTTATAGAATCGTTACCTTCAGTATTGTTGACATAATAAATAAAAAATCACCTTTTAATTCATGGAATTAAGACTGTTATCACTTTTTCTTTATTATCTCCCAAGAGGGTAAAGTGGATTTACCCGAGTTTGAAGTTAAGCGACACAATTAGACTTATCTATCCGGGTCAAAATCGTATATAGCCGGTTTTACCCCATACGGGTGTGCCCCAACACTAGTGTAGAACAAAAACATCATTCACTTACACATAGTCAATACAAACTTGCCGGTACAAACATTGCATTTTAGAGCAAAGACATCACCTACAACATGTTGATTAGTGACTTACTTGTAGCGTATGTACACTTCACAATCACTGCTTGTATATTCACGAATATAACGCACCATTAGAATGATAGAGACCTAATTTGAAATCATCAATCACATCATCAATTAATGACATCATTAATTAGGTCTCTTTATTATAGTGACCTAATTGGTGAAGTTCTTCAAAAAGATTGAAATCTTAAAATTTCTAATATAGGTCAATATAATATTATTATAGTGAACTAATTGGTGATGTTCTTCAACTTCTCAATAAATTAGGTCTCTATAGTTCTAAAGGTGCGATAAAATCAGGACTACTGAAAAAAAAATAAAAAAAATCTAAATTGCGCGAGCCTGCAGCGACAAGCGTTTGTTTACAAATAGTTCTGAAGCCCTAGTGTGAGTTTCTTACAAGCATCTCGATTTTACGCATCGAGCGCGTTCAGCGTTCAGATTGGCCTCCGATTGGCCCTTCACCAGTCAGTGCTGAACGCGCTCGATGCGTAAATTCGAAATGGTTAAAATAAACTCACACTAGGGCCTCAGATTGGTAGGCGCCACTGAGCGGCTTGTATGCGCGAAATTTGAATTATTGGTGAAAATAGCTACGCTATACGGTTTTACCCAGGTATACGGTTTTATTTATTTATTTATTTATATATGCTTTATTGTACATCAGATTACACATTACAAAAGAAAAGAAAAACATAAACACTATAAAATATACAATGGGCGGCCTTATCGCATAATGCGATCTCTTCCAGGCAACCTTGGCATGGATAGTGAATTTGTGGACATAAAATGGGGTTGTTATTGGTCCAAATAAAAAGTATAACAGCACAATATCCTCTAATAGATACACAGATATATGCTATATAATAGATACATACATACTAACTATATAAGTTAAGAAAATAAATGAAGTGTAAGTATAGATTATCACAGCTATCAACGAGAACGTAATCACAACGACAAGTAATGTTCCTTCACGAGTCTTTTGAACACAGGCAACGATTGCGCGCGTTTTATTGGATCTGGCAATGCATTCCACAAACGAGCGGCCTGGACCGTGAAGGATTTGTCAAGTTTTCCATATTTTACAGCCACAGCCAATAATTTTCCCACTGCCGCTGCACAGATCTCCTCTCTGTGAGAGGGAGTTAGCCGTCATCCAACACGCGGGCCCAATGCGGGTACGGATGTCACATGCCTTTGAATTTTTGTCTCGGTTTTTTCACGAAGTTTTCCTAAATACAGGAAAAGTTTTTAACCGGTGCGGAAATTTTGACAAATTAAACTTAAACGAGTTTTATTATTAGACATACTTTCATGTATTTTTCTTTTGACTTCGCTGGAAGCAGGTTTTCCATTGCCAATTTGGCTTCTGATCTTAAATCTGGTGGAGTACAATCGATCTCCATTTCACTCTCTGAGCCGTGGGAATTCATTTTAATTAAATTTATATTTATTAAGTATGTAAATAACAAATCAAGACGAATTTTCAGCTTTCGCGCCAATTTTCTATTTGTCATCTGTGCCGAAAGGCAAACGCATTTATGGCTATACAGCCACGTGAATGCAATTTGTGCTAAGCAAAGAGACTTACTTTGGTATGCCAAGAATGATAGATCCAATCAAAGAGTATTTATTAACCCTAGCACGCCATTTCATACGACATTGCTGGAGCGTTGTAATGTTCCAAATTCAAAAAACGTTCTTGTAATGGATTTGATTTAAATAATTCGATACTTCGCGTGTTCTTTTTTTCGAAAGTAATGACAATATTTCCATGTTTAAGAAAAATAATTTTTCTAAGCAAACAAAACTGGTGCCTTATCCTATGTTGCGGTCGGCTTCTAGTCGACCCGGATGCAGTAGAATACCAGTATTTTACATGGCAGTTGACAGAAACAATAATATAATCTGTTTATATGGTTCGTGGCTAACCACACGGGTCGATAGATAGATAGCTTCATTTATTTGCCTGAAATATGGTATTTTACAGATTTTATAATACATACACAGTTCTTCATATTCCACCTACAAAATTCGGTATGCAACTAATGTGAATACCATGCAGGGCTTTAAATACCGGTAAATTTTCATAACGTTACCTTGTATTGACAGAGTTAACGTTATTATTAAAATACCGGTAATCGATTTAACGTTATTTATGCGACTATTAATTTTATCGTTATTTTAAACGGGTGAGATGTAAGTAGTGGGGCCTGAGGCGTGCGGCGCGGCAGGAGCCCGCCCTCGCGCTTCTCTGATGCCGTGGCGATCAAAACGTTGCCTGAATCTGCCTGATTCTTACCCACAGAAGGGCAACGTAGCTAAATTAACGTTAGTTGTCGTATTTTTGTTAATGTTAATTAACGCCAACTCGCACTAAGCGTTTTCAAACGTCTTTTATAATGCGCACAGCAAAGGAGTGGAACTCTCTGCCTGCGTCTGTGTTTCCGAACGCATACAACCCTAATCTATTCAAAGTGAGAGTGAACAGGCTTCTTCTGGGTAAGCTCACTCCATCGTAGACTTTGTCTCTGTCATCCAGACCTAGACTAAAGTCAAGAGCAAACTCATAGGAGAATAAAAAAATAAAATAAAATATGGTAAATGGTAATGTTATCAAGTAACGTTAAATTTTTGTAACGTTAGTAGGTATAACATTGAAATTTAACGTTACGTAACGGTTATTATTTTGTTATTTGGTAACGTGTTAACGTTACCAAATAACAAAATAAAACCTGGTAAGCCAAAAGCCCTGGTACCATGGAGTCGTTTATTATGTTATTATGATTTATGTTGACTTGAAAGAGCATGGCAGTTGAGAGTATGTCATGCTCACTTAGATGTCTCACTGATGGTGGCGCGTGTGTTAGATCAGTCGGTTCCCTACAAAATGGTTGAGCTGGATGGTGCTGATCCACGCGTCATGTTCGTGAACGAGCGCCGTCAGTTGGGACTGGTCATCTCTTGACTGCCAGGGCTTATTTTTAACTTTATATTTTGAATTGTTTTATTAGTTTTTACATTGTCTCACATATAGAAGCAACAATTTCCTGCCTTTTATGTCTACTATATGATAAATTAACATAATATTTCATCAAATTATATATTTTTCACTACATGTTAACCTTAATTTGCGTATTCAAAACATTATTTTGTTTCTTATATTTTTATAAGGGCTGTTTAGCGGTTTTGCCAGTGCCTTTGCCAGCGCGCGGAGAGAAGAAAATACAAAACCAGCGCGCCATGTTCCATAAATATTTGTTAACGTTTTCGTTGTCTTGTTACTTTCTATCAAAAATACAAAATGTAACGTATTGTCTACAACCGACGCGGAACAGTTTTTTTTTTAAAAAAACGTCCGGATAGTCACTACCTGGCAACGAAGGTCAGTTCAACTTTAAAAATCTATAAGTATCAACTCGATAATTACGTTATTGTAGCATACATTTTTACAACAAGTCTGTTTTTTCCCTCGCAAGTGTGTTGAAAAACGTCGTATAAAACGCGTGTGCATTGATCATTACACACTCGGCTCCCTTATCGCGTTCGTCTGCACCTCGCGCGAATAATACCGCCTCGAGTGTAATGATCAATATAGCACACTTGTATCATAATGTACTATTATAACATGAGGGGGTAGCAGCAAATACTTAACTACGCGCTCAGCGTAAGTGCGACCGTCGACCGGTGCATGCGGTAGTTCGGGTGATCGCGTGTGGCGCCAGTGCTGCCAGGTCCATTCGAGTGTTGGGCGCTAACTCACTCATAAAAGCGCTAGATTCCGCTACACAAGTGTGAATTTTTAAATGCGCTAGTTTTTATCCTATTTTTTTAATAATGAGTTAGAAATACATAAAGAAATATTTATTGATAATTTATTACAAAAACTTGAATTATAAAAATAAAAAAAACTATTAGTATTACCACAGATTAATACAGATACCACAGATTAATAGAGATGGGACACTCCGCAGTTTAAGTATGAAGCTATATGTACGCGGCGGACCCATCTCACTGGGCCAATTCAGTAGGACTTACGTGCGCCGCCGGCATAAGAGTTACACGATAGAGAGGCAACTTGTAGGTGAATATAACTGTAGGTAATAAGCGTTGTGCGACCTGAATAGCACTTTATTGTGTCGTAGCAAGTCTCTTTTTACTTAAATGATTTTGCGGAGTGTCCCATCTGTATTGATCTGTGGTATTACTGACAACATACTATGTCTGAAAAAATATTATTCGTTAAAAATGGTAATAAATAAACACAACTATGTAGGTTTAAATTAATTATCTATCCAGATACCAATATTTTGTTATAGCGCTAGATTTTCAGTTCGGAGTTAACAGAAAATAATGGGAGTTGATTGGCCTAAAATTGCGCTAGATCTAGCCCCGAAAGCGCTAAAATGGCAGCACTGTAAGGCGCTCATCATAAGCTTAACCTGTTTATTATAACACTAGTGACCCGCCCCTGCTGCACCCGGTTTTTACGACTTGACAAAACATCGAGATCTCTTTATACTCGTATGTAAGTTTTATATCTTTCTTATTCTTTTCCGTGTGATTAGTGACTAAACTGGTGTCATAGTTTTTATGCCGCCTATGGGCCTCTGACTTGGCAACACATGCCGTTGAGAAATATCTCTAAGGCGGTTTCTTCATGATGTTTTCCTTTACCGTTTTCTAAGCAAGTGATAATTACACAATACGCACAGGAATCTGAAAAGTCAAAGATGAAAAAATATTGGTTGTCTGTAAAGTCGGTTTACGGACGATAATTTTACGTGATAACAAAAATAATTGTACATTACTTACCAAGGGCTGTAAAAGAATGAAAGCCCGAAATCGCAGGTATTTGTGACCCGAGCCGCAGCCGAGGGTTGTAAATATGCGATAGAGGGCTTTCTTTTTACTGCCCGTGGTGAGTACACAATTTTATGTCTTCACCTGGCCACAATGCGAGTTTTACTGTACGCGTAGCGTGCGGTAAGACTCACATTATGGCTAGGTGTGACGTAAAATGTATTTACATTTTTTTAAATTAATCTTTGGTTAAAATTGTGTGTACAATACAGGTACACCTCAGTTTGCTAAGTAGGTACCTATTTGATGAAGTATAACTTCTTAGACGGTGATTCGATAATTGGACGAGTGACATTTCAAGGACGCGCCACGTTTAGGTACATTTCGTTACATGAGAGAGAAGAAAGATAACTCTCTCTCTGTCTCTCACATTAAATCTCATATTCTTTATTTTTAAGAAGATTCGCTTGCATCATGTGTACGGTGCTGAACGCGCAATTTTTTTAATCTGTAGCGTAAATTGTGTGTACTTTAGGTACACTTCTCACACACTCTCTTCTTGATACAGGTTTTTATATAAACTTACCTCAGGCTCCAGTCTCTCACAAAGTTAGCTCCTTGTTCGTGCACTTCCTACTGACAAAGTTTAGCTTTAAGTTCATAACTTGTGTGGAGAAAACAAACGTTTTATATTATATGTTTACATACGTCGGGACCCTGGGGTCCCGGACCTTTGGAAGGCGTACGAGGGGCCGAAGCCAACTCGCAGAGGCCCGTTAGACGCTTTTTAATTAAATGAGGCACCAACCGACGATTATCCCTGTACGCACTATGCAAGTGCACCCAAAGACAACCCCCGGTTGGTGTAGAACTATTGCAGAATATGGAACCAAAGATATTGGACTATGGGTTTGGGCGGTTAAAATGGACTGGTTACCTAAAACTATGAAAGGACTATGGCCCCTGCCTGATCAATGTTTTATTATACACGGATAAAATGGCAGGGGGTGACTTGCACACTCAATAATGGGCCCCCGAAAACGGTCACTAGCACATAGTGACGTAGCGACAAGGGGGCAACATATCCTGAGGTGCTCGAGGAGTGGAGAGGTATTCCACGGCTCTCAGAACAATCCCAGAGCCCGGAAGATGGTCAAGATCCCTACAAGCACTTACTGGAATACTTCCTTCCTCCGAGCATGTTTGCTCTTGCGAATCTCCACTCAAGCCGGCCAATAAAGGCAAGAATGAGGTGGGAGCTCAGTTCCTCGTCAGTGTTCACTCCAGCCGGCCAATAAAGGCCAGCCAGAGATGAGGAACATGACTGCTCCCGGGAGATAGGGTCCGTGGGGTAGCAACTGCCCAACAGCTCGCCACATGATGCCCTGCGGGTATCTGTATCTCTCTTGGTCTGGCTCCTCACCCTAGACATGTTCCGGTAAACTCTACCGGCACAGACATTATTACTTCTGGTTGATACGTAGTTACTTATTTATTTATTTCTAGCGAAAATTGTGTGTACAACTATAAATACTCTTCTGTGTGATCCTCCTGGGAATTTAAGTGTGATGTTATGTTATGCGCGATTTTGACGATCTACAAAACGTTGGCAGGCCTCCGTCACTCCATGTACTTGCGCGCTATAATATCCTACTGCCCGGCCGAGCGGTCTCGGGCCGTTTGCGGACCAAATTCATTGCGGTTTTCGCAAGCGAAACGCACGCACGTTGTTCAATTTTAATCGTTCCATTCGTTCGTATGCGTACCTACGATGCCGTCTGGTGCCTTATGTGCTGTGCTCACATGTAACTTTAATAGATTTATTTTACCTACACACTGACCTCTATAATTATTTTTTATCTAGATGTATTGCACAGTCAGCACCAATTTATTAAATAAATATTTTATCCACGACACACTTTAAAACTACCACCTATAGTCAGAACACATTCACAGTTCTCAATAACATAGACACAAAAAGTTATGTTAATTTAATTTTATCGAAGAGGCATCCCTGCGATTGCTGTGGGATCGCGCGGTGCGAAGCAATCACAACTGTACGCTTGAGCATTTAGGCACATTTTAGCATGCAGCGGTTGCTGACGCGACAGAGTAGGCTATTATAGCAGTAGGTATTGGAAATTTTCTACTGAGTGAAGTATCTGTTACGTAGTAACTATTTAGTAATCTGTGACGTTGGTATGTTGCCGAATCGGCACGCCTAGCGACGAAACCTCATTTTGTGATAAAAAAGTAGGCAGTCATAATGGACTGCCGACAGAAGTGAAAATTCAAAACTTTGGAATAACCGACAGTCTGGACACATCACGAGCATGACGCGCATTTCGGTGACGTGGTGACGCGAACCCATAAGTTTTTGCCCCGCCAAAAATCGCTCAACGCAGCTAAAGAAGTTTTCATTTAAAAAATGGCTGACTTATATATTCAATTCAATTCAATTCAAAACATTTATTTCAGACATAGTCCATATACTGTTAGTAACACAAAAAACCTTATAAAGCTATTGTTAGTCATACAACAAAAAGAAAGCCACAGGAAGAAATAAAGATAAAAATAAAAATCACAAAATGGCACCGCAATGGAGTGCTGGTTTAAGGCAAGTCCTGGACGCGTCCACCCACCGTGTGTAGTCGCAACCAGTGCCTCCACATCGGGGAGTCCCAGCGGCCCACGAACGCGCTCAGAAGGCTGTTCGAGCTGGCCCGCATGCGCTTCAAAATAGCCGCAAAACGCTTCCGCATGATGGCATGAAACCCATCCACGCCATCTCAAAACTCAAACTCAAACCATTTATTTCAAATAAACCAATTACAGGCACTTTTGAATTGTCAACGGGTCGGTCAGTCAGAAAGATGAAGCTAGTTGCCCATTCCAAAGCGTTGTAGGTTCCTATGGAGAAGAACGGACAAGAAACTCCACGGACACTCTTTTAAAACAAAATATTGTTACAAAATATGGGTTACATCATTCATGTTGAAGTTATACATGTGAGGACAATGTAGAAAGACGTGCACGTTAGAAGCGTCCGTAATAAAAACAATTCAAAAATTAAAGTATATTAAATCATCATCATCATTGCCATATATGCCATCGAATGTCCTATGACCCGATGCCGGTTCAAAATGCGCGGTTTTCGATTCTTCTTAAGAGCACTATCGCGAGTCCACTCCTTTAAAAAAAAGATCATCTCGTGACTGAGAAGGAATTATGAAAAACGGCAAACTCAAACTCAAACTCAAACTCAAAGCATTTATTTCAAATAAACCAATTACAGGCACTTTTGAATTGTCAAGGGGTCGGTCAGTCAGAAAGATGAAGCTAGTTGCCCATTCCAAAGCGTAGTAGGTTCCTATGGAGAAGAACGGACAAGAAACTCCATGGACACTCTTTTAAAACAAAATATTGTTACAAAATATGGGTTACATCATTCATGTTGAAGTTATACATGCAACGGCTGTACCAGCTGCCTCGGGTAAGTGTGTCTAGAATTTTCTAATACCTTTTACAAAGTTTCATATTGAGACACGAAGCAACTAAATACGATCTAGAGGAATGTGGCCTTTTTTCTTTAGATCTAATTTTGTGGCTTCCGTGTCTCAATATGAAACTTTATAAAAGGTATTAGAAAATTCTAGACACACTTACCGAGGCAGCTGATACAGGCGTTTTTCATAATTAGGGTTCCGTAGTCAACAACGAACCCTTATAGCATCGCCATGTCCGTCTGTCTGTCTGTTTGTCCGCGGCTTAGCTCAAAAACTATTGGTACTAGAAAGTTGTAATTTCGCATGAGTATACACGTTAATGACGCCGAAAAAGTAGTAAAATAAAATTTAGATAATAATAATTATTTAGGGTACCTCCCCTACATGTAAAGTGGGGATGATAATTTTTCGTTTTTTCGTCCTTCCCATAGTGTGTGGGATATCGTTGGATAGTTCTTTAAAAAATATTAGGGGTTTGGAAAGACCGTTTTTTGATTAAGTGAACCGTTCGTGACTTATCAAGCTTTAAAGTACCAATTTTCGTTAGATTCAAGTGTCCCCCCCTCTACCAACTAAACGGTTGTAGTTAGAAATTCAAATATCACGGCAGTAGTACCTATATATAACGAAGTTAACAGAAAAACTGTCACAGCTAAGTAGGCTTTACAATTAACCGAGTAATTGGCGACCAACTTACATTTACAGTTGAAAAAAATGTTCTCCCATACATTTTGTATAAGAAAACATGTTTTTCAACTACATGATAAGTTTGTTCTTGGGATAAATTCATCCCAACTATGGAACCCTTCATTGTGCGTGGTCCGACACGCACTTGGCCGGTTTTCCTTCTCAGTCAAGAGATAATCTTTTTTTATAGGAGTGGCACTAGTTTACCCGAGATAGCGCTCTTAAGAGCCATATCTCACCGGGACGCCATGGCGACATCGTCAGATCGACTATATGTATACAGCTATATTATAGGTATGAGAAACAGGGTGTAAAGTTCACTCATACTCTATGGAAAAGGGAGGATCCTCCGACCAGACGGGTGTTGTGTCTCGTGGGCAACTGGCCAACGGTTGATGTCGGGATGTTGTTTATATGCTAGTCGCGCGGTAAACTCTGATTGCGCGATGCAGGATTTGTGACGTCAGGTCTTTGATGCGTAGTTCGCATGTGGCGTTGTATACCACACAGCTGTATAGTGCTCACCTGGCTTCCGCTTGGTTACGCAGTTAACCATATATTTTGTTGGCGACGCGACCTGGCTGCGCTGCCACGGCATTTCGGTGGGGTATGGCTCTAAATACTGTGATTGGATGTGGCATTGTTGAGTGAGACTTACTGTTCGCCTGTATCATTCTGCTGGGCGAAGCGCTGTGATCCAAGGCTTATGTGGACCACTGGTCATTTGATTTATCCAGTTCGTTCGTCTCGCCATCTTCTACGGCAGGCACGGGCAAGTTGCGTGCCTAACTTTACTATATTAATGCAGTCGCTGGCCATAGCAGGATATATTTATCTATATATTTGGTTATTAATGAAGTTAATTTATGTGTTAATGTGATATTTGTGTTTGAACTTCAGAAACAAGTTTATCAATATCTGGACGAATTCCAGTTGTACAGAGGCGTTAGTCTCATACGGCATTTCGACTTATAAGTCTTCATTATCGAGAAGAATTGTTCCCATTTATATATACTTCCAAAAAGGCAAACAATTCTTCTCGCGAACGCTTTCAGTTGTTTCTATTTCTGTGTTTTGTAAAACTCGTACAATACTCAATACTCAATATCTTTATTGCTTTTCCATAATGTGTACTTAGGTCCATACAGGTCCATATCTTCAAATTTTTGTTCAAGTTTGTGTCTTCCTGAAGCTCATATTATCTTTAGCTCTATAGTTACAGCGCGTACCCTTTTTTCGCGCGAAATTTGAAAAAACCGAGGCGGACCGGCGCGGGCCGTACGTTGCCGATACGTGTTCTACGGGTGTAGTGTATCCAAAATTATTAATATCCAATCCAACCGAAAACAAACAAACAGGCGTATCACCACTCGTGGATTTTAAAACTACAAAAAAGTTCACAAAACCCTCCCGTGTCTAAACTGTGAAAGAATCCCGAAGTCCGAAGACCGAAGAAAAACGAACATTACCGAAGAAATAAGTGAAACTCAAGTGTGTTTTCTTTCTGCAGGCCGAGTTGTGGCGCCGAAATTTCGCCTAAAAGACGAAGACTATAAAAAAATCGGCGAAATATATCATTGTACCAGATGCGACAAGACGTACGAAAAATTTAACACACTGAAATTTCATATGAAGACGAAACATTATAAGATTCCGAGATATAAATGCTCAATTTGTATGGAAGAGTTCATGACGCCTGCGCCGTTAACTGTTCATAAACTCGAAGCGCACAATGTAGATGACAGATTCAATTGCAGAGCATGCAATAAAATTTTCAATACAAAAGTGCAGTTACGTAAACACATCAACAATTTCCACATGCTGGGAGAGAGGTATAAGTGCGAATTCTGTGATTACGAGTCCTTTAGTTTCGAAGGCATGTACAAACATAAGTTTAAACATAAGACTGTGAAGGACTACCATTGCAAATTTTGTAGAAAATCTTTTTTGAGGAAGACAACGTTGGATTTGCATGAGAGGATACATACTGGGGATCGGAGGAAAGTTTGCACTGTATGTGGACAAGCGTTTGTGCAAAAAGCAAGTTTGAATTATCACATGACGAAATATCATCCTGAGGTCAATTTTTAGCAGGCGATTTTAAATCGCACCCTAATTGCGTTTCAATCACAATCTGATTGTTGTTGAAGGAAATTTCTAATCACGTGGCTGTACTGTCCAAATGTATGGCATTGCGATCAATTGGCAGTTTTTGTGCGCCACGCAAGTACCCCGTCGGTTTCTGAAATGCTCCTGAAAGCAATTTGGTAACAGACTATCGAAATCATCAAGAAAACTTTTTAAATTCTCGGGTAGAATATATAATGTTTGCTTTTTATCATAGACTGGTTGGGAATAAAAATGTTAAATATTTTGTGTTTTTCTATAAGGGGGTGCGGTAAGGTAGCCAGCGAAATTCAAATTTGCTTTGTTAGTCAATGTCAGGTTGTATTATGTTGATGAAAATAAGAAAAAAGAAGATATTAAAAAAGAATCAGCATTATCTCCAACTAGAATTGCCCTCAAATGTAATGATTAATTGCCCTCAAATGTAATGATTAATTGCCCTCAAATGTAATGAAAATAGTCAGTCAATGACTTGGTCTTAGTGATGATTTTATTTTCTTTTTCTTTTTTCTTTCCTGGCGCTTTTGCGTTCAACATAAATAATCAAAATGTAAACGTTTCTAAACAATGTATGACGCAATATTATACCTTACCATGTTCTATTATAAATAGTATTTCAGTGCGTTTTCATACCGTTATGTGGTATGTAAACATTGCTATTTTTTAAACAAATTGTTAGTTTACTGAAAGGTGCTAAATAAATGTTGTAATTAAAAATTCTTGTTTTGTATAAAAACAATTTTTTTTTTTGTTAAATTTGTAATTTTTTCGGAATAGGCTTCTTTACCACCTATAGGTGTAACTCTTAAAATATTTCGTGTTTGAATAGATAATATATACAGGCTAACTTACCTTTCAGGAAGGCTAACTGTCGTAATTAAAAACGTTCAAAATATCATCTCAGCAAAGTCAAATGATTTTATTCATTCTAATCTCATTACTAAAATGTAGCGAACTAACCATCTTATTCTACCACCCTATTGTATTGAAACCTACATTTACGAATAAATTTGATTTGATTTGATCTCAATCTGTCAAAAATACCTCTAATTTACCAAAATTTTTGACAAGTTTTTGACATTGATTGTCACTGAGATGACAATGTCATCTCAGTGACAACCAGGCTAGATTTTGAACGTTCTTAATTCCTTCTTAAAGGTTGCGGAAAAAAAAATGGCGATGGGTGGCTGTACCACTAAAGTTCTAACCCCTTTCTACTAACGCAGGAATCGTGTTTATTTATGTTTTTGAATGGCAAACAACCAGAAATCTGTGTCTGTTCACTTATTTATTGAGGAATCGGTTAAGACAATGCAGTTTTTTTTTTTAATATTATTTATATTCTACATCTGTTTTATTTAAAAAAAGTTTATATTTCCATCAACATTTACAACGAAATTTTTAAATGTCAATTTAAAGTTTAACCTTAATAAAAAAATTACTAGCCATGTGCCAGTTACATATGTAAGGAACTTATGCAAGAAAAGTCAACCCAGTAATAAATCATCACAAATGTTACATTATTGTATTGTGCATCACTATTTTTAATTATAATTTAAGAATTTAAATAAATTGTTTTCTAAATGTAAAGGAAATTTGTGTTTTTTTTTTTTTTTTTGTAATCCTTTATTATCGTCGGCGTATTCTATGATTCGTCACCATACAAATGTCGTCGTCTGTTTGCAAACGCTCGCTGTTTTTTGAAATGCCGAAGGCATCGTTATTTTTTAATAGTCTATGGAATACAAATAATTATTCGAACGCTTTTTTTAAAATGCGCTGCTCTAGCTCATTCCGTGATAAAACATTAGCCAGTAAAGGTGTGACCAAACATAAAGCGGCAATAGTGCGCGGCTGCCGCGCGCGGCTGCCCGCGCTATGATTGAACGACTGCCGCGCGCGGCAGCCGCGAGCTACTTGACGCGCACGGCGAACGCCGCGAACGGTGTACTGTTGGTTCCCCAGTCGTTGTGTGCGGACGGACGTATTTTATCAAGTAAAATGGATAACGAAACAGCAATTCGTCTTATTGAAATATATGGCTCCCATAGTCCATTATGGGATACTAGGGAGCTAAAACACACGCGGCCGCTTTCATTGTGGTTTGAATACGAAATAAAGAGCGCGGCGTATCTCGGACATGCCGCGCAGCACTGCCGCGCAGAAGGTCTAAACTATTCGCACGGCAAATTTGTGTCTTGCGAATGCCGCGCGTAGCTGCCGCGCACCTTGCACGCCGTGTTTAGACACACCATAACACGCTTGCGGGCTGAGGACCCAGAGAGTGCCCCACATACATTACAGTATCACTCGTAGAAGGTGTTACCAGAAAAAGTTGATAAATAGTCTCGTAACTATGACGAACCAGTCAAAGAATCCCGAAATCCGAAGATTAACGAACATCACCGAAGAAATAAATGAAAATCAAGTGTGTTTTCTGTCTGCAGACGGAGTTGTGGCGCCTTTACTGTCTGCAGACCGAGTTGAGGTTGAGGTGCCTTTATTACATGCAGGCGCAGTTGAAGGTGAGGTGCCTTTACTACCTGCAGGCCGATTTGTGTCGCCTTTTCTGTCTGAAGGCCGAATTGTGCCGCCGAAATTTTTCCTAAGAGACGGAGACTATAACAAAGAAGGCGACATATACCATTGTACGAAATGTGAAAAGACATACGACAAAATGGATTCACTGAGAATGCATGTGAAGCTGAAACATTATAAGATTCCCAGATATAAATGCTCAATTTGTATTGAAGAATTTATGACCCTTTCGCCACTGATCGTTCACAAACTGGAAGTACATAACATTGACGAGAGAGTCAAATGTAGTGTGTGCAGTAAAGTCTTCAATACGAAAACTCAGTTATCGATACATATCAGTCATTTCCACATGCTCGGGGAAATTGGACAGAGGTATAAGTGCGAATTTTGTGATTACGTGACCTTTAAATACGTAGCATTGTACAAACATAAGTTCAAGCATAAGACCGTGAAGGATCACCATTGTAGATTTTGTAAGAAATCGTTTATCAGGAGGTCAACGTTGAATTTGCATGAAAAGATACATACTGATGATCGAAGGAAAGTTTGCACTCTATGTGGACAAGCGTTTGTGCAAAAAGCAAGTTTGAATTACCATATGGCGAAATATCATCCTGAGGTCAATTTTTAGCAGGCAATTTTGAAGTCATCGTTAACGGTATTACAACGGCTCGACTCGCAAACTATCTCGACCCCGACAATAGGGATGTGTCCTGTGTAAAAAAAAGAAACACTGTTTAGTCCGTCAATCAGATAATAAAAAAATATTAGACACGTATTTTTTGCTTTATCATATTAATAAAAAATGACTTACATAAAACACATTAAACTTGGGGAGTGGGGGCTCGTTACGTCACAGATACGTATAAAATCTAGTGAAAAGTGACGTCATGCCACATTTGAACTCCAATGTGTCGCCGTAATGTTTTGATTACGTAAAAAAAAAAAAAAGTCTTATAGTTTTTAATAATGTACATGACGGACAAAGAATATTTTTTTAGTCATCATCCCTATTCAAGCTCATGAAAACTCAAATCCGACCACTTTTGAACCAATTAGTCCAAGACCGAGCGTAGCGAGCTCGGCAACTAAGAGTGCTCGAAGGTAAGGTTTGAAGAAGATGACGAAGGCTATGTTGGGGTCGGCAGTCTAACCGGATGCAACTGAATACCAGTATTTTACAAGGAGCGTCTGACTGACCTCCACAACCCAGTTATTGGGTAATACGATACACTTGGTAAGACAGGTTGTCAGACTTTCGCTGCTTCTGACGACCCGTAATTACTGTCAAAGATCCACGAATGACAGCCGGGACCAACGGCCGTGCTTTCTGAGGCACGGAGGGGTCTCGGTATGTGAAGATGGTCACCCATCCATGGATCAACCGCGGCAAGTGTAGCTTAACCGGATCGATCGACCTGTGCGACTTTTATTACTAAGTCACAAGCCCCTCTTATTATGATAATGATTAAAGTAAATATTGTTCGCACTTTGGACTTGAGTGGTCGGGGTCGGGTTTTCCGGGTCGATGTGTCCTAGGGTTGGGATGTCCCGGGTCGAGTTGTCAGGTAAATTTGCCCGCGTCGAGAAGTAAATATTGTTCCCATTTTGGACTTGAGTGGTCGGATTTGAGTTGTCCTAGGATTGAGTTGTCGCAGAGTCGAGTTGTCGTAGAATCGTTTTGGCAGTTGTGTTGATTAGATTTTTTTAAACCATTTGTTAGAGATAGTATGCGACTAATCTCATACTGTCTCTTATTAGTTTATGGTGTATTGTAGCGAAAGACTTTAGAATGACTTCATGGAGACCAACCATGGGATCGCGAAAAACAATCAGCTGTTCCATACATTTTGTCGAGTTATATAAACATAAAGTATGGAACAGCTGATTATTTTGATGTTCATAATTGTTATGAGTACAATGACCTCTTCGGGTTTTGAGTGTTTTAATTACAGTAGAGTTTAGAAGTAAAATTGTATTCTACAAAAAAAAAAAAATGTCCTTTGATGTGTTCTTCGTTAAATTAATATTTTGTTTAATTTAAATGCTCATTTGTCAGCAACTGGAACTCCATTGGAACTGGGATGTCATATAATTTTATTGTACATCACTAGTTTAAATGATAATTTTAAAATTTGAATAAATTGTTGTCTCAATGTCAAAGAATTATGTGTTTTTTTTAATAAATCCTGTATTATTATTACAATTGTACTCAATTGTCGCAAATTTTATATCGTTTGATTCGTCATAATACAAACTGCGTCGCCCGTTTGCAAACGCTCGCAGTTCTGTGATTGATATGCCAAAGGCAAATTATGAAGGGTTTTTAATAACTTGTTGTTTTTTCCACCACCTGTGGCGATGTCCTAGGTCATTCCGTGATAGAACATGGCTAATGTTTTATCACGGAATGACCTAGGACATCGCCTTCACATATCAGAAACACGCAAGCGGGCTGATTGATGGCCCAGGGAGCGCCGCACGTACAGTATCGCCACTCGTGGAGGCAGTTTAACAGAAAAAGTTGGAAAATTGTGTCGTAACTATGATGAACTAGTCAAAGAATCCCGAAGTCCGAAGATAAACGAACATCACCGAAGAAATAAGTGAAACTCAAGCGTGTTTTCTTTCTTCAGACCGAGTTGTGGCGCCAAAATATTACCTAAAGGAAGAGGAAGACTATAAAAAAGTCGACGACATATACCATTGTACCAGATGCGACAAGAAATACAGCGGATCAAGCTCACTGGGCAAACATGTGAGGAAGAATCATTTTAAAATTCCGAGATATAAATGCTCAATTTGTATTGAATCATTTCTTACGCTTGCGCCTTTGACCGTCCATAAACTCAAAGTGCATAACGTAGACGATAGAGCCGAATGTAGTGCGTGCTTTACAAGGTTCAATACAAAAAGGCAGTTAACGAATCATATCAACCTTTTCCACATGCTCGGAGAAGTTGGAAAGAGGTATAAGTGCGAACTTTGTGATTTTGAGACCTTTAAAACTCCTGCTATGTACAGTCATAAGTTTATGCATAAGACGGTGAAGGACTACCATTGTAGATTTTGTAAGAAATCGTTTAAGAGGCACTCCACGTTGAATTTCCACGAGCGGATACATACTGGGGATCGCAGGAAAGTTTGCAATGAATGTGGAAAAGATTTTGTGCAAAAAGCAAGTTTGAATTATCACATGACGATATATCATCCCGAGGTCAATTTTTAGCCGAAAATTTTGAAGTCTTTAAAAGTCGACGGTTCGACCCCGAACTATCTCGACCGGGGCTACTCGACTCTAGTACAACTCGACGTCGTGAATGCGACCCTGACAAGTTGCCCATCATAAATCGGAGCCCCGCGTAAGGCTGGGCTCCTATTTATGATAATGATTAAAATAAATATTGTTCCTATGTTGTACAGTTGTACTCGAATGGTCAGGGTCGAGATGCCTGAATTCGGGTTCTCCTAGGTTTGAGTTGTAGAATAATTAAGTTATAATAATGTTTAATGCATGTTAATTTAGGATGATAAGGGCACGCGAATGAAAAATTTCAATGCTTGTAAAAGGCTGTTAAGTCATAAGTACTAACATAACACCAACATTGTACATTTAGTTCGCAATAAACGTTTTGACTTTGAGAATCGTTTTGACGGCAAATTTTTGTGTTGTCAAACTTTTAGAAACCGTTCACAGTATTCGACCAATCTCATGCGATCCCTGTCAATTTATGGTGTATTATTGTAGCGAAATAATTTTTAGAACGACATTATGAGAAATATTATGACAAAATTGAGAAAGACATTCAGCTGTTCCATACATTTTGCCGAGTTATGTAAACATAAATGTATGGAACAGCTGATTATTTTGGTGTTCATAATTGTTATGAGTACAATGACCTCTTCGGGTTTTGAGTTGTTTTAATTACACCTTGTATGGACAGTTTAGAAGTAACATAATATTCTACTAGTGTTTTGTAAAAAAAAAATCCTTTGATGTGTTTCCTTCTTTTCTTTACAACAAAATGCTCATTTGCCAGCAAACTGTGGAACTGGTTTAACTGGAACATATCCAGCAGGGAAATTGCGTAACACAAATAAAACGGCAATCGATCGCAATCCCTTTCATTTTGAAATCGATTGCTTGATAGGTTTGAAAAAATCGTTGCCTCAACAACGTATATTACGCAATGAAAGTGATTGACCTGTCGAAATGAAAAGCATTGAAATCAATTGCCATGTTATTTACGCAATTATCCCGCTGTTAATAAATGATCACAAATGTTATATTATTTTATTGTATCTAACTAGTTTAAATTATTATTTTAAGATTTGAATAAATTATTGTCTTTATGCAAGGGAATTTTGTGTTTTTTTTTTTTTAATCTAGCACGTTGCAATTGTAAATATCGTATGATTCGCCATTAAATAAACAGCGTCGTCTGTTTACTAATGCTCAGTGATTTGTGAAATGCCGAAGTCAAATTGTTAAGTGATTCGTTAGTTAATGTGTCCATGAAAATCATTCGACCACTGCAAAATGGCGCGGCTTTTAATAATTAGTTCTATTTCCCACCACCTGTGGTGCTGCCCTAGCTCATTCCGTGATAAAACATTTGACAGTCAGCAAAACGGTAGCAGGTTGACGGGCCAGGGAGTAACGCATGTACATTACAATATCACCACTCGTGAAGGCCGTTTAACAGAAAAAGTTGGTAATTTGTCTCGTAACTATGACGAACCAGTCAAAGAATCCCGAAGTCCGATGATTAACGAACATCACCGAAGAAATAAATGAAAATCAAGTGTGTTTTCTGTCTGCAGAACGAGTTGTGGCGCCTTTACTGTCTGGAGACCAAGTTGAGGTTGAGGTGCCTTTACTATCTGCAGGCCGAGTTGAAGTTGAGGTGCCTTTACTTCAGGCCGCCTTGGCTGCAGGCCAGTTTGTGACGCCTTTTCTGTCTGAAGGCCGAATTGTGCCGCCGAAATTTTACCTAAGAGACGAAGATTATAAAAAAGAAGGCGACGTATACCATTGTGCGAAATGTGATAAGACATACAACAAAATGGAGTCACTGAGAATGCATATGAAGTTGAAACATTATAAGATTCCGAGATATAAATGCTCAATTTGCATTGAAAAATTTATGACGCTTCCGCCATTGATCGTTCACAAACTTGAAGTACATAACATTGACGATAGAGTCAAATGTAGTGTGTGCAATAAAATCTTCAATACGAAAAGGCAGTTAAAGAACCATATCAACCTTTTCCACATGCACGGAGAAATTGGACAGAGGTATAAGTGCGAATTTTGTGATTACGTGACCTTTAAATATGAAGCTATGTACAAACATAACTTTAGGCATAAGACCGTGAAGGATTACCACTGTAAATTTTGTAAGAAATCGTTTATGAGGAAGACAACATTGAATTTCCACGAGAGGATACATACTGGGGATCGGAGGAAAGTTTGCACTGTATGTGGACAAGCGTTTGTGCAAAAAGCAAGTTTGAATTATCATATGACGAAATATCATCCTGAGGTCAATTTTTAGAAGACTATTTTGAAGTCGTCTTTAAAAGTATCACGATGGTTCGACCCCGAACTATCTTGACCGGGATCACCGTCGATGTGATCTTGACAAGTTGCCCATCATAAATCGGAGCCCCGCCTAAGTGTACGGCCTGAGTGAAAACGCGTGCTCCGGGACGTTCAGCGTTGCGTGCAGGCGGCGAAAGAGCGTTTGCTGAGTGGCCTTAGTGCACGCTTAGCGTTCGTGTGAGCCGGTCACATTTTTCATCATGGCGTCGGGGTCGTACAATATTATTGATATGTATTTAGAAGTAAATGTGTGGTTAAAATATTTTTATAACTCGATAATTAAAGAAAGAAGGCTGTGTGGGGAGTTTTCTACGCAAACAAACTGGTTTGAACTGCACGCCACCGGCACTCAGGACACTCGCGAGGGATTGCATGTGTTTAACACGAACGCCGCACGCGCCGCCCCGTAGGACGCTCGAGTCGAGCGTGCACTCAGTTCGGACACTAAGGCTGGGCCCCTACTTATGATAATGATTAAAATAAATATTGTTCATATGTTGTACTCGAGTGGTCAGGGTCCGGGTAGTCGTTCGAGTCGAGATGCCTGGATTCAGGTTCTCCTGGGGTTGAGTTGTGACGGGGTCAAGTTGTCGTAGAATAATTAAGTTAGGCCTCTCGCCCACGGCGACTTTTTGTAGCGATGCTGTCGCGCGTCCGCATCGATACAGTCGCGAAGCGGTCGCTAGCTGTGTGCCCTCGCCCACGGGCCCAGATTCAGTCGCGATGCAAACGCGATGCTGTCGCGCTTCTGTCGCGATGCAAACGCGATTCAGTAACGGCACAGTTGCACTGATGCTCCACCCACGCGCCACCCTCCCTCCGTTCTCTCCCCGATGTGGTCCGACACGGTCGCGCGTTTGCATCGATACAGTCGCGATGCTGTAGCGCGTTGCAAATGCGACTAACACGCGTTAGTAGCGATGCTGTTTCGCGTTAACGAAGCGCGCGACAGCATCGCTACAAAAAGTCGCCGTGGGCGAGGGGCCTTATAATAATGTTTATTGCATGCTAATTTAGGATGATAAGGGCACGCGAATTAATAATTGCAATGCTTGTAAAGGGCTGCTTACATTTTACACTAAGTTCGCAATAAACGTTTGGACTTTGACTTTGAGAATAGTTTTTACAGCAAATTGTGTTGTCAAACTTTTAGAAACCGTTCACAGCTTGCGACCAATCTCATGCTATTCCTGTCAGTTTATGGTGTGTTGTAGCTAAAGACATTTAAGAAAGACGTCATGGTGACAAACCATGGAATCGCGAAAAACAATCAGCTGTACTATACATATTAATGCGTTATGTGAACATAAATGTATGGAAAGCTTATTATTTGGTGTTCATAATTGTTATGAGGAGCTCGTGGCTAAGTAATAACAGCCGCACGGGTCGATCCGTCAGGTTAAGCTACGCTTGCCGGGGTTGGTCAGTGGATGGGTGACCATCTTTACATACCGAGACTCCTCCGTGCCTCGGAAAGCACGTTAAGCCGTTGGTCCCGTCTGTCATTCGTGGATCTTTGACAGTCGTTAAGGGTCGTCAGAAGCCCAAAAAGTCTGATAACCAGTCTTACCAAGGGGTATCGTGTTACCCAGTTACTGGGTTGTGGAGGTCAGATAGGCAGTCGCTCCATGTAAAATACAGATATTCAGCTGCATCCGGTTAGACTGGAAGCCGACCCCAACATAGTTGGGAAAAGGCTAGGCAGATTGATTAATTGTTATGAGTACAATGACCTCTTTTCGGGTTTTGAGTTGTTTTGATTACACCTTGTATGGACAGTTTAGAACTAAAATAATAAATCTAATAGTGTTTTGTAAAAATGTAAATTTCCTTTGATGTGTTGCCTTCGTAAATGAATATTTTCTTTACAACATAATGCTCATTTGCCAGCCAACTGGAACTTATCCAGCGGGGAGTTTGCGTAACACAAATAAAATGGCAATCCAACGCACTGTCTTTCATTTTGACAACCATTGCTTCATAGGTTTGAAGAACTCGTTGCCTCAACAACATAAATTACGCAATGAACATGACTGAACTGTGAAATGAAAGGCATTGCAATTGATTGCCATTTTATTTGCGCAATTATCACAAATGTTATATTATTTTATTGTACATTACTGATTTTAAATTATGAGTTTAAAATTTGAATAAATTGTTGTCTTAATGCAAGGGATTTTTTTTTTCATGCCCGTACAGGTGTCGTAAATATTGTATGTTTCGTCGTTATACAAACAGCGTCGTCTGTTTACAAACACTCAGTGATTTGTGAAATGCCGAAGTCAAATTGTTAAGTGATTCGTTAGTTAATGTGTCCATGAAAATCATTCGACCACTGCAAAATGGCGCGGGTTTTAATAACTAGTTCTATTTACCACCACCTATGGCGCTGCCCTAGCTCATTCCGTGATAAAACATTTGCCAGTCAGCAACACGCTAGCGGGCTGACGGTCCCGGGAGTACCGAACGTACATTACAATATCACCACTCGTGAAGGCCGTTTAACAGAAAAAGTTGGTAATTTGCCTCGTAACTATGACGAACCAGTCAAAGAATCCCGAAGTCCGATGATTAACGAACATAACCGAAGAAATAAGTGAAACTCAACTGTGTTTTCTGTCTGCAGACGGAGTTGTGGTGCCGAAATTTCACCTAAAAGACGAAGACTATAAAAAAAATGGCCAAGAATACCATTGTGCGAGATGTGAAAAGAGATACAGAGAATTGAGGACACTGAGAGCCCATGTGATGATGGAACATTATAAGATTCCGAGATATCAATGCTCAATTTGTATTGAATCATTTCTTACGCTTGCACCCTTGACCGTCCACAAACTCAAAGTGCATAATGTAGACGATAGATCCAAATGTAGTGTGTGCAATAAAACTTTTAATGTTAAAAGGGCGTTAACGAGTCATATGAATCATTTCCACATGCTCGGAAAGAAGCATAAGTGCGAAATTTGTGATTTTGAGACGTTTCGTTCTGGTAGTATGAAGAACCACATGTTAACACATAAGTCCGAAAAGGCATTCCATTGTAGGTTTTGTAAGAAATCGTTTAAGAGGAAGACAAACTTGAATTTCCATGAGAGGATACATACTGGGGATCGGAGGAAAGTTTGCTCTGTATGTGGACAAGCGTTTGTGCAAAAAGCAAGTTTGAATTATCACATGACGAAATATCATCCTGAGGTCAATTTTTAGAAGGCAATCTTGAAGTCGTCGTTAAAAGCATCACGACGGCTCTACCCTGAGCTATCTCGACCGGGCTACTCGACTCTAGGACAACTCGACTTCGTCAATGCGACCCTGACAAGTTGCTCATCATAAATCGGAGCCCCGCCAATGCTGGGCTCCTATTTATGATAATGATTTAAATAAATATTGTTCTAATCTTTTACTCGAGTGCTCAGTTTCGAGTGGTCCGTTTCGTGATTCCTTCTGATTGTAAAGTGTTCATAATTGTTATGAGTACAGTCAGTTACTGCTGCTGACACCCCTTACATAAATGGTTGAGATTTTTTTGAATACGTATCGATAGAATTTTATAATTCTTAATTTTATTTAATTACATATACGGAATCTACCCAAAACTAAATTTGTTAGTAAGAAAAACCTCAAACATTTGTGCCCCTTTGCACAAATGGTTGGGGTCTGTTATATTCGCTACAATCTATGCAGTCGGATTTGACGTTTCTCATTCTACATGCTGCGATGACTTTGTATGAACGTCCATGTAAGAAATCGAAAAGTCTAATTCATAATACTAATTAATTACTATGTTATCCATACACTATAACGATGAGTATCATTCGTAAACACCAAGTTTCACTTTATATTGGAAAAATGCACTCAAAAACACGAATTAATCGTTGATCAATATTCCGACATGACGTTATCAATGTCTTGTCTTTGGGTTCGTTACGGTATTGTTGTGACCGTTAAAGCCGCTTTTTTGACCGAATAAAATCGATGTTCTGAAAAATCGATGCTTTTACAAACATTACATTAGTGAACTTCTTTATTTACCCGACCCAACCACACTTAATTATTGTTAATTTTATTCCTGACTGGCGACCAGCCCCGGCTTTGCACGGGTGCATATCAGTGGCATGCCTAGGGCTTGCCTCTAGGTACGCCACTGGTGCATAATATACAATTACATAAACCTTCCGGAAGAATAGTTTGTCGGGTATTAGTTTATGTCTTGGTTTGGTCTTGAAACTCGTCCAAATATAAACTTAGTTGGGATTTATGTAATAACTGTTAAATATTACATATTCGTACGTCTAATAAAACAATATGCATCGAGAATCAGTTTTAAGCAATTTAGATATTGTCGATTACAAAGCCTAAGTATGATAAACCGATAAGACTCGAGAATCGATTTTCAAAGCAATCGATCGAGCAATCGATTTTTCTTTCCCATCACTACTCATAGTATTTTTATAACTGTCAAATCCGACTTCTTAGATTGTCACGATCTTAATTTCAGTAACTGACTGTACGATTTTTCGGGTTTTGCGTTCTAATAGTATTTTGTAAAAATAAAATAAAAGGTCCTTTGATGTGTTTCCACAAACATAATAAAACTAAACTATAATACATTAGCCAGTTAGCAACACGCTAGCTACTACTTACTACCCAAGGAGTGCCGCACATAAATTACAGTATCACCACTTGTGGAGGGTGTTCAGAAAAAGTTGATAAATTATCTCGTTACTATGACGAACCAGTCAGAGAATCCCGAAGTCCGATGATTAACGAACATCACTGAAGAAATAAGTGAAACTCAAGTGTGTTTTCTGTCTGCAGGCCGAGTTTTGGTGCCGAAATTTAAACTAAAAGACGAAGAATATAAAAAAAATGGCGAAGAATACCATTGTGCGAGATGTGAAAAGAGATACAGTCAATTGAGGACACTGAGAGCCCATGTGATGATGGAACATTATAAGATTCCGAAATATCAATGCTCAATCTGTATTGAATCATTTCGTACGCTTGCACCTTTGACCGCCCACAAATTCAAAGTGCATAACGTAGACGATAGAGCCCAGTGTAGTGCGTGCAATAAAATGTTCAATACAAAAAGGCAGTTAAAGAATCATATCAACGTTTTCCATATGCTCGGGGAAGTTGGAAAGAGGTATAAATGCGAGTTTTGTGATTATGAGACCTTTCACAAACGTGGATTGCACAGGCATAAGTTAACGCATAATACTGTGAAGGACCACCATTGTAGATTTTGTAAGAAATCGTTTAAGAGGAAGACAACGTTGAATTTCCACGAGAGGATACATACTGGGGATCGAAGGAAAGTTTGCACTGAATGTGGACAAGCATTTGTGCAAAAAGCAAGTTTGAATTATCACATGATGAAATATCATCCTGAGGTCAATTTTTAGAAGGCAATCTTGATGTCTAATCAATTCGAACCCTACACCTTGAACCCACGTCAACTCGTTCCCGACAAGTTTTGAACCAATTAGGCTAATAGCGAGCGAAGCAAGCTCGGCAAGTTAGGGCACCCGAAGGTGTGGTTCGAAGAAGATGACGGGGGCTAGAGTGAGCGAGAAAAGCGAGCGATTCAAGCCCCTATTGGGTTCCTTTAAACACTGCTTTCAGAAATAGGAGCCCGGCCCAGGGCAGGGCTCCACCGACTGCATAATCGATGATTATTAAGATATTTATTTTAATGATTATCATAATTTATGATAATTATTAAAATAAATATTGTTCCCATTTTGGATTGAGTGGTCGGGGTCGAGATGCCTGGATTCGAGTTGTCCTTGGGTTGAGTCGTCACTGGGTCGAGTTGTCTCGGAGTCGAGTTGTACTAGAATCGTTTTGACAGCAAATTTTTGTGTTGTTAACACAATAATTTACCGACATAGAAATAAGTTGACGAAGACATCAATCGACCAATCTCATGCTTTCTCTGTCAGTTTTTGGTGTAACTGCAAAATGGCGCGGCGACTTGCAATAACAATATTCTATTTTCCACCACTTGTACCGCTGTACTAGCTAAAACAGCGAGTCAGCATCACGCTAGCGGGCTTACGGCCTAGGGAGCGCCGCACGTATATTAGATTATCACCTTTCGTGGAGGTCGTTAAACAGAAAAAGTTGATGAATTGTCTCTTAACAGAAAAAGTTGGTAAATTGTCTCGTTACTATGACGAACCAGTCACAGAATCCCGAAGTCCGATGATTAACGAACATCACCGAAGAAATAAGTGAAACTCAAGTGTGTTTTCTGTCTGCAGGCCGAGTTTTGGTGCCGAAATTTGAACTAAAAGACGAAGAATATAAAAAAAATGGCGAAGAATACCATTGCACGAGATGTGACAAGACATACAAAACAATGAGGACACTGAGAGCCCATGTGATGTTGGAACATTATAAGATTCCGAAATATCAATGCTCAATTTGTATTGAATCATTTCGTACGCTTGCACCTTTGACCGCCCACAAATTCAAAGTGCATAACATAGACGATAGAGCCCAGTGTAGTGCTTGCAATAAAATGTTCAATACAAAAAGGCAGTTAAAGAATCATATCAACGTTTTCCATATGCTCGGGGAAGTTGGAAAGAGGTATAAGTGCGAGTTTTGTGATTATGAGACCTTTCACAAACGTGGATTGCACAGACATAAGTTAACGCATAAGACTGTGAAGGACCACCATTGTAGATTTTGTAAGAAATCGTTTAAGAGGAAGAATACGTTGAATTTCCACGAGAGGATACATACTGGGGATCGAAGGAAAGTTTGCACTGAATGTGGACAAGCATTTGTGCAAAAAGCAAGTTTGAATTATCACATGATGAAATATCATCCTGAGGTCAATTTTTAGAAGGCAATCTTGATGTCTAATCAATTCGAACCCTACACCTTGAGCCCACGTCAACTCGTTCCCGACAACTTTTGAACCAATTAGGCTAATAGCGAGCGAAGCAAGCTCGGCAAGTTAGGGCACCCGAAGGTGTGGTTCAAAGAAGATGACGGGGGCTAGAGTGAGCGAGAAAAGCGAGTGATTCAAGCCCCCATTCATTATTTTGGTATTGGGTTCCTTTAAACAATGCGTTCAGAAATAGGAGTCCCGCCTTGAAGGCGGGGCTCCACCGACTGCATAATCGACGATTATTATGATATTTATTTTAATAATTATGACAATTATTAAAATAAATATTGTTCCCATTTTGGATTGAGTGGTCGGGATCGAGATGTCCTTCGGTTGAGTCGTCACTGGGTCGAGTTGTACTAGAATCGTTTTGACAGCAAATGTTTGTGCTGTTAACACAAAAATTTACCGACTTTTAGAAATAGGTTGACGAAGACAGCAATCGACCAATCTCATACTTTCTCTGTCAGTTTTTGGTGCAAAATGGCGCGGTGACTTGCAATAACAATATTCTATTTTCCATCACTTGTACCGCTGTACTAGCTAAAACATTAGCGAGTCAGCATCACGCTAGCGGGCTTACGGCCTAGGGAGCGCCGCACGTACATTAGATTATCACCACTCGTGGAGGTCGTTAAACAGAAAAAGTTGATGAATTGTCTCTTAACTATGACGAACCAGTCAAAGAATCCCGAAGTTCAAAGATTAACAAACATCAGCGAAGAAATAAATGAAACTCAAGTGTGTTTTTGTCTGCAGACCGAGTTGTGGCGCCAAAATATTACCTTAAAGAAGACGAAGACTATAAAAAAGTCGACGACATATACCATTGTACCAGATGCGACAAGAAATACAGCGGATCAAGCTCACTGGGCAAACATGTGAGGAAGAATCATTTTAAAATTCCGAGATATAAATGCTCTATTTGTTATGAACCATTCTTGACGCTTGCGCCTTTGATCGTTCACAAACTGAACGCACATAACGTTGACGACAGAGTCAAGTGTAAAGTGTGCAATAAAATTTTGAATACGAAAAAGCAGTTAAAGGACCATATCAGCCGTTTACATAAGCTCGGGGAAGTTGGAGAGAGGAATGAGAAGGAAGATCATCTTAAGATTCCGAAATACAAGTGCACAATTTGTATTGAAAAATTCTCTTCGCTTGCAGTTTTCACCGTTCACAAACTCAAAATACATAACGTAGACGATAGATTCAAATGTAGTGCGTGCAATAGAATGTTCAATACAAAAAGGCCGTTAATGAGGCATATCAAATATTTCCACATGCTCGGGGAAGTTGGAAAGAGGTATAAGTGCGAATTTTGTGATTATGAGACCATTAAATCCGAAGCTATGTACAAACATAAGTTTATGCATAAGACCGCGAAGGACCAGCATTGTAGATTTTGTAAAAAATCGTTTAAGAGGAGGACAACGTTGAATTTGCATGAGAGGATACATACTGGAGATCGAAGAAAAGTTTGTACTGTATGTGGACAAGCATTTGTGCAAAAAGCAAGTTTGAATTATCATATGACGAAATATCATCCTGAGGTCAATATTTAGTTGGCAACTGTAAGTCGCCGTTGGTACATGCTTTCTGAAAGATTTCAGAAACAATTAGGTAGCCGACTCAAACTTTTTGTGATAAAACCGTATGACAGAGACAGCATGCGACTAATCTCATGCTTATCTCTGTCACTTAAGGTGTATTGTAGCGAGAGACTTTTTAAACTTTAAAAGTTAAGTTGATTTTGTGTAGAAATAACCCAAAACCCGAAAGTGGGTCGTTGTACTCAACCCAGAAATCTAGAATTCCCCAATACATAAATGTTACCAGCCTATAATTGTCGGATAAGTTATCTAGAACTTATTCAGGTTTGGTGAATCAAGTTATAAATAATCACAAATGTTACATTATTTCATTGTGCATCACTAGTTTTAATTATTGTTCTAGAATTTGAATAAATTGATTTCTTCATATAAAAGAGGTTGTGTTTTTTTTTTTTTAATCCTATTCTATACAATATTGTTGTCAGTTTATTGTACGATTCGCAATGACGTATTATATATAGACACGTTATAAACACACATCTCGGCGCTTAAAAACGGCGAAAATACTAGATAACTACTTATACGCGTAAAGAAAGGGAAAGAAAATATGACACCGTACGGCGGAATGCCTGTTGCTAGAGGGAGATAAATAAACATCTTCAGTTACGTCACAGGATAAGTAATAGTAAAATTACGTAGCGTCGCGCGACAGGTTGGTGCGTGACTGAGCGCAATGTGGCCAATTGGCTTCATTTCATGTTGCCATTTTAGAGTGCGGACAACGTATCTATAGTTTTATACATCATTGACGATTCGTCTGTTTGCAAACGGTCGCTGGTTTATGAAATTCCGAAGATAGATAGATAGAATACTATTTATTAAGTACACCATAAAAATTACAGATATAAATGTAGAACTGTTCTTTTAGGGATAAGACCGTCCTTATCGCTAAAAGCGATCTTTTACAGACAACCTTTGGGTCAAAAGTAGAAGGAGAGACGATACTGCAGGTAGTCAGTGGTATACTATTTATATATACCATAAATACATACAAACATAAAGCATATAGATACATACAATAATAAAACATGATACAAGAGCAAGGAACTTTAAGTAATGATGATGTTTAAGGAGAGAGGAAGTGATTTTTAACCAGAATTTTAGAAGTGGACAAAGATTGAGTACGCCCTATTGACACGGGCAAGGCATTCCATAACCGTACTGCTTGAACTGTAAAAGACTTGTCATAAAAGCTAGAAGGCAAGACTTGCCTTCTAGAACTACGTTATTTTAACTAACTAAAAATAACGTAGTACTTCACAACTAAGGGCCGGTTGTTTCTAACGGTTGGTTAACGTAACATACATACTACAAATAATAACGATTACATATGTTTAACGTTCGTTAAATACAAAGCGTTGTTTCAATGCATAAAAACCGATCTTCAAACTTCAAATGTAGAAGAATAAAATGACGTTAACCAGTGGGTTACTGTAATCGTTATTTTTTAACGAACGTTAAGGGCATAATTTTGTAAAACAACGCTTTTTGTTTTGACGATAGTTAGCGCCATTTATGACGTATACGCGTGCGTTAAGTGGACGTGAAACAACCCGCCCTTAGTTGTGAAGTACTAAGTTATTTTTAGTTAGTTTATCCCAGGTAGCATTTTTACGTCATTATGTCGTCCGTTTACGGTACTGCTCGACATAAGAGACGTCATGTCTTGACGTCGGGGGGTCCCATCAGATGACGTCAATTTGTCACAGCCTCAAGACATGACGCTAAATCGACGTCACCAGGACGTTCCGTTGAGTACCAGATGTTAAAATGACGTTAGTGTGACGTACTTCGACGAATAAACTACGGATCCTAAAATTACCTTGGGATGACGTCACTTTTTTTCCGCAGGCGTCTTTTTGCTACCTAGGATGAAACCCAAATGATCATTCTGATGCTGTTTACTAAATGCCGCGGCTAAGTTAATTTTATTTAACATATCATCACGCCTGAATTACCCGAAGGGTTAGGTAGGGGTGCACCTATAGAATTCCTAGGGCCCTATCAGAATATCAGTGCTGAGGTATGCAGCCACATTCCTCTAGATCAAAATACGATCTAGAGGAATGTTGCTTCGTGTCTGAATATGAAACTTTATAAAAGTTATTAGAAAATTCTAGACACATCTACCGAGGTCGCTGATTGATTGGGCCGTTGTTACAACAAATAACGGTGGATCACTGCTGCGACAATCCATGAGTAATTGCACAGCAGCGACCCACATAAACACAGTCCAGGCGACTGGCAATCATGCCTAAGATACTGTTGGTGCTGCCCCACACCCTGCGCACCAGGGTAGCGCACCTTTTACGCATTGTTACTTAAAAACAATCGACATGCGCATCTGTTTCAATGATCGACCATTATGAATTTAGCAGATTACGAACTTTTAGCAAAATGACAATGGGATCGTGTTGGAGTGACGAATTTATAAAAATAGCAGACTTGGGCCCCAGGTTAAGCTACGATTTGAGGTTGGTCCGTGGATCTGTGACCATCTCTACATACCGAGACTCCTCTGTGCCTTGGAAAGCACGTTATGCCGTTGATCCCGCCTTTCATTTGTGGATCTTTGATAGTTTTTACGGGTAGTCAGAAGCTCAAAAGGCTGACAACCATTCCTGAGCAATTAAAAAAAAAATGTGTATGCCCGGTTTTTGCCTTGTCCCTCGACTTTGTTCATTTATTCTTTTGTGATGAATGACTTCTATCAGAATATATTAATTTAAGTGAAAAAAACTTATTTTTCAATATTTATATAAATTGTCGTTTTGTTGTTACTTTAATAAATACTAGCAGCCCGTCCCGGCTTCGCACGGGGTAGACAATTATCATTTTAAGACTCATTTTTCTACACCTTCGGTTACATTGTTCAAATTTTACCAAGGATCCCTAATTTTTTTCAAAATGAAATGTAGCCTATGTCAAATTGGAAGAATGTAGCATTCTATTGGTGAAAGAATTTTTTAAATCGGCCCAGTACTTTTTGAGCCTATTCATTACAAACATACAAAAATAGGTACAAATCTTTCCTCTTTATAATATTAGTGTAGATAAAACTTACGAAGATTTTAAAATAATGAAGGCTATCGAATTTACCTGTCCCCTTCCCAACTGGCGTCAGAAAATCTTTGATAGATTAAAATTTTATTATACGCGAGTGGTTTAGTAAATATAATTTGAATTATTAAAAGTCGAGATTATCAGTTCAAAGTAGCAATAAAACTTTTTTTTTACATATTATCTATTAAAAATAAATCTAAATTAAAATCGAAAATTTTAACTAACCGGAACATTCAGTTTTATGACCGCTCTTTTTTGCGAAAATTCTACTAATTGTGGAAATTCGGCACGATATTCCAACACAATATAATCCATCATTCATTGTCAAATCTAATTTGTGGCCCGCGCGGACGCATATTTGTTGAAGTGTTCTGTGTTTAAATTTCTTTGCTCACGTATGTGACCAAGTTTTACTATTATAACTCACTTTTCTCAAAATATTGTTATTGTTGACACATTGCAAAGTTTGTATTGTATTTGGTATCAAAAAGTTAATAGTGCTAAGTACGATGGGTTATTTTTAAACAATTTAAAACTACAAGAAGGAGCATTATGTGACCTCCGTTTGTGACTTATTTTGTATTGAAAAATAAAATCAAATTTTACAGCAGGGTACACTTTATTTTGAAATTGCCCTCTTACCAAGGGGTAACATGTTACCTAGTAAATGAGTTGTGGAGATCAGATAGGCAGTCGCTCCATGTAAAATTCAGCTGCATTCGTTTAGACTGGAGGCCGACCCCAACATAGTTGGGAAGATTGATTAACATACATAACATTACGCCTGTTTCCCGAGAAGGTTAGTCAGAGATATTACACGTAACACATTGCGCCAGTTATGCTTTAAGTCCCGTGTAATAGGCGGCGGACTTTTTTTGTGGTCGGCGGCGGCGGTGTCGTCGGTGGCGTGACTTTTAACCTTTTTACCGCCACGCCAAAAAAAGCAAAAAAGTGGCCTCGGCGCCAAGATACGAATTCATCCTTTCGAGTTTTTGTCATATACAGCGTGTTACAGAAAGGGTATATACATATCAAAGTCCCGGATTCTTTTGGTGATAACAAACTGCAGGGCAATATTTTTTTATACCTATACCTACATAAATAAAAAGTTAAGAAACATTTAACTAAAAATCAAATGTTTCCAATTGAATTCTACACATCACTAGACCAAGTCAGCTGATCGGTGTCAATAAACTACACACAAAGAAACGGCGGTAACACGTTTGTTATGATTTAAATTTAATAAACTATCGAAATAAAATAAAATATTAAGCATTTTCTAGTTAGTGCTTTTGAGCTGAAATTTTGTACAGAGATTCTGAACCAGATACACTCTTCACCCCGTTTGTATGGATATACCCTTTCCGTAACACCCTGTATAGAAAGAAGTTCTACTAATATAAATTAGGATGAGTCAAGGAACATAGCAAAGGAAATAAAAAAACAATGTTGTGATAAATTATTCCTAATTACAGTGAAATATTAACTGGTATAGGCACTATTCTGCTATTCATTACAGTAAATATACAAAACAGGATTCTATGTACGGTGGCCAGCACATCAAGTTACCACAAACTGTTAAATTTCCTCGTTCGATTTTGAACTTAATCGTCAACATTTTAAAGTTTAAAATCGTTTGGAGAAATTTGACAGTTTTGTGTAGCTTGATGTGCTAGCCACTGTTCTTATTCACACATAATGCAAACACAAGGTACTTATAAAATTACATAACCATATTACCTAATACGTGTGAAGTATAAGCCGTCCTCAATGTGGTAATAAAAAAAAAAAAAATGTCAATAAAAAGCACTCCATTTCATTACATAGTGTACTGTTTTCTCGCAAATGTGTTGAAAAACGTTGTATGACGCACGTGCAGAAATTGGTATTTACAAACTCGTGACTATGGTAGGTACTCGTTTGTAAAAACCAACTTACCGCACTAGTTATCATAAATAGCTATTTCAGTAGCCATATTATATTTTTCTTTTGTACTTCTCTAATAATTTTTTGAATATTTTTTGTTTATATTCAACTTTAGCTGTCGCCCGCGGCATAAAATATTAACTAGTCAGCAACACGCTCGCGGGCTGACGGCCCAGGGAGTGCCGCACGTACACACGGCTAAATATCAAGTTATACAAATCCAGTTTTTGCTGGTCTCGCATTGTATAGGATTTCCGTACAATGAGAGATCAGCTTATACTGGATATGTATACCATGATATGTAGCCGTGTGTACTTACATTACTGTATCACCACTCGTAAAGGCTACTTAACAGAAAAGGTTGATAAACTGCCTCGTAACTATGACGAAACAGTACAAGACTCCCGAAATCCGAAGAACGAAGATTACGCCGAACAAATAAACGAAACTCAAGTGTGTTTTCTGTCTGCAGACCGAGTCGTGGCGCCGAAATTATCCCTAAAAAAAGGTGAAGACTATAAACAAGTTGGTGACATATACCACTGTGCCAGATGCGACAAGAAATACCGCCAACTAAGCTCACTGAGATACCATGTGAAGTCGAAATATTATAAAATCCCGAATTACAAATGTCCTATTTGCAATGATGGGTTCGTGGAGCGTGCGCCTTTGATCGATCACAAACTGGAAGTGCACAACGTTGACGATAGAGTCGAATGTAGTGTGTGCAAAAAAATGTATAATACCAAAGCGCTGTTAAATAAACATTTGAGAAATTTCCACATGCACGGGGAAGCTGGAGTGAGATATAAATGCGAATTTTGTGATTATGAGACCTTTAAATCTGATGCTATGTACAAACATAACTTTAAGCATAAGACCGTGAAGGACCACCATTGTAGATTTTGTAAGAAATCGTTTAAGATTAAGACAACGTTGGAATTGCATGAGAGGATACATACTGGAGATCGAAGGAACGTTTGCACTGTATGTGGACAAGCGTTTGTGCAAAAAGCAAGTTTGAATTATCATATGACGAAATATCATCCCTAAGGTCAATTTTTAGCATGCACACACTACATCACGCAACTATATTTTAAGTAGCCATAGATAGGCAAATCCTGAAAGGCTTCTGAAAAAATTGCTAAGTAATTTGATTGGCTGTCGTCATTTCAGTCTGCCAATCACAGCAATTTAGATGAGTTTGACCGTCTGTTGAAATACCATGTTTTTTTGATAATCAGCCAAGACATTAACATCATATTCACTTAAGCTATGTAATGTCATAGATTTGACATTGACTTCAGCATGGTTTAAAAATTTGATACGCTTGAATTAACCTGGGGCCCAAATCTGCTATTTTTATAAATTCGTCACTCCAACACAATCCCATTGTTATTTCGCAAAAAGTTCGTAATCTGCTAAATTCATAATTGTCGATCATTGGTCGGTCAATGGTCTCGTAATATAATTGTATTACAATGGCTTTTTGAACATTTATTCATGCCAGATTTCATTTATATATATTTTTACATATTATTTACTAGTGTTATAAGCAATCTGAAGTAGTAGGAAGTTAGAAGTTTCATTTGTCATTATGTACGAGATTACCAATTTTTTCAATGGAGTGTCAGTGGCTGACCATTGGAAAGTCATAATGACGCCATTATATTAGTAGATTACCAAACTTGTCAAAATCAACAATTATGAAATCAATGATAGACCATTCTGACACTATTGTAATAGCAGACTTGAGGCCCTGATCAGAGAGATGAGAACAGTACTTTTCGTCCCTGGGAAACGATATTCCCTGTTCTCAAATTATTTTAATACTATGCAAGCCATGTCCCAAATTTTTATACGGCTATAGAGGTATGAGGAATAGGGTTTAAAGTTCTATCATACTCTATGGAAAAGGGAGGATCCTCCGACCAGACCGGTGTTGTGTCTGGTGGGCAACTGCCCGACGGTTGATGTCGGGGGAAACTCTGATTGCGCGATGTAGGATTTGTGATGTCTTTGTTGCGTAGTTCGCATGTGGCGTTGTTGATACCGCCACACAGCCACTCTGTTAAATCAAGGCGTAAAATTGTAATTAAAAAATATTATCAACAATTTTGTAACATGACTTATAATTTACTTTGCACTAAATTATTATTTAATTTACATAGATTTGAATTAGTTAAGTGTCATCCTCTCCAGCACGACCATGGATGATTACCTTAATTTTAATGCGGTACATGTTCATGAAAAAAATGTGAACTTTATTGTACTAACGACTTTAATAAGTAATTTTATTGAATTTTGCCTACATAGAAATAGTAATAGCGTAACATAGTGCTATAGCTGCACCGCAGAAAAAAATCTCTTTAAAACGGGTAAATGACTGCTTAAAATTATTTAAAAAATGGAGTTCATTTCAGTACAATATATTTATATAACTTTTCATGTTAAAGTTGATAAAAATACCTAAAATCTATAGTGGTCGTGGCAGAAAGGTTCTTCTACCTAGCACGGCCACTGTCGATATGTTATAGCAGCGAAAATATGTGAGTACATTTTTTAAAGTCGTTAGTAGGTACAATAAAGTACACATTATTTCATGAATATGTACCGCATTAAAATTAAGGTAATCATCCATGGTCGTGCTGGAGAGGATGACACATTAGTTAACACAGGTTTTATGGTATTAATATGCTACTAGTGTTATAAAAAGTATACTTCTCTTGATACCTATGTACGGTGGCCAGCACTTAAGTTACCACAAACTGTTAACTTTTCTCGTCCGATTTTGAACTTAATCTTCAACATTTTAAAGTTTAAAATTGTTTGGAGAAAGGACGTGTCGGAAAATGGTTTTTATTATTCAATAATTTTAACCAGAATAATTTAAATATATTTCGATAGACATCCCAAAAAGTTGTGGTTCTAACTATATCATACATTTTTAAATTATGAGAAAAATCGTTTTTATTTTATTGTGAATTTACTCCTGAAACGAACAAACCTTTCTAATTATCTATGATAATAACGTAAACACACCGTAAAAATATTATAAACTTGTCAAAATTGACACATGGTACTGTCATTACTGTCAATCAATAAGTATTTGATTTATGAGTACACAAAACGTTATTAAAATCAGAATATTTGTCTATGTATCAAAATAAGAAATGGGATCACAGAGTACTGTGTATCAGATGAATAGAATCATTTGTAAATTAAGACATTGCCAAAGTGTGTGGGAGGTTTTATTTGGGTTGCCATCAACGGATAAAATATATGTACTAACATTAAATAGTTTGTAATTTTTCTCTTAAATGGAGGGGTCTAAAAATATTATTTCAGTGGTTCCAAGTTCCATATTTTTGTCACTTTTATTTAATTGTTGGTTGATGCTGGTTAGATTTTATTCGGAATAAAAAACCAACGTCCATACAAGAAACGGACATCTCCTTTGGCACGATCCAGCGCATAATACTAGATTCTCAAAATACCAGATTCGCAGAACACCAGATTCGCAAAATACCAGATTCGCAAAATAACAGAAGTACAGTGATTTACACAATACCTACCTATGACAATAAAAAGATAAAAATGTTTTAATTCTGATCATGTAAAGTACAAGATGTTTCTTGTACAACATGTCAAAATACACCAAAACCAATTTCATTGTCCCGAGATGAAAAAATAAAGAAACTTATTAATGATTGCGTTAACAATTTCATTTCAGTGGAGGAGTGTTTAGAACGTTTAAATGCTTTGAGCTCAAATACGGAGAAGTAACTTTTTTTTTTGTTTTAACTACTTTTTATTGATGATTTGGTAAATATCTTTTTATTTTTATTTTTTTTATTTTACTATGGGTTTGCTCTTGACTTTGGTCTAGGTCCGGGTGACAGAGACAAAGTCTACGATGGAGTGAGCTTACCCAAAAGAAGCCTGTTCACTCTCACTTTGAATAGATTAGGGTTGTATGCGTTCGGAAACACAGACGCAGGCAGAGAGTTCCACTCCTTTGCTGTGCGCATTATAAAAGACGTTTGAAAACGCTTAGTGGTGGAATATCAATTAGAAGAAACTGTTTTTTTGTTGATTAAATTTTGTTTGTTACTTTACAAAATCTGTTATTTTGCGAATCTGGTATATTGCGAATCTGGTGTTCTGCGAATCTGGTATTTTGAGAATCTAGTATTTTGCGCTGGAGCGCTTTGGCAGTTTCGGGTAGCTTGTCGACTGTACAAAATTTTTTAATGTCAATTTAGGGGTTTATTCATAAACGTTGCTTAAAGTTAAGTGACGTTCAAACGTCAAAAATGTATGGTTAAACAGTCGCTAATCATTACTTAACTTTAAGCAGCGTTCATAAATAAACCCCTTAATGTTTAGCTGTAAGTAAAATCAGCCAAAAACTTACCCACAGCTGGTACACAGGCCTATTCTGTGTGAAAGGGAATAGACAGTAATCCACCACCCAGTGCGGGTTGGTAGATGTGACATGTCTTAGAATTTTTTGTTCTACGTTGGTGAAGAAAAACACCCTAAGTAAACCGGCATCGGTTTCCTCACGGTGTTTTCCTTTACCGTTTTGATAGCAATGGTTATGAAATAAATAACACAAAGTATACTGCCTGCTTTTTTTTTTGTCAAATAACTTGTGTCGCTCTGGGCGGAGCGGGAGGGAAACCCACCCGTATGTGGGTGTAAAGTTCAGTCATCCTCCATAGAAAAGGGAGGATCCTCCGACCAGACGGGTGTTGTGTCTGGTGGGCAACTGCCCGACGGTTGATGTCGGGATGTTGTATATATAAATGCTAGTCGCGCGGTAAACTCTGATTGCGCGATGCAGGATTTGTGACGTCAGATCTTTTGATACGTCGTTCGCATGTGTCGTTTAGATGCCGCCACATTCATGTTGAATGTTTAGCTATGAAAAATGATAATAACTCATTTATCAGAAGAGTTAACTGGAACTTGTTTTGAAGTGATGAACCTGGAAAATAAATCATCACAATTGTTACATTAATTTATTTATCATTTTTCAAATTCTAAAATTTGAATAAATTGTTTTCTTAATATAAAATATATGCCATGTTGTTTTCCATACTCGACAAACCCACTTCTTCTTACCTGACTTCCTATGTTCAATACTTATGCTCTGCCCATAGTAAAAATCTTCGTTCCACCAACAATCGTCTGCTACGATGTCCGTCTCACCGTTCTGGGGCCCAAGTCTGCTATTTTTATAAATTCGTCACTCTAACACGATCCCATTGTCATTTTGCTAAAAGTTCGTAATCTGCTAAATTCATGATGGTCGATCATTGGTCGGTCAATGGTCTTTTAATAGAATTGTATTACAATGGCATTTTGAACATTTATTCATGCTAGATTTCATTTATATATATTCACATATAATTTATTAGTGTTATAAGCAATCTGAAGTGGTAGGAAGTTGGAAGTTTAGTAGCAAGTTTCATTTGTCATTATGTACGAGATTACCAATTATTTCAATGGAGTGTCAGTGGCTGACCATTGGAAAGTCATAATGATGCCATTATATTAGTAGATTACCAAACTTGTCAAAATCAACAATTATGAAATCAATGATAGACCATTCTGACACTATTGTTATAGCAGACTTGAGGCCCTGGGCCTCAAGTATGCTATTACAATAGAATGGTCTCTTCATTGTGAGTTTTTGACAGATTTGCCATACAAACACTGTCAAATACTCACAATGGCGAGACCATTCTGACACTATTGTAATAGCAGACTAGAGGCCCTGGTTTCATTCACTCTTCTTTCTTTGTTCAATTGGTCTTTCTTTGGAATGCGCTCCCTCTGCATATCAGGTGTGCAACCAGTCGGTTATCATTTAAAGTGAACGCACGTGAACATATTCGTAAGAAGTTGGCTGAATCATCCCAGCGCTGATTCGTTTTCGCCCCTACCAATCGTTATTTCACCTGACACTGTTTGTTTTGCTTATCTATGTGTTAATATATATTTATTTTTCCGTTTTAGAGTTATCTATCCCTTATGTTGCACCTGCCATGTTTTGTCTCTGCATCACCCTAAGGTTGACTGGTAGAAAATGCCTCAGGCATTAAAAGTCCGCCTTTGTACAGTATTTTTTACTTGTGCATAAAGTATTAATAAATAAATTAAATAATTTGGTGTTTTGTTTAAATCCCAAGTAATAAAATTGTCGACGTATTGTATGATTCGTCATTGTACAAACGTTTGTCTATATGTAAACGTTCGCCGGATTGTGATGTGCCGAAGGAAAATTGTGTCGTAAATAGTCGATTTGTAACAGTCCATGAAATCCAAATGATCTATCAAACGCAATTTACAAAATGCCGCGGCAATTTCCAAAACTTGTTCTATTTTACACCACCCGTGGCGCTGATCTAGGTCATTCCGTGATATATTATTAGCCAGCCAGCAATACGCTAGCAGGCTAACGAGTCATGGAGCGTCGCACGTACATTACATAATAACCAATTTTGGAGTATATTTAAACGTGCTACTGCAACTATGAACGCTGACTGTACATTCCATAATCACCAATTTTGGAGGATATTTAAAAAATAAATAAAAAAATTGTCTCTTAACTATGACGAAGCAGTAAAAGAATCTCGATGTCCAAATAACGAAGATTAATGAACATCGCCGAAAAAATAAATGAAACTCAAGTGTGTTTTCTGTCTGCAGGCCGAGTTGTGGCGCCGAAATGTTCTTTAAAAAAAGACGAAGACTATAGAAAAGTTGGCGACACGTATCACTGTGCCAAATGCGAAAACACATACAGCAGACGATCCTCACTGAGACGACATGTGCAGTTGAAACATCGGATTCCGAGATATAAATGCTCAATTTGTATTGAAGCATTTTCGACGCTTCCGCCATTGATGGTTCATAAACTCGAAGTGCATAACGTAGACGATAGATTCAAATGTAATACGTGCAATAAAACATTCAATGCACAAAGGCCGTTAACGGATCATATGAAACATTTCCACATGCTCGGAAAGAAGCATAAGTGCGAATTTTGTGATTTTGAGACGTTTCATTCTGGTAGTATGAGGAACCATATTATGTTTACGCATAAGACCGAGAAGGACTTACATTGCAGGTTTTGTAAGAAATCGTTTAAGAGGAAGACAAACTTGAATTTCCATGAGAGGATACATACTGGAGATCGAAGGAAAGTTTGCACAGTATGTGGACAGGCGTTTGTGCAAAAAGCAAGTTTGAATTACCATATGAAGAAATATCACCCTGATGTCAATTTTTAACAGGATTACTACTCAAACGTAAGTCAATTGTAAGTCGTGTCGAGTCGAGTCGTGGCAAAACGCACGTAGTGAACGGCAGTGCAGCGAGCCTTCGGCCACCCTTCTCGTCACGGAGCGCGGTGAGTTCAATGAACTCTGTAGCTAGGCAGAAAGTGAACACGTGTGATTTCACGCGTCGTTCGTTAGAGTATAGAGGTATGAGGAACAAGGTGTAAAGTTCACTCATGCTTTCTAGTAAAGGGAGGTTCCACCGAACAGACGGGTGTTGTGTCCGGTGGGCAACTGCCCAACGGTTGATGTCGGGATGTTGTATATATGCTAGTTGCGCGGTAAACTCCGATTGCGCGATGCAGGATTTGTGACGTCAGGGCTTTGATGCGTAGTTCGCATGCGGTATTGTAGATGTCGCCACATCACTCCCCTCCGGAGACCGGAGGTCGATAGTGGGCTGTGTCAGTGCATATGATGCTTGCCAGGGCCAGTTGTGATTCCAGTGAGTCGGAACCGGGTGCCGCGTAGTTCACAGTGAGTCGGAACTGTCTGCGGAGATTCCCCAGTGAGTCGGCGTGGCGCTGCGTTATGCTCCAGTGAGTCGGATGTGGTACAGCGCCGGGTTGAGGCTGACTGCTGGCGTCGACCAGGATAGGGTTGAATGGCTCTGCTTGTAGACCGGCCAAAAGTGCAGTGTGCTGTGCCAAGGTTGCTGATGAGGCTGAGGGTGATGACCAGGTATGCGCGTTCGCTTAATGCTGGTGTTCAGGATACTCGTTGAAGCCGTGAGTGCTGGCTGGCTGTGTGACTCGCCGCTCGAAAGCTTGAGGAAGTGATGATGATGTCACGCTGAATTAGTTGCTCTAAGGCTGCGTTAAAGTCCATTTCGGAGTCACCAGTATAGAGGTACGAGGAACAGGGTATAAAGTTCACTCATACTCTATGGAAAAGGGAGGATCCTCCGACCAGACGGGTGTTGTGTCCGGTGGGCAACTGCCCAACGGTTGATGTCGGGATGTTGTATATATGCTAGTCGCGCGGTAAACTCCGATTGCGCGATGCAGGATTTGTGACGTCAGGTCTTTGATGCACTCGTGTTGAATGTTTAGCTATGAAAAATGATAATTAACTCATTTGCCAGAAGAGTTAACTGGAACTTGTTTTGGAGTGGTGAACCTGGAAAATAAATCATCACAATTGTGACATTAATTTAATTATTATTTTAGAATTTGAATAAATTGTTTTCTCATAAAATAATTAATGGTTTTGTTTCAAAAACTCAAAGCATTTATTTCAATTAAACCATTTACAGGCACTTTTGAATTTTCAAAGAGACGGTCAGTTAGTCAGAGTCGGCAAGTTGAAGCTAGATGTCCATTCCAATACGTAGATCACTATGGAGAAGAACGGACAAGAAACTCCAAGGCCACTCTTTTAAATCAAGATATTACATAATCCTGGGTACATTATTCTTGTTGCTTCTATATGTGAGACAATGTTAAAACTAATAAAACAATTCAAAATATAAAATTACTAATTAAAAATAAGCCCTGGCAGTCAAGAGATGACCAGTCCCAACTGACGGCGCCCGTTCACGAACATGACGCATGGATCAGCACCATCCAGCTCAACCATTTTGTAGGGAACCGAATGATCCAACACACGCGCCACCATCAGTGAAACATTTAAGTATGCATGACTTACTCTCAACTGCCATGCTCTTTCAAGTCAACATAAATCATAATAACATAGTAAACGACTCCATGGTATTCACATTTACAAAATTGAAAAAATGCTGCTAAATTATACAGAACTATAGTTTGCAATGTATTTGAGAGATTAATAAAAATTTACTACCAAAAAAGAAAATAATTATTATCTATTGGAGTATTCATCAATAAAAACATGCTTAAATAAAAACAAAATAAACATTAAGTTCGTAATGTCAGAAAATAAAATAAAATAAAAAAGGGGGAAGCAACTTCCAAGTATTCAAATTTTATCTAGTGAGCCCAAGTGGCAGTGGAGCAGGACCAGCATTTAGCCAAGCATTTTTATCTACGATATAATCATCCAACTTATAATATGCTTGTCTGCATAGTGTGCGTTTAATGCACGTTTTAAATTTCTTCTCATTTAGTTGAAGAATATCGAGTAGTATTTTATTATAACATTTTACACAGTACCTCATAAAAGAAGTGTGTACTTTAGACAATCTGAAGCGTGGTTGATCTAATTTGTTCCTATTTCTAGTGTTAAAATTATGCCTGTCACTTATTTTACTAAAAAGATGTAGATTTTTTCGAACATACATAATATTTTCATATATATATTGACAAGGACCGTCATAATGTTAATTTTTTTAAACAGCTCTCTCAGAGATTCGCGTCTGCGGAGGTTGTAGATAGCTCTGACAGCCCTCTTTTGCAGAATAAAGATGGAATCAACATCTGCAGCGCGTCCCCACAGCAAAATACCGTAAGACATGATGCTATGGAAGTAACTAAAATAGACCAGTCTCGCGGTATCCACGTCTGTTAATTGGCGGATTTTCCAAACAGCGTAAGCGGCTGAACTTAGCCGCCCTGCAAGTGATGTTAAGTGAGGACCCCACTGTAGTTTTGAGTCAAGCGTAATCCCCAGGAAAACCGTCTGTTCGACGAAGTCTAGTATCTCCTTATTCAATACAACGTGACATTCACTACTTCTAACGTTCGGTAAAGCGAATATTATGCATTTAGTTTTCTTCTCATTTAATACCAAATTATTTACAGTAAACTAATTATGGACCTTAATCATAGCGTTATTTACGTCGTCAAGGTCCTGGGCATGTCTGTTTACTTTAAAAATTAGTGATGTGTCATCAGCAAATATCACCATTTGGGGTCGGTTTTTCAGTAAATAAGGTAAATCATTTATATATACTAAAAAGAGGAACGGACCCAGTATTGAGCCCTGCGGTAAACTCATTTTGACTTTTAAACCCAATGAATTAACACCGTTTATTTGAACTTGCTGCAATCTATTATTCAAATATGATTTTACTAAGCTAAGCGCAAGTTTACCCAGTCCGTAATGTTAAAGTTTCAAGAGCAGTGTTTCGTGATTCACGCAATCAAATGCCTTTGATAAGTCGCAAAAGATGCCTATTGCATCTTGTGCATCTTCCCATGCCTTATAGATGTTTAAATCCCAAGTAATAAAATTGTCGTCATATTGTATGATTTGTCATTGCACAAACGTTTGTATGTAAACGTTCGCCGGATTGTGAAGTGCCGAAAGAAAATTGTGACGTACCTAGTCGATTTGTCCATGAAACCCAAATGATCTTTCAAAGGCAATTTACAAAATGCCGCGGCAATTTCCAAAACTTGTTCTATTTTCCACCACCCGTGGCGCTAATATATCTCATTCCGTGATATATTATTAGCCAGCCAGCAACACGCTAGCAGGCTGACGGGCCATGGAGCGTCGCACGTACATAACATAATCACCAATTTAGGAGGATATTTAAAAAATAAATTAAAAAATTGTCTCATAACAATGACGAAGCAGTGAAAGAATCCCGATGTCCGAATAACGAAGATCAACGAACATCGCCGGAGAAATAAATGAAACTCAAGTGTGTTTTCTGTCTGCAGGCCGAGTTGTGGCGCCGAAATGTTCTTTAAAAAAAGACGAAGACTATAGAAAAATTGGCGACACGTATCACTGTGCCAAATGCGAGAACACATACAGCAGACGACCCTCACTGAGACAACATGTGCAGTTGAAACATCGGATTCCGAGATATAAATGCTCAATTTGTATTGAAGCATTTTCGACGCTTCCGCCATTGATGGTTCACAAACTCGAAGTGCATAACGTAGACGATAGATTCAAATGTAATACGTGCAATAAAACGTTCAATGCACAAAGGCCGTTAACGGATCATATGAAACATTTCCACATGCTCGGAAAGAAGCATAAGTGCGAAATTTGTGATTTTGAGACGTTTCGTGCTGGTAGTATGAGGAACCATATTATGTTTACGCATAAAACCGAGAAGGACTTACATTGTAGGTTTTGTAAGAAATCGTTTAAGAGGAAGACAAACTTGAATTTCCATGAGAGGATACATACTGGAGATCGAAGAAAAGTTTGCACAGTATGTGGACAGGCGTTTGTGCAAAAAGCAAGTTTGAATTACCATATGAAGAAATATCACCCTGAGGTCAATTTTTAACAGGCTTACTACTCAAACGTAAGTCAATTGTAAGTCGCCATTAATATGCGGTTTCTGAAATAAAAAGTCGGTGGTGTCGTGGGCACCCGGTTGGAAAGAAGTTCCTTTCGCTGTATATTATACAGGGTGTAAGGGACAGCCCTCCGCAAACTGATGAAGTGAATTCAGTATATCATACTAAGAAGACCGGTACCTTAAATTATTTCAGGAACGTTATGGGAATCCAATAAACCTGATTTGTTTTATTACCTCACACGCAATGTATCGTTACCGAGGCAAAACGCACGTAGCGAGCGGCAGCGCAGCGAGCCTTCGGCCACCCTCCTCGTCACGGAGCGCGGTGAGTTCCATGAACTCTGTAGCTAGGCAGAAAGTGAACACGTGTGATTCCACGCGTCGTTCGTTAGAGTAAAGAGGTATGAGGAACAGGGTGTAAAGTTCACTCATACTCTATAGTAAAGGGAGGATCCTCCGACCAGACGGGTGTTGTGTCTGGTAGGCAACTGCCCAACGGTTGATGTCGGGATGTTGTATATATGCTAGTTGCGCGGTAAACTCCGATTGCGCGATGCAGGATTTGTGACGTCAGGTCTTTGATGCGTAGTTCGCATGTGGTATTGTAGATGTCGCCACATCACTCCCCTCCGGAGACCGGAGGTCGATAGTGGGCTGTGGGCTGTGTCAGTGCATATGATGCTTGCCAGGGCCAGTTGTGGTTCCAGTGAGTCGGAACCGGGTGCCGTGTAGTTCACAGTGAGTCGGAACTGTCTGCGGAGATTCCCCAATGAGTCGGCGTGGCGCTGCGTTATGCTCCAGTGAGTCGGATGTGGTACAGCGCCGGGTTGAGGCTGACTGCTGGCGTCGACCAGGATAGGGTTGAATGGCTCTGCTTGTAGACTGACCGAAAGTGCAGTGTGCTGTGCCAAGGTTGCTGATGAGGCTGAGGGTGATGACCAGGTATGCGCGTTCGCTGAATGCTGGTGTTCAGGATACCCGTTGAAGCCGTGAGTGCTGGTTGGTTGTGTGACTCGCCGCTCGAAAGCTTGAGGAAGTGATGATGATGTCACGCTGAATTAGTTGCTCGAAGGCTGCGTTAAAGTCCATTTCGGAGTCACCAGTATAGAGGTATGAGGAACAGGGTGTAAAGTTCATTCATACTCTATGGAAAAGGGATGATCCTCCGACCAGACGGGTGTTGTGTCCGATGGGCAACTGCCCAACGGTTGATGTCGGGATGTTGTATATATGCTAGTCGCGTGGTAAACTCCGATTGCGCGATGCAGGATTTGTGACGTCAGGTCTTTGATGCACTCGTGTTGAATGTTTAGCTATGAAAAATGATAATTAACTCATTTGCCAGAAGAGTTAACTGGAACTTGTTTTGGAGTGGTGAACCTGGAAAATAAATCATCACAATTGTGACATTAGTTTAATTATTATTTTAGAATTTGAATAAAATGTTTTCTTATAAAATAATTTTTGGTTTTGTTTAATTCCCAAGTAATAAAATTGTCGTCATATTGTATGATTTGTCATTACACAAACGTTTGTCTGTATGTAAACGTTCGCCGGATTGTGAAGTGCCGAAGGAAAATTGTGACGTACCTAGTCGATTTGTCCATGAAACCCAAATGATCTTTCAAACGCAATTTACAAAATGCCGCGGCAATTTCCAAAACTTGTTCTATTTTCCACCACCCGTGGCGCTAATATATCTCATTCCGTGATATATTATTAGCCAGCCAGCAACACGCTAGCAGGCTGACGGGCCATGGAGCGTCGCACGTACATAACATAATCACCAATTTAGGAGGATATTTAAAAAATAAATAAAAATATTGTCTCATAACAACGACGAAGCAGTAAAAGAATCCCGATGTCCGAATAACGAAGATCAACAAACATCGCCGGAGAAATAAATGAAACTCAAGTGTGTTTTCTGTCTGCAGGCCGAGTTGTGGCGCCGAAATGTTCTTTAAAAAAAGACGAAGACTATAGAAAAGTTGGCGACACGTATCACTGTGCCAAATGCGAGAACACATACAGCAGACGACCCTCATTGAGACAACATGTGCAGTTGAAACATCGGATACCGAGATATAAATGCTCAATTTGTATTGAAGCATTTTCGACGCTTCCGCCATTGATGGTTCACAAACTCGAAGTGCATAACGTAGATGATAGATTCAAATGTAATACGTGCAATAAAACGTTCAATGCACAAAGGCCGTTAACGGATCATATGAAACATTTCCACATGCTCGGAGAGAAGCATAAGTGCGAAATTTGTGATTTTGAGACGTTTCGTTCTGGTAGTATGAAGAACCATATGTTAACACATAAGACCGAAAAGGAATTCCATTGTAGGTTTTGTAAGAAATCGTTTAAGAGGAAGACAAACTTGAATTTCCATGAGAGGATACATACTGGAGATCGAAGGAAAGTTTGCACAGTATGTGGACAGGCGTTTGTGCAAAAAGCAAGTTTGAATTACCATATGAAGAAATATCACCCTGAGGTCAATTTTTAACAGACTTAATACTCAAACGTAAGTCAATTGTAAGTCGCCATTAATATGCGGTTTCTGAAATAAAAAGTCGGTGGTGTCGTGGGCACCCGGTTGGAAAGAAGTTCCTTTCGCTGTATATTATACTGGGTGTAAGGGACAGTCCTCCACAAACTGATGAAGTGAATTCAGTATATCATACTAAGATGACCGGTACCTTAAATTATTTCAGAAACGTTATGGGAATCCAATAAACCTGATTTGATTTATTACCTCACATGCAATGTACCGTGGCAAAACGCACGTAGCGAACGGCAGCACAGCGAGCCTTCGGCCACCCTCCCCGTCACGGAGCGCGGTGAGTTCAATGAACTCTGTAGCTAGGCAGAAAGTGAACACCTGATTTCACGAGTCGTTCGTTAGAGTATTTCAACATACATTGCAGATTTTTTTATTTTCGCTGTTTTATCTACATAAATGGAGTGCTGCGTACAGAAAATGTAATTTTACATTGAAATAAAAAGTTATCTGAGAAACCGATAAAAAAAAAATGAAAATTTGCCTAAGCAAATTTCCGGTTTATTATGATTCAAAATAAGGAGCTGAATGCATCCTGTTATTTTGCGGAGGGCTGTCCCTTACACCCTGTATAATATATAGCGAAAAATCAAATGGACCGGCCCTTGGAAACAGCGGCGCGGCAGCGGTGACCGCCCGCGCGTCTGCATTGCAGTGTTGTGCAATTTATTTTTGTGACAATAGGAATAAATTTGAAACAAAAAGATGTCGCCGTTGTTCAGACATTTCGTTCGCGAATAAAAACAAATACATATGTCGACGACACAACCACGAACACAACACTACGCCGCTATTGTGCCGCGGGATCTGCCCGCTGGTTTCGAGAACGGTTCTTCGATGCCCGCGCCGCCGCCGCCGCCGCCGCGCTGCCCGCAAGGTATATGTTTTTAGCAAGCTAAAACAAAAACAAAAACTTGACACTTGAAACGGACTGGCGTAACGCTTTCTCGTTACGTGACGATTTCTGCCAATTTACTCCTACCGGTAGTCCCGTTAAAGAACTTATGAAGTATTGTAGGGTAGAACTCAAGAACAAAGGATAGCAGGCGCCTTGATGTAAGGTCGAACACTAAGATCGTTAAAATTTGCAAAGCATTTTATCGCAGATCATCATGTATGTTTCATTTCACGGCTATATGTTTTATCTTATACTAGCTTCTGGCCGCGACTTCGTTCGCGCAAAATTTCTTGTTCTCGCGTTCCTCAATCGTTCTCGAGATATCATAAAAAACCGTTCCATACAAAATGTATGAGTAAATGTATTTTCTTCATTGCTGATTTTAATAGTTATTCTGCATTCGGGGCGGAGACAAATCCAACAAATCAAAGATCATACAATTAGGTCCTGCCGTTGTTATAAATGGTGTAACTAACCCGACTTTGTTTTATAAATTTAGATTTACATGATTTGGTTTAAGTATAGTTATGTCGCTTTTTAATAAATGAGCTTCTTTTTTAACTTTCTGCCCTTTAAAGTTGGTTGCAGTAACTAAACTAGATTAGAGTACCCAACCCACAACCAAATGTGTTAGGTTAGGTTAGATAAAAAGTATCCATAGTTAAAAAGTAAGTTGGGAGTCTCATTTCCTACGAAATGTATGGGAGAAGTTTTTTTTGCGATTTCTGACTTTTCTAATACTTAAACCTCAGTTGGTCCGATAGTTTTTTGATCCCTATAACAGGACCGATTAGCGTCAAAAAAAGTTCTTGTGAAAATAGTCCATTTTCTTGCTGACTGCACATTTTTTTCAAAATCTGTGAATGGGGATTAAAATTTCTCACAATAAAGACAGTCTCCTAGGACCGTTTTTCTTTAACTACAACGGTTAAGATAACTGCCCTTATTGCCCCCATCTCAAAAATCCACCCTGTACTACTTATATCCTGAACCCCTGATGTAACAGGCAGCGTCAGACTAAAAAAAAATTGAAAAATAATTGCATGCTTTTACTGCCCCATCTCAAAAATCCGCCCTGTATAGTCGCGACAGATATTGAAAAAAGTCTTTAGGGTATAAGGGTGAAGAAAGACGAGCGTAATTTTTTGAGTTGTGACTCGTGTAATTTCGGTCGCGTAATTTCTGCTCGGCAGAAATTCTGTTGGGCTGCCAGACGAGCGTAATTTATTCAGATGCTTTTCAACGCTTGTATTGCGTGTTTGTGTAGTGCAATGGATATAATAAAAACGTTGTGTATTTACGAAGCTTAAAGCGAAGACACAGAAGATGATGATAGAAGAAAATACTGGGTGAATCCACTCAACAGTGAAAGACTGATGCGCGGACAGTTTCATGTTTTGTGTGAACGTTTATATGCAAATCCAGATATATTTCAAAATTACTCCATATGCCATTATATGTTTTTCCATAATTATTACCTACATAAATATCGTAAAACCTTTTATTACTAAATCAACAAATATGAGACTAGCCATCAGTGCAGAGGAAAGACTAAAAATAACACTCCAGTAAGTTTTTAAAGTGTTTTTATTCCCTCGAGTTGCCCCCCCTCTCGCCGCGAACTCAATTCGGTCCGAATAATGCGTGTGAGTCGGCAGACAACTCATTTTGGGTCGCCGTGTGAATCAAATAGGACTTTTGTATGAAACCGAATGCAGCAGAAATTCTGCGACTCACGACTCAAAAAATTACGCTCGTCTGGCTTCACACTAAAGGTCATTATGTTATCATATGAACTTCCTATACCTAAGGCCCCTCGTCCACGGCGACTTTTTGTAGCGATGCTGTCGCGCGTTCGTAAACGCGCAACAGCATCGCTACTAACGCGTGTTAGTCGCATTTGCAACGCGCTACAGAAGCGATGCCAACTCGCTACTAACGCGCTACAGCATCGCGACTGTATCGATGCAAACGCGCGACCGTGACGGACCACATCGGGGAGAGAACGTAGGGAGGGTGGCGCGTGAGTGGAGAACCGAGCATCAGTGAAACTGTGGCATTTTTGTGCCGTTACTAAATCGCGACAGAAGCGCGACAGCATCACGTTTGCATCGTGACTGAATTTGGGCCCGTGGGCGAGGGCACACAGCTAGCGAACGCATCGCTACTGTATCGATGCGGACGCGCGACAGCATCGCTATGCATCGCTACAAAAAGTCGCCGTGGGCGAGGGGCCTAAAGACTTTTTTTCAATTCTTTGGGAGTAGAAATTACAGGATCGTTCTAGTTGCTTTTGGGATTGACCACACTTCGGCAGAATCGGCTTCAGCCGATCACGTATCACTTTGGTAACTTCGGCGATCAGCGTAACACACTTTCTTTCATAATCTGAAGGTATTTGATGAATAGAGGTATGAGAAACAGGGTGTAAAGTTCACTTTTACTCTATGGAAAAGGGAGGCTTCTCCGACCAGACGGGTGTTGTGTCTGGTGGGCAACTGCCCGACGGTTGATCTCGGGATGTTGTAATGTTAGTCGCGCGGTAAACACTGATGGGGTTGAAAATACCCTTTGTAGTATTATATTATTATTATTACTTTCATAGCATCAGTTCATTGATAAATGTTCTATTTAAACATGTCTATTGAGATTTAAAAAAGTTATTGCTTTGTAATGAAATTTTCAATAATTGTCACATAACCAGGACACATGACAGATTTGCCATACAAACAATGTCAAATACTCACAATGGCGAGACCATTCTGACACTATTGTAATAGCAGACTTGAGGCCCTGCTTAATGTTTTGTATTTGAAAACAAACCTTGGAAATGCTCGAAATAATTGGTTATCTTATTAGCTAGCAGTGAAACTATAAGTCTTAGCGATAAATGGGTTTTCGCAGACGAAAGAACACAAAATTTTAATTACTTTGGCATTCATAAGTAATTTTCGTCAAAATTTCGATTTAATTGGTTTTCGTTGTAAGGCGGCGATATGTTCAAAAAATTCGCCTGATCGACACCGTAATTAACGAAATTAATGTTGTTGAATTGTCAAAACGAGAGTTGATTTGTGCCCGGTTGATAGCAATAGGCTCGCCCCCTATTAAATTGGACTTAATCGTTACTGGCGATATGTGGGTGTACATAGCCTTCGGGGATTAGAGGCTTGATGTTATGTTTTTATCAGGGTCCGCCGGTATATATCAGCGGATATATATCATGATGATATATATCAATTGATTTTTATCTTGATATACATATACAATTGACTTTTTCCTGTTTTCTGAACAAAAATTTTTGGAGATTAATGTTTAACCTGGCAACACGTAGCGAAAAACTACTATTCAGATTACTTATTTTTTTATTATTACAAATTATTATTAAAATTAGTTGATTTATCTCCCAAAAAAATGAAGATTATTGTTGGCGACGCCGTCCGCGAAGGCTCAACGTAGTGAGATTAGTGAACATGGACATTCAGTGCTAAAGTGCTAAAGAGACGCTTAATCAGTGTAAATAAGTGTTATAAAGTGAAAGACTCTTATAAGAGACATATTCGAGTGTGAATGAGTGTTTTAAAGTGTTAAGACTCTCAAATAGAGCTATATTTTAGAATAACTAGAACTTAGAATCATGTAAGTATAGTGAATATGAACGATGTTTTTATGTGTCTCTAATTTAATTTGTATAAGACCTATAAGAGTCTAATTAGTGTTATTTTATAGGAAATATGATCCCATTGCTTGTAGTTAGTCTAGTTAGATTCTAATTAGTATTTTGTCATATGTTTTTGTGAATTTATCATAGCGAGGTGCCTGAATTCAAGGGAAAGTTAAATAAGAAAGTAGAACGGTCCTCGTTACGGAAAAGTTTCGATGCACTAAAGCTTAGTGTCGCTTTTTGTTTGCTTGGCTCTGATTGGTCAATAATAAATTACGTAATATAGGCGTGTCCAGTAGAGGGCGCTAGTTGTATGATTGTTCATTAGCCAAAATTGTATAAATAAGGCGCCATTGTGAGACTGTAGTCAGTCGGCGGCCGTCACTTGAAGAAGCAAGAATAAAGAAGAAGTACCTCGACCACTGGTTTCATTCGAAGAGTCCCCTACAATTCATGGTCCTTCGAGAGCCGGATTCAAGACTGAAGCCAGAAGAAATGCAGTCCCGCCGCTGTTGAAGAATAGAAGAATCGTGCTATCGTCTGGTCAGCCTTACGTGTGGTCGTGCTTATTTCTTATACAGAGTCAAAAACGTGTGTTTCTTAGCAGTTTCGTCAAAATCGTACGTCATAAAACGTTAAACGACCACACTAAGCAACGACTGGCCACGAACAACGACAAGAGAAGCTGATCTAGAAGAATCATTGCTGCGTCCATCATTTCATCGGAACCCCGCGTCGAATCCACGCTCAAGCACGACTTTGGATTAGGGCACGTAATCTTCAAGGCAAGCGGGCCCGCCGCTACTTGCGCTACGGAAGAAAAGTACCTTAGGTGCGTCGCGACTTGGAAGCAGGAAGATTTCCTATTGAAGATTCGTCGGGATTTGCTGGGAAGATTGAATTAGAAGTCACTCGTCCCGAAGCTAGAAATGATGACGCGAAGCCGAAAAGGAGATAGCACGAGGTCAAATACTGAAGAAGAAACCAGCGGCGGCGAAACATCGTCGGGTGCCACGTCTGAGACAGTGACCGACGGCACCGCGGCGACTGAAGACACGACCGTGGTCGAAGACGCCGACGCCACCATGGTGGAAAAATGCAAGAAGAAGCAGCCCAAGTCAGTTTCTAAGAAGAATTCCAGCAAGAAGAAGGAATTAGAAGCTCGTTTGGAACTCGAAAAGTTGCAGCTAGAAGAAATACGAATCAAGACTAAGCTCGCTAGTACCAAGCTGGAACTGGCGCGCGCAGAAGATGACACGGACCTTAGTGACCAAGAACAAGAAGACGTCGAAGCCGAAGCCGCCGCAGCCAAAGCAACTGCGGCATGGGTGTCGACGACGAAGAGTGCGGAGCGCAACGAGGGGGAGCCGCCAAGTGGGTTGCCCGCCCCAGAGACCGCGACCGCCGCACAGAGTCACACCAACCAGCTGGCAGAAGCGATTCTTCAAGCAGTCAAGGCCACGTCGGAGAACAAGACGTCATCAATCATGCAGCGCGCGCCGAAGTATGTCAGCGAGCTACACCAGTTCGAGGGCGACGCCAGCGATTGGATGGCGTTCAAAGCGACTTACGAAGATACCTGCACGCTCTTCTCGGACATAGAAAACATGGGAAGATTGAGAAGAGCCGTCAAGGGCAAAGCGAAAGAAGCAGTGAAATCGTTATTATTCACTCAAATCGACCCGCAAGAAGTGATGACTGCATTGGAGCGCCGTTTCGGACGACCAACTTATCTCATTAGAAGCGAGATAGAGAACATAGAGAAGATCCCTCCCATGTCAGAAGATGCAAGAGAGTTGGTGCGCTACGCCGGGGCAGTGTCCAACACCGTTAGCGTCGTGAAGCAAATGAAGAAACAGAGTTACCTGCACTCAAGCGATATTTCAAGCAGAATCATCGAGAAGATGTGTACGTTGGTGCGCTTCAAGTGGTACGAGTATAGAGCGAAGAAAGAAGAAGAAGATGAACCCATACTACTGAGCCTCATGCATTTCTTCAACAACATGGTGGATCAATTCGAGATGCACGAGTTTACGGGATCAAGAGTGAAGAAAGAAGGCATGAAATTCAGAACGCGTCCTGGGGGATCTCGCGGCGTGCATACTACTCGAGCTGCCAAGAAGCAAGGAGGCTACACATCAGAAGATGACTCTGAAGACGAACACGAACGCAAGACGAAGTCGGCTACAGTATGTTCCTGCAAAGAAGACTGCAAGAAGGAACGCGAGAAGAGTACCTGCCCACAATGCAACGGCGAACACACTCTTCCGAAGTGCAAGAAGTTCAGCGAAGCGTCCATCAAAGAGAAGTGGGAGCAAGCTAAGAAGTCTGGACTGTGCTACAAGTGCCTGGAAGGAAGGCATCGAAGATTCAACTGCAAAGCGAAACCATGCGGCAAATGCAAGAAGGGTCATCATCCGCTGCTGCACTACGAAGAGACAACGAAGCAGCCGACTCAAGAAACAACGGCCCAGACGATAGCCTCCACGGTCAACGCGGCGCGGACAGTATCAAAAGCGTACCTGAAGATTGTTCCTGTGGAATTAATGGGACCAGAAGGAAACGCCTGCGTCTACGCCCTCATGGATGAAGGCTCTACGGTCACATTGATTGAAGACTTCGTCGTAGAGAAGATCGGGGCACAAGGGCCAGAAGAGGTGCTGCGAATAGAAGGCGTAGGCGGCCACCGCATGGACCAGAAATCTAAGAAGATTGACATCAAGATTCGCGGTATGTTCAGCCGTAACATCGAGAAGTTGTCCGGGTACACTGTGAAGAATCTGCACTTGACGCCTCAAGAAGTCAACGAAAAGGACCTGGAAGGATGCGAGCATCTAGAAGAAATGCAAGACCAACTGAAGTACCCCAATGCCAAGCCGTCGGTGCTCATAGGTCAAGACAACTGGAATCTCATCGTCTCGCAAGAGGTCAAGCATGGTCATCGCAGCAAGCCAGTCGCCTCAAGAACGCAGCTGGGATGGGTACTACATGGAGTACGGTCAAGCAGCAGCACTCCAGTCAGAGTCGTGAATCATCTCGTCACACAACCCAGCGCCAAGGACGATCACTTAGAGAAGCTAATAAGAGATCATTTCGACGTCGAGGCGCTAGGAATCGCCGCCAAGAAGCCGTCTAATGACATCGATCAACGCGCGCTACAAGTCCTGGACGCCACTACGAAAAGGCTGACCGACGGGAGATTCAGCACGGGCCTCATCTGGAAGACAGAAGACGAGCAACTACCTGAAAGCAAGACGACAGCTGCGCGACGCTTGAAAGGAATACAGAAGAGATTCTTAAAGGATGAAGAATTTCAGAAGAAATATGAAGAACAGATCAACAACTTGATCGTCAGCGAGTATGCAGAGGAGGCCAAGGAAGAAGCTACCTCCCCGAGGACTTGGTACTTGCCACACTTCGCGGTCGTCCACCCACAGAAGAAGAAGATGAGATTGGTCTTCGACGCCGCGGCTAAGTCGAATGGAAGATCACTCAACGACGCGCTACTAGCCGGACCCGACCTACTGCAATCATTGTTTGGAGTATTGCTACGGTTTCGTCAAAGTGCAGTAGCTGTGGTGGCGGACATCAAAGAAATGTTCCTGCGCGTGAAGATTAACGAGGAAGACAGAGACAGTCTTCGATTCCTGTGGCAAGACAAGGAATACAGGATGACGTCATTGATATTCGGGGCCGCGTCATCTCCATGTACGGCGATATACGTCAAGAACAAGAACGCCAGCGAGTTCGAGAATCAGTTTCCAGAGGCGGCAAGGGCGATCACACGCAACCATTACATGGACGACTACTTGGCAAGCTATCCAGACGTGGCGACAGCAAGAAGAGTCGCCAATGAAGTCGACGCTGTACACAAGAAAGGAGGGTTCTTCCTACGAGGCTGGGCGAGCAATCATCCAGAGGTGCTAGAAGAACTTCACTCCGGGGATAGCGCGGGTACAGTTCGACTGGGTGAGCAAAAGGACCAGGTGGAGAGGACCCTTGGGCTGAATTGGAACGTGAAAGAAGATAGTCTGCACTTCACGCTGACGTTAAGAAACACTCCAGAAGAAGCCATCGACGGCAGGCGCGCACCTACGAAGAGGGAAGCAACGAGCGCAGTCATGACAGTGTTCGACCCGCTCGGCTTGGCTGCTCCCATCACGATCCAAGGCAAGATCATGCTGCAAAATCTTTGGAGAAGCGGCGTGGAATGGGACGAGAAAGTGCCACCTGCAAGAGAAGAAGAATGGTCCAAATGGCTACAAGACCTCAAGAAATTGGTGGGCCTGAGTATCCCGCGCTGTCTAGCAAGAGTCGTCGACGAGGGGGAGCTCCACACATTCTGCGACGCCAGCGAGAAGGCCTACGCGTGCGCGGTGTATTGGCGCACACAGCGCGTCGACGGACGAGTGGAAGTGAAGCTCCTGGCGGCGAAAGCAAGAGTGACGCCACTGAAGCCCACATCGATCCCTAGGTTGGAGCTGCAAGCCTGTCTCCTGGGTAGTCGACTCGCCACGAACGTACAGCAAGAGTTGGACCTACGCGTCACAGGAAGACACTTCTGGTCAGATTCGAAGACGGCGCTAGCATGGATCAAGTCGGACCCCAGAAGGTACAAGCCATTCGTCGCGCATCGACTCGCCGAGATCGAAGAATTAACCAGACACAGAGAATGGCGATGGGTACCTACGAAGCATAACGTTGCGGACGACGCTACACGAGACGCGCCCAAAGACTTCGGGAAAGAACATCGATGGTTCACGGGGCCGTCATTCCTTTACGCAGGTCAAGAAGAATGGCCACAAGAAGATAAGGAACCCGTCAAGGACACCGGAGAAGAGAAGCCGAACGCCGTCACGTTGAGCGCGAGAAAAGTCGTGCCTACCATCGTTCCAGAGCCAGGAAGATTCTCGCGGTGGACAAGATTGTTGCACGCGACGGCAAGATTCCTACAGGTTGTGGACGCTTTCAAAAGAAGCATTGCCCACAAAACACTCAGCACCAGAAGAATCACCAAGAAAGAACGTGATCCAGCCTGGAAGAAGCCACAGAAAAAGGACAAGAAGCCGTTCGTCATGAAGAAAAGGAGCGAAGAATTGAACCTTCGTCAGAAGTCGGCACTGTACGTCGAGAAGGCCGAACGACTTCTTATTCAACGCGTCCAAGAAGATAGCTACCCAGAAGAGTTAGCCGCCCTAAGAAGACAGAGCGACCACGCTCACAAGCTCAAGAACTTCGCTGTCAAGATTGAAGATGGCTTGATAAGGTTATCGACCCGCATAGGCGCGGCTAAGTACCTAACGGCCGCCTACAAGAACCCTATCGTGTTGGACGGACGTCACAGAATCACTCAACTACTAGTGAAGCATGTGCACGAGCGCTTGAACCACGGAAATCATCAGACAGTTATGAACGAGCTGCGGCAAAGATACTGGATTCCTGGGTTGAGAAACATTGTCAAGGCGACAGCAAGAGACTGCGGGTGGTGCAAGCTGAAGAAGAAGGCACCGGAACTGGCACCCCAGGGGGACCTACCACAAGAAAGGCTGTCAAGGACGAGCCCTCCCTTCACATGTGTGGGCGTGGACTACTTCGGTCCACTACTGGTCACCGTGGGACGACGCGTCGAGAAGAGATGGGGCGCTCTGTTTACGTGCATGACGACGCGCGCAGTTCACCTAGAGTTGGCCGCATCACTGACGACCGACTCCATGATAATGGCCTTGAGACGAATGATCGCCAGAAGAGGCACTCCCAAAGTCATCATGAGCGACAACGGCACCAACTTCATAGGTGCAAGTCGCGAACTTCAAGAGGCCTTTCAAGCGGCTACCAACAAGATCGGCATAGTATGGAGGTTCATCCCCCCGGGAGCCCCAAACATGGGCGGCTCATGGGAACGGCTGGTGCGCACCGTCAAGACCGCACTGGCAGCGACGCTCCACGAAAGAAGACCGAGGGAAGAGGTTCTGCACACCCTGCTGCTTGAGGCCGAACATGTGGTCAACTCACGGCCACTATTCGCCGTGAACACAGACCCCAATGAAGAAGAAGCACTGACTCCCAACCACTTCCTTATTGGGAGGTCCAGCGGAGCCCATTTGTTCGGCTCATTCGACGACTCCGAGCTCATCGGTTCTCCATCTTGGAGGACATCCCAGCGCCTGGCCGACCACTTCTGGGCCAGATGGGTGCGAGAGTACCTACCCACACTCTCACCCCGGTACTTCCAGGGTCCCCATTACCGGGATCCCACCGTCGGCGACCTTGTCCTGCTGGTGGACCACACCCTGCCACGTTGCTCGTGGCCACGCGGCGAGATCAGCGCGACCTACCCCGGGCCAGATGGAAGAACCCGGATCGTCGACGTCCGCACCTCGGCGGGCGTACTGCGGCGGCCAGCATCCCGGCTGGTCGTGATCGTGCCAGCGACGTCGCCCCTGCGAGCTGAGGTGCAAGACACCGAGGGGGAGACTGTTGGCGACGCCGTCCGCGAAGGCTCAACGTAGTGAGATTAGTGAACATGGACATTCAGTGCTAAAGTGCTAAAGAGACGCTTAATCAGTGTAAATAAGTGTTATAAAGTGAAAGACTCTTATAAGAGACATATTCGAGTGTGAATGAGTGTTTTAAAGTGTTAAGACTCTCAAATAGAGCTATATTTTAGAATAACTAGAACTTAGAATCATGTAAGTATAGTGAATATGAACGATGTTTTTATGTGTCTCTAATTTAATTTGTATAAGACCTATAAGAGTCTAATTAGTGTTATTTTATAGGAAATATGATCCCATTGCTTGTAGTTAGTCTAGTTAGATTCTAATTAGTATTTTGTCATATGTTTTTGTGAATTTATCATAGCGAGGTGCCTGAATTCAAGGGAAAGTTAAATAAGAAAGTAGAACGGTCCTCGTTACGGAAAAGTTTCGATGCACTAAAGCTTAGTGTCGCTTTTTGTTTGCTTGGCTCTGATTGGTCAATAATAAATTACGTAATATAGGCGTGTCCAGTAGAGGGCGCTAGTTGTATGATTGTTCATTAGCCAAAATTGTATAAATAAGGCGCCATTGTGAGACTGTAGTCAGTCGGCGGCCGTCACTTGAAGAAGCAAGAATAAAGAAGAAGTACCTCGACCACTGGTTTCATTCGAAGAGTCCCCTACAATTATTATAATAATAGGTACGTGTTTTTTGAAGCATTAATAAAAAATAAAAATAAACTCAAATAAACACTAATTCTTTTGTTACTTTTTAAAATAAAATATGTGGTAATTTGACACTTATATTATTTTACAAATTCCTTTCACATTTTTAAGTGTTTAATCCCCTGAAATTCGCTTCTTTGTCTTGGCCTGGATATATATTAAAAAAAACGGATTTTTGGTATTTATTATAAAAATCGGATTTTTTCGAATCCTTTTTTTTTTATAAAGCCATTGATTAATTTATTCACGTACAACTTATGTGCGACAAGAAGAAAGAAGACTGACGCCCATTTTTCTTTCTAGGACCACCCACATACTACACAATCGTTCAAAACGAATACCAATGCAATATCTGCGGCAAAGCTTACTCCTCGCAACCTCTGGTGTCCCAACACTATCGCTTCGTTCATCTCAAGCGTCGCCCGAAAGACCGAAAATGCACGAAGTGTGACGAACGAATCCCCGACTACCTCCGAACCGCACATTTAGAAAAGGCACACGGTATTCCCGCGCCATCCTGCGGAGTATGCGGCAAAAAGTTCAGATATCCTTGCAACGTTATTCAACATCAGAAAAAAGTACATATGGGTGAAAAATCAGAGAAATGTGAAGTGTGCGAAAAGAGCTTTTTTAATAAGCTCAGTTTGAAGATACATATGTCTACGCATTCTGCTGAAAAGAGGTTTAAGTGTGGGGTGTGTGAGAGGGAGTTCCGTTGGGAAAATAATTTGCGTGATCATCTAAGAATACATACGGGTGACAAGAGATTTATTTGTTCTGTGTGTAATAAGGCTTTCGTTCAGAAGTCTACCTTGAAGCAGCATGTATCAAGGAATCATCCGGGGGTTGATGTTTCGTGATGAATTCAAAGAAGGATATTCCGCTGTTTCGGCCGGATATCTTCCAGCCATTTCGTCTGGTATTTAAGCATACTTAAATTTTTGTAGGCTCCGTCCACGAATAGAGTAAATTAAATAAATAATACAAACCTATTATAATGTTTCACTGCAGGGCTTCTTTTCATACATAAATTAATTTAATTTAAAAGAGTGTCCATGGAGTTTCTTGCCCGTTCTTCTCCATAGGTATAGGTACCTACTACGCTTTGGAATGGGCATGTAGCTTCATTTTTCTTACTGACTGACTCCTTGGCAATTCAAAAGTGTCTGTAAATGGTTTTATTGAAATAAATGATTTGAGTTTGACATACAAGGCGCGAGCATTGATCACCACGACAAAGACGAGACAAGACGGGTTGGCAATTCGTGTATAACCAAATCCATACTATAATATTATAAATACATAATGCTGTTTGTGAATGTGAGTTTAAATGTTTGTAAACGCACCCACAATACAGGAGAAATTCCTAGTGTGAAGCAAAGTTAAAAAAAAAAAGCTTTTGCCAGCGACTCCAACCGCGTGGATGTCGGTTATCGCGTAAAAAGTAGCCTATGTCCTTCTCCATATCCCAGGCTATATCTCTGCCAAATTTCATGACGATCGGTTCAGTGGTTTAGGCATGAAAAGGTAACAAACAAACTTTCTTTCGCATTTATAATATTAGTTACGATATTATAAGGTATGGACAAACACGAAATATTTTAAGAGATACACCTCTATAGGTGGTAAAGAAGCCATGGACACATTTTTTTTTTAAATCTGAGTATATTAAGATTAAAAAAAAAAAAAATCTTGATATGATGATTAATTATCAAAATTCACCGCGCTCGCACCGCCACCGTCGCTGCGTCCGGGCGGGTCATTCATAGAATAAGTAATCAAAGGATTTTTTGCAAAATGTCTCAAGAAATTTTAAAATAATAATAATTATGTAAAAATAAAAACACTTATACTCCATTTATTATAACATTTTAAAAATAACTGTTCTGACCCCTTCGTTATTTCGATGTAAACGTTTCATAAACTTCGTTATTTTACGATAAATACTATTGATCTATTTACCATTTACATTAAAAAAATAACTCTAAACTGCAGTAATTTCAACAATATTACACAATAACTGTCGTTATTTAGCCGTTATTTGTCTAATGCTATATTAAATGGAGTATAGATAAAAAAAAGCTTTCGCTGCTATGACTTTTTTACCACCTATAGATGTTTCTCTTAAAATATTTTGTGTATGAATAGATACATTATTGTTTTCCTTAAAATGGAAAATAGTGGCCACTAAGCTCCGTGTTTTAAGGATTACAACAAAACATAACAATGTAAAACTACAAACGACGAGGGCGCCACTGTGCGCTCGGTATAGTAACCGGCATGAGTCGTGAGCACAAATTGACACCTGCACTTAGGTCTCTTTGGCGGAATGAAGAAGCCGGGGGGTGGGACGCCGAGCTGCATGCGATTGGTTTGTCAGTCGATGTCTATTGGACTCTCGCGTGTCATTTTTATTTAGCCGAAAGTGTACATGCGCGAGCTTGCCCCCACTACTGCCCATCTGTGCTCACGACTGTTGGTTATTAGACCCTCTTAATTACGTTAGTAAAACTGTAATTAATTTTAATTTGTGTGAAAATAAAAAAGATGAATGAACATTATTATTCTTAGTTTTATTTCAACTTTACAACACACAACATAACATTACGCCTTGTTTCCTAGAAGGGCTGGGCAGAGGTGTAGGTACCTGTTGTTCACCCACATTTCACCAGATATGTTTTGTGACCATTTCAACGTACAGTGGCCAGTACATCAAGCTACAAGAAATTGTCAAACATCGTCGGAAATGGCCCCAGGACCAACAAACATCTGACCTAATTATAAATATATTTTATTAGACTCACTGCGAATATCTGTATGAAACGGACATTCTGCGTTCTATAATGAACAATTAAACGAGCGACTATCGACATCACATAAAATATGCCGCCATCTTTGACAATTCGATTCTATACTCCATTTACTATAGAGCATTAGACAAATAACGGCTAAATAACTACAGTTATTGTGTAATGTTATAATAAATGGAGCATAAGACATGACAATTAGCGATGTCCTATCTTTCAATAACATGACTAACATACCTACATGAGGTAATATGACTTCCTACCTAAGTATAAATAAATAAAATAAAAATAAAAAACATTAGGATAAAGTCGTTTGCATTGAATTTAAATAAATAAGTACTTATTTACCTACCTACATATTTTAATAAAAACTAGAAGATTTACCAAATACCTAATAGGTACTTATACTCCATTTATTATAATATTAGACAAATAACTGTTCTCACCCTTTCGTTATTTCGATGTAAACGTTTAATAAACTCCGTTATTTCACGATAAATACAAAGCACTGTAATCTATTTACCATTTACATTAAAAAAATAACTCTAAAGTGCAGTCATTTCAACAATATTACACAATAACCGTCGTTATTTAGCCGTTATTTGTCTAATGCTATTTGTAAATGGAGTTTAGGTAAGTACTTAAATATTGTTCCTGATTCTCTTAGCTTAACTAACCACATACAGGCAATAGAAATAATAGTGACATGCATATAAAGCATGTATTTCGAAGAATGAAAGGATTGTTTCTTACTAAATATAACCTCAAAATCTTTGTTTTCTTTTGAAATAAATTCTTTCTGCAAGTTGTCTGTCATTAAGAGTCCCTATCAATTTCGACGCGCTACTAGTTTAGGTAACTTTCGGAGCGCATCGTGTCTGTGTGCGTTCGAACTATCGGTGACAATTGCATTGTCGTACGGTGAAGCGGGAACAAATAATCTTGGTCCGTAACCGCTATTAACAGCACTCCGTAATTTTTACTTACCTACTAGGTTCTGTAATACTGGATGGATTTTATTGTAATTATGACGTGTTATATTTATAACACGTCATAATTACCACCTAGTAGGTAAGTAAAAATAACAATATTAAGTACGGCGTTCATCATAGTAAAAGCAAACTATAAAGTGTGACCAATACATATGTATATATAAGATAGGTCTGAAACTAATTACATGTGTTATTACCCACCCTCCTGTATTATTTACCTACTACAGACCTCCCGGCGAACAGTGTTCGGAATAATTATATTACGAGCCACTTAGATTTTTTATATGACATTTTTAATTTAAATGTGGGTAGGTATTTGTTTGTAGACTTATACGATAAAAACACATAATTATATTACTAAGTATAATGTTGTATTTATATAATGTGTACATATACATATAGTCTTTAAATAAAAAAGTTTTTGTTACGTTTAAGACACTTTTAAATAGGCGGCCTTGAAAAAGGCCTTTGGCTTTTGTCTACTCGCTGTTTGCTTCTTCATCGGATAAGTGCATCCTTTCAGGCGCTTCAGGAGCTTTCAATAATTGTAATACTTCTGGCGCCAAAGTACCCGATTTTCTCTTAGGCAATGGTCTGATGCTGGATATTAATGAATCGGAGGAGATAAGCAGAGCGTGTCTTCAATGGTCTGCTTCCTTCCAATTTTTCTCGTGCTATGCTTTCTCAAACTCAAATCATTTCAATTAAACCATTTACAGGCACTTTTGAATTCTCAAGGAGTCGGTCAGTAAGAAAATGAAGCTACATGCCCATTCCAAAGCGTAGTAGGTACGTATGGAGAAGAACGGGCAAGAAACTTCATGGACACTCTTTTACATTAAATTGTTACAAAAATATTAGATCTATAATGTTGAGTTTATAACTAAATGTAAGACCGATATAAAAATAAAAAATAAAAACGTACACGTTAAAAGCGTCCAGAGTAGGTATAACAAATAGAAACAAACAAAAAAAAATTTAAGATAAAATTATTATAATAAGATAATTAAAATAAGCCGTGGCAGCTAAGAGATGACCAGTCCCAACTGACGGCGCCCGTTCACGAACATATCGCATGGATTAGCACCATTCAGCTCAACCATTTTGAAGGGAGCTAAATGATCCAACACACGCGCCACCATCAGCGAGACATCTTAGTGAGTATGACATACTCTCAGCCGCCAGGGCACATTCAAGTCAATGAAAGGCATATTACCCGGTTAATGGTAGCTCTATAGTACATAGTACTCACACCTGTGCTATGCAATTATATAATACAAAGGAGATTGAGTTCATACAATGCAAAGATAGTCTTACAATCTTCAGCAGCTCCAACATTATTTTCAAATGTTAATCGATTAATTGTGGTTGTGGAGCAAGACCAGCATTCAGCCAAGCATTTTTATCAGCGATGTAATCCCCCAACTTATAATATACCTGCGTGCATAGTATGCGTTTTATACAAGATTTAAATTTAGTTTCATTCAGTTGAAGTATGTGGGGAGGAATTTCATTGTAACATTTTAAACAGTACCCCATAAAGGACGAGTCTACTTTAGCCAGTCTGAAACCTAGTTGAACTAGTAGGTCCTATTTCTATTACTATAATTATGTCCTTCACCTCTTTTTCTAAAAATATGTAAATTTTTCCGTACGTACATGATGTTTTCGTAGATATATTGACAAGGTAAGGAAAAAAAAATACCTAAGAACTACACATGCCTTTCGCGTTTTTTCTTTTTTCCTTTGATTTTTCCGTGATAATAAAGTTCACTTTATCGACCCATTTTCTAAAAATTAAACACTAATTTACTAATAGTATAATACAAAACATTAATATGTATGAATAACATTAACAAATCACAAAGTTTCACACTATCTTCTATACTAATATATAAAGCTGAAGAGTTTGTTTGTTTGTTTGTTTGAACGCGCTAATCTCAGGAACTACTGATTGGAATTGAAAAATTCTTTTTGTGTTGGGTATGTCCATTTATTGAGAAATATTATAGGCTATATATCATTACGCTACAACCAAAAGGAGCGGAGCATAAATGAAAAATGTTGCAAAAACGGGAAAAATTATTCCTTTTTGAGAGCTTCCGTTGCGTGCGCTGCGTAAACGGTTTAAGTTACGAAAATATAATGTATGATGGAATTGTTCCACTTTAAATTTTCAAAAAAAAAAGTCCGCGACAGCATATGTCTATCTTTTAAGATTGACTCACTGTAACCTTTTTTATGGTAATCTAATTTGTTCGAAATTAATGCATTATTTGCGAAAAAGTTTTCATAAACATGGTATTAATCCTTATCCAAATAAATACGTTATTCATCACAAGTATTTAATTTTGAACAAAGTTGCCCTTACATCATTTAATTTCAATGAATATCTTAGGAGATATAACTGTTTTATAATAACTCCGCAGCAAAATAATGAATAACTCTGCGAGGTAGTCTATTCTAAAGCTGAAGAGTTAGTTTTTAGGGCTCCGTACCCAAAGGGTAAAATAGGACCCTATTACTAAAACTCCGCTGTCCGTCTGTCTGTCTGTCCGTCTGTCACCAGGCTGTATCTCATGAACCGTGATAGTTAAACAGTTGAAATTTTCACATATGATGTATTTCTGTTGCCGCTATAACAACAAATACTAAAATAACAGAAAAAAATAATATTTAAGGGGGGCTCCCATACAACGGATATGATTTTTATGCCGTTTTTTTTTTGCTCCGCCCGCGTGGATGTCGGTTATCGCGTAAAAAATTAGCCTAAGTTCTTCTCCATATCCCAGGCTATATGTTTGCCAAATTTCATGACGATCGGTTCAGCGGTTTAGGCGTGAAAACGTAACATACAGACAGACAGACAAATAGACAGACAGAGCTACTTTCACATTTATAATATTAGTAAGGATAAGGATTTGCATGGATGGTACGGAACCCTTCGTGCGCGAGTCCGACTCGCACTTGGCCGGTTTTTTGTTTTTGAACGCGCTAATCTCTGGAACTGCGAGTTGGATTTGAAAAAATCTTTTTGCATTGTACAGCCCAATTCTTGAGGAAGAATTACATTCCTATTAACTAGAACACCATTTTTTTTTAAATGAAAGTTTATGCGAAAACGAAGTAAAAGCACAGGCAGGCAATGTGTTGCGACGGGGTGAGTCGGGGGAACAAGAAATTTAACGCGGACGAAGTCGCGGGCAGAAGCTAGTGCATAAATAAAATAAAAATATACTCACAGTCTCAAAACTGATTAGGCCTAGTACAAAATTCGTACAATTCGCGAGTTACGTCGGGAGCGGCGAACGTCACGGGCGACACAGGTCCGTCGTCGAGAAGCCCTTGGGCGCGACTGAATGTATCGAGCAAGCGCATCGGTTTATAAGGCATTATTTAGATATTTTATTACAATAAAAGTATTAGTCAAAAAAAAAAAAAAATAGGTTTGGTAGATAAATACATCAAATTTTAGAATATTGAACACTTATTGTTATTTTCAATAAATTCTTACGCGTAGACAACGGTTTTGCACATGATTTTATTGTGTTTTTTCAGCGTGGATAACATTTTTTTTAATGAACTTATACGTTAAACTTAAAAAAAAAAAGTTGTAGGCTTACTAGTATACTATATGTCCAGTATGTATGAATTTTTTCAGATTGTTATTTGCCACCAGTAAGCCAAAAAACAGATTGGAAAACCGGGTGTTTCGTGCTTACGTAAAAACATGTGTTAGATTTATATTTTTCGTATTTTATATTAAGTAGTTATCAAAATTTTAATCAGTACACTTACTAGATAAAGATATGATGAATAACAGGGCATTAAAAAAAAAACCAGGTATCTTCAGGTTACTGAGAAATTTGTGCTGAAAAAAATAGAAATTTCTGTTTTTAGACCGCGAAATTGATAGGGACTCTTCTTCATGGCATATATATAGTTGTAATTTAGAACAAGCAATTTTCCTTTGCTGTTGGTTCTGAGGCGAATGATGTTTGGATGCAGAACAATCTCCTGTCTCCAAACGATTTTAACCTTTAAAATATTGATCATTCAAAATCGAACGAGATTTGACAGTTTGTGGTAACTTGTTGTGCTGTCCACCGTACCATCAGTGCCGGTTCTAGCCTGTGCAGCGCCCGGCTGCAATCAATACCCTGGCGCCCTCTAGGTGGCGCGCGATCAAAATGGATTACATAAACAGGGTGGCCAATTAAGTTGTATACATCTTTTTTTAGCCCCCATTCTGATTTAAAGCCAAATTTTGCAGTTGTTTGGTGTTTATTATTTAGTTAAAATGCGGCATATTCATTATGCACAGTCTATAAGACCATGAACACCGCAATACTTTCAGTAATTTTATCCTGAAGTTCTTAAACGAATTTAAAAACGAAGCAATTTTTCTGAGTAACGAATACCATTTTGATCATTGAGGATTTCGCGACATGTCCCGACTTTTTTTGTATGGGGTTATCCAAAGGGACGTGTCGTGGTCAATCTTGATTACAAAAAGCAGAATATTTGTGACTTTGTTAGTGGGATAACTAAGTATGCGAAAATTTAATGAAAAACACAATGAAAAGCGATCGCATTTCTGAGTATAATCTGATCTTAATCTTTCGTATAAAATTGCCAAGCCCGAGTAAAATAAGTAATTATAGAAAAATATCCCGTAATTTTCGTTCGTAATAAAAATAATCATTATTTAAAGTTGTATACTTTCAAATTGGCCATCCTGTAGCTGTGCGTCCTGTGAAAACTGATACATCTCGAAAATGTCAACTTTACAATATAGTAGTTTTTGTGTGTAAAAAATTATAAAATTTTGTTAGGATAATAATTTTACAAAAATAGTGACATAATTTGTATTTAGTGTCGTATTGTTTACAACCTATTATGTTCCAGCTCAAAAGGCGTTACTGCAGGAAGAGATATTTAAAAAAAGCTATATGTTGTATCAAAACACACCAAATGAATGATCGTGTATAATGATTCTAAATGAGTTGTATCGCTTTACACTTTGTGTGAAGCTTTGGTGAAAGGTGATATTGTTGCATTGTCAGGTAGTTTTATACGAAACTAAATCAACTCCTGTTCAAAGCTGTCAAACAAACGAGTAATATTTTTCAGTTGGCAGAAGCACTGTAAACACAAAACTCATATTCTTCAAAACTTAATGTTGTCTTCATTATATTTTTTCATTATAAAGTTTTGTTTAAAAAAAAAACGTGTAACGTAATAAATATATGTGAATAATGATATGACTTGAGATACATCTTAAAACACAATTATTTATTTCATAACTTGAATATTGTGAACGATACATGTCAATATGTATTTATTTACACAAAAATATTTATCAAAACACGCCATTTCGTCTTACGACGTCTTACGTCCATACGATCTTGAAAACTAATAGACGTATCAAAATGTTAATTAGACAGAATAATAGAGCATTTTTTTCTGATGAAGGTGCAACAATAATATCACATTCGATATAAGTTGACTTATATCACTTTTCACAGGACGCACAGATATTTTCTCTAGTGAACGGTTGCGTGCAAATGGTACGATTATAAATGAAGATGGGAAGCAATAACCGCTAAACGGGTTACTACGCCCCCGTGGACCCGCGGGGTAGACAGGTAGACTCGAGGGTAAATGTATTTTTTATGAAAGGAGAGCATATAAGAATAAAAACCGGTCAAGAGCGAGTCGGACCATGCACAATGAAGGGTTCCGTAGTTGGAATGAATTTATCCCAAGAACAAACTTAATATTGTAGTTGAAAGTTTTGTCTATCCAGCCGGGCCTTTTTTATCCTTAGTATGTAGGTACAAGTGTAAGTAGTAGGAAAAGTATTTTATCTACTCTCATATCGTAAAATTCGAATTATAAACTACAAAACGAGTTTATATTGACATACTTTTTAAACAAAATACCGAAATTTAAAAATTGAAGCATATTACAATACTTTTTATCTGACAAAATAATGACAAAAAAAAACAAACAATTTTTTTCCATTACGATACAGGGCAAATCAAAGAAGTTAACCAAGAAGTTTCTATTATTTTTTTTTCTAATGGAATGCCTTAAATTGGATCCACACACAGTCCGGCTTCTATATGTGTGTCACCTGGCGGCAGGCCGCCAGCTGTGTGTGGATCCAGCTTTATGGAACGAATATGCTGGGCGCGCCAGTTTGGCAGGTTTATAAATGTACAAGTGTTTGGTTCAAATAAATGATTTATTATTATTATTTTATATTTCGTACTTTTTCATATCTCGAGACCCTGGGGTCCCGGACCTTTGGAAGGCGTACGAGGGGCCGAAGCCAACTCGCAGAGGCCCGTTAGGCGCTTTTTAATGAAATGAGGCACCAACCAACGATTATCCCTGTACGCACTATGCAAGTGCACCCAAGGACAACCCCCGGTTGGTGTAGGACTATTACAGGATATGGAAACAAAGATATTGGACTATGGGTTTGGGTGGTTAAAATGGACTGGTTACCAAAAACTATGGAAGGACTATGGCCCCTGCCTGATCAATGTTTTATTTTAAACACGGATAAAATGGCAGGGGGTGACTTGCACACTCAATAATGGGCTCCCGAAAACGGTCGCTAGCACATAGTGACGTAGCGACAAGGGGGCAACATATCCTGAGGTGCTCGAGGAGTGGAGAGGTATTCCACGGCTCTCAGAACAATCCCAGAGCCCGGAAGATGGTCAAGATCCCTACAAGCACTTACTGGAATACTTCCTTCCTCCGAGCACGTTTGCTCTTGCGAATCTCCACTCAAGCCGGCCAATAAAGGCAAGAATGAGGTGGGAGCTCAGTTCCTCGTCAGTGTTCACTCCAGCCGGCCAATAAAGGCAAGCCAGAGATGAGGAACATGACTTCTCCCGGGAGATAGGGTCCGTGGGGTCGCAACTGCCCAACAGCTCGCCACATGCTGCCCTGCGGGTTTCTGTATCTCTCTTGGTCTGGCTCCTTACCCTAGACATGTTCCGGTAAAGTAAACTCTACCGGCACAGACCCAGAGTTCGGAGCGCGCAAGCCCCACCACGACGTCAACGTAGAGATACGGCGGTGGGGTTATTATTATTATTATTATAACATTACAAAAAAGTTTTGATTCCAATTTTTACTTGTCTGTGGTAGCCCCCACTATAGCGCATGCGCGGTGATGTGCTGGGGTTTGGCGCCATCTATACGTTTTGTTGTATTGAATTTCGTGGGAAAATATTTCTTACACCTTTTAACTTTGATCTATTATTTAGTAGGTTCAATCCCAATGTATGAGAGTAGATAAAGCAGTGTATGAAACTGCATATAACTAGGTATTAAAACACTCGTGTAGACTCTGTACTCTTACGGAAGGTAATAGTAATAGTTTAATTAAGGAAATTAACTGTTATTCATGTTCATGGCTTTTGAAAAGATGGTTTTAGAAATAATAGACATACATGTACTTACATATTATATTTCACCAACACAGAAAATCTTTTAAAAAACACAACTTAAGCTTTCAGTGTTCGTATCCAAAAATACGACCTGGCTCACAGGACTGGCACGACCACCCAGTGACGTTTTCCCGCCATCCTCATTCCCGCCTTTTTTGGAAAATTGCTGTCATTGGTTAGTCGTGCCATCTATGAACTGAGTCGGTATTACAATAGACAAAACAATACTTTTAATATTAAAAGAGTTTTGATTTATCATAGCTAATTGAATAAAATGCAATATAAAATACTATTGATAACACGTGTGATACTATTAAAAACCTCGCTTACAGCTCGGTTTTTAAACACACACTCGTGTTTTAATACCCCTCATTATGCGGCAGTTTCATAAACTACTATTCAATATAAGTACCTACAGGTACCTCAGATTTCTCCCTAGCCTAATGCCGCAATATTTTTCTGAAAATCAACTAAACTTACCAAAAAATCTTGTTCTAGATTACGCCACATTAACCGCTCCCTACTACAATTTAGAAGACCAAGAAGACGGCTCAAAGGACTACGCCTGCACATCTTGCACGAGAAAGTACAAGTCCCTTCCGAGCGTAGTCCAGCACTATCGTCATGTCCACCTGCGCTTGAGGCCGAAGCTCCGGTCCTGTTTTTTCTGCGAAATGAAAGTCCCTGGACACGCCCGCGCCTTTCACCTTGAGAAAGAACATGGAATACCAGCTCCGACATGTCATGCATGTGGCAAAAAATTCGCGTACCCGTTTCAAGTGTTGCGACATCAAAAAAATGACCACATGGGTGAAAAAAAGTTTGGTTGCAGCGAATGTGACATGAGGTTTACGTCGCAAGCGAATCTGTCCCAGCATATGATTAAGCATTCTGGTATTAGAGTGCATAAGTGTGAGATTTGTGAGAAATCTTTTAAATGGAAGAAGAATTTGAGAACTCATATGTTGATGCATTTGGATGAGAGGAGGCATGCTTGTCCTGTGTGCCAGGATGCGTTTGTACAGCAAACAAGCCTTAAGTATCATATGACTAAAAGACACCCGGAGTATAATTAATAAATGATGTTATTATTTTGTAGTTTTATTTACTCCGTTTTAGGCCTCCCACCCACGACGACTTTTTGCATCGCTACTAACGCGCTGCAGTATCGCGACTGTATCGATGCAAACGCGCGACCGTGTCGGACGACATCGGGGAGAGGACGGAGGGAGGGTGGCGCGTGAGTGGAGAACCGAGCATCAGTGCAACTGTGGCATTTTTTTGCCGTTACTGAATCGCGTTTGCATCGCGACAGAATCGCGACAGTATCGCATTTGCATCGCGACTGATAATGGTGTGGGCGAGGACAAACAGCTAGCGGCCGCATCGCGGCTGTATCGATGCGAACGCGCGTCAGTATCACTACAAAAAGTCGCCGTGGGCGAGGGGCCTTATTAAAGGATGAGTAGTGAAGTATCTGCAAGAAAAATATTGTGGTTATAGAAAGGCAGCTAAGGCGAAAATCACAGACAAGAGGGGAGTATTTTATTTGAAGCGTTAAACGTTTATTTCACATGAACCCGTATAGCGTACTAATGTCGACTTGTGGGATCTGTGGTCTGCGAACTAGAAATGGGGGCTCTCGTTTTTGTGCTCACCAGTTAGCGCCATTGGCGAGTAAGGTCCTGTCAGTACTTTTATTTTATATGTTTAAGTACTCATTACTTCATAATTTATTTATATAATTACATTTTAAAATATTGTTAGCGCGGCAGCTAAGCTATATAGGCTGAGCGCGCCTCCAACGGCGGTGGAAGGATGGCCGGTAGAAGGGTAGTGAAAGGAACTTGGCGACTAACCTTGTCTCCATGCAACTGCAATCACCTTGGTTCGGGTCCTGTAAATCTGTCTCCAAGCTTCTTATTTCTTCAGGATGTTGTGAGGTTTGATGTAGTGGACTGTATTTTGAGCGGTAGGTGCGTGTCGGCAAGGAGCGTTTACGCGGCGGTATTGTAGTGGTTTTGGTTGTATATCTACGCGTAGAATTCACGTGGATCACCACAAAGGAGCAGCAGATCCAGCACTTTGTATTCGGGCGAGGAGCGGCAGCCGCGAAGGACGAGGGTCGATCGCAGACTAGTTGCGGCGGCAAGCAGTGTTCTCGTCGATTCTACGATAGGAGCGACAGAGATAGTCGCCAAAATGTTAGGAATAGGAAGGTAGGAAAATATTATGAGTGCCAATATAAGTGGCGCGAACAAATATCAAATGAATATTTACATTATAATGTCCCTAAAATTAGCAGATAAATATCATTCTTCCTCCAAGCTCTACGAAATTAGATCCTAAGTTATTACTTAAAATCTTAAACCATAATTAATCAGGAATGGCACTATTTTTATAATTAATTATGAATAATTAGTAAAAAAAATCCCATATCCTCCCGTGGGTGTCGTAAAAGGCGACTAAGGGACTTACTAGAGAATGGGCAGCAGCGTTCTCTATGCATTTTTAACACCATACTGCGATCGCCAACCCGCCTGCCAAGCGTGGCGAGTATAGCAAACCTCCCCAATTGGGGGAGGCTTATGTCCAGCAGTGGACGTCTTCGGCTGAAAAGAAAGAAGAAAGTAACAATTTGCGATAGAAAATCGCCCAAACAGTTAACGTTCAGTTTCACATTTGACATTTCTAGAGACCTCACTCTACACTAGCGCCTCTATCGGCGAATTTAAGCGCGATAGTCCTCATTGCGTTAAACATGCATCAGAGAAATGTCCCATTATAAAAAATGCGGCAAGTGCAAAAATATGATTCGAATCGAATTTGCGTGATTGTATCGGCCGTCGCCGCTGTAAGGCTTCGATTTCAATAAATAATGGACTGTATGGCTGGTGTATGATAATCTGCTGGATTTCTTGGATCTGTTGTAAAATGGGTTAGGGTTGTAAAATAGGTAAACAGGACGATGTCCACCTGGTTGCATTTAGACAGGAGGTTTTGATTTGATATATGTGGGTAGTTATTTCACGTTTCTGTGACAAAAACCTGTTTTTCTTTCTTTCTGTTTGGCTATCATTTTCATTTTTGCCACAAAATTGGTACAGTCAGTGACAAGTCTTAGATCCTTTTAATTAACATAGGTTGTATTGTTTTGTTTATTATGTTAGAATCATAATGTAATTGGCTTCTCTTCAATAATTTTGTTACAAACAAGTATTATGACAGTATTTATGAATTTCTTCTGAATCTTGACTTTACTACACAGTATAATAACCTTGCAACTTATATGAGTGGGTGGCGGAAGACAGAACATGTTAGAAATAAAACACAATTTTGAGTCAAATAATTTTATTTCGAAGTATGTTTCTCCATCAAATGGTACGCCTTTGTATGACTTGTCAAGGACCTCTGATTGTCAAAAGTTTTATCACAAGCTTGGCATTTCAAAACTTTAGGTTTCGCGCCATGCACTAATACTTCATGGAAATTCTTCTTCGTATAATCATTGAATTTCTCTCCACAATATCCACACTTATTCCTCTTATTCATACAAATGTGTACTGCTTTTTCGTGATCCCTTTTCTTGATATTGTTATTAAACACTTTGGAACAATATGAACAGTTAAATACCCCGGTTTTATGTCTATAAGAGTGTGTGAGTAAAGTTTTTTTGTTAACAAACCCAGCATCACACACATCACAGATATAATTTCTATAATGAGAATTCATATGTTCGAGTAATACTTTGAAATTGCCGTATTTGTTACCACAAAACACGCATTTCGACATATCTGTGTCGAATTTAAACGGTAAAATATGATTTTTTAGTCCTTCATGGAAGAATTTTTGGTGTTCCGATTTCAAATGTTCTATTATTTGATCTAAACTATCGAGATTCGTTTGACAGATGTCACATGCTAGATTAGTGATGTCTAGTTTAATTATAAAATTGTGCATCGCTCTCTCTTCCATGAATGTCGATTTAGAGTCTTCGTGTTGGGATAATGTGTGAGTCTTAAGTTCAGCGGTAGTTTCATATTGTTGGGGACAAAAGCTGCATGAGTATCCGATACCAGCATATTTTCCTATCGGCGTGGCATTAGAGTGATACAAAATAGTTCTGATGTTATCCTTATGTTTTTCCACTTCAGTTTTCCTTTTTAATTTTACCTGAGTTGAATTGTTCGGGTTTATTACGATGATTCCTTTCTTCTTACACCTCTTCTTGTTCTCCTTAATCGTTATGATGTGTTTCTTCGGTTTCCATGTTGCCTCTATAAAAAAAAGGTGAGCGTTAGTACCTATTTTAGTAGTCGTACCAAAGAGTTTTGTGTTACCCTGTAACTCGGATCGGTAGTCGCTCCGTGTAAAATAATTGTGTTCAGCTGCATCTGGTAAAATTCAAGTCGTCTCCAATATACCCAGTTGGGACAAGGCTGGACAAATAATTATATAGTACCTACCTATTTAATTTATTTATTTTTAAATTCCGTTACATGTTTAACTTCTGTATTTGTTACTATCTATATATGTCGGAGAATGCAAAGTTTCTCTCGTTATAATCAGCCATCATTTAACTACTGTGGGCGTACTGTGAGTAGTGTTGGTTATTGCGCAATAGAAAAAACCGAATTAAACTCAAAAGTCATTTACTCAACTTGAGAACCATAAAGTTTACATAAGACAGTCCCCCAAAACGCCCATCCCTTCACCACTTCCTAGTGCTTTAGCTGGGAAGAAGAAGTAGTGGAACAAACTCCCCAGCAGTACATCTGTCTTTTCAGTTAGAACTTGATTCTATACAGTCATAGGTATGCAAAGTAAGGAACACGACACAATTATACCGAATGCGCAACAGTTTCTAGACGTATTCACTGCTTGACCGCCACCGATGAACTTCACTTGTCGACTGTGCGGCGATCACTTGCCACCGGTCGAACGTTATGTTGTAATCCGTCATGCGTCGCTAAGCAGCACTGGCGTCCCGATTAGTCAAGACTCGTTGGCGCGAACTCCACCAACTCCATCGAACGCCACTAGATGGCGCTGGCGTACCGGATACAATCCGTCTCCGAAATATATATATATGTATAAATTAATTGCCGTGCGTTAGTCCCGCCATAACTCGTAAAGGACACGACCGATTTGAATTCAATAAGGTTTTTTTTTTGCCTCAATACTGGGTGGTTTAGGAAAAATGAAAATCAGGAAAAACCCAAAGGAACAGCCAAAAAATCTAAATTTTGTGTCACGTGGTACGAAATTCACCGGGTCGTACACACGGCCACAAATCAAGCTATAAATTTCCAGTATAAGCTGACCTCTCATTGTACGAAAATCCTATACAATGCGAGATCAGCCTAAACTGGAATTGTGTAGCTTGATTGGTGGCCGTGTGTACAGTCGCCAGCACATCAAGTTACCAAAAACTGAATAATATAAAATAAAACGATTTTGAACGATATAACTTAACCAATTTTACAGTTTCGTATAACCTGATGTGTTGCCGACTGTGGTGTGAATAACTGTTGTTACGTCGGGTACTGACGCGGATTACAATGATTTTTATTTAATATATATATATTTTTTTTTTTTAAATGTTATTTCACACATAGCAATTTTTTATTTTACTTTTTATTTCTGTATCTGTCCGTGACATCACAGCGGGCCCTATCAGAATAACAGCGCTGCGACACTTATTTTTAAATGTCGCAGCATCATGCTGAGATAGGAGCCTTTTGGCCCCGTACAGGTTTTGTTTTCATTTTACTTTTATTTTTATTTGTGTTACTATGAGTGTGTTTAGTTTAAAATGTGAACTTCCTGTATGAGTCCCAATAAATACTTTTTCTTCTTTCTTCTACTAAAAATTATAACATTTTGTTTAATTGATGGTGAGTATTTATATACCTTGTAAGTATTCTTACAAATAATAAGTTTCACATATCCTGCCTAATTTATAAAATCCCACCTGAGCATGTTGCTTTTGCTTCGGCTGGTCTAAGTTCCGAGACAATTTACTAAGGATCTCTCATTAGGTCTCTGACTGTATCCCAGGAGGAGTTCACTAGAGTACGGAAAAAATTGTGTGGTAAGTTGGTACTTTTTGCGAACGATTTCATGAGGTAAGATAAAACATAATGCTCACTAATCTCGGAAATGAAATTCAAGATCTTAAATGTAAACTATCTTAGTTTACATTTTTATGATCTCGAATAACATTTCCGAGTGTATAAATAAACGCCCAATGCTACACGTGGAGTTTTTAAATGACCGCTACAATAGACTTTCATAGGGGATATTGCCATTTCCTTAAAAAACGAAAAAAGAGATTGAAGAATGTCGTTATTAGCAGAAATGGGGACGCTCCTACGCACCCTGTTGAAATAATGACCCTTATCATCTTTTACTACAGCTACGAGAAGAAAATGCTATGTAGAAAGGTAAAGTAAGTAATCAAAGATGTGCTATATTGACGACATATTTATTTCTAATATTTCATAATTTTTGTGCGATGCGCACTCGAGTTAACTAGAAGATCTATACAAAAATAGTTATAAATAAGACAAAATCTCCCAGTATAAATAAAACAATTCCTTTGTCACTTTTTCTTTACATTTTATGTTTGGTCATATGTGTTTAAATCAACCGATCGGGTATGTATACACTGAACTGTTTAAGTGAGCTCACAGCAGTTTGAAATAATATATATCATGTCCTTGAGATCAGTAAAAAATTATTAACTAAATAAGTACTTACTTATTACATAATTTAGGTATAGTCGACTTGGTAAGTGGTTAACGACTTTCTAATTGTTACATAGACAATTAATAGACCTTGTCTTTTTTAGACCTGCAAGTGACATTCAACCTTAAAGTGGTAATGGTACAGCAATTACGATATACATACGTACATAAACTCACGCCTTATTGCCATGGGGGTAGGCAGAAAGCAGAAACTATAGAACGCCAGCTGCTACGCTCCATACATATACTACTTTTGCTTCGTTTGACGTTCATACATCTGGTCATAAACGCACGCCTAACCGACCGCACATAGCTAAATAAACAGTACATAATAATAGGTTGGGGAAAAAGTTTCTTCGCATTTTTTAAGAAAATTCAAAACATTTTTTAATATAGTTTATTTACATTTAACTATAGTATGTAGGTACCATTTTGTTTGATAACTTTTTGCCATCTTGTAGGTAGGGACATGATCCCATTGCTATATAAATTTTGGGACTTCTGATCAAAATAACGCGACAAGTGATTTTGGCAGTCCTCTCGTGATGTTAACCTGACACTGCCTAAAGAATTCTGAAGAGACCGAAACAGGTGCAAGGTCAGGACTATACGGCGGATGCATTAACACCTCCCAGCCAAACTCTCTTAATTTTTGCTGAGTGGCTAAAGATGCGTGAGGTCTAGCGTTATCATGATGAAAAACCACACCCCTTCTGTTGATTAATTCCGGCCGCTTTCTCTCAACTTCTTGCTTTAATCTCATCAGTTGTTCGCAGTAGAGTTCAGAATCGATGGTTCTCCCTGGTAGTAACAGCTCATAATGAATAATGCCCTTTCAATCCCACCACACACACAGCATCACCTTGTTGCGAGTTAACCCGGGTTTCGCCACAGTCTGTGAAGCCTGTCCGGCCTTTGACCACGACCTTTTTCGCACGTTCTTGTCGTACGTGATCCACTTTTCATCACCAGTTATCAGCTTCTTCAAAAATGGTTCGGTTTCATTACGTCGTAATAAAGAATCACAAATGAGTACACGGTTCATTAGGTTTCTTTCAGTGAGCTCGTGAGGTACCCAAATATCGAGCTTTTTTGTGTACCCATTTTTTTTCAAATGTGCCAAAACTGTTTTGTGGTCAATTCCCAGTTCTTCAGCTACGTCGTAACTACTGATATGCCGATCTTGCTCCACTTTTTCAAAAATGGCATCCATTTTATCCGTAATAGGGCGACCAGAGCGACGTGCATCTTTGACATCAAAATTTCCGGATTGAAAACGCTTAAACCAAATTTGTGCTACTCTCACAGACACTGCACTAGGTCCATAAACATCGCAAATTTTTTTCGCGGCTTGCGTTGCATTTTTACCTTTTTGTAGTAAAATTTTAAAATGTATCGAATTTCTTCATTAGATTCACTCATTTTGACAGTACGAAAAACAAATGAAAATCACACATTTTCCTAATTTGAATTTGGAATTATGTTCTTTAAAATTTAAACTTTCAATGATACCGAAACCAGCCAGATACAAATAGTATAGCCAAAGAGATATTATTACAAGTTCATACATACTATAATGCGAAAAGACTTTTTCCCCAACCATATACAACATTAGTTTTAGTTTATGCGAAACCCGAAACACGTGTCTAGTATTTTTATGTAAAGAATTTATATACAAAATTTCAAAACTGTATCATGAAAAATAACAAAGTTATAAGTTTGTTATGCTACCTGGTTGTCCGTACAAAAACATGCTCACCCCGCGGCGCACCCGCGCCGCCCGCGCCTTGCGTTCATTAATAATAATATTAATTTGGCAGTAGGTATCTAATCGTACGACGATTTTATTGTAATTAACTGGTGATAACATTTTCCATCACACTTGCAGGCTTTGGACTTTGTCGTAATGGTCAAGTGCGGATAGGTACTTAGTGTCGCTCGGTGTTCAACTTGTAACCTTTTTTAAATATTTTTGGGAAAAAATATAACATGGTGTAAAAACTATTGGAATCGATTCAGTTACTTATTCTGAACAAACTATATTCAGGTTTTGCATATACTAAAAATAATGTTGTATAAAGATTCATAAAAATTACACCTGGCTTCGGCTAGTCCACTTCGTGCCCATGAACATCCAGTCTGGGCCTCAAGTCTGCTATTACAATAGTGTCAGAATGGTCTCGCCATTGTGAGTATTTGACAGTTTTTGTATGGCAAATCTGTCAAAAACTCACAATGAAGAGACCATTCTGACACTATTGTAATAGCAGACTTGAGGCCCAGATCATAAGTAGTTCTACGCAATAGTACATCACTCGTAATGGCAAAACAAATAACTTAAGGAACTTTACTATGTAAGGGCAAGTAATTCCCGACCTAATAAGTTATGTAACATAACATAACGCTCGTATTTCCCGATGGGTTAGTCAGAGGAGTACCTATTGTAAACCCATATTTCGCCAGTTGTTTAAGTAGATACTAATACTACATAATAGTTACTCTTTATGATACGTCTACAAATACTTCAATAGTAATAAATTACTAATAATAAATGGAGATCCTCCTTTACCAGCCTAAGCCAAACTATTTTCAAGTTTTGGACTTAGGTATCTTACAAGTTAAGCTTCTTTATTCATTTAATCAGCTTTGAAAAACCTAATATAAAACGTTCTTATACTAGAAAATATTCTACAGAAATTTGGATTGAACTAAACTAAAAGAGTTCCTGCTATCCTTACACACTTAAGCTAACAATGTTTTGTGTTAGTAGTGGATTCACGTAAACCTTGAGATTCTGGATAATGACATAATGACTTAGCGCTTGCCAGTCACAAATGCTTTAGTATCTTTATTCATCCTACTTTAATTACTTTTTGGGATGAATACTCAAACACAGCTCAATTTAATGATAGATCGCCCAGAGTCCTGCCAGCAGGACTTTAAGTACTTCCGGAAGGACGCAACTTTTTTCGGTCACCGTGCCGTAATAATATACAGCGCAAAGTTCAAATTTGCCCCTTTCACATTGTACAAGAAACGTCGAACACTTATCGAAGGACCGATGGCCGGTGGAACAGACGAGTCGTGGAGTGAAGACCGCGAATCGGCAAGCGTAGTGTGGGGCGCCCCCCAGCTAGATGGACCCACGACCTCAAAAAGGTGGCTGGGACAGGATGTTGTGGCGCAGCATGGGAGAGGTCTATGTCCAGCAGTGGACTGCGATAACTGAGTTGATTAACGCACTGACCAAGTGTTTAAAACTTCTGACGAGCACAAGTTCAAAATAGATGTCACTACACTGCTGGAAGGACCAGACAAAATTTCATACAAACTGTGTACTGCTTGCAGGACTCACGGAAGTCTTCGGGCAGGATGTAAACCCGTCCTTCTGGAAGCTGGAAGGACCAGATAAAATTTCATACAAACTGTGTACTGCTAGCAGGACTCACGAGTCTTCGGGCAGGACGCAAACCCGTCCTTCTGGAAGAGCCTGCAGCAGGACAAGTCATCGGACTATCTATAATTAAGGTGTACTGTAGACGGAAATACTTAACAATGTCTTAAAGTTGAGTATGTTCTGTGTCATTCGAGTATTCGGAGGCTAGTTTTTCTAAACTGATGTGGAAATCACTATTCATGTCATGAAAATAACGTCCCTGCAGTTAAAGGAACAGTTGTGCTTTAACTTGTGCGCTTCCTTTGTTATTTTAAAGGATTTAATTCCAGCGAGATTTATTCTCTAATCATTAGGACCACAGTAGAACTTTTTATGAATCGTAAAAGATCGTTGAGTAGTAAACATTCTGCTACACATATCACACTTATACTCTCTCTGAAGACCGTGATCCTCAGCTTCATGCTTTATCATCTTCTGAAAGTCATCGAACTTCCTCTCACAGATTGTACACTTCGGTCTCTTCTTAGCGTACAAATGGACCATTCGTTCGTGCACTTTCATCTTGATTCGGGTATCAAAAACTTTTGTGCAAAAGCCACACTGGAAGACTCCAGTTTTATGTCGATACATGTGAGCTTGCAGCATCCTTCTGTTAACGAAGCCAGCTTCACAAACCTCACAGATATGGTTACTATAATGAGAATTCATATGTTCGAGTAAGATCTTGAAGTTGTTGTATTCAAAGGAGCATTCGACGCAGTGCAGCACATCTGAATCGAACCGGAAAGGAACGATGTGACTCCCAATGTCAGTGTGGAAGAATTTCTGGTGTACTGACGTGAGATGATCAATAAGTCCTTGGAGTTCGTTAAAAGGTTTCATACAAATTTCGCAGCGGAGACCCGTGATGTCTAGCTTTACGATATAGTTAAGCATAGTGTAGTTACTCATATAGGAGGAGATAGTTTGTTCGTCGTGTTGTTCGATTGTGTGTTTTTTGAGATCCCTGGGGGCTGAGTAGACTTCGGTGCAAAAGCAGCAGTTGTACCCGAGGCTCCCGTATCTTCCCATCGGCGTGGCGTTGGTAGAAAGGAGGATAGTTCGGATATTCTCTCTGTGTTTATCGACTTCGGTGAGTGTGGATACTTCAGCCTCGTCTTCAAAAGTGAAAAATGAAGACATGTCGACTTCTATCTCGATCAGTATGGCTTCTGGATCAGTACCTACAAAAAAAGCGATTGTTTAATGTTTGATTACATCGCATACAAATGAGGGTAGTTGAATATTCGGATAGAATGTTGCTAATGAAAAATTTTAATGAATGATACTACTTGTCATTGATGAAAGTGATAAAGCTGACATTCTTGGTTTCTTAGTAGATAATGTATTACTTAGATCATACTAACTGCTGATTATAATCACTTGCTGTAGATTTGTGCCAGAAAAACGGATTATTTTGGTTTTGTTCTAAATATAGGTATATTCTAGACAGTTTATGTCGATTAAAATTGAATTCAAATGTTTATTTTAGAACTGCTATGTAACTCAAGTTAGTTTCTTAGAAAAGCGATGGCCGCCACATTGTGGCAGCAATTTACGGACGAATGACGTCACTGACGTTATTAAAAATAAAATAAAAACACTTATGCATGGGCACTCATGAAACGTCAGAAGGTATGTGCTAGGTGGTATTTAAGAGAGTAAGTTTGTGTTTTCCTAGAGAGCGTTTTTTGACACTGTAAAGTCAAACCCCGTTGCCATCATTTTGCTTGACAGCTGTCACTGCGGCCGTTATGTGGCGGCCACCGCTGCTAAGAAACCGTAGCTTTACTGCACAGTCCACAGAGTATATAGACGACAAACAAACGCATCCGTTATTTCACACTTTTGTTTTTGTTTTCCATTTTGTATTTTCACCCAACTGATAAAATTGACGAAAGCGCCATCTGTGTTACTATTAAGTTAGTACTTAATAGTGACACAGATGGCGCTTTGAATCAATAGACTTCGAATTTCATCAGGAAAGCAGGGAGGTGACACTGCCGTACTTGACGTACGCGACCATTTTCCGCTGAGACATAAGCATGGAGTTTATGCCTTTTACCAAATCCCCGTAAACATTAGTATAGCTAGCTAACTTATTACGTTAGCTACATGCTTATGTCTCAGCGGAAAATGGTGACCTACGTCAAGTACGGCAGTGTCACTCTTCTGCTTTATTGATATCCAACTGACTAATGCAATTTGATGATTTTACGCTTGGAATTTAAACAGGTGTTTTGAATGTTTCACATCGATTATCATAATTAATAAAAATAATCAGAATACCTACAGGCTGGGTTGAAATTGAAAGAAATGAAACACACAATGAAATCAATCATGCAGATACATTTATTGAAATACCAGAGTAGAGTATTGATATTAATACTAACATAAAACTACTACCTACAATTAAGTCGAATACAAATTAGACAGTTCCTAAAGGTACAATTCCGAAGTCAACCGCAACCGCAGTGACAACCGCCATAGGCGTATAAAGGGGGTGGGGGGTCCTGGTGGGCCGTGACGAACCCAGAATGGTCTGGTGCCTACCCCAGGATAATAGGTTACCGATTCGAAATTCTAAGCTGAGCATTTAAATAATTTCACACAAAAACAAGTTCAATCAAATATATAAACGAATTGTAGTAGAAAATATTAGATATACTGTATCTGGTACGCCAAGGATTGCCTTTAAAGGGGCGCCGTGCAAATGCTGAATCAAAAAATAGAGGTAACTTTATAGAAATGATATACTGTTCGCTAAATACGATTAAACATTTTCCAATCATTTGAAAAACATGTAACATGGGTTACATTTATTCTGAAATTATTTTGGGCATCTCAGGGGCCAGCCCCCCCCCCCCCCTGCAAAAAAGCGCTAAATACGCGAATGGCAACCGCAGCCCAATTGTAATGTCAGACCGCAGCGATCGACTGGGATCTATGTAACTATGAAAATGGCAACAGGCGGCTATGTCACCATCTACCAAAGATTTAAATCGATAGATTCGCCTTACCGCGTCGCATTTTTGTTACGTGTTGACACCTCCGACACGCAATGCAACACAAGGTCCAGTTAAAAACCAGCGTCAGGCACTAGTTGGCTGGCATCTATGCTGAACTGGGCCTATTTGGCCGCGAGGCACACATTGCTATATAATTTCTTTCTGTCTTTTTTGTGTTCTGTGTCAGTATTGTGTGCCTTAAACTGCGTCAAATAAATTTATTTTTGTTCAATGACTTGATTGTCATGGAAACTCCATTTAATCATTCTTCGCAGTATGGACACTTTTTCGCATGACTAAGTACGGTGAGAATGAATCTAGCGATTTGGATCTTAGCCATCTAAGTATATAGTTTAGTCGCTGCGGTCTGTGATAGCGATTGGGCGGGCAGCTGTGCAACTGCAGTACCTTAACAAATACAAAAACTGCTGAAAATAGCTTAATCCTAAATGACGCTGGAGTAAAATTACGTCTACTCCAGCACTTGTAACTAAGTGATTAGATGCCTAATTAAAACTTACTGATTTAGTATCAAAGCAATATTCTTAAAATAAGACAAGGAAAACATTAAAATGGCCGAGATATTAAACCAAATGGACCGCTTTCTTATGTTCAAGCATTTTGCTGCGAATAACGAATCCAGAATCGCAGAAACCACAAATATAGTTCCTGTAATGTTCAGACATGTGATCTTGGATATCGCTATAGTCTCCTACGTCGGCTGCACAAACTCCGCACAGCAGCTTCAGACCATCATACTTAAACGGAACGATCTGATTCTTTATCTGTTTATAAATCAACTCATCGTGAACAGTCTTCAAATGGTCCATCAACTGATCCAATCCATCCACATTCTGATCACAAATCTTACATTTCAAACCGGTAATATCCAAATAAACAATATGTCTGGACAAAGATCTAGCGTTGAAGAACTCTGGTCTATCATTAACGTGGACCTGTATAGAATGACTCCTCAATTCCGTCGGATTTTGGAATTGGTCGAGGCAGTAACTGCAAGCAAATCTTGTGCCTACTCGACAACGGACGGGCGAAGCGTTGGAGCATTTGAGAACCGTTTTTATGTTCTCGAACTGCCAGTCCAGTTCCGTTAATCGTCTCTCTTGGGCTATTTTCTTCTGCTGCTCGCGGACCCAAGGTATGGTCTTCTTGCCCACCGGTCGGATATTGACGAAAGAAGAAAAGTTCAGTTTCCTGTCCAAAGTGATGCTTTTCTCTTCATCTTCGAAGATTATTGGAGAATCGCGAATAGTTCTGGAGCGAAGACCTGGAAATAACGAGTAGATAATTATGTTTTAGAGGTTATGAAATGAATAATATTTTTTTTGTATTTGATAGGTACCCCCTTGAAGTTGGTGTTGTTGAGTTGTTAAAATGAGATCCAATGGGCCAATTTTTAATTAAAATTATTGTCAATTTTAAGCATGCATACTGAAGATAGTAAGTACCTACACGTTTAAATGTAATTTAAACAAATTATGGTAAAGTTTTGTAAGTTTATCAAAGTCAAATCATTTATTTTAAGTAGACCATTTAAAACGCTCTTTTGAACGTCAAAATTTACAAGAAAATAGAATCGATTCTATGCTCCCCTATGTTTCATATGGAGAAGACTGGGCAAGAAACTCCATAGTTACTCTTATAAAATGTTTTACAAATATACAATACATTAATAATAATTATACGTAAAAAAAAAACCGGGCGTTGTCCTTGGGTGCACTTGCGTACTAATGCATAGTGCGTACAGGGATAATCGTCGATTGGTGCCTCATGTCATTAAAAGCGTCTAAAGGGCCTCTGAGAGTTGCCTTCGGCTCCTCGTATGCCTTCCAAAGGTCCGGGACCACAGGGTCCCGAGATATATCAAAGACATTTTAAAAAATATGTATATTTGAAGACGATGTACTTACCTAAAATAAAATACTTAGTCGGTAGAATTTGAAATTTTTCTCAAAAATTCCGTTATTTTCATGAAAATAATAAAGAATGTTTAATTTTTAGGCAAAGAGTTATTGGTGCCGATTCCCTTGTTCACAAACTAAACTAAATTTAAGTTCAGTGCATCTTTTTCTTTCTATTTCTCTAAGAAAAGGACAGAAGATACATTTTAGTTTAGTCCTGTCAAATTAATCAGTGCCTGTCACTACTTACTCCATACAAGTTTAGACGTGATTAAAAACTTGCCAACTAAAATTACGCCAATTTACGTCAAGCGATGATTAATTTGACAGGACTAAACTAGAATTTATCTTCTGTTCTTTTCTTAATGAAATAGAAAGAAAAAGATGCACTGAACTTAAATTTAGTTTAGTTAGTGAATAAGGGAATCGGCACTACTGTCTAAGTTACTTCCAATCCAATACAATTTTACCAGATGTAATCATGTAGGTTGGGTAAGTTATGAGGATATTTACGCAGCGATGTCGGAACAAAAATAATATACGGAGTCAAATTAAATTAGCTCGCAAAACTTTGCAGACGTGATGGGGATCTCGATATCTTTTTTTGACGTGACAACGTCTAATAAATCGATGAACGCCGGCTGCATGCACGAAAAAGGATGACTCATTGTCCCGTTACGCTCTTTGGCCCGTTACGCTCATTGTACCGTTACGCTCATTGACCCGTTACGCTCATTGTACCGTTACGCTCATTGTACCGTTACGCTCATTGTCCCGTTACGCTCATTGTACGCTTGCGCCGCATCAATGTTTTGTTTTGTCACGTTTAAACTATCGTCCGTAAACCAACTTTACAGACAACCAATTTTTTTATTTCCTAATGTTCTGCTACGATCAGTCCCTGGACTATGAGCAGATTTGTTAGTGCAGAGTGGTTTCTCTAGCGAGATTTCCCTGTACATATTTAACGGCAGCATGTCCTAGATAGCATTGGCAAGATCCATTACAGCTAACCTTTTCAGCCGTCTTTCATGATCTGGCTTTGTTAGAGAGCTTTCATCAATGGATTTGGATGATTCTGTAGACCTGCTCTATCCAGAATTCGCTTCCTGATTCACAGTTTTTTTTTATTTATACAAGGTGTTTTTTTTATATCTCATAACTCTAGGGTATGAATGAGACCATATCAAAGAATCAACTGGCATATAAATTATTTTTCAATTATCTTCTTTTTTTTATTTTTCATACAAAATAATTCGACCAAGTTATGACCATTAATGTAAAACACCCTTACGTGAAATATGCCAACGACGCATTTTCTTAGCTTTAAATATGAATGATTGGTATGAATGAAAATGAATTACTCGTATTTATCAATGCAACTTAGATACCTACACACATCGAGGGCCTCAGTTTCATTAGTTTGGCAACGTCACAAAAGTAAAAATTCGTCAAACGGGTGACAATTTTTGACCTATGTTAATAATGATTGATGATAATTATCTTCGAAACTATGCATTTTTGGACCACATATTCTAGAACTTTTTGTATTATTTTTACTTATAGAATATAACCCTAGAGTTATGGGATGTGAAAAAAAAAACACGTTGTATAAAAACGTTGCCCCACACTAGGAATTTTTCCTGTATTGTGGGGTGCGCTTACAAACATTTAAACTCACATACACAAACAGCCAGACCCGGAACAACTACTTGTAGGTCATACAAATATTTGTTCCATGCGGGAATCGTACCCACGACACGCAGTGCAGCAGACAATCGCTTAACCACTGCGCCAACCGTGCCGTCAAAAGTGGTTAAGGTACTCATGAACCTCGCAGTTCCTTGTAAACCATGGTGCATTTGTGATGTTTTTAAGGATGACATTTTGAAATTTTTGGAGCATGTTGATGTTAGAGAAACTAGCCGTTCCCCATAGTTGGGGCATCAATATAGTAACATGATAAAAAATTGAAAACAGATTTTATCTTTTATTTTATCGTGTTTGGATATTGATACCGATCACGTTTGTAGAGTTTTGCTAGCTAATTTAATTTGCCCCTGTAGGTAGTATACGTACAAACGTATAACGTGGCGTCCTATGGTTTCGGCCAAGCCGTGAGTTTATGTCGGTATGCATATTAGGTTTGTAGAAACGAGCATGATCTCCATTGGTACCTTTGCTTTGCACTCCGCATTTTCATAATGGCGAAATGTATCGAAAGTTATTTTATTTTATTAAGTGGAGCTTTTAATTAGGAGTGCCTCGTTGGTCTAGCGGTCGCAAGCGCTACCGAATGAGGTCTTGGGTTCGATTCCCGGGTCAGGCAGTGTTATTTGGTTTTTCCATCTGGAATTTCTCAATAGCAGCCCGGAGATGGGATTTGTGCCTGGTTGATGGCAATAGCGTCGCTCCCTATTATATGAGACTAAGGACTCGGTGACGGAGTCAGCGATTGCGGGGCGGCAGCGGCGGCGACGCGGGGAGCGGCGCGGCAACGCAGACCCGGTCTTGAAGTCAGCAGCCAGGGCCTCAAGTCTGCTATTACAATAGTGTCAGAATGGTCTATCATTGATTTCATAATTGTTGATTTTGACAAGTGTGGTAATCTACTAATATAATGGCGTCATTATGACTTTACAATGGTCAGCCACTGACACTCCATTGAAAGAATTGGTAATCTCGTACATAATGACAAATGAAACTTCCTACTACTTTAGATTGCTTATAACACTAATAAATAATATGTAAAAATATATATAAATGGCATATATATCTGGCATGAATAAATATTCAAAATGCCATTGTAATACAATTCTATTATGAGACCATTGACCGACCAATGATCGACCATTATGAGTTTAGCAGATTACGAACTTTTGGCAAAATGACAATGGGATCGTGTTGGAGTGACGTATTTATAAAAATAGCAGACTTGGGCCCCAGATCGCGCGGCGCTAGAACGGCGTAGTGTTGTGTTATGAGAAATTAGTGTCTTTGTTCGCGAACGAAATGTCTAAACAGCGACGACAACATCTTTTGATACCTACAAACTTCGTAACGTTAGATTTATTGTGGGCAAAAGACGTGAATTCCTACAAACAAGCAAGGAAACACTACGTCAATCCAGACGAGCGGGCACCGCTAGACCGGTGCGCATCGATCGTACGCCGCTCCCCGCGCCGCTGCCTTCGAGGCCAGTTCCATATAAATTTATGTATTGAAACGCGCCTCTCCCCGCGCCGCTGCCGACGCCGCCCGCGCCCGCTGACTTTGTGTCCGTACCCTAACGTAACTGACGAAATGTGGGTGTACTTTAGGCACACCTCTGCCCAGCCCTTAGGGGAATACAGGCATGATGTTTTGTGTTTTAATTAAAAAATGAATCATCATTTGTAAAAAAAAAACAAGCATAATTATGAATTTATTTTTAATGCCTACCTAAAAACAACATACAGTTGTACAAAGATTTTTTGCGTTTGAATGACATTTACAAGGCTGTTCGTAAAAATTTGATAATTGTATTAAAAAAAAAAAAAAAACCGGACATATATCGGACCACGCACAATGAAGGATTCCGTAGTTAGGATGAATTGTCCGAAGAACAAACATTATAGTTGAAAAACATGTTCCCCCATAAATTCCAATTGTAAATATGAGTATTGTACGCACAATATTGAATGATTTACATGTTATGTTAAGACCATAGACTTCTTATAGGTTTTCCTGTTTTCTATAAGTATAGATTATTCTCTGATTTTTTAAAGAGAGATGGATAGGGAGAGGGAGGATCTATTTTCTTTAATTTTAAAACTAATTATTTTAAAATTATAAAAAATAGATTTGAAATCTTCACAACAAGTCCTTTCATTTGATTTGTCACACGGTACAGTGAGAAAAACTTTTTTTTAAATTTTCTTTTTTTACGCCCAAAAGTGAACCCCATATTCAAAACTCATTTATTTACGATACACGTTAAGAAAGAAAGGAATCGTTTTCGTATCGTAATCGAATTCATATGTATACCAAATTTCAACATAATTGGTCCAGTAGATTCGAAGCAAATCGGCTGTGAGAGTCTTGTGAGGAACGGAACCCCAACAAGATGGCGGTAACGCTGCCGTTCCTTCCGTGCACCAAAAGATCCTTGTACAACTATAACTATTATTACAGTAATAACATAACTATACACTAAACCTACTCCCCATGCTTCGCTTTCATGTGACTTTTCAACGTACGTTTCTGCACAAATGCTAGACTACACACAGTGCAAGCAAACCGACGATCGTCAGCGTGCGATCGAAGATGCTGTCGCAACGACTTTTTAGTCGCATAGTGCTTCGTGCACACATGACATTGGAACTTCTTAATTCCTGTATGTACCCTCATATGTTCTACTAGGAGATGCTTCAAGAAAAACTGCATATCGCAGATAGTACAGACATGTTGTCTTTCCATCAAGTGGTCTTTTTTCACGTGTCGTGCTAAAGATCGCCTGTTTGTGAATATTCGTTCGCAAGCAGTACATTTCAAGGATATCGGAGGAGCTCCGTGTTTCTGGACCATGTGATGCATTTTCGTCCAATAGTCTTCGAATTTTTCTTCACAAACTTTGCATTTGTTTCTCTTTTTAAGGCCTAAGTGCATCCTCTGTTCGTGGTCCCTTCTCTTTTGATCGCAAATGAATGTTTTATCACATTGACTGCATTTAAATTCTCCTTTCGCGTGTCTTCTTTTATGACAGATTAGTAATCGTCGTGTAATGAAGCCTGCATTGCAGATTTCACAAATATGGTTCCTGAAATGATGATGCATGTGCTCTTGTAATATTTTAAAAGTCGAGTATTCCGCTCCACATACAGCGCAATGGAATTCCTCAGTGTCGAATTTGAAAGGAATAATTTCGCTCATATCTGTAGTGATCTTTTTGCTATGATCAGTTTTTAAATGTGCGGTCAATTCATCTAATTTTGAAAGGTTCTTTTGGCAAATTTTACATTTCAAATCAGTTATGTCAACTTTGATAAGGTATTCAAAAGATTTCGGCATTCGTAAGGCTTGTATGTCGGAATGTTCTTCTGAAGAATGTGCCTTTAAGAACTTCGGGTCTTCAAATTTCTTTGGGCAGAAGTTACAGCAGTATCCATCGCTATCTTTATTTCTGATTAAACTTGCATTAGAATATAGAAGTATCGTTTTTAAATCGTCAGATCTTCTCGTTGTTTCTTTGCGTGATTTTTCAGGGTTTGATTCAGTTAGTGTAGTTAAATTATCTTCTTTTAATGGTGTGTTCCGTTGTTCACCTATGAACAAATAAATGCTATCAATTCATTCAGTGGTTATGAGTTAAATTCTTGAGATAATGCGTCGGTTAGTGCTATTAACATTTAGATGCGTCATGATATTGTACGATGAAAGATCACATGAGAACGGAACGTCTTCTTTAAGAATTTAAAAAACAACATTCAATTTGTTCAATGAAATCAGAGATGGTTTTGCTATGTCTTAATAAAATAGCGCAAGCGATGTTCAGTTTCGCTTGCTAATAAAAAACAAAGCTAAGCCGTTGGGAATTAGGGATATTCTCACTTGAAAATTAACATAATTTAACAATGATGTTCATAAAATCTATATTAAGACTACTAAAAAACAATAACCATACAGAATGTCTACGGCTGTTACACTTCTTCTCCATGTTTAGAACGCATGTGACTCCGCCAGCTACACTTTTGGACGAACGCTTGGCCACAGTGAGTGCAAGAGAATCTCCTATCATTCGCATGAATCCTCATATGCTCTCTTAGCGTATTCTTCCTTCCATAAGCCTTTAAGCAAACTTCACATCTGAACTGCCTCAGCCCCGTATGCTTGGCCATGTGTTTCTGCAAACCACTCTTTCCAAAGAATCTCATGTCACATTCGCTACACTTATGCCTTCTCTCTAGAAGGTGATCTTTCTTCGTGTGCCTTGATAAAGACCGTTGGTTGCTAAAAGTTCGGTCACAAGCGGAACATTTAAGGACGACAGGGGGCATTCCATGCTCTTTCACCATATGATCCATCTTCTTCCAGTAATCAACGAATCTTTCCGTGCAGTAATTGCATTTGTTTCTCTTGCTCTGACCTAGATGTGTTCGTTTTATGTGTTCGCGTATTTTAATCTGGTTTGTGAAAGTTTTATCGCATTGATCACATTTATACTCTCCGCTATCATGCCGTTTGACGTGGCTTACTAGGAGTCTGTCAGTCACAAAACCTGCTCCGCATATTTCACACATATAATTACCGAAATGTGAATTCATATGTTCTTGTAAAAGTTTGAATGAACTGAATTCTGCGGTGCATATGACACATTTTAATTCGGGCGAGTCGAATCTGAACGGGACGATTTGGCTTTTAGCGTCTAGATACATCGACTTGTTGTGTTCGTCCTTCAGATGTGCTACAAGGTCGTCCAAATGTTTGACGTCTTTGTCACAAAGAGCACAATTCAAGTACGTTATATCAAGCTTGATGACATGATCAAATAGCTTAGCAGTCATGTACTTTATCAGTTTGTCATTGTTATGTTCTTCCAGAAAGTGCTTCTTGAGAGCAGTCGGCTCCAGAAACTGTTTTGGACAGAATGAACAGCCATATCCATGACCATCTTTGCATCTGATTGGGTTTGCGTTAGAGTTGAGCAATATATTTTTTAGATTCATTTTGTTCTTCACAGTTTCTGATATTGAGCCTTTTAAAATGGCATTTGGGTCTCTCGTAGTTAGTTTTGAGATGAACTTCAATTCAACTGATGCTTTTGTCGGTTTTTCTATTTTGATAATCCTAGTTCCCCGCCCGTGACCTACAAAGAGAAATTTTACATTATTGTATTATAGGTACTAATGCTTTGTTTTAAGCTTAATCCAGCATGTGCAGCTTTATTATAATCATTATTTATGTTAACTTCCACATTCTAGTTTCATATTCCATCACTATGTTAATAAGTTTTCGACCTGTGACCAGATAAACATTAATTTTTCTTTCTTTTATAAACTTTAACATAAAATAGAGGAAAAAATGACGGTATAAATCTATAACAGTCCACTTCAATCCAAAGACACTTCACAGAAAGAAAGAACAAAAGAATATAATTATCAGTTTTTCTAACATTAACAAGTAAAACAAGCGGCAACTTTTAAGCTCTTTAATAACGTAAATACAGATACGTAAACTCAAACAATCTCCCCATGTTTAGATTTCATATGACATCTCCAGCTGCATTTCTGAACGAATGCCTGTCCACAACGTTCGCATTTAAAACGCTTATCATCGTTATGAATCTTCATATGTTCTTTTAAGATCCTCGACTGTCCATAAGACTTTAAACAAATTTCACACTTATAAGGCTTATCTCCTGTATGCTTGCTCATATGATTTCTCAGCTCCATTGGAGAGAAAAATTTCTTTTCACACACTTCGCAAGCGTGTGGTCTTATCATCAAATGGTGTCTTTTAACGTGCACAGCTAAATGTTTTCGGTGTTCAAATTCTTTATCACAAGCTTGACATTTCGATTTTTGTTTTTTCAGTCCATGTACAGATATCAGATGAGCTTCCTTTTTCCTATAATCGTTGAATCTTTCATTACAGTACCCACATTTGTGACGAATAATTTTGTCATGCTTAGTCTTTACATGTAGGTTTCTCTTAGTCAATGTTTCGAACTTCATAGAGCAAGATGAACAGTTGAAGTTTTCAGTTATGTGTGTGGATTTATGTAGCCTAAGCCTACAGTGATTTACAAAACCGGCATCGCAGATATCACATATATAATTCCTATAGTGTATATTCATATGTATCAGTAATAATTTGAATTTGTGAAAAACATTCTTGCAAATGAAACATTCGAGAGCTTTTGTGGTAAACTTAAAAGGGATTATGTGATTTTTGATGTCAGTATGTATAATTTTCTTGTGTTCATTCTTCAAGTGATCCATTAATTCTTCAGTGGTGTCGATACTTTTATTACATATCTTGCACTGCAAATCAGTGATGTCTAATTTGATGATGTAATTATACATGCTCATGTTTTTTATGCAGAAGGTTTTGAAAACGTCCTCATGGGCTTGCAGGGTGTGTGTCTTGAGATCTGCCGGCTCTAAGTATTGGTCTTCACAGTGGCAACACATGTATCCCATATCTCCCCAAAGTTTTATTGGTGTAGCGTTGGACCAACGCATTATTTCGATAATATTCATTTTATGCTTGTTAATTTCAGCATTATACCCTTTAGACACTATAGGAGGTTTGCAGGACGATCTTCCTGCTTTAGGGTTTGCCACACTCATAGCAGCAATTGTCGGTTGTGTAATTTCTCCTTTCTTAGCTTCATCTGGTTGGTCGACTTCTATTTTAATTGCGACCGTATCTGCTTGAGGTAGACCTATAAAGAAAAGTACGACTTTATTTGATGCATTCATTCTATCGCAAAGTATTTAGTTCAAGTTGGTTTAGTTTAATTAATAAGAACTAATAAGACAGTGACGTTTGTCAACAATCTGCTCTGCAGTGTGGCAGAGGTGATATGCACCTGTTGTTAAAAAAACATTATGTCTGTTAATAAAAAGTTTTTTATTTCACTTACTATAATTTGTTAAATGTTTATTGTTTATGAAGATTGAATTGATGACTTTTAGCTTTTCATTATTTTATTTGTGGTAAAATAGTAATCACGCACATAAAGCAATCAATCAACCTCTTTAAAAAAAATTAAAGCTACTAACCTTAACAGGACTTTATATAATGCAAGCTTACTATACGATCCAAGATTTTCTTAATAATTAGTACCTACTATAATCTGTCACCATACACCTTATTCTTATTTTGTAAGATTTGCTTTTATGTGATGAACGATGAAATTTTTGATATGTTGCATGTTGACATAATTTATTATTGTATGCCTATTAGGCAGGACATAATGGATCTGTAATTTACCTAACATCTGTCTGTATAACTTATGCCCACAATAAAATAATTTGATTTGATTTGATTTAGTGTTTTTGTAAATCAACATTCTATTTTTTTTATGACATGCGACATAAATTCAAAATATATGCGTAGAGACCCAACAATATCAAGAAAAAAAAAAAAAGACTACACCGAAGTACATTATGCCATATAAATTGTTTTATCACTGAAGTTACATTTTTTAACAATATCCCAAAAGATTTAAGGGATTTTCTATTTTTATATTATGCTCTGAAATATTTTAAACCTAAATTATATAAATAGCTCATAGGTAATACTTTTTATAGTGTAAAAGAATTATTTTATTAGATTTACATACTTATATTTAATTAGATACTGAAAACTGTTTATATGTAGACTAGCATTTTATCCTTTTTAATTACAATTTTGTAATAGTAGGTATAATTAATCTTTAATTACACTGTTATTTATTTAATACTTTAGCACAAAAAAAAATGTACAGAGGCGAACTTAATGCCATAGGCATTTTCTACCACCACCTTTGCACCTTCGGGTGGTGCAGAGACAAAAAGTGGTAGGTGCATTTATGAAAATTGGAGGATTAATTGTATACATATAGGTATATCCTTAACTTATACCTTAACTATAAATAAGATATTATATAATTATGATTATAAAGTCTCTCATTCAGATAATTAATGTAAACAAAGTAATGTCAAGAAATGTCACTGTCAAAATTACAGGACAGTGGTACAAAACATTTTATCATTAAATGTTTATGTAAATAATCATCGATAAAATTAAAGTGAATTAATTATAAGAACTATGCAAAAAAAATAACGTTGCCAAACAATGTTTTTTGTAGTGTGTCGGAGACAGGGCATACGGTCGTCATAATCAGCCCTTTAAGTCTAGTGCTAGACGTAGGCGTCCCAAAATCTATTTCCAATTTTAAACAGTTTACAGCCGTTTTCATCCAAAATGTGTCTAGATATGCTACTTACAATATGAATCTATTTATGAGAGTTGTAATATTAGTGTTGTTGAAGATGTAAAAAAATTGAAAATGTTTGGATCTCCTGCATTGTTACCAGTATCATAAAATATTTTACACCAGAAAATCTCCTTTTATTAATAACTTTGTTTAAAACCGAAAATGTATAAAAATAATTACGGTATGATTATTTTTTAATTATTATTTCTTAAATTGAGTACTTATAAGAAAATGGAACCTTTTTTTTCGTCATTTTATGTGAATTTCCATTACGAAAATATTTTTTGATATGTTATCCCCTTTGTTTACATAAATTATCTGAATTTGAGACTTTATCCCCTTTGTTTACATAAATTATCTGAATTTGAGACTTTGGGTTATAGGTGCATAATTATACCATGTTTTCTTTAAAATATGTCCATGGCGAGACATGTAGATCATAAACCTATTACTGAGACCACCACTACCAGCGCTATTATTGTACCTATGAACATTGAACATGGCTTAGCTACGGTCTAGATCGTAGACCGATTACAATCAAACTGCCTGGTGATCTACGGCCTTCGAAATGTGTTCAAAATTTTGTGACGGGGACGATAATGATAACCTGAATTTGTGACGGAGAAACGCTCCCGTTATTGAGATTCAGAAGTACCAGCCAGAAGTTTTATAGGTAAATTGAAGCTGGCTGGACACAAATTTTTGCATTTTTCTACTAAACCGCTGGCTGTACGTATCACAAAACTTTTAGCTCGATGCCTGTCAGAAATATATGTCCAGCGAAAAGTGGTTTTTCAAGCTGGCTAGACACGTTTTCGATCGATTATCTAAGATTCTGCACATAAAGTGCCCTAATGACCTAGTTAAATGCGAGCTATTTCGAAGATTTGTACAGCCATCTTGAGTCACATTTATATAGGTCTACAGAAAAGTCCGCGATGGTATATGTCTATCTCCTAAGGATAACATATATATCTATTATGTTGTCTTTTTGTAGGTATTTGTTGTCTTTAGGTAGTCTGAACATACTTATCCTTTTTACCCCGGTAGTATATATTTCCGTGGGAGAATTTCCGACATTCACGCGGAGGCGAGATTCTTTCCCATTCTTCTCCATACACTACCTTTTGGAAGGGGCAACTAGAATCAATTCTATTCTCTTGTAAATATTGGAATTTCTGGACAAAAACCGAAAGCAAAGAAAGGTTTTTTGTTTGTTGATAGTAGGTTTTTCTTGGGTAAAAGTAAAAGAAATGCATTGATCATTTTTTTATCATTATATTTTTAAACTTAATTTACTTATACGAAACTTTTGTACCATTCTCAAAGACATAATAGGGATGATGAATAAAAAATTTAAAAAAATTGATTATTAAAAAATATTGGACACGTATTTTTTTCTTTTTGACGTAATCAATACATTACGGCGATACATTGAGTTTAAATGTGGCATGACGTCACTTCTCATTAGATTTTATATGTAGCTGTGACGTAACGAGCCAAGTTTAATGTGTTATATCTAAGTATTTTTTTAATAATATGATAAAGCAAAAAATATGTGTGTAATATTTTTTTATTATCTAATTGAGGGACTAAACATTTTGTGTTTATTTTTTATTTAGGACACATCCCTACCTATTATGAATAATTAAATCCAATAATAGTCTGTCCAGCCTTACCAAGGGGTATCGGTGTTACCCAGTAAATGGGTTACAGAGGTCAAATAGTCGTTCTATGTAAAATACCGGTATTCGGCTACATTCGGTTAGACTGGAAGCTGACCCCAATATTATTTTTAAGACATTATTTTTATGGTAAGTTTAACTGGCACATTGACTTACAAAATAATACAATGTGAGTACAAATAAAAAGTCAGTGTGTGAGTTAAACTTACAGTACCCTAAACCAGTAACCTAAAGTGAAAAGTACAGTTTGCACTTCGAGACTAAACGCCAAATTAATATACCCTCGGTTTTTTTCTATTTATGGTCTTAATTTACAGATTTACGTATAAAAGTATGTCATGTAGTCGTGACCGTGGCGTGCTCGGCACATTTTGGTTTGTCATCTATACATGACTGTAGCGGTCAAAAGGTTAACTATTGATTTTCTCTGAATAAACGAATGAGGGCTACCGTTTTTGTGCTCACCAGTTGGCGCCACTGTCGAGTAAGGTTCTGAAGTGTAGCTGCCAAAGTTTGTTACTACGGGCGTGATAACAAAGTTTAGTTTTTTTTTTTTTTTTTTTTAATTTGATTTATTTAAGTAAGTATTATGTAGGAATGATTTTAACTATTTAACGAAATAAAGATGTTATAAATTGTATCGGCAATTACGCGTACATATAAAGTGCTTCATTATACACCGTGGCATTTTAGTCGTCTTACAAAGACAGCCCACTTCATGTATCCAATGACTACTAATCAATAATGTAAAAAAAAAAATTTTTTTGTAACAGGTTTTAAAAAAATTAAAAAATAATAATTATGACGCATTACATAGTTTAAAACATCCTGTTACGAGTGCAGTCCGAGCCTTGTGTTACAAGGGCGCCGCGGAATGGAGCGGTGACATCTTTATCAGAGTTAATTCACCCTAACGCAAAAATGTGTTTCTTACTATTGCAACTTACACTTAATCTAAATCCATTCTGCGGCGCCCTTGTATCACAAGGCTCGGCTTACACTAACGCCTCTAGCGGCGAATTCATACGCGATAATTGAAAGTGTTGATTTGCCGGTACTTAATTTTTTTCGGCCGAAAACGAAAGTTACAGAAAATGGTTATTTCGGCCGAAAATTGCTGAAAGCCGAAAACAAAATACGGTCGCACTTAGCGTCCGACCGTATTTTGTTTTCGGTTTTCAGCAATTTTTCAAAATACTGTTGGACGCTAATAAAAGTCGAAAAATAATAGTTGTAAGAGTTTGGGAGATTGTTAACCCTACTTAACCTACTATAAAGGAATTAATAATATTAATAAGTAAACACCTATTGTCACTAGTCGCGACTTTAAAGAATCAGGAAGCATGCATTTATTTATCAAAACTCTATGCACAAGTATACACAATTGATGTAATATCTATATATATATATATATATATATATATATATATATATATATATATATATATATATATATATATATATAAATCAATTGCTGTTCGTTAGTCTCGCTAAAACTCGAGAACGGCTGGGCCGATTTAGCTGATTTTAGTTTTGAAATGTTTGTCGTAGTCCAGGGAAGGTTTAAACGGTGAAAATATGGAAAAATTGCGAGGAAGATAGTAAAAACAACAATTTCATGTTCCCATATAAACTGTTCTACCTACTTTCCTGTCAAACATTTGACGTTCGTCAATGTACCTTTATGGCGTTTGACATAACGTGTCAGTCATCATTTGGTAGGTCCGAGAATAGGTATTTATATATATATATGTATATATATATAAATAAAAAAAAAAAATATGGTTTTATGTAGGTAGGTAGGTTGATAGGGTAGGGTAGGTAGGGTCGGGGGTTGCGGAAGTATGTTCGTTCCCGTGACCCCCGGCGTAGGTGTGAGACGGAACACCGGGGTGGTTTTTAGTCAGTAAGAGTCTAACAGACCCGTCCGCCCGCCCCAGGGCGGAGGACATCCATGAGGATTTTCCACCCGGGACCAAAAAAAAAAGTGTAGGTAGGGTAAGTAGGGTAGATAGGTAGGGTAGGGTAGGGTAGATAGGTAGAGTAGATAGGTAGAGTAGATAGGTAGGGTAGGGTAGGTAGGTAGGGTAGGGTAGGGGGTAGGGTAGGGTAGGTAGGTAGGTAGGGTAGGGTAGGGGGTAGGGTAGGTAGGTAGGGTAGGGTAGGGTAGGGGTGGTAGGTAGGCTAGGGTAGGGTAAAGTAGTGGAGCTTATACTATATTTCCTTTGCGCGTAGACAAACTGCCACAGTCAAATAGCTTTTACAGAACGAAGTCTGTCGGGTCAGCTAGTAATGATATATTGATAATGAGAGTGATGAAGATAAATGTGGATGGATGGAGAGGGAGAGGAAGGCCAAAAAAAAAAATGGATGAATTGTGTGAAGAATGATATGAAAGAGAAGGGAGTGAATGACAGAGTGACGGTTGACAGGGGGGAATAAGAAAACGTGTTGCGCCGACCCCAAGTAACATGGAACACGGGCAGGAAGATGATGATAATGATGCACAAGTATACACAATACTGTACAAAGGCGGACTTAACGCCTGAGTCATTTTCTACCAGTCAACCTTAGGGTGATGCAGAGATAAAACATGGCAGTTCCAATATAAGGGATAGATAACTCTAAAAAGAATAAATACTAATACATACATAAAGAACAAACTTTGTCAGGGGAAATACGATAAGTAGAGGAGAAAACGCCCGAGTCTGCTAACTTCTTACGAATATGTTCACGTGCCTTCACTTTAAAAGAGCATTTACATGCATGCTTCCTAATTCTTGATGCTCCCGGGAATAATCCCAGTCGCCCCCAAATGTATTGCCCCAAGGTGGAAATCGGGAATGAAATTCCCAGTTGCCACCAGGTAGCGACTGGGAAGTTATTGCCCCTACTTCAAATCGCTGTACACTGCGACGTGGATCACCAACCCGGTGGCAAATGGGAATTTTATTCACTATTGCCACCTGGGGCAATCCATGTGGGGGCGACTGGGAATATTCCGAATATTCCTAATAAAGGAATCATGAAATATTATATGATTAAATCAATTAACACTTTGTTAGGATTTATAATGCGCTGCGCAAACGTGGACACTTTTGTGTCCTGTGTCGGATACAAGCTACCAATGAATAAGTGATTTCTATATAATCAGTATGAAATACACAGACACAGAAACACACACACAGAAATTACGGTTTTCTGAGATGGTGTGCCGTGGTGGTAACAAAATGTTTCTACGTTGGCGCAGCCCCTAAATTTCATTCGAAAAATAATTTTAAACAATTTCTTCATGTTTGGATCTCATATGAACTCTCCAAGTGCTTTTCTGCGTAAATTTCTGCCCACATTTTTCACATTTGAACCTCTTCTCTTCAGAATGTGTCTGCATATGAGCATTCAGCGTCTTCTTCCTTCCATATCTCTTCAGACATACTGAGCACTGGAATTCTTTTAACCCTGTATGCTTGACCATATGACTTTTTAACCCTGTTGTGGAATAAAACGCCATGTCACATTCCTTACATTTGTGTGGCCTTTCCATTAGATGGTCTCTTTTTGTGTGTATATTAAGTTTCTTCCTATTGGGAAATACTTTGTTGCAAGCTTGACATACAGTTTTCAATGATACCACACCATGTACAGAAGCTACATGAGCTTCCTTTTGTCCATGATCTTTAAAAGTTTCTTTACAATAACCACACTTATATGAAGCGTGGACGTGTGTGTGAGATGTTCTCTCGTGCATTCGTTTTTTTACGAGAGTTGGATAGACTTTTGGACAGTAATCACAAACAAAGGCCCCTGTTTTGTGATTTACTACATGTTGTGTTAATGAGTTTCGATTCGCGAATCCGGTGTCGCAAACAGTGCAAATGTAATTCCTGTAATGAATATGCATATGTCTAACAAGGGTCCTAAACTTACTAAACGTGTTCGAGCAAATAGTGCATGCCAGTAAATCGTTACCGAATTTGAAAGGGAAGACATGGTTTATATAATCCATGTCGATTTTTTTGTCATGTACGCTTTGAAGATGCTCTATTAAGTTATCTAGAGTATTCATATCACTGTTGCAAAGCTTGCATTTCAATGCAGTTATGTCTAACTTGACGATATATTCGGACATGTTCATTTTTTTCATAAAGTTTGCTTCTGAGATATTTCTGTGGTTCTCTAGAGTATGTTTCTTAAGATCTGCAGGGTGTTCAAACTGTTTTTGACAATAGCAGCATGTGTATCCGATCCCTCCGTACCGTCTTATGGGCGTTGCGTTAGAATTAATAAGGACTTCCTTAATATTACTTCGATGTTTTAACAGTTCGGTTCTTGGTGTTATTTTTAGTTCTTTTTCACCTATTTGTTCCGTAAGTTCTTTGCCGTTCGTTCCTTTTTCCTCAATAGTTCTTTGATGACCACCTACAAAGAAAAGGATAAATCATTCAGATGGTAAATTAGGTTTAGGTGCTCGATTATTTCGTTAAAATATGTTGCAAGGTAAAATGCTGAAATTAATAATAATAAATATTGTAGCTTATCATGTGTACGACCATCTTTAACATGCCGAGATGTCTCCGTGACTCGGAAAGCATGTTAAGGTATGATTTATGCTAGACCGTCACGGGCGCGAGCCGCGTTCGTGTCTGCTCAATTTCTAGGTATCAAGACTCGGACGGAACACGGACGCCGCACAGTGCAGCATGAACTGCTTCATATAAAATGTTCGTGAAGTAAGTTTTTAAACTGTCATGTTCACTAACAGTACTATCCAGTGGTTCAGCTGTGTAAAAACCGAAGAAGTACCGAAGAAAGTTCGCAAGCGGACATAGTGAGTTTCGTGTGTCGGGAACAGAATCGAGTTGCGAGTGACAGTGGTAGCGGTACTGAGCGCAAAAAACGAACAAGAAAGAGGGTAGACCGTTTTGTCTGCTCATAAACACCCACCCGCAATGACTTCAGTTTATCCGTGATCATGGTGCTTGCAATGAACAGCGCCGAAATATCGGGAACTGGTATTAAAAAGTAAACATGGTAAATATCTCGTTTTGTGTTAACAGTAATGTTCGTGGAGTTTTGGATCCGTGCCTCGTCTGGGCTGGCTATCTTTCTTGGATTTTGACAATCGTTACGGGTTGTCAGAAGCCCGAAAATCTGACAACAAGTCTTCCTAAGGGGTATCGTCTTACCCAGTAATTGAGTTGTGATGTAGAGGTCAGATAGGCAGTCACTCCGAATAAAATACATATATTTAGAAGCATCTGGTTAGACTGGAAGCCGACCAGGGCCTCAAGTCTGCTATTACAATAGTGTCAGAATGGTCTCTTCATTGTGAGTTTTTGACAGATTTGCCATGCAAACACTGTTTTCATTATTTATATATCGCTTTTTTTATCTATCACATTACATACCATAATTCTAAACTAGGTAATTAAAATGAAAGAACGTTTTTAATTTACTAATATATTTTACACAAATTAAACAGATTAATGCTACTCTGATAAAAGACGATTACAATATTTTTTTCTCACCACACATTCTTACGCTAGACAGAACTTAAATATAGAATGTGGAGACGATAAATGATTTTATTTCTGTAAGTAGGTTTTTACAAACACTTTTTACACGTCAATCATATTTTAAAACTAGGCGTTTCTTATCTGACTACTCTGAGAAGAAAGGCCTAAAACAAACTCAGAGGTCACAGTCTCTTTTAAAGTCCAGACATAATTCTGGTCAAATCATGTGAAGACCATGTAGATTGGGTGTCTGAAATGGTCTTTTAAAGAAAGAACCACACAGATTAAGTGGACCTGTCCAGTCAGTGCACGCATTTGTCAGTAATCGTGCAGCTCAACTCGGAACATAAGGAGCTCAACGATTCGGCGAACAATACCAAAGAAAGGACATTTGGGCAGGCCGCATAAATTACTAAAACTGTCATACCATGATAAGAAAAAAAAAAACTGAGAAGGAAAAAAGAAAAAAACAATGACCCACATAGTCTTCACATGAACAATAATTCAAATAATAACATTATACTTCACAAGTAAATATTCATGTCAATGTGTATAAACTATAAAACAATCAGAAAAAAAAAAAAAACATCTTTCTGTAAGTTTGAGGACTCATAACTTTTTTTCTAGCTGACATCTGAATAAAGCAATAATTTTATAAGAATCTGCCAACATTCAAGATTAAAAAAAAAATATTAAAATATTGGCTGTGTTACCCATTTTTTTATAAAAATTACACTTTAACGTTAAGAAAGTGGTGAAACTAGAAGAACAAAAAAATTTTTTTTTAAATATCCATGGGGCCAGGGCCAAATAAATTAGGACTGAGTAAGTAGCAGATGACCCCACCTATCCACCATTTTCGTATGTTCAACGTTTTCCAAACACCCTGTATATAAAATTCTCGTGTCACAATGTTAGTTACCATACTCCTCAGAAACGGCTTGACCGATTCTTTATTAAATTTTATACTAGCTTCTGCCCGCGACTTCGACCGCGTGAAATTTCTTGCTCCCCGACCCACCCCCTCGCTTCGCATTGCCTGCTCGCGCTCTTACTTCGTTTTCGCTTAGGCATTCAGACATTTTTTTCGCTCGGTTCCTAAAGGTCCTAGAGTGATGATTAATTTGACAGAACTAAACTAAAATTTATCTTCTGCCCTTTTCTTAATGAAATAGAAAGACAAAGATGCAAATAAATAAATGGACTATTACTATTACTGAACTTAAATTTAGTTTAGTTTGTGAACAAGGGAATCGGCACCTATGTCTCTTTCAACTAAACAGCATTATTAAAAACATACTCCCACAAATCGTACGAATCGTACAGCGAATTAAATTTTAAATTTAAGTAACGTGTAAAGAAGATCTGTCTTACAAAATTATTATATTCATGGCCTACTTAAAAATAAAAACGAACAACCGAAAAAATAAAGAGAACAGAATGACAATGATGATGATGGATTGGATGAGCAGAATATAATGTTTGATAGCTTAAATATTAAGTAGAAAAATCATCTGCGTGCTTTGCCCTCATATGCCAGGTCAAGCTTGGTTTCTGCACAAACGCCTCAGCACATATTGTACATTTGAAACGCTTATCATTGTTATGAATCCTCATATGCTGAGTAAGAGTAGATTTCTTAGCAAAATACTTTGAACAGACTAAACATTTAAAGTCTTTAACCCCTGTATGAATCAATATATGTTTCTTTAAGTCGCCATGCTTGAAGAATGCTTTATTGCACTCGGAACATTTGTGACGTTTTTCCATTAGATGGACGCGTCTGATATGTACGCTAAGGAAACCATGGGTAGGAAAGCTCCTCTCACATTCGATGCAGTTATATTTCTGTGGGGTAACACCATGAATCGTAGAAAGATGCAATTCCTTCGTAATATGTTCTTTAAAACCTTCATTACAGAACTGGCATATATGTGATTTGCCAGGGTGAGTATGGCTGCGCATCTCGTGGTTTTTTCTCTTGACCACGTTTTCGAATTCAACGGGACAATGTCGGCAGATGAAAGTTCCTTTCGTATGAGTAACGTTATGTTTAGATAATGTTTCATGATTGACGAATCCAGCATCACACTCGTTACAAACGAAGTATCGGTAGTGTGTGTGCATATGCTCGTGTAATGCGCTGAATGTGGCGAAAACGATGTCACTAGTACATTGGCAACATTTCAGTTCTTTCGCATTGAACTTGAATGGAAATATTTGATTGTGTATATCAGTGTGGAAGTTCCTACTATGTTTCTCTGTCAGATGGACGAATAGATCTTCGAGAGAATCTATATCGGCGCTACAAAGCATGCATTTTAAGTTCGTTATGTCGAGTTTGACTAAGAAACTAGATGGTCCATCAGCTGTAATGTTGCCATAGAACATTTCTGCATTTTGATGCTCCATTAATGTGTGCACTTTCAAAGTCATGGGTTCTTGGAAAGCTTCCGTGCAATAGCAGCAGGAATATCCCTTATCTCCATGTTCGAGTATCATAGTGGCGTTAGTAGATTCTAGGATTACTTTCAGATTGTGTAGATGCTTGTATAGTTGTCGCTTTATGCGTGGTCGAGGCGCCGTCTCTGGATTTATTTTTATTTGCTCTTCCTTAGCTACTACAGTTTCTTCAGCTTTCGGTTCTATTTTGATGTTCGTAGCTGTAGCCACTTTTTCTTGTTTATCTATAAAGAAAATTATTAAGTTATTGTAAAGTTCTTCGTCCATTTATAAATAATATTTGCTTTTCGTGTCCCTTCAAGTGAGCGCTTAGTTCTTCTAAACTACACAATAGATTTTGATGTGGTTTTTACCATCATTTAGAGCATTTATTCCGGGAGGTTTGTGTATATTACATTATTTATACTTAATATTATAAATGCGAAAGTTACTCTGTGTGTCTGTAACGTTTTCACACCCCAACGATAAAATTTGTCAATCGTATTAGACGATGACTTGGGTTCGGACATAGGATACTTTTTATCCCGGTTGTAAGGGTGATGATCGAACTGTATGAAAAATGGTTCCAATAAAACCATACATGTAATCTGTTATGAATCTTTTTTATTCATTTATTACAATAGTAAGTAGTAATCCAGTAAACAAAATGGATATATGTATACATACACGAAAAGGAACGAATTAGCGCTAAAAAAGTCCTTAATTTTAGTCTGTCGAAGCCGTTGTCATTTAAAATCTAAACAAGTAACTAATTTGAAAAGTAAACTGCTAAACAACGATTACTTTTATTCATGCATTATTATTTAGTGGGACGAATACAACACTAGTATTTTTTTTTATGAAAACAGCTTTTAGATGTTATAACTAAACTTTAAATACCCCACGTCCCTTGTTTTTTTTCTATACAACAAGAACAGTCAAGAACAAACCAAAGCAAAGTGGTCTAAGAACAGTATTTTGGGCGCTACAGTTAACTGCGGTTTTTAACACCGAAATTGAAGTTGTTTTCCAAGAATTTCTGTTGCTGATTGTGGCTGAGTTAGATGTACAGAAAAAAATCCAGCACCAAGTTTTAATCCACTCAGGATTAAGACTTGGTAATGGATCTTTTTATAACCAGTATACTAAAAAGTAAAATCCATTGAAACTTATCATTGTTTTACACATAAAACAACAAAGCAGATAGACGAACACAATATGGAAACTTGTTTATTAAGTAGAACAAGCATCTGCGTGCTTTGCCCTCATATGCAAATTCAAGCTAGGTTTTTGCACAAACGCCTGATCACATATTGTACATTTAAAACGCCTATCATTGTTATGAATCCTCATATGCCGAGACAGAGAAGATTTACTGGCAAAATGCTTTGAACAGACTTCACATTTGAAATCTTTAGCCCCTGTATGACTCAGCTTATGTTTCTTTAGGTGGCTTTCTCTGAAAAACGCTCTGCCGCAGTCAGAGCATTTGTGACTTTTCTCCATCAGGTGGAAGCGCCTGACATGTGCGCTAAGAAAGCTATTGGAAGGAAAGCTCCTGTCACACGCGGTGCAGTTATATTTCCGTGGAGCAACGCCATGAACTGTAGACAGATGTAATTCCTTAGTTACATATTCTTTAAAACCCTCATTGCATAAATGGCATATATAGGATTTGTCAGTGTGGGTATGGTTGCGCATCTCGTGGTTTCTTCTCTTGAATACATTGTCGAACACTACAGGACAATGTCGGCACACAAATGACCCTTTCGTATGAGTAACGTTATGTTTAGATAAAGTTTCATGATTGATGAATCCAGCATCACACTCGTTACAAACGAAGTATCGGTAGTGTTTATGCATATGCTCGTGTAATGCGCTGAATGTGGCAAAAACGATGTCACTAGTACATTGGCAGCATTTCAGTTCTTTCGCATTGAACTTGAAAGGAAATATTTGATTTTGTATATCAGTGTGGAAGTTCTTATTGTGTTTCTCTGTCAGATGGACGAATAGATCTTCGAGAGAATCCATATTGGTGCTGCAAAGCATGCATTTTAGGTTCGTTATGTCAAGTTTGACTAAGAATCTAGAGGGTCCTCTGGCTTTAATGTTGCCATAGAATTTTTCTGCATTCTGATGTTCCTTTAAAGTGTGTACTTTCAAATTCATGGGTTCTTGGAAAGCTTCCGTGCAATAGCAGCATATATATCCCTTATCTCCATGTTTGAGTATCATCGTGGCGTTAGTAGATTCTAGAATTATTTTCAGATTATGTAGATGCTTGTGTAGTAGTCTCTTAATGCGCGGTCGAGGCGCTGACGTCGGATTTATTTTTAAATGCTCGTCTTTAGGTACTACAATTTCTTCAGCTTTCGGCTCTATTTTGATTTTCGTATGTGAAGCCATTTTTTCTGGTTTATCTATAAAGAAAACGGTTAAGTTATTGGTCCAGTTCGTTTAATTTGTTACTAATATTCACATTATTTTCTTATAGATACAAAAACTTACATGGCCTCAATGCGTAATCATGTAACAAAATAAATCTTTTAAGTATAGTGTTAATGTTATATCATTAAGTAACTTTCTTATTCTAAAAAAAAATCCAGTCAGCAAGAAAATGCGAGAGTGTCATAAAAAACTTTTTTGTTTCCAATCGATCCTGTTTCTGGCCCCTTTTCTTGCTGACTGTTCTTTTTTTTTTAAATCTGAGTATGGGGATCAAAATTTCTCAAAAAAATAAGGAAAGTCTCCTAAGAGAGTTTTCTGCCCCATCTAAAATATCCACCTTATATAGTAACTGTAGAATCTTGTTGATCCCGTATTTAAGCTGATTATATCAATACACCAGCTCATCTTCACACCAAGCCTTTTGTGCAGGCAAGCTTCACTTTCCTCCGTTTACCGCCATTCGTGGTGAACTGACAGTTGACATTTAGTTACAGCTACCTAACTAATGATGTGCATGAGAGTGTTTACATAATTATCTATTAAATAGATACAGTACCAGTAACGATGTATGTTTTTACTGAGTTTAAATTCATATTAGAGTTAGGTAGTAAAATGTTGTTGAAAGTAATTGCTGTTCTTAATTGCATGTGCCAAAATCTACCACTGACGTATAGTAATTTAGATAATGAGTGAATACTTAATACTTTGATAATTATACACATTTTGCGAAAAGACTCGCTGGTTAATAGGTACCTAAATTTATTGTTTACCGGATGTAAGAAGGCGCTTTAAGAAGCCGAGAGTAACGTAGTATATTCTAACCATCACTGCGATTTCTTTTTATATTGGAACACATCTGCGAACCGCCCGGTTATGGAGATATTGAAGGCAAAGGTTTCAACTTTTTTTGAAGTTTTTTTTTTTCGATAACCAGTTTTAAATTTTACATAATACTAGGTACTACTAAACTTACTAAACTTTTAATTACCCTAGTATCCCTCGTATCGTTTTATACACCGCGTAAGAACAGTACTTCTGTACGTGCGCTACAGTTAACAGCGGGTTTTCACACCAAGAATTTATTATTTATTCTTTAGAAATCTAACATCTATAAAGGTAAGTAATAAACCATGAGAGCTAACAATTGCCATATTCAAGCGTCAATAAATAAAAAACTATGTGCCTGAAGTACAAAAAGAAAAGAAACAAAAAATAAATCTTAAACTAGCTTTTCCAATAAATTTTTGCATATTTTACTTTAGTTCGATTTATGTTCAGAATGCGTAGCTTACGACTTTGGTGATAGGTCCTTTTAATACTTGCATACTAAAAAGTAAAATCAAATCCATTGAAACAAAAACTTATTCATTTCGCATATTAAAAAAAAGGCATATAGAATAGAATACTGTTTATTATGTATACCATAAAAATTACAGATATAAATGTAGAACTGTTACATAGGGTGTCACAATGGGCGGTCTTATCCCTAGTAGCATGAAGTTGGCCCAACTAAATGCCAACGGAAAATGCTACTAGGGATCGCTAAAAGCGATCTTTCACAGACAACCTTTGGATGGATCAAAAAGTAGAAGGAGAGACAATACCAGGACCTCAAGTCTGCTATTACAATAGTGTCACAATGGTCTATCATTGATTTCATAATTGTTGATTTTGACAAGTTTGGTAATCTACTAATATAATGGCGTCATTATGACTTTCCAATGGTTAACCACTGACACTCCATTGAAAGAATTGGTAATCTCGTACATAATGACAAATGAAACATCCTACTAAACTTCCAACTTTTTACTACTTCAGATTGTTTATAACACTAATAAATAATATGTAAAAATATATATAAATGAAATCTGGCATGAATAAATGTTCAAAATGCCATTGTAATACAATTCTATTACGAGACCATTGACCGACCAATGATCGACCATTATGAATTTAGCAGATTACGAACTTTTATCAAAATGACAATGGAATCGTGTTGGAGTGACGAATTTATAAAAATAGCAGACTTGGGCCCCAGGTAGCCAGTGGTGTACCATTTACATATAATTACAATAAATACATATATGCTTATAATGTAGAAAAAGCAGATGCGTGCTTTGCTTTCAAATGCCAGGTCAAGCTAGGTTTTACATTTAAAACTCCTATCATTGTTATGAATCCGTATATGCCGCGATAGAGTAGATTTATTCGCAAAATGCTTTAAACAGATTTCACATTTGAAATCTGTATGACTCAACTCATGTTTCTTTAGATGGCTTTCTCTGAAGAACGCTCTGTCACACTCTGAACATTTGTGACTTTTCTCCATCAGGTGGAAGCTTCTGACATGTGCGCTAAGAAAACTATTGGAAGAAAAACTCCTGTCACACGCGGCGCAGTTATACTTTCGTGGAGTAACGCCATGAACCGTAGTCAGATGCAATTCCTTCGTCACATATTCCTTAAAACCTTCATTACAGAAATGGCATATATGTAATTTGCCTTTACTATGGCTACGCATTTCGTGATTCTTTCTCTTGTTTACGTTATCGAATACGTCAAAACAATGTCGGCAGGCGAAGGTCCCTTTCGTGTGAGTGACTTTATGACTGGATAATGATTTAAGATTGATGAATCCAGCATCACACTCGTTACAAACGAAGTGTCGGTAGTGTTTGTGCATATGTTCATGTAATGCGCTGAACGTGGCGAAAACGCCGTCATTAGAACATTTGCAGCATTTCAGTTGCTTCGTATTGAACTTGAAAGGAAATATTTGATTTTGTATATCAGTGTAGAAGTTCTTATTATGATTCTCTGTCAGATGAACGAATAGATCTTCGAGAGAATCGATATTGGCGCTGCAAAGCATGCATTTTAGGTTCGTTATGTCAAGTTTGACTAAGAACCTAGATGGTCCTCTGGCTCTAAGGGTGCTATAGATTTTTTCTGCATATTGATGGTCCGTCAAAGTATGTACTTTTAAATTCAAGGGTTCTTGGAAGGCTTCCATGCAATAGCAGCACAAATATCCCATATCTCCATGTCTGAGTATCATGGTGGCGTTAGTAGATTCTAAGACTAATTTCAGATTGTGTAGATGCTTGTGTAGTAGTCGCTTTTGTCCTGTTCGAGGCGCCGTGTCTGGTTTAATTTGTATATGCTCTTCAATAGGTAATACAGTCGCTTCAGCTTTCGGCTCTACTTTGTTTTTCGTAGCTGAAGCCACTTTTTGTTGTTTATCTATAAACAAAATAATGAAGTTATTGTCAAGTTCTTTACTTATTTATATTCACATTATTTTCATAGGGATAAAAAAGCTTAGGTAGGTGCTCGGCCTCAATGCTCAATAATTTAACAATGTAACATTCACTTTATTCTTATAAGTTGTATTTTGATCAAAAACTTGCAATCACTTGTGAATTAATTAGAAGCCGTTCATAAGGCTCGCTCTCTGATACCTACATATATTGATCCTACTGACGACATGAAGTCATAGTTTGGACAGGACGTGCCTGCGATCCCGGGCTTTCAGGGTTATTTTCATATAAATTGTTTAGTTGTAAGTGTTTTATATCAAAGTTTATAAATTATTTGGTATTACACGAAACAGGCTTGGATAAGACTAAGTTTCTACTTTATCAGTTATATGTAAGTTATGCTTTTTTTGCTAATACAATACGTGGTGAAAAGCCTTCCCGATCCGAAGTGTGCATATATATACCGCAATAACATTATCAAAACATAAACTTAGTTATAATTGATGAATACAAAAATGTTGATTTTAAATTCCATGTTTTTAGTACTTAAGTTATCCCAATTTCCTTAAAAGGAAAATGAGCGTTTTGTCCCCAGTGCTATATCACCTTTCATATGACATACCACAACTTGATGTATCAAGGTCATCCTAATAATTTTATTTTATTTTAAGACATCAACAGTCAGATATGTGCAGGGAAAGAACTATGATTAATTTTGTTTTGATTTACATTGATGAGGTTTTCATTCCAATCGGAAATTACAATATTTTTACTAAAACTTACTTTCTAACTAATCTAACGAGTTAATGAGATATTGAATGCCAAGGTTCAAGTTTTTTTAGTTTTTTACTAATACAGGTTTTAAATGTTATAACTAAACTTTAAACACCTATGGGTATTCAAAGTTTAGTTAGTCTAACGTCTCTCGTATCGTTCTATACAGCTTTATAGAAAGTCTCGTATCCGTTCTATACAGTTGTATAGTTTGAAGTTTAGTTATAACATTTAAAACCTGTTTTCGAAAAAAAAAAGTCATATAGTTACACAACAGAGATTTTTCACACTAACCTCCTTACTAATAAACGTTGTATAGCGTCTGTATAGTTACACAACGCTTTGTCTTCTTCTTTCGAAAGTCAAATTACTGACGAGTGAAAGAGAGAAATCGGTGTGTAACTATACAGACGCTATACAACGTTTATTAGTAAGGAGGTAAGAATACAAGTATTATTTCCCAGCAATTATGTTTGCTCAGTGTGACTTAGTACAGTAAGCGTAGATTACCACTTAGTGATGGGTCTTTTTACATCCTGCATACTAAAAGTAAATTCAAATCAATCTAAACTAAATAATTTGACATAAAAACAAAAAGAAGATGGAAAAACCATAATTAAAAGCTTGCTTATTAAGTAGAACTAGCATCTGCATGCTTTTTCATGTGCCAGGTCAAGCTAGGTTTCTGCACAAACGCCTGATCACATATTGTACATTTAAAACGCCTATCATTGTTATGAATCCTCATATGCCGAGACAGAGTAGATTTACTGGCAAAATGTTTTGAACAGACTTCACATTTAAAATCTTTAGCTCCTGTATGACTCAACTTATGTTTCTTTAGGTGGCTTTCTCTGAAAAACGCTCTGTCGCACTCTGAACATTTGTGACTTTTCTCCATCAAGTGGAAACGTCTGACATGTGCGCTAAGAAAACTATTGGAAGGAAAGCTCCTATCACACGCGGTGCAGTTATGTTTTCGAGGAGCTACGCCATGAACTGTTGCCAGATGTAATTCCTTCGTAATATAATCCTTAAAACCTTCATTGCAGAAATGGCATTTATTTAATTTGCCAGGTTTCCTATGGTTACTCATCTCGTGGTTTCTTCTCTTGAATACATTGTCGAATATAACAGAACAATGTCGGCAGGCGAAGGTTCCTTTCGTGTGAGTTACTCTATGACTGGATAATGTATCATGATTGATGAATCCAGCATCACACTCGTTACAAACGAAGTATCGGTAGTGTTTGTGCATATGCTCATGTAATGCGCTGAACGTGGCGAAAACGCCGTCATTAGTACATTGGCAGCATTTTAGTTGCTTCGTATTGAACTTGAAAGGAAATATTTGGTTTTGAATATCAGTGTGGAAGTTCTTATTATGTTTCTCTGTCAGATGGACGAATAGATCTTCGAGAGAATCCATATTGGCGCTGCAAAGCATGCATTTTAGGTTCGTTATGTCAAGTTTGACTAAGAACCTAGATGGTCCTCTGGCTTTAATGTTACCATAGAATTTTTCTGCATTCTGATGTTCCGTTAAAGTGTGTACTTTCAAATTCATGGGTTCTTGGAAAGCTTCCGTGCAATAGCAGCACAAATATCCCTTATCTCCATGTTTGAGTATCATCGTGGCGTTAGTAGATTCTAGAATTATTTTCAGATTATGTAGATGCTTGTGTAGTAGTCGCTTTATGCGCGGTCGAGGCGCTGTCTCTGGATTTATTTTTATATGCTCGTCCTTAAGTATTACAGTTTCTTCAGCTTTCGGCTCTATTTTGATGTTCGTAGCTGTAGCGACTTTTTCTTGTTTATCTATAAAGAAAATGATCATGTTATTGTCAAGTTCTTCACTTCTGAGGATAAGATTAGGTTTCAACTTTACTCGTAATAGGTAAGTTATGTTTGTTGTTGCTTATACATGGTATCAAAAACCCATCACATAGCCGATGACTACGCATTTTGTACATCAACCAACATAGACCAAAATAGATTGCTGGGAAACGATTTTTAATTTTGATGTGAAAAATTGCTGTTTACGGAAGCGCACTATTAAACGCACACGAGTTGTGAGGATATTTAAAGTTACGTTATAACATTTAAAATTTAATGACGTGAAAAAACGTGACAGTTAGACAGAAAAACGTTTTAGCCTGATGTCAACTACACATTCATTGGTCAAAGGTTTTTGCTACTTTAATCTTTGTTTTCAAGTGATTAGATATAGTTTTCAAACTAGTTTTAAAAGGTACCTATTATGTGTCGACGTGTAAATAGTATGATAAAACCATTGATTTTTTTCGTTGATAAACATTGGTTTTGTATTGAAATGAATTTTAGGGTATTTATTTTAGTAATTTTCCATTAATCACAGTACAACACATATACAAACATGTACATATGTCGTAACAATTTATTTTATTTCGTATGAGCATTTTATATCACCTTTAATTTATCTTAATTTATTTATTAAAACGGACACATATACCTATGTTTTTTATTATTCTAGCGTATGGCACTCGTGGGTTGCATCTGAAAATCAGCGTCAGGTGGTACACCTTGGGCGTCATCTGACATTATGCTGAGCTGAGGCCCTTTTGGCATTATACTCGTAACTATTGTTTTCTGTTTTTTTTATAGTTTTAAGGTGTATTTTTTGCTGTAATGCCAATAAAATCATTTTTCTTTCTTTTTTTATTCTGTAAATTGGATATCGGAATCATATATACGCGTCATACTGAATACCCCTAAAAAGAAATGACGAAACAAACTCAGGAGTTAGTCTCTTTTAAAGTCCATACATGATCTTGGTCAGGTCATGTGAGGATCATGTAGATCAGTGTCTGAAACGGTCTTATGAGGAAAGAACAACACAGATTTGAGTGGAACCAAGCACATGTAATTAATCAACTCGGAACTTAATGAGCTCAACGAGTCGACGAACAGTATCAAAGAAAGGATATTTGTGATTCACACCACAACTATTTGAATAAATAACTACTTGGAAGTTATTGTTTACGAATAAGTAGTAGTCATTTTAGTTATCTAAACATTGGTGCCGATTCCCTTGTTCACAAACTACACTAAATTTAAGTTCAGTGCATCTTTTCTTTCTATTTCATTAAGAAAAGGACAGAAGATAAATTTTAGTTTAGTCCTGTCAAATTAATTAGCGCTTGACGTAAATTGACGGTATTTTAGTAAGCAAGTTTTTAATCACGTCTAAACTTGTAAGGAGTAGTGACAGGCGCTGATTAATTTGACAGGACTAAACTAAAATTTATCTACTGTCCTGTTCTTAATGAAATAGAAAGAAAAAAGATGCACTGAACTTAAATTTAGTTTAGTTTGTGAACAAGGGAATCGGCACCATTTTCTAGACATAACTTTCACAACTTGTTTATTATTATTATCCACACATCTCTTTCTAACATTATATTGAGATACGCTTTGCTCTCGTTACTTACGGATAAAAACAAGAGACAGATAGAATATTAAGTTTTAACAAGCATCTGCGTGCTTTGCTCTCATATGCCAGTTCAAGCTAGGTTTCTGTACAAATGCCTTATCACATATTGTACATTTGAAGCGCCTATCATTGTTATGAATCCTCATATGCTGAGTCAGAACAGATTTCGTTGCAAGGAACTTAGAACAGACTTCACATTTGAAATCTTTCGCTCCTGTATGAACCAGTAAATGATTTTTGAGGTCGCAATCTCTAAAGAACGCTTTATCGCACTCTGAACATTTGTGACTTTTCTCCATCAGATGGAAGCGTCTGACATGGGCGCTAAGAAGACTACTAGTAAGAAAACTCCTGTCACACGCGGTGCAGCAATATTTCCGTGGAGTAACGCCATGAACCGTAGACAGATGTAATTCCTTATCAATATATTCATTAAAACCTTCATTGCAGAAATTGCATCTATTTGATTTGCCAGTTCGGCTATGTTGACGCATCTCGTGGTTTCTTCTCTTTAACACGTTGTCGAATATGTTAGGACAATGTCGGCAGACGAAGGTTCCTTTAGTGTGAGTGGCGCTATGACTGGATAATGACATACGATTGATGAATCCAGCATCACACTCGTTACAAACGAAGTGTCGGTAATGTTTGTGCATATGCTCATGTAATGCGCTGAACGTGGAGAAAACAACGTCACTAGTACATTGGCAGCATTTCAGTTGCTTCGTATTGAACTTGAAAGGAAATATTTGATTTTGTATATCAGTGTGGAAGTTCTTATTATGTTTCTCTGTCAGATGGACGAATAGATCTTCGAGAGAATCTATATTGGCGCTGCAAAGCATGCATTTCAGGTTCGTGATGTCAAGTTTGACTAAGAACACAGAGGGTCCTTTAGCTTTAATGTTGCCATAGAATTTTTCTGCATGTTGATGTTCCGCTAAAGTGTGCACTTTCAAACTCATGGGTTCTTGGAAAGCGTCTGTGCAATAGCAGCATAGATATCCCTTATCTCCATGTTTAAGTATCATCGTAGCGTTAGTAGATTCTAGGATTATTTTCAGATTGTGTAGATGCTTGTGTAGTAGTCTCTTAATGCGCGGTCGAGGCGCTGTCTCTGGATTTATTTTTATATCCTCCTCCTTAGCTACTACAGTTTCTTCAGCTTTCGGCTCTATTTTGATTTTCGTAGCTGTAGCGACTTTTTCTTGTTTATCTATAAAGAAAATGATCATGTTAATGTCAAGTTCTTCACGTATCTTCCTATAGATACAAAAACGTACACGGCCTTAAAGCCCCGTTCATCGGAAACAAAGTTGAGAAACAGTTTCGCTACATTGCATCCCGTAATATCAAATCCTTTCCAACAAAGTCGCGTAAGTATTGTTAACAATACATCATTCAAAGTTGCCAGCACCATGTTTCCTAATGAATACGCGGCTGCTAAAATCGTTTTAACTTTAACAATGAACACTAAAACTTTGACCATCCCACTTATGTCCAACTTGTGGGACAGAGTGGAATACAAATACGTACTAGGGATTACGTACGTAGACTAAGGATAATTTTATTTTTTTACTTAACCAATAAAAGTCAGCAATATAAACCTAAGAAAAGTATTAAAGTCAAATTCAACTACTTCTTCTTCTTAGCATATCGAAAACAACTAAGAAATTTTCTGTGGAAATTCAAATATTAGGTTTAGCCCAAAATTAAGCTACGCGAAAACCGTTCGCTAACCCAGTCATAAGATCCTCAAGAGCACAGGTGACAGGGATGCGGTCTAAGATGGGAGGTGGGACAGTGTCTGCGGAGAGACGCCGCATATACAGTTGAGGTCCAAGTCGTCCATAAATCCCCATCTGTGGAGATTTTCTTTGCTACGACCGACTTGGATTCGTAGTCTATTTAGGGATTTCCAAGTCGGCCACGGTAACGCGTACTCTGGTGGAAGGCTCTCAGATGGCTCAATGAAACTATTGTTGGGTTTAAGCAGCTCCCGCCAGAGATCACGTATGGCTGTAGAGGAGTTGCCATTAGCTGGACCCGCGTACCCGAGAAAACTTTGAGGGTTTTAAAGCCTCTGAGGCACTAAGACGTAGTTTTGCATTGGGTGGAGTGAGTCATTTAGCAGGTTTGCCAACTACGGCTGCTAAAAAAACGATTAAACTTCAAATTTTCTACAATAGTTCCAACGACCGTTACTGTCGCGGCCATGATGATATGACGTCATTTTTTTATGAATGAATAAATTTATGAAATGCACCGACCCCAGGTTTGACCAGACGCGATTACTCGAATGAACCCAAAGATTCACACTAGCCCCTGGAGCCTCAAGTTTCATGGGGCTACAGTAACCATTGCATATCAAGGAGTAGACTGGGGGGCGCGATAATGGTAGGGAAGACGTGCCCATAGGATATGGAATGATTATTAGAGCCGTATCGGATATGCATCCTTAAGTAAGCAATGGAATAGTGGAGAGATGGGGGATATTTATCAAGGGATTAACGACGTCGCGGCCAGGTTGACCCAGGTCCAGCTGCTTTCCCGACTCTTTTCTGTCACTCCATGATATTACGGCATTTTCCACTTTAATAATAAAATAAAATTATTGTTTGTGCTTTATTCACAAAGAAATCGTACTCTCTTACTTACCTCAGAGACTTCAAGCAGTTGCTCAGAATAGATATTTATTCACATGGATTTGTATTTCACTTTCGGCGAGTTTGCATGCCGTTCCAATAAAGACATGGCGGTCGCAAGCGGTGCTATTACTGCGGTTGAGGTCTTGGGTATGATTCCAGAGTTGGGAAAACTGTTATTGGGTTTCTCCATCTGGAATTTCTCAGTAGCAGCCCGGAGTCCGGTTTTATGCCCGATTGGTGACAATAGGCTCGACCCCTATTACATGGCACTTGCACGTAACTGGCGAAACGAGAGTGTACTGTGGCTCTTTGCCTAATCCTTCGGGGAATACAGGCGTGATGTTATGTTATAAAAAATAAGTAATGCATAAAAAAAAATGCAATTTCACGAACGATGTCGGAGAACGGTAGGTTTCTCTTGTTATAATCAGCCATATCTAATTAAACTCAAAAGTCATTTACTCAAGCTAAGAATCAGAACCTTTAACTTTACATAAGACAGTTCCCCCAAAACGCCCATCCCTTAACCACTTCACAGTGCTTTAGCTGGGAAGAAGAAATAGTGGAACAAACTCCCCAGCAGCACATCTGTCTGTTCATTTAGAAGAACTTGATTCTATACAGTAATGGGTATGCAAAGTAATTAATGTAGGAACACGACACAACTAGGAGTATACCGAACACGCAACAGTTTCTTGACCTCTTCACTGCTTGACCGCCACCGATGAACTATACTACTACACTATACTTATATTTGTTACTAGAAGCTACCCGCGGTTTGCCCTCCAGCCTTTTCCAAAATAAAAGTGAAAACGCCTATGTTACCCCTTATAACATCAGTGATAGTCTCGTCAAAATCGGTCCAGACGTTTCAGAAATTAGCCGGAATAAACAGACAGATTTTTTTTTGTAAATACCGTATATACTTTCAAAAAAAAATATTACAAACAGACTCACATGTGAACTACGCATCAAAGACCTGATGTCACAAATCCTGCATCGCGCAATCAGAGTTTACCGCGCGACTAACGTACATATATACAACATCCCGACATCAACCGTTGGGCAGTTGCCCACCAGACACAACACCTGTCTGGTCTACGGACTATGAGTGAACTTTACACACTATTCCTCATACCTTTATAGTCCCGTTCGTCAATACTGAACGAATGAAACTTTTTTTTCGCGATCGTCGACAGTGTTGTGTATATTGATCAGGAATATTCGGATTGAAGAGGTTGCTATAAGTAGTTACTTGTCTATTATTTAGCCTACATTATTGCTATCTATGTTCTGTGGTAGGTACTTTTTTAAATAAATAAATGGTATTCGATTTTTAAAACCAAGGAGTTTTCAATTAAAAAGATTTTAATATGACAGGAACAGTGGAAATATTCCATTCCCGATACTTTTAGTGCAACCCTCGTAGTAAGACACATTTTTGCGCTAGGGTCGAATGAACTCTGATAAAGATGACGCCTTACGCGCCGCCCTTGGAACGCAAGGCTCGGACCGCGCTTGCAACAGGGCGTTTCAAATTACGTCATGCGTCATTATAATAAATATTTTAATATTTTTAATTATTCAAATGTTCATAAACAACTTTGTTTTTTTAATTATTGGTTAGTAGTCATTGGTGCCGATTCCCTTGTTCACAAACTAAACTATATTTAAGTTCAGTGTTTCTTTTTCATTAAGAAAAGGACAGAAGTTAATTTTAGTTTAGTCCTGTCAAATCAATCAGCGTCTGTCACTACTCCATACAAGTTTAGACGTGATTAAAAACTTGCCTACTAAAATTACGTCAAGCGCTGATTAATTTGACAGGACTAAACTAAAATTTATCTTCTGTCCTTTTCTTAATGAAATAGAAAGAAAACTAGATGCACTGAATTTAAAGGACATTGACCAAATGACTAAGGAACCTAGTATCGGTATGAAACATGCGGTGACTCAAAGATTTATGGTTTAATTTAAAGAATGATTTTAGGGCTTTTAAATGTTATTTACTATTTTATCATAATTCTCAGCATTACACAGTAATTAGCTGTATAAAAATCTAAGTTTCGAATCGAATCTCTTAGTGACTTTTTGCCACAATGTATGCTGGTAAATTCAAAATAAGAATTAGTCAAAATGACGCTTGAGCATTTTCAATACTCGTTAATTAATCTAGTCTTGTCAAAAGAAATAAGATGCATACCAAAGTGAGGAGATATCAAACTAAGAATCGTGTTCCTTTCTTCACCATTTGGAGGCATTCTTATTGCACGTACGCGTAACTAGTATAGATATGCCACACGCAAAGCATACACTTCGATGGCTAAATGAAGGACAAACAAAGCAGTCAATGCAGATAGTCTGCATTGACTGCTTTGTTTGTCCTTCATTTCATCACGTAAAATCTATTAAACCAAATAATTAAATTAGATGAATTGTGTCCTGGTTAACCCAACTTCTCCAACTCAATAACAGTAATTACGTTCAACGCTGTTGTTTTATTGATCTCGTTGGTGTAGTGGTCGCAAGCGCAACTGCTGAGCGTGGGGCCTTAGGTTCAATTCCCAGGTCAGACAGTGCTATTGGGCTATTCCAAAAGGTTTTTTTCAGTAGCAACCCGGAGTCCTGGATTCGTGCCCTCTTGATGGCAATAGGCTCACCCCCTATTACATGAGACTAAACGTAACTGCCAAAATGTGGGAGTAGGTGTATCTAACACACCTCTGATTAGTCAGAGGTGTGTTAGATACACCTACTCCCACAAATAACATAATCGCGTCTGTATTATTCTCCAAAGGGTTAGCCCTTTGGAGAATAATACAGACGCGATTATGTTATTTCCCAATCATATTTCAATCGGCTTTATAGTAATATTGCGATGAGAAAATACGGCGTTCGTACCTACGCGGTGGCAATATCAACGTTAATAAACATGTAGAAAGAATAGATAAGAAGTTATTAAACATAATTATGATCATAATAATAATTACCTATGTAGCTTCCGCCCGCTTTATTGCCGTTCAACCTAGTGCGGTGGCCCGCTACTTTTAATTATTTGACTTACCGGTATCATACATATTTTCACTAACTTCTCTCAACGACTGCCACCGTAAATACCGCAGTAGAATCGAACAGTTAATACACCGACGAACTGAGTCCTCCATATTGAACAACTTACTAATGTAACGCAAATAAAATGTTATTATTACATAAATCAAAACGAATAATTCAAAAAATTAAAATATTCACAAAAAAAAAACAAATGGTAGAAAGTATACAAGAAATCACAGTAGCAACCCGCGCATTAAAAAATTGGCGCCGAAAATGGGCGCATGTACAGACGCTTAAAAAACGCAATCGATGTTTTTTCTACCACATATTCGTTTCTGCCCGCGGAATCACCCGCACCCAATTTATTTTAATTGGTATATGTACTTGCTTGCGGTTATGTACCGACATATACAGGTACTAATCCAGACCAGACCTTATCTTTATGCAAAATGTCATCACGTAAGTTATTTCTTTATGTGGTTATTTAAACCGAAATGGTTTTACAATATTTAATTACTTGTTTTTGTAAGCACAAAGTTAAAGCGAATCAGAATATAGGTACATTTTTTTTTTGCCGTAAATCTTGTCACTATTTCAGTCTCCACTTCAATTAATTTACGTGACTTAAAACATAAATATAGTTAATTAAATTAACTCCAAATTGCAAAATAATAATGGCCTAGTAAGATTTATGTACATTAAAACAAAAAATATAAACGAAATCATTCAATTAATTGCACAATAATAAACTAATAATAAAAGTAAATACCTACCGTTCGAGACTGTACTTAAAACAAAACGAATGGGACGCGCTTATAAGCTAGAAAGAGAACGCCCGCTGTTCGGTCGCCAGCTTATTCGGCTCGGGATGCGCGCGCATCGAATGTTTTCAAAGAGTTTTTAATGATGAATGAAACAGGCAAAGGTCTCGAAAACATTCTGCCTTTCGATTAACCAAAAGTTTTTCTTAGCTACTTTTAACACCTTATCAGATTGTTATTACAATATAATTAATAAATAATTAGTTAGTTGTTATTAATATCTGTTGTTACTAAGTATTCAACTATAAGTTCAATAATCGGATGCGTACTTTAATTATTTTGCGTAAGTCAAGGTTTCATGGTTTTCATACTCTTTGAATGCCATTCCAATGACATGTGAAAATACTTGCGTGAAAAAAAAAAAAAATGTATGGGTGAAATAGGAAATCGAAATAAAAACTAATAGTTTATGAAGTTTTTTATGCGGAGAATTTAAGGATTCGCGTTACTAGATAAAATCATTATATTTATAAACAAGAATTATCAACATTATAAACTTAAGTCACCGCAGAACAAATAACGATACTGCTTCCGGTCAATCTCCTTTAGTTTAGTTTGTGAACAAGGGAATTGGCACTGTTAGATACATGAAGTGGGCTGCCGTTGTAAGACGGTTAAAATGCCACGCCACAGTGTATGTGCGCCAAAGGACTATACTGCAAACATGATACTTATCGTGTATCCAAGGATACAGTATCAGGCATTGACACATCGACCCTTAGCTTATTTTAGTACAGTTTTACAGCCGGTAGGACTGAGCAGTGGACTCCACGACTCTCCTCCACCAGGGTAACGGCCCGGACTTACGAGTTTTAGGTCATGGGTTCGAACCCAGGCAGGAGCTTTATTTTTTGTAAATAATTTAATCACCCCACTGCTGAAGGAACCGGCATGACAAAGAACCAAAAAATTCGAAAGACATGTGACATCTCCCGACCCGCACTGGTCCTGCACGGTAGATTATGCCCACAGGCCTGTGCCCCAGCAACGGGAACAGGACTCAGCCTAAAATGTAGATTATGCTTACGCTATTACAGCCGGTAAAGGCCTAACAATCAATCAACTCAGCCTATCGCAGTCCACTGCTGAACATAGGCCTCCCCCATGCTGCGCCACAACACCCTGTACGCCTTCCGCATCCAGTCTGTTCCAGCCACCTTTTAGAGGTCGTCGGTCCATCTAGCTGGGGGGCGTCCCACACTACGCTTGCCGATACGCGGTCTCCACTCCAAGACGTCCGCTCCACCGGCCATCAGCAGCCCACAACTAAAGGCCAAACTTGAGCAAAAGCCTCACCCATTGGCTCCTATTACACTATCAATATTATCATGATCCTGGATATCGTGATATTATCATCAGTACTTCTTAGAAGAGAATGTTCTTACTTAGAGAATGGGCAGCAGCGTTCTCTATGCATTTTTAACACCATACTGCGATCGCCAACCCACCTGCCAAGCGTGGCGATTATGGCAAATCCCCCCCTTTCCTGGGGAGGCCTATGTCCAGCAGTGGACGTCTTCCGGTTGAAATAATGATGATGATGATGATGATCATCAGTAAAATTATCGAAGTAGTAATCATAATTTGACATCAATACCATACATATTTCATCAATACTGGATCACGATATCGAGTATCGCGTGATAATACTGATAGTGTGATAGGCCCCATTGCTTTTCAAATTGCACGCCTTTGTGCTAGACTGGAGATAATCCTCTCCTTGGGCTTTTCCCAACTAGGTAGGGGAAGGCTTCCAGGCTGACCGTATATTGTGGCAAAATTAAATCTATTTCGTCACGACATCACTTACGCAGTCTGCTTCGCTCGACGCTGCTCTGCGGTACAAAGGCTCTGCTAATGAACTATTTAATGTTCGGACTTAAGAGAGCTGTCACCGGTCCACTAGCAACATTCCTTTAAAAACATATTATCTCGTGACTGAGAAGGAATTATGAAAAACGCCTCAATCAGCTACCTCGGTAAGTGTGTCTAGAATTTTCTAATACCTTTTATAAAGTTTTATATTGAGACACGAAGCAACAAAATAAGATCTAGAGGAATGTGGCCGTTTTTATTTGGATCGAATTTTGTACGACTCGTCAATTAATAATAAGAAGTACCTACCTATGTGTTCAGCTGCTGAATATCAGCAGCCAGAGGCCTCTATGAAGTCGAGAGTAAATAATAAGAGGGTACGAGCCCTCAAAAATGGAAAATAGTGGCTAGTGGCCGCTAGCTCCGTTTAAAATAAAACATAACAATGTAAAACTACTGTTTGAGGGCGTCACTGCGCGCTCGATTCTCTTTCAGTTTTAAGAACGAATAATATGATGACAAAAAGGGTCTATAATAAAATCCAGGCGTGTCGACTACGAGCTATTTATTCAGACAAATCTTACTTAGGTAATGATAATACTTACAGTCTTATAGTACATAGGAAACCTATCCTAAGTTTCTGGTTTATAGTTATAAGGATATATAATGAACTACCAAAATCATATAGAGAACTGTCAATCAAACGTTTTAGAACAGCTTTGTTGAAATGGCATATAGACAAATAATTTTTATTCTAAACTAGATAGTTTAAAATATAGGTAGGTAGGTAGCCCGAGGACAGACTGCGGGATATTTGAATGAGTATAGTTATTTTTAAAGAGAAACTTTAGACGGCGATTTGATAATTGGAAAGCATTTGATTAATAATTAAGCTGGCTGGCATTAATAAGTGACAGTTATAGTCACCTACCTATTCTATAGGTTAACTTAAATATAAGTGTTTGATGTAATTAATTGCGGTAGACCCCTAAAGGCATGTTGTTGTAAGGTGTTAATTTTTTTATAAATATATGTTATTTCAAACAGTTTATAGTTTCCTTGTATTTCAATACACAACCACCTTGCATCTGGGTTTTTGTTCCATTACAACTAGGGGGACAAAATCTCTTATGTAACAGTGGCGCCCAACGTGGGGCCACGATTTGCAACGTGAGGCCACGATTTGCAACGTGGGGACGAGAATTGAGAGTGAATAAGAACGCATCACGTTTAGGCACATTTCGTTACAAAAGAGAGAATAAAGATAGTGGATTGAATTATAACTCAATCTACTAAATCTCTCTTATTCTTTATTTTTTAAGAAGTTTCACTTGTACGATGCTGCACGCGCAATGTTTTAGTTCTGATATTATTGATGAAAACGTCACTATTTATCTGTCGAAAGTCAGAAAGAGAAACAAAAATTATTTAATTTCCATTTATTAAGAAAAAAAAGAAAAAACAATCATAAGAACAGGTTCCTACTAAACAATCTCTCCATGTTTCGTCTTCAAATGCCCTTTCCAGCTACATTTTTGAATAAAGGCCATCCCACAAAATTCACATTCAAATCGTCGATCGTTGTTATGGATCCTCATGTGACTACTTAGAGTGGATTTCCTTCCATATGATTTCAGACATATTTCGCATTGGAACTCCCTTTCCCCAGTGTGTGTTAGCATATGCTTTTTAACATCATGGGAAGAAAAGAATCTCATGTCACAAGTCAAACATTTGTGCCTCCTCTCTAACAGATGATCTCTTTTCACATGGATCCTCAGTTTACGCTTGGTGGTATAACTCTTGTCGCAAGCATTACATGTGTATTGTGTTGGCTTAACACCGTGGACTTCAGACATGTGTAGTTCCCTAGTATGGTAGTCTCTAAAGCCTTTGTTGCAGTATGCACATCTATTAAGCACATCGGTGTGAGTATGGTTACATCTCTCATGAGATCGCTTTTTCAACAGCGTGTCGTAAACCTTCGGGCAGTAGCTGCAAGGGAAGACTCCTTTTAAGTGTGTGCTGCGATGTCTGGTCAAACTTCCCTGGGAAACGAACCCAGAATCGCAGACTTCACAAATGTAGTTCCTGTAATGCGAGTGCATATGCTCCTGCAGTTTTTTAAACTTGTCGAAAGTACTGGGACATAAGCAGCAAGTAAGATTATCTGTTTCAAATTTGAAAGGTATGATATGACTTTTAATGTCAGTGTGCATAATTTTTTTATGCTCTTCTTGCATATGGGTTAATAAATCTTCCAGACTGTCTATGGTTGTATCACATTCCGTGCACTCAAGGTTGGTGATGTCTAGTTTAACGTTGTATTCGTACATGGAACTGTTCTTAGTAGAGTACCCAATTGTAGGGTCTGTTTTAGTTGTATGTTCTGCCAGTGTATGATTTTTTAGATCCATAGCCTCTGGGAACTCTACGAAACAGTAACTGCACACGTATCCCACGCGTCCGCGACGCATAATTGGTGTAGCGTTAGTACATTGTAGAATTTGTCTGACGTTGTGGCGATGTTTATCCAATTCACTCACGTACGGTTTGGTAGTATTATTTACCTGTGATCTTTTCTTTGTTTTCTTTTCAGGTCCTACGATTACTAAAACAGCTGGCTCTAAATTTTTGATTTCACTTTTCTTGCTCACTGTTTCTGGATTACCTATAAAGAAAAGTTGAAGGTTATTGTCTAATTTAGTTTTTTTTTGCCAACTGACCATATTCTTTAAAGTCATTGTTGTCTATGCAGCTGATAGGGAACAAAATATATTTAAATCGGTCGATAGAACGTTGTTGGCAGAAGTAAATGAAAAACATTTACAGTCTCGGTAGTACCTAATAACAAACACGTTACATATTACATACATTGAAGTGTCTCTCGTCGTTGTCTACTAGACGGCTTATTTTAGCTTTGAACATAATTATTTGTGGTGTATGATTGTGATAGTTATGGTATTTCAATTACAGTCGTTGTCAAGCTAGATGGAACCTCAATTGAGATAGTTAATCATTACAGCAACAATGGGCGCGCACGACTAATCATTGTATCCAAAATGGCAGGATACAGCAACGCAGCAGACCCAAGAAGAGATGACAGTATGAGCTGGCTTTTTTTTTAAAGATAATCGGGAAAATTTGAAGTCTTAAGAGGCCTTCTGAGCCCTGCAGTATAATAATAAATAGTAATAGAAATCTACTGTATTTATAGGTGTTGAAACATTTTGTATCAAGTTATTTGATAAATATAGCGACGGAGCTTGTAAAGATGAAAAATTAAAAGCCTTTCCAGAAGAAAGTTATTCTGTGTATGCATATACAATAAATCTGTCGAAATTAAACTTAAACTCTACAAAATCTAAAATACGTCTATTACTGTACCTATTAGTATTAAGTTGTAACCTATAATGAAATTTTACAGATTTAGCAACTAGAAGAACATGTAGACAGTGAAACAGGAATAAAAACAACAGCATTTTACATTCACATATAATTCTAACCATCTAAACATCTAGATGTTTGAACAGGGTCAAACCAAAAGAGAAGTGTGTAGCGTTTTTTTTTGTAAAGTTGTAAGTTTACGTATGTGTTTGTAGTTCAAAACCTCATTGTACATTTTCTCCGTGTCTATTCTTCATATGTCCTTTCCAACTACACTTCTGCACGAATGCCTGCCCGCAGTGTTTGCACTTAAAGCGTCTATCATCTAAATGTATCCTCATATGCTGTGTCAAAGTCTTCTTTTGGGCAAAAGCTTTATGACATACGTCACACTGGAACTCCTTCAGTCCCGAATGCTTCGTTGAATGCATTTTCAAGCTACTAGAATTAAAGAACCTCATTTCACATTGGGAACACTTATGTTTTCTTTCCATCAAGTGGTCTCTCTTCGTGTGTATTGTCAAAGCTCTTTTGTTTTGAAAAGTTTTGTCACAAGCTTGGCATTTGAGAACACGTATCTGAACACCATGGACTTTAGCCAAATGTTCATCCTTGTTTTTGGTACTCGTGAACCTTTCGCTACAGTACCCGCATTTGCTCACCATATAACCCAATATATGCACCGCTTTTTCGTGCGACTGTTTCTTTCGTAGTGTATCAGATATTTTGGGGCAAAACTTGCATTTGAATACGCCTAGCTTGTGTTTTTCCGAATGACTTCTTAAACTGGTAAGGGTCACGAATCCTAGATCGCACTGCTCGCAAATATAGTTCCTGTAATGTGTATGCATATGTTCCTGTAATTTCCGAAATTTTTCGAATATGTTGGAGCAAATGCAGCAGCGAATATCATCATTTTCGAACTTGAATGGTAAAATCTTATTCTTGATATCCGTAAATAATTGTTTTTTATGCTCATTTTGAAGATGATCTACAAGTCTCTCTAAAGACGGAATATCTGAACTGCAGAGCTTACATCGTAAGCCTGTAATGTCTAATTTGACGCAGAATTCAGTTTTTCTGGAGTTCTTTATAACGTGTGCAGTTACTGGATTATATTTGTCTCCATGAATTTCTAAGTTATGCTTCTTTAGATCGGCAGGGTTGTGGTACTGATCGTTACAGTAACAACATACATAGCCCATGTCTAGCTTTTGAAGGAAAGGGGTCGCATTGCTGTACATTATTATCATTTGCGTATTATTCTGATGCTTTTCAAATTCTTCTCTTACTGCCATCTTGGCTTTAACAGAGTTAAGGCGCACATTAATAGTATTTTCCTTGGCTGATGGGTTGTGTTTTGGTTCTGGTTGTTTCTTAAGTTTGTTGTGACCTACAAAGAAAATAAAAGGTTATTTTTGAGTCTCACTAGTTTGTAATTAAATGCTATCATGGTATTTAAGTGTTCAACAGTTTGAATGATCCTTAAATTCATCGTGTATTAAGTACCGTCTCACATCATTGTCAACGTCAAAAAATATCACTAGTTTAACTTCGGGTAATAGAAGAACATCCTTGACGCCATAAGACTGCCAACGAATGACACTTCTCTAACGTCGTGTAATAGACGAACAAGTATACACGCTGAAATTTTAATGGTTGTTTTTCCGCAGCGAAACGATTTTGTCTTGGTAGTACAATAGATTTATACAACAATAAATAAAAAGGATAAAAATAATGGCAGATTTAGAATTGTGATAAACGAAACTCGAAAGCCTTCTCGAACCCATAGTATTACAGCGCGAACGCCCGACTGCGCGAGGCAGGCGCGAGCGATGCACGGTCGTTGACCCTCGCGCTACAGCTGATAACTACCTACTCCTGAGTTAACGAAAGACAATTTGTTATTCCAATTTTACCTTCATATTTTTACGGGCTTAGGACCGTCATAAATACTTTTTTTACCAACAACTTACTGAACTCGAAACTTAAAAACAAGTTTATTATCTTACAAAAAATAATTTTCGGAATTAGATAATGAAGTATTATTGGCGTAATTAAAAAATTGGAACCAACTTATTGGCAATGATTTTAACTAACCTACTTTTAAATGTTTGTTATTTACAAAGGTACTTACACTTCCCGGTAACGTAGTAATTGTTCGAAGTGCAAGCCACTGCGTTCGATACATAATCGAGCACGTTTTATTTCATTGTCTTTCAATTTTGATAAAGTGTCTATGTCACGTCTTACAATATTAAAACTGTCCACTATCGTAGTTAAGGTTAGGCGCTTGAGCTCAGACCACAAGTAAAAGTCCAACGGAGTCAGGTCCGGGCTTCGGACGCACGGCACGCTGATAATGAGCCGGGCACCCGTCATGCTGCAGATTGTCCACGGGCATCGTCAGCGGAACGTCTTCTAATAAGTCCGGGATAATGCTACGTAGCATTTCCAGGTAACGAGCCCTAGCGTACAGTTGTACCATAGCGACGTACTCCAAATTGGAATAATTGTAATGCCGATCGACTTTTGCACGTTTCGCATCGCACGATGCACGTACGACGGTCGCCTCGGGACAACTGAGAACTGAGCGTGCCGGCGCGGGGCGGGGTTGCGTGGGCGCTCGCCGCGTCCGTGCGGACTACATTATGCCGTATCACTACGCGCAACAACTTATTTTGCTCTGAACATTTACAAATCGCTCTTCGCTTTGTCGGCATCGCGCAGCCGTGCATGCGGTTCGAGTAGTACTACGTCATGTCTAGTGAACTACTATTGTTTCTCACGCTTTCGAGTTGATGCATATTTTTTTTATTTTTTTAAAACAAAAACATTTCTATTTTTTAAGTTTAACTCTATGATTCAATAGTACTGCTTAGGGGAAATCGTTTTGCTGAGGGAAAACAACCATTAAAATTTCAGCTTGTATATTTTGTCCTTTTAATGTCATGCGTGACTTCAGTGACGTGTATATATATATATTTTTTAATTTGAATCACGTTAGTACATTTATAATGATTTTTTTATGCTTTATGTTACTTAGGCCTTTGCACACGGCGTCTTTTATAAGCTATAGATATCACATGTTTACACAACAAAGATGTCGACTGGCAGTCGGTATAATTATATTGCTTTGATTATACAACAGCTAATATTCAAACATTCATGAATTAAGCGGCGCATTCGTACATATTACCCTCGTAGATTTGTTGCAACACGTTACCTTTACTAGACTTAGGGACTTACTAGAGAATGGGCAGCAGCGTTCTCTATGCATTTTTAACACCATACTGCGATCGCCAACCCGCATGCCAAGCGTGGCGATTATGGCAAACCCCCCATAATTGGGAGGCTTATGTCCAGCAGTGCACGTCTTTCGGCTGAAATGATGATGATGATGACGTTACCTTTGGTTACGAATTCAGGCGCACGAGCTGTATAAGCACGAACAAACGCAATTTTTGAACAGCACGCACTTGGGATTTCATGTATCGTTCGTAAACGATCAAGTTAGAATGTTATTTTTTTTTTTTTATTGAAATTTTTACAGTAATTTCTAAAAGGTGTAGGCAGGCCTGTACCAATAGTACACCCACATTTCGCCAATTATTTTTAAGACCCGTGTAGTAGGGGGTAAACTTTTTGCCATCAACTGTGCACAACTCCAGACTGCTACTGAGAAACTCCTGATGGACTAACCAAATGGTGCCGAAATGTGGACATTGACAGTCGGGCTGGTCCACAAATTTTAAGAGACTCAGCGCTCTATGGAGCGGGCTATGCTCGGAGTTTCTTTGAAGGGTAAAATCAGGAATGAAATTATCCGGAAGAGAACCGGAGTTACCGACATAGCTTGCAAAGTAAGCAGGTTGAAGTGGCAGTGGAGACCGCGTAGTCGGCAAGCGTAGTGTGGGACGCCTCCCAGCTAGATGGACCGACGACCTCAAAAAGGTGGCTGGGACAGACTGGATCCTGGATGCGGAGGGCGGAGGACAGGTGTTGTGGCGCAGCATGGGAGAGGCCTATGTTCAGCAGTGGACTGCGACAGACTGAGTTGATAACCAAATAACACTAATCATCAATCCATTTTGTGTGGGAAAATTATAGACGAGTTGCCAGAATATAACGTTTATTTAATTAATAAACATGACACAAATACATGAATTACTTTCAAAGCTAAAATAGAAAGAATTTCTTAGATCTTAGTAATTATTTATTATTAATTAGAGAACCGGTGTTTCTACTGATGTGGCGACATGCCAAACCATCGTTACGGGGCTTTATCTAAGTTAAATATTAATGTATACAAATATACCTTAACGGAATTCATTATTATCTAAATGATGTTGAAAATCGTATGAAAATCCACTGTGTAACTGTTCACTGTGTGTGTGTCTTCATTTGAAATAAGATTACACGTTTAAAAATACCTTTTTTGCAGTCCATTCAACCGATTTTGACTTCTGTTTCGTAGGCATAAGGATGGCATTACAAGAAAAAACAGTGGCTACAATACCAACTGTTTACTGCAGCTACCAATTCTCATGCCACCAACGCAATAGAAGTCAAAATCGGTTGAACGCACTGTAAAAAGAGTTTATTTAAATTGTTATTTAAAATGGAGTATAATTATTTTTATTGAAAGAAAAATTGGTTTGAAATTGTACTGTCTATATTAATGAAGTCTTACTTATCTGAACATACTCGACTACCCCATGTCGATGCTTCTCTAGGATCTTCAAAGTGCATTACTTTATAAACGATCGGCTACAATGTTCACATTTGAATCCTTATCATTTTTGTGTTTCTTCATATGCTCTACCAACGACTTCTTTCTCGCGTAAGTCCTCACACAAAGATTGCAATGAAACTCCTTCGCTCCCGTGTGTACAACTTCATGATGCCGCAGCAGAGGTGCGGTAAAGAATCTTTTTTCGCAGTACTCACACTTATGCTTGCGCTCAATCAAGTGATCCCTCCTCGTGTGAATTGTCAGAGAGCTCTTGCAAGTGAAAGTCTTTTCGCAAGCACGACATTTTATCGGGCTAAATTGTACACCATGCACTTTGGTAACATGATCTTCCCTCTTCTGGTGATTTTTAAACTTCTTATTACAGAACCCACACTTATTTCTCATCTGCTTGTATTTGTGAACAGCATTTTCGTGACTTTTAACCTTGCCTAAAGTATCATAGGTGTTGGAGCAAGAGCTACATTTAAATACGCCTTTGACATGTGTGAGGGCGTGTCGCTTGAGACAACCGCCGGTGATATAACCCATATCACACACTTCGCAAATAAAATTCCTATAGTGGGTGTGCATATGCTCTTGCAAAACTTTAAACTTGTCAAAAACACTTGGGCACAGACAACATTTTATGACCTCACTAATAAACTTGAATGGTAAGAGTTGGTTTTTTATTTCCGAGTGTATTCCCCTTTTGTGATCACCTTCTAGATGTTCTATTAAGTTTTCTAATGTGTTTATGTCAGTATCGCAGAGTGTGCATCGTAAATCAGTTATGTCGAGCTTGACACAAAACTCATCCTTCCTAGTCCTCTTTTCAATTGGAGTTATGGATTTGTATAATCCCTGATGATTGTCACGAGTATGTATTTTCAGGGCTGCAGGGTCTCGATACTGAGAATCGCAGTAGGCACACATATAACCACGATAATTGATTCCGAGAAACGGCGTGGCATTGGAGCAAGTTAGAATTTCTTGAAGATTTGTGCGGTGTTTCTTCATTTCTTCTATCATTTCTCTCCTAGCTTTACCAATCTCAGTGAGAACTCCTTTTATTCTCTTGCGCTTTGGTTTATCTTCATTATTTGTTTCCGGCCCTTTAATAGTTTTATTTCGAGTACCTACAAAGAAAACTATGTTTTAGTTGAATTATCCACCATCCTTACTTGTAGGTGAGACTGCCGGCGCTCGACCAATGCGTTTTAAGGCAATGAATAATAATTGTAACATATACTATGAAAGCCTCATCAAATAAACAGAACTTAAAATAAGCTAAATTGTAACAAATATCTACACTAAAGAACACACTGTCCAAAAAGTCACATTTACGTAACAACAATTACGCGCCGTGTGGTATAGTACTTGTTTTCCATGCGTCGTTTCATTATGATGAAACTTGTAGAGCATAAAATGCTTTACCATTTATGTCTAAATTAAATATTATTCACATTCATGACATAGTATAGCTCATAAAGCCTCGTGTCTGTCGGGTTTTGTAACGCGACAACTCAAAGAATTTAGGGATCCAAAACTCACACTACGAATTTTTCACTGCATCGTTCGCAGTGGTTTGGAGTATGAAAGTCAATTATGGAATCTAAGTACTTATATTTTTCTGCATTTTCATTCTAAACTAACAGAAATAACCAAACAAGCGATGAGGGCGCCACTGCGCGCTCAATAACCTATGTGATATGACTTTTTGAGAATGTGTCATTTTGATAGTGTGGTATTTTGAGAAAAGACAATTTGCGAATGTGTCATTTTGCGTCAATATGTCATTTTGCGAATAACGCATTGGTGCCGATTCCCTTGTTCACAAACTAAACTAAATTTAAGTTCAGTGCATCTTTTTCTTTCTATTTCATTAAAAAAAGGACAGAAGACAAATTTTAGTTTAGTTCTGTCAAATTAATCAGCGTCTGTCACTACTCCATACAAGTTAAGACGTGATTAAAAACTTTCCTACTAAAGTTACGTCAATTTACGTCAAGCGCTGATTAATTTGACAGGACTAAATTAAAATATATCTTCAGTCCTTTTCTTAATGAAATAGAAAGAAAAGGATGCATTGAACTTAAATTTAGTTTAGTTTGTGAACAAGGGAATCGGCACCATTGTGCGCCTAATCCCTTATGTGTACTCTAGTAAATAGAGCAAGTTCGAGAACCCTTTCTGTACGAACTATCATAGGTTAATAACCAATGTATAAAGCGTTTAAGCTTTTGAGGTTTCTTATAATCAAAGTTAGCATTGAAGAATTCAGTATGACCACTTTATACTGTAGAAGACAAGCTGCGGATATCGTATACTTGTTTAGATAAGTAAATCAATGCCCACGTAGATTTTGAAGGTTTGCTGGAGAGAATTCGACTTGCTGTTCTTAACCAGAGCAGTCGTCCATGCAGTAACGGATATGTAAGATGCCTCGTTGTAGAACAAATATTTAAAAACTGCATGCTCCATTTTATAGAATGTTTTCCGGCAACAACGTTGTAGGTAGGGCTTGCAATCCGGATATCGGGATATCCGTATTATCCGGATATCCGCCGATTTTCAAATCCGGATTTTACTTTCATCTCCATCCGGATTTATCGGATGTTACGGATAGTTGTATTTCTCTTTTAAATATTAAACAAAAAGCTGTCATCTGTAAAGTACATAACTGTTATTACGTTATTTATTATTTTAATATAGTTAATCACTCTTGCAATTATTTGTTCACTTCACAAATCACAATAAGTCAGTTGAGTGACAGAGATCATAACAACATTGACCACTTGTTAACTTTATGTTTAAACTCACATCCATACTGCAAGCATTATCAAGATCGTAAAAAAATAGAATTATGTTATTTTATATTATAAAGGGTTATTTAATTAGTGCAGTCGTTTAGTTCATAAGTTTTATGCCCTGGCTGGAGGCTTAAGTTCGCTTAAGGCAGCCACAGGAAAGTGCGGTTAGATAGTCACGACCTCTCAAAGTCAACTACGAGAGGCAATAGTTCAAAAAAAAAAATACATATATTACTCATACTACTATTGTTTGTTGCCTAAAAATCCATGGTACAGTGAGCCTCAGAAAGACATCGACTATTTGTTGACACTTGATTCTACAATTTGTGTTCCATAATATTTTATCAATGCCTGGCTACAATGAATATTTATTTACATATAAAAAATAAACCTCGATGGCTTGTCGAGTCGTCGAAACCGTGTTAAGTAAGGGCGGGTTGCTAAACAATAAAACAAGATATCACTTGAATACAATTTATTAAAGAAAAAAAAAAAAAAAACTTGACAAAAATATGAATATAAAATGATTTGCATTTTTCTAAAATCAACCTCTACATGCGTGAAAAGGCGTTTGAAGTTCTTAAAAGAAGATTATACTGCTTACTTGATTTATTCGAAAAAAGTATACACAAGGCATCAAACGATTTTACTGCTTGCTTTGATTTACTCCAAAAAAGAATACATAAGGCATTACAAGGCATCAAACAATTTTACAAAAATGATGGGAGTTACAGCAGCAAATACAATTTTATGAAAGATCTCATTCCTTCGATATAGTTACTTGAAACTTAGCAACAAATACTTATTTATCTAAATAGTACCTTATTAAAAGAGAACGTAATAAATCATTTCCAAAACTACTCTTTAAAATGAGTGGAGGTGATGTTTAAGAAGCGAAAGAACGAAATCCATGCGGAAGACGTCGCGGGCGAAGTGCTACACAATAAAAAAACGCAAAGAAAAAACCTGTGAAGATTCTCCGTTCAGACTAGTTCGCCGTGCCTATTCCTCATATGCCCTTTCCAGCTGGCCTTCTGCACAAATGCCTGACCGCAGTGCTCGCATTTAAACCGTCTAACGTCACTGTGTATTTCCATATGCTGCCGTAATGTTTCTTTCCGGCCATATGACTTCAGGCACACAGTACATTGGAACTCTCTTGTTTTTGTATGCGTTACCTTGTGAAACTTTAAATCAGCAGCTTGGAAAAATGCCTTATCGCATTGTGTACATTTGAATCGTCTTTCCATCAAGTGATCTCGTCTCGTGTGGATCCTTAGTGCATATGTGTTAGGAAATGTCCTGTCGCACGCCTGACATTTGATAACCTTCAACTGGACTCCATGCATTTCCGTCAAGTGCTCATCCCTTCTCATATGATTCCTAAATCTCTCATTACAGTACCCACACTTACTACTTAAACCCTTGTTTACGTGAACGACTTTTTCATGACGCTGTGCCTTCTTCTTAGTTTCAAAGGTTTTAGAGCACGAACCACATTTGAAAATGCCTGTTGTATGTTCAGCGACGTGTCGCCTGAGACATCCTTTAGTTATGAAACCCATGTCACACTCATCACATACAAAATTCCTATAGTGAATGTGCATGTGTTCCAGCAAGCTTCTAAATTTTTCAAAAACACTTGAGCACAAACAACATTTCATGGTTTCGTTGTTAAACTTAAATGGAAAGAGTTGGTTTTTGATTTCCGTATGTATATCTCTATTGTGGTCACCTTCTAGATGTTTTAATAAGTTTTCTAGAGTGTCTATTTCATTTTCGCAAAGTGTGCATTTTAAATCAGTTATATCCAGCCTCATACAAAACTCGTCTATTATGTTTTTTTGAATATTTGGTATAACAGAGTTGTATAATTCTTTATGATTGTCACGAGTATGTTTCTTCAGGGCTGCAGCGTCTGGACACTGAGAATCGCAGTAAGAACACATATAACCTCCATAATTGACTCCGACAAAGGGCGTGGCATTGGAACAAGTTAAAATTTCTTTGAGGTTTGAGTGGTGTTTCTTCATTTCTTCCATCATTTCTAACCTCGCTTTAGTGATCTTAGATATAGCCCCTTTTTTCCGTTTTGGTTTATATTCAGTATCCATTTCTAACCTCACTTTAGTGATCTTAGATATAGCTCCTGTATTCCGTTTTGGTTTATCTTCATTATTCGGTTTACGATCCTCGATAGGTTTACCTCGAGTACCTATAAATAAAACGATTATTTTTATTGATTCGTCACCATCTTGGTTACAGGTAAGGGTAGCCTGGTTTAATGAATAGGAGACGTTTTAAAGCAAGCAAGGATCCTCATAGTTCCGAGGACTAACACTTGAAACCAAAGGGAAATCCTTCTAAGTTCAACAGGTCACTTGAAATCAAACAACCATTGTAATGAAACATTATATTTCACAAACAATAGGTATACTAAATGACACAAAAGCGAATACAGCAGCATCAAAACTCAAAGAACGATTTTATTCATACAATATACAAGCCGATTGGAAACATGGTACATCTCGCATTATATAGGATTTCCGTACAATAAGAGGCAGCTTATACTGGAAATGTGTGGCTTGATATTGTCGCGATTACTTGGCTAAAATTTAAAAAAAAATGTGTTATTTTAATACCGAATTATAATATCCACTGTGGCAACACTGTCAAAGTACGATGGCCAGCACATCAAGTTACCACAAACTGTCAAATTTTCTCGTTCGATTTTGAACTTAATTTTCAACATTTTAAAGTTTAAAATCGTTCGGAGAAATTTGACAATTTCGTGTAGCTTGATGTGCTGGCCACTGTACAAATTATTAATATTGTAACAAACTTTTAAATATATTTTCAGAATGGCAACCGAATGTATTATTTTGTTTTGGCAACACTTAGAAATTAGGTGGAGGAAAATGTCGTTTTAAATGGTAAAATGTAGTGCAGAGCCAGTCCTCCTCTGATTGTGTAATAGTACGTAAACACGGCTACATATCAAGCTATACATTTCAGTATAAGCTGACCTCTCATTGTACGGAAATCCTATACAATGCGAGATCAGCTTATGCTTGAAATATAGCCGTGTGTACAGTGCGAAATAAAAGTGTTAGCAAGAACAGTGTGTTTTATTCAAAATCTGTAGCCGTGTGATATAATTGAAATGTGGTATTCAGTATTTGAATCTCGTTCCAAATTAAGTAACAAATATGATCACAAAACAGAAGTCAAAACTTACGACTAGAGCCGAGTATACGCGATTCAGCGTCATCGACCGACTTGAACCAAGTTCACTATACACAAAGAGTGCAAAATGCGCCTAAAGAAGATTTCATTTCATAAAATATATTTACTTAAAAAATGCAACTCATCTTATCATCATCTTTGTTATCAACTATCGCGCACAAGAAACTAAACTTGAAAACGATCTTTATCTGGTTTTAATGCCTCAAATTTTGTCCGACAAGAACGTCGATAGCTCTGTCGTTGCCTCATTCAAGTTAAGTTCAACTTATTTATTCCATACCTAAACGTCCTTCCTTCGGTATTGTTGAAATGAAATCGTTTATTCTGTAAATAGGACATCGGAATCACTTTTACACGTCATATGAAAAAAAAAAGGTTGGTAGAGTCGACATTTCCTATCTAACTACCTCTGAGAAGAAATGGCGAATCAGGGGCCAAAGTCTCTTTTGAAGTTCAGACATTATCTTGGTCAGATCATGTGAGGACCATGTAGATCCGTGTCTGAAATGGTCTTTTGAGGAAAGAACCACACAAATTTGAGTGGACCGGTCCAGTCAGTGCGAGCATTTGTTAGTAATCGTGTAGCTCAACTCAGGACATAAAGAGCTCAACGACTCGACTTACAAAATCAAACAAAGGACATTTGGGTAGGCCGCATAAAGTACCCAAAATGCCAGACCATCATTAATACTAAGTCAGAAAAAAAAAGGAAATCTATGTGAGCACACACATCGTTGAGCATAAATAATTTATCGTATCCTTAAAGAAGTCCCTCGTTCGTATAACCAGTGTATGACCGGTATGTTTAATTCAAACCAGCTCGCCGTGCTTACTCCTCATGTGCCCAGAAGTCCCTCGTTCGTATAACCAGTGTATGACCGGTATGTTTAATTCAAACCAGCTCGCCGTGCTTACTCCTCATGTGCCCCTTCCAGCTGGCTTTCTGCACAAATGCCTGACCGCAGTGCTCGCATTTAAAACGTCTAATGTCACTGTGTATTTCCATATGCTGAATTAAAGTTACTCTCCGGCCATATGACTTCAGGCAAACAGTACACTGGAACTCTCTTGTTTTTGTATGCTTTACCATGTGAAACTTTAAATCGGCAGCTTGGAAAAATGCCTTATCGCATTGTGTACATTTGAATCGTCTCTCCATCAAGTGGTCCCTTCTCGTGTGGATCCTTAGCGCGCTTGTGTTAGGAAACGTCCTGTCGCACGCTTGACATTTGACAACTTTCAACTTGACTCCATGCATTTCCACCAAGTGCTCATCTCGCCTCATAAAATTCGGAAATTTCTCATTACAGTACCCACACTTATTTTTCAAACCCTTGTTTATGTGAACAACTTTTTCATGACGCTGTGCCTTCTTCTTAGTTTCAAAGGTTTTTGAGCACAAATTACATTTATAAACGCCTGTTTTATGTTCGGTGATATGTCGCTTGAGGCTACCTTTGGTAATAAATCCCATATCACACACATCGCAAATAAAATTCCTATAATGAATGTGCATGTGTTTAAGTAATCTTCTATACTTTTCAAAAACACTTGAGCACAAACAACATTTCATGGTTTCGCTGTTAAACTTAAATGGAAAGAGTTGGTTTTTTATTTCCGTATGTATGTCTCTTTTGTGATCACCTTTTAGATGATTTATCAAGTTTTCTAGTGTGTCTATGTCAGTGTCGCAGAGTATGCAGCGTAGACCAGTTATGTCCAGTTTTATACAAAAGTTGTCTAATCCGTTGTTAGATCTATTATTTTGTGTAGTTACTAAGTTGTATAAACCTTTATGTTTATCACAAGTGTGTTTCTTCAGAGCTGCAGGGTCTGGATACTCAGAATCACAGTAGGAACACAAATAACCTCGATAATTGACTCCGACAAAGGGCGTAGCATTGGAGCAAGTTAGAATTTCATTGAGGTTTGTGTGGTGTTTCTTCATTTCTTCCATCATTTCTAACCTCGTTTTAGTTATGTTAGAGGGAAGTCCTTTTTTTCCATTTCTCCGTTTGGGTTTATCCTCATTATTTGTTTTAGGATGCCTGATTGGTTTATCTCGTGTACCTACAAAGAAAACGATGTTTTAATTTATTTCACCATTCTTGAAGGTTAACGTTATTTGGTTTCAAGGGTCGGTATAAGATATGAGATAGGATCAATTGCGTCCGTTCCCGTACAGTCATTAATAAACTATAGGTAAATCCTTCGAAGTTCAACAAGTCAAGAGCAATCAAATAACCATTGTAATGAAAACATACTATTTCACAGAAGAATTCAGAATAGAAAGAAAGTTTAAAACTAAAAAACAAAACAAAACATCGTTTAGTATATATACCCGGCGTACATACATTTTTGAATGTAACCGTCAGATTGATTTAGTTCGTATAAAATGTAGCCATGTCACCCGGACTATAAGAACGAATCTATCGACACCAAATTTATCAAAATCGGATAAGTAGTTTAGGCGTAACAGTGCCGGTGGAACATACGTGAATTCAAACATACATAAATTGAAATGTATTCACTATTCAATCCTCGACTCAAATTAGGAACATTTTTTATTTTATTTTTATTGAAATAAAATGTGTGTGTGCGTTTTTGCGCTTACCAACAACGCACACACCTAGTTCTACCAGTCTTATGTGTATTTTTGTTTTGTTTATGTATGAGCATAATTTATCATTACCATAAATAAGTGCCTCGTTCGTTTAACCAGTCACATTGTATAATTCAGACCACTTCGCCGTGCTTATTCCGCATGTGCCCCTTCCAGCTGGCTTTCTGCACAAATGCCTGACCGCAGTGCTCGCATTTAAACCGTCTAATGTCACTGTGTATTTCCATATGCTGCCGTAATGTTTCCTTCCGGCCATATGACTTCAGGCACACAGTACATTGGAATTCTCTTGTTTTTGTATGCGTTACCATGTGAAACGTTAGATCAGCATCTTTGAAAAATGCCTTATCGCATTGTGTACATTTGAATCGTCTCTCCATCAAGTGATCTCGTCTTGTGTGAACCCTTAGCGCGCTTGTGTTAGGAAACGTCCTGTCGCACGCTTGACATTTGACAACTTTCAACTTGACTCCATGTATTTTCACCAAGTGCTCATCCCTTTTACAATGATTCTTAAATCTATCATTACAGTAACCACACTTACTCATCATATTCATAAGTACGTGAACAGTATATTCATGATATTTTGCCTTCCTCTTAGTTTCATAGGTTTTTGAGCACAAACTACATTTAAAAACGCCTTTTACATGTGTGACGAGGTGTCTCCTGATGCTTTCTTTGGTTATAAATCCCATTTCACACTCATCGCAAACAAAATTCCTATAATGTATTTTCATATGATCTAGCAAGCCTCTAAACTTTTGAAATTCGCTTGGACACACGCAACATTTCATGGTATCACTGAAAAACTTGAATGGTAAGAGTTGGTTTTTAATTTCCATGTGTATTCCCCTTTTGTGGTCAGTTTCTAGATGTTTTAACAAGTTTTCCAATGTCTTTATGTCAGCGTCGCAGAGTATGCATCGTAAACCAGTTATGTCGAGCTTTATACAAAAGTAGTCTAGTCCGACTTTAGATCTATTATTTTGTAGAGTTACTAAGTTGTATAAATCTTTATGATTGTCACGAGTATGCTTCTTCAGAGCTGCAGGGTCTGGATACTCACAATCGCAGTAGGAACACAAATAACCTCGATAATTGACCCCGGCAAAGGGCGTAGCATTGGAGCAAGTTAGAATTTCTTTGAGGTTTGTTTCGTGTTTCTTCATTTCTTCCGTCGATTCTTTTCTGGTTTGATCGATCGTTGTTGGACCTTGTTTTTTGCTATTTTGTTTTGGTTTATCTTCTGTATTTTTTTTAGTAGCCTTGATAGGTTTATCTCGAGTACCTATAAAGAAAACTATGTTTTAATTCATTTGTCACCATCCTTGTTGTATGTAAGTTTAATTTTATTTGGTTTTAAGAGTAGATAAAGGAGGTTTTCAGGCAAGCAAGGGTAGTCATATTTCCGAGGTCTAACACTTTAAACCAAACAGATATCCTTCGAAGTTCAACAAGTCACGAGCAATGAAATAATCATTTTAATGAAAACATAATATTTCACAAAAGAATTCAGAATATAAAGAAAGTTAAAAACTAAAACCCAACTTCGACGTAAACGCTTTCTAAAAAGGTATAAACTAAACATAGTAGTTTAAAAAAAAAAAAACCTATTGACGTAAATTTCTGGATGTAACATCCGTCAGATTTGTGTTTATTTCGTATAGTAGTATAGTATATAATTCAGTATTCAATCCTCGATTCAAGAGGGCAATACGCGCGATCTATAAAATGGGTCCCCGCGAGTCGCTTAGAAACAAATTCAAAGAAATTGATATACTGACTCTGCCTCTATATATTCTTCTCTATATATCTTAGAAAGTATTTTGTATGTTCGCAAAAACTTAAGACTTTTCAAAATAAGAACCGATTTCCATAACATAAATACACGCAGTTATTATGGGATTGTGATACCCAAATTTAGATTAACTAAAACAAGTAAGTCATTTCTTACTCAAACAACAAATATAAACCACATTTATACGAAAAGTAAACATGAAATTGTATTTCAGTCCTCAGAACGTATAATTTAGTTTGGTGTGCCACAGGGGAGTGTTCTAGGGCCTCCTTTATTTATATTATACATCAATGATCTACCGAAAGGCATCCCTCAACCTTTGACACTATTTGCCGATGATAGCAACATAACGATACCTTGTAAAAGTGTTGATACTTATGAAAGTGACATAAATCCATACTAATAAATGTGAAAGTAACTCTATGTCTGTCTGTATGTTACGTTTTCACGCCTAAACCGCTGAACCGATGGGCATGAATTTTGGCAGAGATATAGCCTGGGATATGTAGATGGACATAGGCTATTTTTTTTCGCGATAACCGACATATACGCGGGCGAAGCCGCGGGCAAAAGCTAGTGATTCTATAAATCTAATGGTAAAGTGGCTAGATGACAATAACTTAAAAATGAACCTGACAAAAACGTCAACGGATCAATAGCAAGAGTAACTTGAATATACATACACTACGATGACCAGCCTATAGAAGAGGTAGAAACAACAAAATTTTTAGGGCTCCACATTGACAAAAAAACTGAATTCAAAAACTCATATCGAAATTTTATGCAAGAAAATCAGTAAATCTGCCTATGCCCTGCACACATTGTCGTCTATAATAAGTGTGGAGGCATTATTTAAATCGATTTTCATTTATGTTTTTATCTTTATCTAGATTAGATCCTATATTGTGAATGTAAGAACGTTGAAGGCCATTTTCTATTTTGTTAAGAACCTGGTAATTGTTGAAAGGGCTACACCTTCCTACCATACCTATTAACACTATTATTTGAAAATATTGTAAATACCAATTATTTTTATATGTGTAACTGTGGAGTTTCTTGCCGGTTCTTCTCCATAGGAAACGACCAATTGGAATCGTGCACCTAGCTTCTGATGTTTTATAAGTGCCCATGAAGGTTTATGTGAAATAAAAGATTTTGATTTTATAAGAAATTTTTATTTATACTTACACTTACAAAACACTCATACTTAGTTGCGCTAGTCTTTTAGTATTTTTGATTTGTTTATGTTTAAGCATCTATCGTAATCTTAAATAAGTGCCTCGTTCGTTTAACCAGTCATACTGTATAATTCAGACCACTTCGCCGTGCTTACTCCTCATGTGCCCCTTCCAGCTGGCTTTCTGCACAAATGCCAGACCGCAGTGCTCGCATTTAAACCGTCTAATGTCACTGTGTATTTCCATATGCTGCCGTAATGTTTCCTTCCGGCCATACGACTTCAGGCACACAGTACATTGGAACTCTCTTGTTTTTGTATGCGTTACCTTGTGAAACTTTAAATCAGCAGCTTGGAAAAATGCCTTATCGCATTGTGTACATTTGAACCGTCTCTCCATCAAGTGATCTCGTCTCGTGTGGATCCTTAGCGCGCTTGTGTTAGGAAACGTCCTGTCGCACGCTTGACATTTGACAACTTTCAACTTGACTCCATGTATTTTCACCAAGTGCTCATCCCTTTTACAATGATTCTTAAATCTGTCATTACAGTAACCACACTTACTCATCATATGCTTATGTACGTGAACAGTATATTCATGATATTTTGCCTTCCTCTTAGTTTCATAGGTTTTTGAGCACAAATTACATTTAAAAACACCTGTTACATGTGAGGCGAGGTGTCTCCTGATGCTTTCTTTGGTTATAAATCCCATGTCACACTCATCGCAAACAAAATTCCTATAATGTATTTTCATATGATCTTGCAAACCTCTAAACTTTTGAAATTCGCTTGGACACACGCAACATTTCATGGTATCACTGAAAAACTTGAATGGTAAGAGTTGGTTTTTAATTTCCATGTGTATTCCCCTTTTGTGGTCAGTTTCTAGATGTTTTAACAAGTTTTCTAATGTCTTTATGTCAGCGTCGCAGAGTATGCATCGTAAACCAGTTATGTCCAGCTTTATACAAAAGTAGTCTAGTCCGACATTAAATTTATTATTTTGTGGAGTCACTAAGTTGTATAAATCTTTATGATTGTCACGAGTATGCTTCTTCAGAGCTGCAGGGTCTGGATACTCACAATCGCAGTAGGAACACAAATAACCTCGATAATTGACCCCGGCAAAGGGCGTAGCATTGGAGCAAGTTAGAATTTCTTTGAGGTTTGTTTCGTGTTTCTTCATTTCTTCCATCGATTCTTTTCTGGTTTGATCAATCGTTGTTGGACCTTGTTTTTGGGTATTTTGTTTTGGTTTATCTTCTGTATTTGTTTTAGTAGCCTTGATAGGTTTATCTCGAGTACCTATAAAGAAAACTATGTTTTAATTCATTTGTCACCATCCTTGTTGTATGTAAGTTTAATTTTATTTGGTTTTAAGAGTTGAGGAGGTTTTCAGGCAAGCAAGGATCGTCATAGTTCCGAGGTCTAAACTCACTCACTCACTCACTAAAACACTCACACATAACTCACTTTAGACTTTAAACCAAACAGAAATCCTTCGAAGTTCAACAAGTCACGAGTAGTGATGGGTCGAGAGAATATTCTCGATCGGAGAATATTCTCCGATCGAGAATATTCTGCAATATTCTTTTCGACGGAGAATTTAAGAGAATTTATTCACGTAAGGGTGTTTTATATTAATAATCGTGACTTTGTACATTAAAAAAAAAAATATATATATATATATATACACCGTGGCATTTTAGTCGTCTTACAAAGACACCCCACTTCATGTAACCGATGACTACTAATCATTCATGTAGGTTTATGTGAAATAAAAGATTTTGATTTTAAAAGAAATTTTTATTTATACTTAACTTACAAAACACACATACTTAGTTGCTAGTCTTTTAGTATTTTTGATTTGTTTATGTTTAAGCATTTATCGTAACCTTAAATAAGTGCCTCGTTCGTTTAACCAGTCATACTGTATAATTCAGACCACTTTGCCGTGCTTACTCCTCATGTGCCCCTTCCAGCTGGCTTTCTGCACAAATCCCTTACCGCAGTGCTCGCATGGAAACCGTTTAATGACACTGTGTATTTCCATATGCTGCCTTAATGTTTCCTTCCGGCCATATGACTTCAGGCACACAGTACATTGGAACTCTCTTGTTTTTGTATGCGTTACCATGTGAATCTTTAAATCTCTAACTTTGAAAAATGCCTTATCGCAATGTGTACATTTGAATCGTCTCTCCATCAAGTGGTCTCGTCTCCTGTGAGTGCTTAGTGCGCTTTTGTTAGGAAATGTCCTGTCGCAGTCATCACATTTGACAACTTTCAACTTAACTCCATGTATTTCCACTAAGTGCTCGTCCCTTCTCTTACGATTCTCAAATATCTCATTACAGTACCGACATTTATTCGTCATATGCTTATGTACGTGAACAGTCTTTTCATGATATCGTGCTTTCTTCTTAGTTCCACGACTTAGAATTTCTTTGAGGTTTGCTTGGCGTTTCTTCATTTCTTCCATCAATTCTTTTCTGGTTTGATCGATCGTAGTGGGAACTTGAACAGTCTTTTCATGATATCGTGCTTTCTTAGTTTCACAATTTAGAATTTCTTTGAGGTTTGCTTGTCGTTTCTTCATTTCTTCCATCAATTCTTTTCTGGTTTGATTGATCGTAGTGGGAACTTGTATTTTGATCTTTAGTTTTGGTTTATCTTCTGTATTTGTTTTAGTAGCCATGATAGGTTTATCTTGAGTACCTATAAAGAAAACCATGTTTTAATTCATTTGTCACCATGATTGTTGTAAGTTTGATGTTGGTTTTAAGATTAGAGGACGTTTTCAGGCAAGCAAGGATCGTCATAGTTCCGAGGTCACTTTAAACCAAAGGAAAATCCTACGAAGGTCACTTGAAATAATATAATATATACACATATATTATAATATATACATATATGTTATAATTAATATATACATATATATATTATATACTTAGATTATTTTCTATTTTGTGAATGTGAGAACGTTGTAGACCTAGTGGAGTGTAGATTTGTTGGCACTTTTCTATTTTGTTAAGTAGGTACCTGGTAATTGTTGAAAGGCCTACACTGTCCTCCCATATCTATTATCACTGTTATTTGATAATATTGTAAAGCCAATTATTTTTAAAAGAGTAACCGTGGAGTTTCTTGCCAGCTCTTCTCCATAGGAAACGACTAATTGGAACCGTGCACCTAGCTTCTGAAGTTTCATAAGTGCTCATGTAGGTTTATGTGAAATAAAATATTTTGATATTGATTTTCAAATCAAACAATTTGTATAAAAACAAGTATTTATAATTCACAAATAAAACACTAACTAATTTACATTCGGATTAACAGAAATATAATTACACAATGCAAGATATTATTGGAAAAAATATTTAATTCAGACCAGTTCGCCGTGCCTATTCCTCATGTGCCCTTTCCAACTGCATTTCTGCACAAATGCTTGGCCGCAGTGCTCGCACTTAAACCGTCTATCGTCATTATGTATTCTCATGTGCTCTTTTAACGTTTTCTTCCGGCCGTATGTCTTAAAGCAAACGGTACATTTGAACTCCCTTACACCTGTATGTTTTACCATGTGGAGCTTTAATTCGTTTGATCCGAAAAATTTCATATCGCACTGCGCACATTTGTATCGTCTCTCCATCAGGTGATCTCGTTTCGTGTGGATCGTTAATGCACCTTTGTGATCAAATGTCTTGTCACACGCGTTACATCTGACAGCTTTAAGCTGAACTCCATGAACCTGCACTAAGTGATCATCTCTCCTCTTGTAATTCGTAAACTTCTCACTACAGTATCCACACTTATTAAGCAAGTTTGCGTGGATATGAACGGATTTTTCGTGACTTTTCTTCTTCCTGTGGGTATCGAACACTTTCGTACATAAATCGCATTTGAATGTACCAGTCTTATGCCCTTCTGTGTGACACGCGAGAATGTGTTTATTTATAAATCCTGCATCACAAAATTCACAAATATAATTTCTGCAATGTATGTTCATATGTTGTTGCAAATTCTTGAATTTATTGAAGATGTTTTGGCAAAACATACATCTTAGTGTATCATCATCGAACTTAAAAGGCATTATATGGCTCTTAATGTCAGTGTAAATCTTTCTATCATGTGTTTTGATCAAATGATCAACAAGCTGTTCTAAGGAATCAATTTTGTTTTCGCATATTTTACAGGTAAGATCAGTGATGTCTAATTTGACAAGGAATGAGAACATCATTTTGCCTATCATGAATTTGAGTTTAGTTTTATCGTCGTGACCCTCTAGGGTGTGTTTTTTTAAGTCTGAAGGATCTGGGAACTCTTGTGCGCAAAAACAGCAGGCATATCCGATGCCCCCTCTGCATCGTATAGGAGTCGCATTGGAACATTGCAAGATAAGACGTATATTGCTTCTTTGTTTTATTAACTCATTAATTTTGAGCTCCTCAGCTTGTTTGAGTTTTCTTCGGGCACATTTGCGAGTCACTTTTTTGTCACAATCGGTTTCAATCTTGGCGTTCACGTTACGTTGAACACCTATAAAGAAAAGGAAACGGTTATTGCATATTTCGGTGTCGTTTTCTTCCGGAATGTGGCTTGTTTGCATTTGCTATTCCAATAATTTTTCAGGGTCTTTTCATAGTTTCAATTTACTGTTCTGGAATAGTTATTAGCTAATAAAGTCACTATGATTTTTGATTGCGATCGAAGCAATATATAATTTTAAAATAAAATAAGCCGCTAAAGCGAACTGACGGCGCACTTATAAAATCCGTTATCTGCTCCCACGATTGCGTCTAGGGTTGCCAACCATACTGTTAAAAACAGTATTATACTGTTTTCCAATCTAAAATACTGTTTACTGTTCAACAAAAATAAAGTATATGAATATATCTGTTTTCACTGATATCCAGAGCTATGCCTAAATAATAACTTTAAAGCATCGTGCATGCACCTGGGCATGGCTGCGGTGATTCAGCTGGCCTTAATTTCAGAATTAAACTGGTAAATGACCCGAATTTTCGGGACATAGTAAATAAATAATTGCAGTCAGCATACCTTTTGGATCTAGTATTAAATGTAGTTAGTTTTGCCACCTTAGTATTCTCAGAATGAGTGATGAATGCTAAGTGGTGGAACGACAGAAATAGAGCTTCAATACGTTTGATAAAAAAATTGCTCCTCATCTATTTGGTGAGGCTTACGAAATTGGTGCTACATTGCGCAAGTAGCACGAATGATTTATGAATATATTAAAAAAAAAAAACTTCAAATACTGTTAATTTTTTCGAGATACTGTTTATTTTCCCACTTTGACCATAATACACTTTATTTCTTGTACAAAAAGTTGGCAACCCTAATTGCGTCATCGCAGCGGGCGGTCGGCGCCCGCCAGATGTTTGTGATTTACGGCATTGTTTTGATTTTTTTTCTTAGAAGGGTGCTTAGACTTGAATGGTTTTATGATGGTACTCAACAAGGCAATAAATTAGAATTATTTAGAATTAGAATGCTTTGCGTTGGAATTTACGATTGTTTTCATTTTTAAAACTACTTGTAAATATGAAGTAACAGAATTTGTAGCTTATATTGCAAAGTAATGGATATAGTTTAAAAAAAAAAAAAAACAAGCGATGACCTATATGTTTTTTGTTTTTTTTTATATAAAAAAAATATACCCAAAGTCTCTAATTCAGATAATGTATGTAAACGAAGTAATGTCATAAAATGTCACTGTCAAAATGACAGGACAGTGGTACAAAACATTTTATCATATACTTGTTTTGTAAATAGTCATCGCTAAAATTAAAGTGAATTAATTAAAAGAACTATGCAAACAAAACACCGTTGCCAAACGATGTTTTGTTTAGTATGTCGGAGACACGGCCTATGATCGTCATAATCAGCCCTTTTAAGTCCAGTGCTAGACGTAGGCCTCCCAAAATCGATTTCCACTCGAAACAGTTTACAGCCGTTTTCATCCAAAATGTGGCTAATTATGCTACTTACAATATGAATATATGAATAAGAGTTGTAATATTAGTGTTGTTGAAGATGTTAAAAATTTGAAAATGTTTGGATCTCCTGCATTGTTGCCTTGCCAGTATCCTAAAATATTTTATACCAGAAATCTCCTTTTTTTTAATAACTTTGTTTAAAACCGAAAATTGAGAGAGAGAGAGAGATATTGTGAATAGCTCTCACGAACGTATCCAAAACGATTTCTGCATCATTGCAGAAACACTTTTTACATTTTTAAATATTTTTATGAAAACATAAAAAAAAACACATTTATAAATATACAAACATGTAGCCGACCGGTATCGGGAACAGGGTTCAAGCTACCGGCGGTCAGGGCTCCTGAGACAGGAACCGCTTTACAATACGCGCCGTGTTCAGAAGTACCGCTCTTTGGATCAAGCCCTGGATCCAGGTACCTAACGAAAGCCTCTTCAGATGATGGTTGAGGTACTTGGCTATTATGCCATTGGCCGTCACGACTATCGGCACAATGATTGCTGATTGCTGTATCCACATCCCACATGTCGACAACCTCGTGAGCCAGATCAAGATAATTAATCTGCTTATCTTTTTCAGCTTTCACTAGATTCTCGTCATGCAGGACCGCGATATCAACAATCATTGTGCGACGCTCTAATCGATTTATCACCACTGTGTGGTTTATTGGCAACAATAGTCCTGTCAGTGATGATAGATCGATCCCAATACAATGTGTTAAGGCCATTTTCGAAAACTGGGTCGGGCACATACTTATAGTACGGTACTTCCGATTTCACAAGACTGTATTTCATAGTAAGTTGCTGATGGATAATCCTGGCTACAAGGTTATGCCTATGCAAGTAGTCTCCGTTAGCCAGACGAGAACTACCAGAAATAATGTGTCGGATTGATTTACAATATATTTCCGGTAGTTGTATGTACGTCATCATAACTTCGTCCATAATCGCAAAGACAAAACCTTCGGTTTCTCCAAAGAGATCACCGAACCACAACCAGGATACGGACGCTAAGAGGTCTACATTGGGTCCATGCAGGACCCGGTAAAAGCGCCCGTGAAGCTCTTTGCTCTGCCATACTTTCTTGCGGTCATTAGTATCTAATAATATAGGTTTGCGCAAATTCTCGTTAGCCAAGGAGAGCGGGGTGAGGCCCTTGTCCACTGAGACCACATCTCGGTGCATCCCCACGTCGGCTTCCAGGAAATTTCCCTGAGACTGCATTCCTCACGGTTGTGCAGGGTCTTAGCATTAAAGAAGACTCGACCTCCACACTTCCGCGGGATATACAGTCTCATCACCGATGACCGTGGGTGATGCATCCGATTTGCGATCAGCAATGTACGGACCCTCCTATCTAGGATGTCAAGTTCCATTTGAGTCAATTTGAGTATTATTATTATAATTATTAAATAATGAAGCAATACGTTTTTACCGAAATATTTCGTAGGCTATTAAGGAATAAAATGAAATATGTTTATTTATGGAAGAAGTAAATGATTTATTAAAGGAACCAAATACAACCCTTAAAACTAAAATTGAGATATATATTTATACAAACGAAAAATCCTTGAAAGATAATAAGATGAGCCCCAAGTAACAACGTGTGAAATGATAATAATTATACTAGTTAATCATTTTTTAACTAAACTCTCTAATTGTCTAAGTAAGAGCCAGGTCGCACAATGGGTTCTGCCGCGCCGCACTGCAATTAATAACGCCGCGACAGGTGCCACAATTCGCTTGTTGCGATGCGTCGTTGCGATGCGTCACTGCGTAGCGACACCGCACGAGGTCACATGCGTGTTTCATTGTTGTGGCATGAAATTGTGATTTATTATGTTACCGTTTTTTGTCTTCCCTAGATCTATAACAAAACTATTCCGATCAAACTGTAATTCCATGCTTAGAACGCATATGCCCTTTCCAGCTGCACTTTTGCACGAAAGCTTGATCACATGTGTCGCATTTAAATCGCCTATCATTCTCATGTATCCGTATATGCTCTCTCAAAGCTTTCTTCAACCCGTAGGACTTGCAGCAAACCTTGCAAGAAAACCTTTTGATCCCAGTATGTTTGACCATGTGATCGTTTAGCGACTCTTTGGAAAAGAACTCCATATCACATTCGGTACATTTGAATCTACGTTCTAGCAAGTGATCTCTCCTGACGTGAAGCTGAAGTTTGGAATCCGACGGGAACACTTTTTCGCAAGCTTTGCATTCCTTTGGTTGAGTTACAACAATGCCATGTACTTCAGCTATGTGAGCACATTTTTGACGGTACCACATGAACTTTTCCTCACAATACCCACATTTGTTTAAAGATAACAAGTGAACAGTCTTCTCATGGTATTTCTTTTTTCTTGGAGTATCAAATTCTTCAGGACAGTGTCCGCATTTGAAAACTCCTACTTTATGGCTGTCAAGATGTGTGTTAAGCATTTTCTCGTTAACGAAACCAGTACCGCATACGCCACAAACAAAGTTTTTATAGTGTGTGTACATGTGCTCTTGCAGAACCTTAAATCTGTTGAATATTCTTGGGCAGAAGGTGCACTTAAGCGTAGAGTCTTCGAACTTGAAAGGTATAATATAATTCTTTATATCTGTGAACATTGGCTTTTCATGTACGTTCCTCAGGTGTTGGATAAGGTCTACAACCGAATCTATTTCTGTGTCGCACAAGGTACACTTTAGTGCGGTAATGTCTAGCTTGACTAAGAAGTACAACGTGCGCTGTCCTTTCATGAAGTCTAGTTTTTCACTGTCATCGTGTTCAGTAATAGTATGTGTCTTGAGTTCTACCGCATGAGGGTATTGCTTCTGACAGAAACAGCACACATATCCAAGATCATACTTACGAATCGGCGTCGCATTGCTACATAATAGAATCTCTCTAATATTAAAACGTTGTTTGAACAATTCTTCCTCATTTTGCTTCTGACTCTTTTTATTATTTTTTCTACCTTCTTCATCAGTTTCTGATTGAAGTATGCCAATTGTTTGTCTGTTAGTACTTTTCTTTCCAACTACCTTTGAATTTGTATGTGCTGTCTCTGTTTTTGATGCTATCTGGCGTTCTTTCATCTCGGATAGTATTTTCTTGGCAAGATTTGCCGCTTCACTTCGACCTACAAAGAAAACATTCTATTGTAATTTGCTGTTTACTACATGGAAGTCGAAAATATTAGAGGAAAAAAGAAAAGATTGTTTTTGATAACTTGAAGGCTGAGATTTGATTAAAGTCCATTTTCATGATTTCGTTGAGCACACCAGGAGTGCAATCTTTTTTTTGTAGGTCGAAGTGTTAGGTTTGAAAATTCCCTGCTTAAATTTTTAGCTTTCTTCCGTGAATTCATTCTCGTGATTTCAGATTTTCCTGATGCAACTTCAACAGCCCATTTCACTTCTTTAGGGGTTATATATTGGAATAAAACAGTTAATGTCACTCTCCGGACAATAAAATACTATTATGCAAAAGAAAAACTCATCGATCATGTATTTGGGCTTTTGGCTTAGCAAACGACAATCCAACAAACTCCCTTTTGCATTTATTTTTAATATTTAATAAGGATTCTGATATTATTAGTCGTACTAATTAGTAAAAACGTAAAATGAGTAAAAAAAAAGTTTGGATAAGGTTAGATTAGGTATGTGTACAAATGGATTTGTTTATGCGTACTCGAGAATAGGTTAATACGGACCATTGATAACGATAGGGATACGATCGTACTTCACTTACAATTTTTTTTCAATACCTACCGTTCTTGTGTTTAGATCAAATGAAATATGAATTTAACTTCTCTGTACCATATGACATCTCATACTTTATCGAGATGAAAGAAAAGTAGCAGAAATATTACATTTGTGTACCCATGTATGCTCCTAATTGCAATATTTTATAACTTTGGGGAAAATTTAAAATATAAACGACGTTTATAATACAACTACATGATAGTTGACTATCTATCTATCTACCTATATAAATAAAAATGAAATGCTGTTCGTTGGCTAACGCATCTCCTCTTGGGAACGGCTGGATCGATTTTTCTATTTTTGTTTTAAAATGTTCGTCCAAATAATGTTAAAGTTAAAAAAGTTTCCCGGCAAACAAAAAAATGGGAAAATCTCATGTTCCATCCCATTTTTCAATTTTTCCTGGAATCGTTTCAAATTATCTGAAAGTCCTTTTTCTATGGAAGTTCTAAGGCAACGTCTGTTCGGTCGGCTAATTAGGTCTAATAACTAAATATCACTAGCGTAAAGAGTATTCGAATGCCACTCGGTAATTAGCAGTGTTAGCGTGTTGTCCGCTATGTGTGTGTGTATTATAATAAGACACAAAACAAGGTTTATTTAAGAAGAATCTTTATTAAAAGAAAGTTCAGCAGCTCAACTTAAGCTAGGTAACTAATGTTAACAAACGTCAATATATTTAAGTACTAATAATATTACATATATCTTATATATAAAATTCTCGTGTCACAATGTTCGTTCCCGTACTCCTCCGAAAAGGCTTGACCGATTCTCATGAAATTTTGTGAGCATATTGAGGTCTGAGAATCGGCCAACATCTATTTTTCATACCCCTTAGTGATAAGGGTTGTCCACCCTTAACATTTTTTTGACAGAACGAAGTCTGTCGGGTCAGCTAGTATTTTATATTATATTTTTAAACAGTCGAGAAATGTCGCAGGACACCCGGTTGGATCGAAGTTTCATTCGCTTTTGCACAATTGGCAGTGCCGGATTTACCACGTAGCAAGAGTAGCAATTGCTCCGCGCAAAAGGGGGCCAGCAGCTTATCCACGAAACCAGCCCACCTCCATCTGAGCGTAGTTTTTTTAGTGAAACTTATTAAGACGTGTTATATTGAATTTACTTAAAAAACCGAAACGTAACACCCTTTCCAACTAAGACAATCCACATCAGACAATTGGCGAAAATAAAACACAGAATTTCATACGAAATGGAAAAAAAAAAACTAAACAATAATAACCTATCCGAAAATGAAAACAAAAACTGACAATTTAGAGTATGACCAACTTTAACCTCGAATAACTTTAAAAAAAGTGAATTTATCGACAAATTGTAAGAGACCATTAAATTATAGAACGTTAAATATCCTATAAAAACGTGTATCTATTGCGCTAGATGGTAAAGTCCTTGTCAGACCAGGGGGCCAAGTCTACTAATGTACAAACGTTGCAATGGTCTCTTCATTGTGAATTTTTGACAGATTTGCCAGACAAACACTGTCAAATACTCACAATGGCGAGACCATTGTAACGTTTGTAAATTAGTAGACTTAGGCCCCAGATATAACGTTCCAAAGTTTTAAAATAGTTTTCCCATGTTATTTAAATGGAAAATGGAAAATTTCGATTCGCGACTTTATTCGAGTCTTTTACACTTTATACTGTGAACCCATAGCAGATCAAGGGCCCTTCGATAGAATTGGCTATGGGCCCCGCGCTTGCTTAATCCGGCACTGACACTTGGCGAATAAAGCTAGACCGAAAAAGTGTTCCATTTGACCATTGCGACACTTTTGTTACGTAACAAAAATATAACGTGCGATAAGGAACTTAGTTCCAAAATTAAACATTTCAAAACTAATTTGGTTACTTTTATAAAGTTTATTGATGAGCCAATGTCTGTACTACACAATAACAAAATAAATGGAAACGAAGACATATTGTATCATTTTGGTGTATCAGATATCCGTGGCGCACAGCCCTGTATCATTATCGCTAGTTTAGACGCAAAACTACTAACATAATCGCGTATCATTCATCGCAACGGAGATCTGATACACCAAAATGATACAAGTGTGGAGATCTTATTTATCATCAGTAGTATTGTAACATTACAGCTATTTTAGCATACGAATATATAATTATTAAATGCTAAAGCTTTGGCTAACTAAGAAAGCGGTGGACGGCCACATAATAACGGTTGTCCAAATACAGAGCGATTTGTCATCTTAATGACAAATACTGAATTAAAATTACAGATTTTCATGGCGGCCATCATAATAAGACGGAACCGCTTTCTTAGGACACCAAAGATTTACTGTGGGAAACCTTAGACACACGATATTCCGTATTGCCGACGGATTCTAAGTTTTAGAACTATATTCATAGAGACTAGACTAATGAGTAAAATAGAAGTCGGATGTTGCATCCGCGGGCGAGTTATAACTTACAACCACAGAACAGTATAAATTAATAAATAAAATGCACCGACCAGAGCGTGGTTTGACCAGACTCGATTATTCAAATGAACCGAAAGATTCACAATAGCCACTGGAGCCTCATGTTTCATATGGCTACAGAGACCATTGCATTTCAAGGAGTAGACACTAGAGACAGCAGTACTAATAAAATTCGTGGCGCCAAAAGTGGTTTAAGCGCAAAAATTATATCGAAAGAAAAGCAGTTAGTTTCCGTTAGTCGTCTGTGTCGTCGTGCGAGTAAATGTAGACACGCTTGGTTTATATGGAAATAGTGGAAGCGCCTCCGAGCTGTGAGCTTACCACCATTTACTCGAAATAAGCAATTCATCAGAGATCTATTCACCATTTAAGTGCTTATTCCAATATTTCCCCAGATAGTCAATTCTTTTAGTCCAGATTAAAAAAAATAAAAAATTAAAATATCTGTACTTAAAAGAAAATGGAACCTTTTTTTTAGCCATTTTCTGTGAATTAACATTAATTGGGACACGGGCGGTGGGGTATGAATACACCGGTAAAACTTTCATAATTTGCGTATTTTGACGTCGTTTTCACATTATTTATTTCAATAAGTGTGCTGTTTTCAATCTTATATTTTTTTTCGTACTTGTATCTTGGCAAAGATAAAACTATAGCTATCAGCGTAATGCGCACGACTTGTGCCCCAGTTTATAAAAATCCATCATTCGTAGTTGGACGCACAAAATCATACCAACTCGTCATGTCTTGATTTCATGTGGTTTTTCCAACTGCATTTCTGCACGAACGCTTGTCCACACTGTTCACATTTGAATCTCCTATCATCCGCGTGTATTCTCAAATGCTCCCTTAACGTATGTTTCCGTCCAAAAGCTTTGAAGCAGACATCGCACTTGTACTGTTTTTCACCTGTATGTTTCAACATGTGCAAATTCAGTTCTTTCTTTCCAAAAAATTTCATATCACAGTGCTCGCACTCATTTTTCCTTTCGAGTAAGTGGTCCCGTTTAGTGTGTCGTGTCAATCTGTCTCTTCTTGTAAACGTCTTGTCACAGGCCATACATTTAAGGACACGAGGCTCTGCACCATGCTCATTCACCATATGTTCATTTTTCTTAGCGTAAGACGTGAACTTTTCAAGGCAATGTGGACATTTATTTCTTCTATGATCTCCTATGTGTACAAATTTTTCGTGGCATAATTTCTTGCCATTTGTGCCAAATACTTTTGAACAAAATGAACAAGAGAACTCTCCTTGTTTGTGCCTCGCCATATGACCGTTAAGGGTTCTCTTATTAACGAAAGGAGAATTGCAGATTTCACAGTTATAATTATTATAGTGTACGTTCATATGTTCTTGCAGCAGTTTGAAACGTTCGTAGAATTTAGGGCATAGCACGCAATTGAAAGTGTCCCCTTCAAATTTAAAAGGCAGAATATGATTTTTTATATCTTTATGTAATTTTTTTTTGTGTTCAGATTGTAAATGATTCATCAGTTGTTCTAATCCATCAATATCTTGTGCACATATTTCGCACTTTAGACCTGTGATGTCTATTTTAACGACGTATGAAGTTAATGGGTAGCCCTTCATGAAAGTGCTTTTTGTTTTGTTATCATGTTTTTGTAGAGTATGTATCTTGAGTTCTCTTGGCATGGTAAACTGTTCTGGACAGAAACCGCACAAATAACCATTCCCTGTGTGTTTTCTGATAGGAGTAGCATTAGAATGTAAGAGGATGTTTCGAATATTCTGCAAATGTTTGTCTATTTCTCTTTTGACTGCTTTAAGAGGTCGAACTCTTAATATTTCTTCTTTGAACGATTGATTGCTACTGTCTTTCGGCACTGGAAGCGTCCAGTCAATTTTGTTTTCTTTTGTTTTTGCAGATCTCGGTGCAAATAGTACGTTTAATATTTTACTTACATGAGTGTCTAATTTAATTTCTGTATCGCAGCCGAGACCTACAAAGAAAAGTTTGATATAATTATTACCTGCAAATAATCTCTGACGAGCTGTTTCGGGTAATTTATAAAGTTTTGATATAAGTACGAATACCAGAACATAATTATGCTGCGTGCGTCGAAGTAGATGTCAATAACCAGAAGTATCGCGTGATAGGCTTATTTGAGACCTAACCGTCTGCATTCTTCCGTTGATGGGTATATTGTAAACATTATATTTGCAATATTATACAGACGCAAACCCATGAAAAATTAATAGTTTTAGCTGAAACTTGTTCTAACTGGATTAATTTGAAAGACCTGATATAGAACCCGTCTACTAAGAACTGAATTAGAACTAGTATACTTCAACAAGGCTTGTTGCCTAAGTCTAGTAGCTAGAACGAATAGTTGTCTACGTGTAGTAGCTAGAACGAATAGTTGTCTAAGTGTAGTAGCTAGAACGAATAGTTGTCTAAGTGTAGTAGCTAGAACGAATAGTTGTCTAAGTGTAGTAGCTAGAACGAATAGTTGTCTAAGTGTAGTAGCTAGAACGAATAGTTGTCTTGCCGTTTAAACTGCCGCTACAGTTCTGTAATTAGGAATAATCGCAGTTTAAAAAGGCTGATTTTAAGAATTAGTCTTTGAGCTGTTTTTTTTTTTAGATAAGTTTCGGCTGCCCCGCACCATGAAAAAATGTTGCAGGTAAGGACAGATAAATGCCAGGAAGACAGTTCGTATGACTTAGGTCTGCTAGGTATCGGAAGGTTTTTAAAGATATGTATTAACGAATGGCCCGGCTACAAGCTCCAGCACAATATTGCGCAAATTTGAATTTGCATTTTTGTGAGCATGTATCGTTAAGACGGAAAATGGTACTCAGGCAATCTCTCTTCTATGGAGTGGATGCCACGTGTATGCACAAACAAGTATTGCGCATGCTAGCTGCTGCGAGTAGCCGGACCTTTAGGGAAAAATTTATTCGAATTTTTTACTCCATAGTATATATAATACTAACGATCAATTATTATTTAAACTTCCCAAAAACTATATTTATGTCATTTATACATTATATTGTATTTATATTTATTTATATATTCTATGACATCATAAATTAATTGTAATCTAAAATAGCATTCCTTTGTTTTTTACTCCATAACCTAAACCTGCTTATCATGTCGCGTCCGCATATGACTTTTCCAGCTGGCCTTCTGCACAAACGCTTGTCCACACTGTTCGCATCTATGTCTCCTGTCGTCCGCATGTATTCTCAAATGCTCCTTTAAATGATCCTTACGTCCAAAAGCTTTCAAACAAATATCACAACTGTACTCCCTGTTGCCCGTATGTTTTAACATGTGTATATTCAGTTCTTTCTTTCTATAAAATTTCATATCGCAGTGTTCACATTCGTGTCTCCTTTCAAGTAAATGATCCCGTTTAGTGTGTCGAGTCAAACTTTCTTTTGTAGTAAACGTCTTTTCACAGGCCATACATTTGTGGACACGCGGCTCTGTACCATGCTCTTTTACCATATGGTCATTCCTTTGTGTGTAAGAAACGAATTTCTCATCGCAATGTGGACATTTATTTCTTTTTTGATCAAGAATATGTATGAACTTTTCGTGGCATAACTTCCTGCCATTTGTGTCAAATACTTTTGAACAAAATGAACAAGAGAACTCTCCTTGTTTGTGTCTCCTCATGTGACTTTTAAGGGTTCTCTTATTAACGAAAGGAGAGCTGCAGATTTCACAGCTAAAATTTTTGTAGTGCACATTCATGTGTTCTTGTAGCAGCTTAAAATGGTCATAGGTTTTAGGGCATAGCGCGCACTGTAACGTATCTGTGTCAAATTTAAAAGACAAAATGTAATTTTGGATATCTGTATGTATAATCTTATAATGATCAGATTGTAAATGATTCATCAGTGACTCTAATCCGTCCATATCTTTTTTGCAGATTTCACACTTTAGACCAGTGATGTCCAATTTAACGATGTAGTCAAAGATAGGACAGCCGTTCATGAAACTGCTTTTTGTTTCGTTGTCATGTTTTTGTAATGTATGTATCTTAAGGTCGCTCGGCGTGACAAAATGCTCTGAACAGAAGCCGCAAACGTAACCATTCCCTGTGTGTTTTCTCATAGGAGTAGCATTAGAATAAAAAAGTATGTTACGAATATTCTGCAAATGTTTGTCTATCTCTCTTTCGTCTGCTTTAAGAGGTCGAACTCTTAATATTTCTTCATCTAACGCCTGATCGCTACTTTTCCAATCACTTTTGTTATAGTTTGCTCTTGCAGATCTCGGTGCTTTGATTGCTTTCAATATTTTACTTACATCTGTTTCTATTTTAATTTCTGTATCGCAGCCGAGACCTACAAACAAAATTATGTATTAAAATCTTCGATACGTATATCGAATGTGATGGGCTTGTTCACAGATTTTGAAACGGTGTTGGCGCCACTTTATAGATTCATTCAATAATAACGAATGTCTGATTCAAAAAAAAATACGGATTCGTCTGTTTTTCATTCACTTATTTATGACCGAGATCAGACTTAACAATAATTTTTATTGAGTGTCTCCTACAAGTTAAATGCCTAGTGTATGTTTAGGATAGTTTGAAGATGGGAGACAGGAGCCCATACTTAGTTAACACCTGTGCAACGGGACTCCTTATCTCGAATACATTTTAATGAAACCTCTGCAAAGAACCAAGAGTACAGTCGCAGGAAGTGCTTTATGATATAAATAGTTTTGCTAGAGTGGTGTGCGAGTTGAGCTTGTATTTATCTGTAACTGTTGAGTAGTTTTTCCTTGTCTTCATAATAAAGTGGTGTTCATTTGTTAGATAATACAGTTCTGTTAATGAAAATATTCGCGGTTTAAAAAGCTCATTTTACTAGTTCAAGCAAAATTTGCGGTTAGTAAGGATTGAGGAAGGTCAGAACAACATTTCGCATGACTATTCATTTACATTGCACTTGCACTTGCAGCGCACAGACGTGTTCGTTAGCAATATTTAATCAATCATTTATTTAATAATAGTGACCTCCTTTAGTGCATTACTGTCGTAATGCATATGTAAAATTTTGCTTAGTGTGTAGTTTTGTTAATAATGGACATAAAATAGTGAACTTGTTATAAAACAAAATGGATAATAGCCCCTTTAATCCAAGGGGCCCAGTGCAACCCTCCGCCTCACCATCGAAGACGACGACGCCAAACCCAGCCCTCAAGCCGGCCACGGCTGATGTTATTTCGACGCCCGAGATTCAAAAATGGATGTCGGCCATCGAGCAGCACCTACACGAAGTTTGCTCTATTGCCGCGGAAGGAAAACTGAACTCGGAGCAGAAATTGAAAATTTCTACCCTATGCCGTAAAGTAGGTTCTGGCACCTCACAAATGGCAGTCCTATATCAGTCGCTCAAGCAGAAAGCTATTCATGCATATAACATGGTTGATGAACTCCAAGAAAAACGCGACCTGACGGAACATATTTCAGACCTAAAGCAGACGATAAAGGACTCTGGTTCTGCGAGAAATGCTTCTTTTGCCGATATGGTGAAAAAGGGATCAAATGATTTTGTACGACCCAATAACCTAAGCTCTGTTGCCATTTATCCTAATGATAAATTTAAATCAAGTGACGAAACGAAAGAACTCGTCCAAAAGATCATACGGCCCGAGCAAATGAAGCTGCACGTTCGTGGTGTCCGGAAAACCAAAAATGGAGGTGTAATTATCAGTACCGAGACAAAACATGACGCTGATAAACTGAAGCACGCAGTCCAGCTCTCCACATCTGGACTTACCGCTGACGAACCCAGCAAGCGCAGACCTCGGATCGTGGTTGTAGGAGTGCCGACTGCCTTGTCTGAAAACGAGGTGTTCAGGTGCATTTTCAAACAAAACGTAGCCGACAAGTTACCAGCGATGTCCTTGGAATCCTTCTTGACCTTGATAAAACTTAGCCACAAATCGGGGAAGAGAGATGCTACGACCTGTAACTACGTTGTTGAAGTTTCAGCCAATATACGTAAAGCCCTTATCCCTCAATCAAGGCTTTTTGTTAATTGGACGTCCTGTCCTGTCAGGGACTTTACATTAGTAACAAGGTGTTATAAATGCCAGCAATATGGCCATGCAGCAAAAACTTGCCGAGAGGTCATTTCTACGTGTGGTCACTGTGGTGACGCAGGCCATTCGGTGTCCGAATGTGCGAAGAAAGCCGATATCCCAAAATGTGCAAGTTGCTCACGCTTTAAAAAGCCCAGTGATCACAAAACGGGAGACGCTGAATGCCCTGCAAGGAAAATAGCAGAGTACAGGTATATTAACTCCATCGATTATGAGGGCACCTAGTGCGTCATACTCGAGGCCAGATTTCCGTTTTGCTTGTTGCTGACTCAACAATATACCTGACCACTGCGATGCCCTACTTACCATCGATTTGTTGCTGGCTAATCAAATTAGCTGATCGCTTCAAAAAATGCCTTTAAAGTGATTTATGCAATATTTGTTTCAACCTATTATAATTATTAATACTGCAGACGCAATCATAATCGTGTAACTAAGTGCTAACAACTTTTTCCATAAATAATATAGAAATTAATTACATGTTTAAGAACTTAATTATTAGTATTTAAGTATATATTAACATAATTAACTAACTATTGCACTATTCATAAAACTTATGTCAAATATTTGTTAAGAAATCTGTTGTCCTAATAGTAATTGTAAGAACTAATGTCGCCTGTGATACAGGTTTAACCTAGTACAGGCATCATACTTTGTAATACCTACATTATTTCTAAGATTTATACTGTATATTTCCAATTTTTATTTTTGAATAAATTTTATTATTTATTTTTTTTTTTTTTTTTATTTATTTATTGCATTCCATAAAGTATCGTAGATGTTACAAAAGGTTATATTATTAAAATTTAACAATAAAATAAGGACAGAAAGTTCTAATATATAAGATTACAGATTATGAGTTAATATAGTATTAATAAACGATTACTGAGATGTGGACTAGAGTGTGCGTCGTGTCAAAAATTTAGAACGACATAAACTACGGTTAAATGTATTCTGATTAATTACACGTTTCGAAGAAACTTTCAAGTTAATTGAAATCTACAGAGCACTTTATTGTTTGGTACTCTTAGCTTAAACCTGCTTATCATGTCGCGTCCGCATATGGCTTCTCCAGCTGCATTTTTGCACAAACGCTTGTCCACACAGGTCGCATTTGAATCTCCTGTCATCCGCATGTATTCTCAAATGCTCCCTCAAAGTATTTTTCCGCCCAAAAGCTTTGAGGCAGACATCGCACTTGTGCTGTTTTTCGCCTGTATGTTTTAACATGTGTTTTGTTAATTCTCTTTTTCTATAAAATTTCATATCACAGTGCTCGCATTCGTGTTTCCTTTCGAGTAAGTGATCCCGTTTAGTGTGTCGAAGCAATTGGTCTCTTCTTGTAAACGTCTTGTCACAGTCCATACATTTGAGCACACGAGGCTCTGCACCATGCTCTGTCACCATGTGTTCATTCCTCTGAATATAAGAAGAGAATTTCTCATTGCAATAACGACATTTATTTCTTTTATGGCCAATTTTATGTACGAAATTTTCGTGGGTTAATTTCTTGCCATTTGTGTCAAATACTTTTGGACAAAACTTGCAAGAGAACTCGCCTTGTTTGTGTCTAGCCAAATGTTTGTTAAGAGTTATCTTATTAACGTACGGAGAGGAGCAGATTTCGCAGATATAATTATTGTAGTGCACATTCATGTGTTCTTGTATCAGCTTAAAGCGTTCGTACATATTCGGGCATAGCACGCACTTGAACGTGTCCCCATGAAATTTAAAAGGCAATATATGATTTTTTATGTCTGTATGCATAATTTTATTGTGATCAGATTGTAGATGATCCAGCAGTGGCTCTAATCCGTCAATATCTTGACCGCATATTTCACACTTCAGACCAGTGATGTCTAGTTTTACGGCATAATAAGTTAAAGTGCAGCCTTTCATTACTGTGCTTTTTGTTTCGTTGTCATGGTTTTGTAATGTATGTATCTTAAGGTCTCTCGGTATGGTAAAGTGCTCTAAGCAGAAGCTACAATGGTAACCAAATGCTGTGTGTCTTCTAATAGGAGTAGCATTAGAATGTAAGAGTATATTGCGGATATTCTGCAAATGTTTTTCTAATTCAATTTTGTCACCTTTAAGAGGTCTGGCACTTCGAACCTTTAATATCTCTTCTGTGGATCTCTCACTGCTTTTTTTTTTAGAGACTGTATTAGTCCTACCCTCTTTTTTGACGTTTGCTTTTGCAGATGTCTGTTTCATGGGTGATTCCAATTTTTTACTTACTCCTGGTTCTAACTTAATTTCTTTATCGCAGCCGAGACCTACAAAGGAAAGTTAAATTAAAATCTTAATATGTAATGGCTAAGTGGTTCAAGTGCCCGCCTCTTATGAACGAGGTTGTGAGTGCAAAACCGGGCAAGAAACAATGTGACTTTTCCATATTCCTAATGTTACCTTGGACATCAATGACATCGGTGAAGATAAAAATCGTGACGAATCCTGGACTTCAATATCGATATCATCATTAATCAATATTAATAAGAAAGTAAATTTCGCGTGTCTGAGCAAAGCTTAGATTTTTATTTAAATTGTCGGGGCACGGAGAATAAGTGGTTAAATGCATTTCTATCACTTAGAAATTTTTCACACTACTGACGGTTTATTTTAGCGCTGATATTATCGGATTTTTTGTGTAGACGAAAGTTTATTTGTAATGTTTAAATTATTATTTAATACCTGTAATGTGATTTTGGCATAAATTGACACAAGAAAAGTGGTTGTTACGAAGGGAAGCCAACAGGAGTGGGGTTGTATAGAGACAGCGCCTCTGGCGTGCGTTCATTATCGCTCGTATGGAGACGATCTTCTAGACCGTATCTCTTTTGTGACTTGCCATAGTTTTAATTATCTGGTCATGCCAAACTTATATTACAGATATTGAAACCGAGTATTAGAAACCGCATGGAATCGTGCGATATTAAACGATTAATCTGATATCGACAACTGCTGTCTCATTCTCGAAGTAACGGATTAGGATGAAGTTAGTGCGGAGTAATAAAAATAAATAACTACATAGAAATTATACACGCATCAGGGAACATAATATATCTTTACTAAAAACGAAATATTAGAAATACACAAATATCACGTCGTGGCTTATTGTTCTAATAACAGAGGATTGAAGGAATTGTAAGTCTAACGACACATCTACGGAACATACGTAACAAAAAAATCGGCGTGCATACGCCTGCAATGACACATTAGGACGAAATCACGTCGCGTAAATTGCGCATAAGTCGTGGAATTTCCGTCCCGTAACTTCGTTTGGTGAGTCAGTCCCTCGACTAACGTCTAAACGATTCAAAGATAATACTTTCAAGTTAATTGAAATCCACAAAAATCCTCAAATGTTTGTTAGTCGATAAGTTAAACGCACTCATCATGTCGCGTCCGCATATGGCTTCTCCAGCTGCATTTTTGCACAAACGCTTGTCCACACCGGTCGCATTTGAATCTCCTGTCATCCGAATGTATTCTCAAATGTTCCTTCAAAGTATTTTTCCGTCCGAAAGCTTTGAAGCAGACATCGCACTTGTGCTGTTTTTCGCCTGTATGTTTTAACATGTGATTTCTTAGTTCCCTCATTCTATAAAATTTCATATCACAGTGCTCGCATTCGTGCTTCCTTTCGAGTAAGTGATCTCGTTTAGTGTGTCGAAGCAATTGGTCTCTTCTTGAAAATGTCTTGTCACAGGCCATACATTTGAGAACACGAGGCTCTGCACCATGCTCCGTCACCATATGTTCATTCCTCTGAATGTAAGAAGAGAATTTCTCATTGCAATAAAGACATTTATTTCTTTTATGGCCAATTTTATGTACGAAATTTTCGTGGGCTAATTTCTTGCCATTTGTGTCAAATACTTTTGGACAAAACTTGCAAGAGAACTCGCCTTGTTTGTGTCTAGCCAAATGTTTGTTAAGAGTTATCTTATTAACGTACGGAGAGGAGCAGATTTCGCAGATATAATTATTGTAGTGCACATTCATGTGTTCTTGTATCAGCTTAAAGCGTTCGTACATATTCGGGCATAGCACGCATTTGAACGTGTCCCCTTGAAATTTAAAAGGCAATATATGATTTTTTATGTCTGTATGCATAATTTTATTGTGATCAGTTTGTAGATGATTCAGCAGTGGCTCTAATCCGTCAATATCTTGACCGCATATTTCACACTTCAGACCAGTGATGTCTAGTTTTACGGCATAATAAGTTAAAGTGCAGCCTTTCATTACTGTGCTTTTTGTTTCGTTGTCATGGTTTTGTATTGTATGTATCTTAAGGTCTCTCGGTACGGTAAAGTGCTCTGAGCAGAAGCTACAATGGTAACCAAATGCTGTCTGTCTTCTGATAGGAGTAGCATTAGAATGTAAGAGTATATTGCGGATATTCTGCAAATGTTTTTCTAATTCAATTTTGTCACCTTTAAGAGGTCTGACGCTTCGAGCCTTTAAAATCTCTTCTGTGGACCTCTGACTGCTTCTTTTTTTAGAGACTGTTTTAGTCCTACCCTCTTTTTTGACCTTTGCTTTTGCAGATGACGGTTTCATGGGTGATTTCAATATTTTACTTACTGCTGGGTCTAACTTAATTTCTTTATCGCAGCCGAGACCTACAAAGGAAAGTTAAATTAAAATCTTCTTAATATGTAATGGCCAAGTGGTTTAAGCGTCCGACTCTCATGAAGTTGTGGGTGCGGAATCGGGCAAGAAACAATGCAACTTTTCCATATTCATAATTATGTGATTTTTAACTTTATCATGGACATCAATGACATCGGTGGAGGATAACTTCGTGACGAATCCTGGACTTCAATGTCGATATCATAATCAATGAATATCATTACCAATAATAAATTCCGCGTGCCTGTAGACAGCACAGATTTGAAAAAATAATAATTGGGAAGTAATTAAATGCATTTCTATCCATTTTAGAATTTTTGTCCATCGGTTTGTCCGTGAGTTTGAACACTCATCAAATCAAAACTTCTCAATTGATTTTGAGGAATTGGATAGAGGTATAATGATTTTGACGAACATTATAACGTAAATATTCATTTGATATTTTAAAATGTAATATAATAAACATTTTATGAAGGTCTGAATACTTAAACATATACAAAACATATAAAATAAAAGTACTGACAGGACTTTACAGTGGCGTTAACTGGTGAGCACAAAAACTATAGCCCCCATTGAAAAAATACCTAGATTTTTTTTCACTATTTTACCACAAAATGGATAGGTAGGCACAGCAGGTTGGTTCCATTTCCATATAACGCATGACACAAGGCACATGGACACAGAGAGTCGTGAATATAGAGCGATTTTGGGCTATCTCGTTGGAATGCCCGCTGTAGGTTGAAGTGCGTCTATATTATGTGAGTGCATTTTCTCGTATGGCGTAGATCTTCTAGACCTATCTTTTTGGTGACTTGACTTTTGTAGAAGACTCGTCAAATGTGACCCAGGCCTGGCCCAAAAATGGTGTGTCTCATGTTTTACATTATAATTAATAGAATATATACACATACATATTTCAACTAATATCAGTGGCTATCATGTAAATATATTGCTATGAGTTTTTAATCAGGAAAAACATGTATTTACTTATTTTATCCAAATGTTTCTTTTGTGATGGGTACAAATATGACTAAATAGTTTATTTTTTAGTAACAGGAGCTAACAAAGTAACTGAATAGTGCAATTTTCTTTAATCTCAGGGGCTAATATTACGTTTTTATTAATTGACTTTCAACAGATTTCCTTCATAGCGAATTAAAGGCATTTTGACGTTGACCCCGTCTCTTTCTTTACCAACGAGTGCGAATGAGATCGCAATATTGGTCTGGAATGAGTTTTGTTTGATACGTCGGAACAAAATAAATGCAGTTGTAATAAATACAAAGGAATTTATATTATGATAGCCACGACTTTTGGTAATGATGACCATCTATAATTTATTTACATAATATGTACTAAATTATGAGATATTAGATAATTTTCTTTTGCGCCAGGACGGGGTAAATTTTGTATGGGCCGTGACGAGTCTTCTTTCTGGTCAAGCCAAACTTCATTAACAAATATTGAAACAGAGTTATGGAATCCGCATAGATTGATGCGATACCATATTATTATAATAATAATAATATAAAATCAGCCTGTGTTCTCCCGCGTTCAGCCTCGACCCTGAGCCAATATAGAGCAATCCCTCCTATAAGCGTCAATTTCGTCCCGCCATCGACGCCTGGGTCTTCCACGATGCCTTTGGACGGTTTTAGGAACCCATGTTGTGGTGGTCTTAGCCTACAATGCATTCGACATGCGGCAAACGTATCTGCTTTTTGGGTGACGAAATTCACAACTGGTGTCTCATTCTCGAAGTAACGGATTAGGATGAAGTTAGTGCAGGGAGGAAATAAAAATAATTCACTATTTAGAAATGATACACGTCTCTGGGAACGAGTCTTTACTAAAACGAAATATTTATAAATACACAATAATCACGTTGTGGCTTATAATGACGAAGTTAGAATGTATTCTAAGTATAATAACAGATCTACGGAACAAACGCAACAGAAAAATCACTTCGCGTAAATTGCACAGAAATTGCGGAATTTCCGTCCCGTAACTTCGGTTGGTGAGTCAGTCCCTCGACTAACGTCTAAAAGTTTCAAAGATGATACTTTAAAGTTAATTGAAATCCACAAAAATCCTCAAATGTTTGTTACTCATAACTTAACACTTTCAATGCCAAAAACCCAGCATATGGGTCTTAAAATAATTCTATCGCGTGCCCAAAACCCGCATCCGAGTCGTCGCTGTAGGTAGCTATTGATGACTTCTGTACATGACGCGTCGTGGGCATGTACAGAAGTCATCAATAGCTACCTACAGCGACGACTCGGATGCGGGTTTTGGGCACGCGATAGAATTATTTTTAGACCCATATGCTGGGTTTTTGGCATTGAAAGTGTTAAACGCACTCATCATGTCGCATCCGCATATGGCTTCTCCAGCTGCATTTCTGCACAAATGCTTGTCCACAATGGTCGCATTTGAATCTCCTGTCATTCGCATGTATTCTCAAATGTTCCTTCAAAGTATGTTTCCGTGCAAAAGCTTTGAGGCAGACATTGCACTTGTGCCGTTTTTCACCTGTATGTTTCAACATGTGATTTCTCAGATCTTCCTTTCTATAAAACTTCATTTCACAGTGCTCGCATTCGTGTTTCCTTTCTAGTAAATGATCCCGTCTAGTGTGTCGAGTCAGACTTTCTTTTGTAGCAAAAGTCTTGTCACATGCCATACATTTGAGGACACGAGGCTCTGCACCATGCTCTTTCACCATATGTTCATTCCTCTGCATGTAACAACTGAATTTCTTATCGCAATGTGGGCATTTATTTCTTTTATGGTCAAGAATATGTACGAATTTTTCATGGTATAGTTTCTTGACCTTTGTGTCAAATACTTTTGGACAAAACTTGCAAGAAAACTCTCCTTGTTTGTGTGTAGCCACATGTTTATTAAGAGTTATCTTTTTAACGAAACAAGAGTTGCAGATGTCGCAGATAAAATTATTGTAGTGTACATTCATGTGCTCTTGTATCAGCTTAAAGCTCTCGTAGATTTTCGGGCATAGCACGCATTTTAACGAGTCTCCTTCAAAGATAAAAGGTAAAATATGATTTTTTATGTCTGTATGTATAATTTTATTGTGATTAGATGGTAAATGATTCATCAATGACTCTAATCCATTAATATCTTGTTCACATATTTCACACTTCAGGCCAGTAATGTCAAGTTTTACGACATAATCAGATAAGGTGCAGCCTTTCATGAAAATGTTTTTAGTTTTCTTGTCATGGTTTTGTAGTGTATGTATCTTAAGGTCTCTGGGTATAGTAAAGTGCTCTAAGCAGAAGCTACAATGGTAACCAACTGCTGTGTGTCTTCTGATAGGAGTAGCATTAGAATGTAAGAGTATGTTGCGAATATTCTGCAAATGTTTGTCTAATTCTATTTTGTCAGCAGTAAGTGGTCCAGTTCTTCGAACCTTTAAAATCTCTTCTGTACATCTCTGACTGCTTCCTTTTTTAGAGACCGTATTAGTCCTATTATCTTTTTTGACGTTTGCTTTTGCAGATGTCGGTTTCATGGGTAATTTCAATACTTTACTTACTTCTGATTCTAACATAATTTTTTTACGTTTGTCTACTTCTATTTTGTCTGCATTAAGGGATCCGGCCCTACAAAACTTTAACATTTCTTCTGTAGACTTCTGATTACTATTTTTTTTAGATACTGTAACCGTCCAATCAACAATTTTGCCATTTGCATTTGCAGAAGTCGGTTTCATGAGTGATTTCAATGTTTCACTTACTTCTGGTTTTAAATTAATTTCCGTATCGCCACCGAGACCTACAAACAAAATTTTAAATTAAAATCTTTACATGAGCTGCGAATCGTAGCTTCTTGGCTTCGTTCATTGCTATGTGTTGTCTTCCAACGTGGAAGAAGCCGCAAATTTGAAGACTAAACACTACTAACAACTAATTTCTATGTTTCGAAGAGCGTTTAAGGCCGTATATTTTCCTTGCGCAAAATTTCTCGTAGTTTCTCCTAAAAAGGAAAAATTAGAATCGCTAAAGCGCGGCCGCCCCTGACTGACATTCCATTAATAAAGTTTGAGATCGCCGTACATACGCTTCTCTATGGGTACCTACGTCTAATTTCGCTCATATGGAGCCCGCCTTCAGTGCCTATCCATTTTGTGATAGCGCGTTACGATAAATTGATATCATATATACGCACAAAAGTACTCGAACTTAAACCCGCTCATGATGTCGCGACCACATGTGGTTTTTCCAGCTGCATTTCTGCACAAAAGCTTGTCCACACTGATCGCATTTGAATCTCCTGTCATCCGCATGTATTCTCAAATGTTCTTTTAAAGTATATCTCCGTCCGAAAGCTTTGGAACAGACATCGCACTTGTACTTCTTTTCGCCTGTATGTTTTAACATGTGCAAATTCAGTTGTTTCTTTCCATAAAATTTCTTATCGCAGTGTTCGCATTCGTGTTCCCTTTCAAGTAAGTGATCCCGTTTAGTGTGTTGAGTCAATTTGTCTTTTGATGTAAACGTCTTGTCACAAGCCATACATTTGAGGACACGAGGCTCTGCACCATGCACTTTCACCATATGGACATTCCTCTGCTTGTAAGAAGCGAATTTCTCATCGCAATGTGCGCATTTATTTCTTTTATGGCTAAGAATATGTACGAATTTTTCGTGGCATAATTTCTTGCTATTTGTGTCAAATACTTTTGAACAAAACTTACAAGAGAACTCTCCTTGTTTGTGTCTCGCCATGTGACTTTTAAGGGTTCTCTTATTAAGGAAAGGGGAGTTGCAAATTTCACAGTTATGATTGTTGTAGTGCACGGTCATGTGCTCTTGTAGTAGCTTAAAATGGTCGTAGGTATTAGGGCAAAGCACGCACTTTAACGGGTCCCCTTCAAATTTAAAAGGCAAAATGTGGTTTTTGATGTCTGTATGTATAATTTTATTGTGTTCAAATTGTAGATGATTCATCAGTGACTCTAATCCGTCAATATCTTGCTTGCATATTTCGCACTGCAGGCCAGTGATGTCCAGTTTTACGGAATAATAAGTTAAAGGGTAGCCTTTCATGTATGTGCTCTTTTCTTTGTTGTCATGTTTTTGTTGTGTATGTATCTTAAGGTCTGTTGGCATGGTAAAGTGTTTTGGACAAAACCCACACAAGAAACCATTCCCTGTGTGACTTCTGATAGGAGAAGCATTGGAGTGTAAGAGTATGTTTCGAATATTCTCCAAATGTTTGTCTAGCTCTCTTTTATTTGCTTCTTTAAAAGGTCGAACCCTTATTCTTTCTCCTGTGGATCTCTGGTTGCTATTTTTTTTAGAGACTGTTACCGTCCAATCAACGTTTATGCCGTTTGCTTTTGTAGATCTCGGTTTTAAGAGTGTTTTCAACATGTCACTTACTTCTGGTTCTAATTTAATTTCAGTATCGCAGCCAAGACCTACAAAGAAAAGTTTAAATTAAAATCTATACATGAGCTGCGAGTCGTAGCTTCTTGGCTTCGTTCATGGCTATGTGTTGTCTTCCAACGTAGAAGAAGCCGCAAATAAGAAGACTAGACTACAAACAACTAATTTCTACGTTCCGAAGGGCGTTTTTAGGCCGCATATTTTTAATGTAATTTTTTTCTTTTGTTCACTACAACAACAAAGTGGACTTAATGTCGCGTGGCATTTACTATCGCTACCAATCAATCTTTGGTTCGAAAACGTTCCTTCTCCAAATGATGCAACCCGTTTCGTCATAGGAAATTAAAATAAAATATCAGTTATCGAGTCCTCATAAATATAATAATTTAAGCCTAGCATACAAAGATCATCAGTAAATATAGATATCACGATTAAATGCGGTTCATATTGCAAACGGTAGGTACTGTTACCAATCCAACGTTTTCATTTTCAAGATATTAAAATTAAGAGCTTAAATCGGTTTAAAAGTCAAGGTAGTATAAACCGCTACAAGCAATTTTCTCCTAGACCCTTTTTTTTTTCTTTTGAAACGAGCGAGGAAAGAATCCCATGGTTCAATACATTGCATGGTGAACAGTTTGTATCAAATCCTAGTTACTTTGAAGTCGGTAAATCCTAGTCCATTCTGACTTGCTTGCTCATCATAACGAGGTTAGGTTAATTAAAAGTGAACTCGGTCACAAATAATTGCAGCTAATACTGTAACATTACGACATTGTTATCCACAACTTCTTAAATCTACTTCGCCATATTTGGCACCATCATATTATTCTTTGTTAAAGAAATCCCGTGATTCTTCTTCAAATGCTTTCTCTTACTATTCTGGGTCGCATACGCCTTCCCGCAAACCTCACATTTGAACTTTCTTTCATTGGTATGAGTTGCCATATAATGTCCTAACATATGTCTTTTGATGAAGAAACCCATACTGCACACAGAACATTCGTATGGTCTCTCTTTTAAATGTACACTTCTCATGTGTAGCATCAAATTTGACTTTAGATTGAACTTCTTCTCACAAAGATCGCATTTGAGGCTTTCAGCGTTATGAACTTGGATCATATGTCTCGTTTTCTGATAGTAATTCTTGAAGCGAGCTTTGCAAATCTGGCAAACGCTGTCACCAGCTATGCCTTTGTGTTCTGTGTTCACATGAGCTTTCTTCTTGGATTCTGCGGCGAACACTTGACCACAATGTCGGCAAGGGTAGCTGGACTTTTTCTTGCTATGCGTTGTTTCATGTCGGTTGAGACGAAAAGAGTTGACGAAGCCAGCACCACAGGTGGTGCAAATAAAGTTCCTATAATGCATATTCATGTGCTGCATCAGCAGTTTCATGGTGTGGAAAACTTCATTGCAGAGGCAGCAGTTCATTTGTTGTTCGTTGGACAATTTGAACGGTTGGAAGTAGTCTGTGACCCCGAGGTAGTATTTTTTATCGTGTACCGAGACTAAATGTTCGCTTAGAATTTGCAGGGTTTCCATTCGCTGTTCACAGAGTGTGCATTTGAGGTCGACTACATCTAGGAGGGCGACAAAGCTAGACATGCCTGTACCGGCTTTGTACGAGGGTCTTTCTTTAGCGTGATCTTTGTGCGTGTGTGCCCTTAAATCGTCAGGGGCAGGGTACGTTTTGAAACAGTAAGCACAAACGTACCCTGCATCGTTCCTTTCTTTGAAAGGGGTAACGTTAGAGTACTTGAGCAAGGTGGTGAGATTGTGCCACTGTTTCTTCATTTCTGGCAGATGTTTTTCGCGATACATTAAACGACTTAATGCCTCATCGTCGGTTTCCTCCTTAACAGCGCGTTTGCGGTGTTTTTTGGTTGCTCCGGTATCGCCTATAAAAGAAAAATAATTCTTTCACACGCGGTTCAGGTCTTCTTAGTATTAAATCTAGCAGCTATCGATTGTGGCAGTTGCAGGCATGGGGTTCGAGTATATGTGGTAGACGATCAACGATCATAATTATTATAATTAGTTTATCCTGTGTTAAAGGCTTAGATTCATGTGGCTTTGATTAAAATACGTAATCTCAGGTTTGAAGTATTTTTGTAATAAAAAAAGTCAATTCCAAAGAGCTATTGACTATTGAGCGAGTCGAAACTTTCCTTCGACACGCGGGCTGCGTGATTCAAATGAGCTAACAGTCGGCGTCTGAGCGACTGAGTCACTGAGCTAAAGAAGAGCTAGTGAGCTAGAAGAGTGATATAGCACTTTAAGAGTGAAAGAGCTAATCACTATTTTTCTTCTCAGTGCGCTATTTCGCCCTCTAGAAGGAAAACCTACGCCTCAGAGGCGCCCGCTATAATAATATATCGCCGTATCTTTTCACCTGAAGTGAATACGAACTTGAGGTTTTCAGCCAACTCTTTTGTCAGTCACCAGTTTTGTAGGAGTATTGTGTCAATGCGATAAGTAAGTTTTGCTGTTACAAAGAGCTGATGCGCTCGTGAGGCGCATGGTTGTTTTGTGTAACTTTTAGTGTCGAGTTGTAATATTGGTTTTCTGAATAAATGCGTTATTTCTGTGAGTTTTGATTATTTTTTTGGACTTATTTAACAAATATTCATCATGACAAGCAGTAATAAGTAGGCAGCAAAAATATTATTGGATAAAGAAGAGGAAAACGGTGGTAATCACCTGGTGAATAGGGCTCGCGAGTTAAAAATTCTCCAGAGCAAAATAGATGTGCAGGAAGGTGTTAAAACCTAGTCAATTTATAGCCAAGCCCTAGATGACAGATGTACCTAACTGCATCTATTTTATAAAGCGAGAACTATACTTTTAATTGTATTACTATAGATCTGTGGTTCCCAAAGTTGACTGGACCGCGACCCACCTAAAAAAAAACTTACAAATTCGGGACTCATCTCTTGGCTGTCATGGAGAGAAAAAAAGGGGTATAACTATATGAATGAAGGACTGTTCAAATAAGAATAAAACTTCAGTTCAAATCAAAAATTTTAATACAAGGAGTGCTTTTTCAATGAGAAGGATGTATTTCTTTTCTTTTTTATTGTCATTATAGCTTTAGCATCAACTTCAATTTTAGTTATTTTTAATCCCACTGAGTTTGATACGTCCAATTTCTTTCGGTATTTATTTTAATATTAATTAAAAGCTGAAAAATCAATTTTTTTAAGGCCCACCCAACATTCGCTCGATTGCTGCTATCTATATATAGATAGATATATATATTAAACTAATAAAATGGTCAACTGACTGACTGACTGGGTGATATATCAACACACAGCCCAAACCGCTGGAACTAGAGACATGAAACTTGGAGGGTGTGTTCTTTGTGAAGAGTAAGTATCCACTAAGAAAGGATTTTTGGGAATTCCACCCCTAAAGGGGTAAAATAGGGGATGGAAGTTTATATGAAAGTCCGTCAGTTTTGAAGTTAGGATATTCAAATTTTGTGTTTAGGCTAAAGATTTAAAATTAATTTATGCGTGTCTCAGCGTTTTTGATATTTCCAACCCCAAAGGGTTAAAAAGGGGGATGAAGTTGAAAAGTCCTTAATGTTCAAAGAAAAATTACTACATTTACGATCTAGGCTTATGGTTGGAAGCTAACGCCGCAACGGTTGTTAGAATTTCAACTCTTAAGGGGGTGAAAAGTGGATTAACCTATAGGTGTTTTTTAATCCCGGTAGTACGTTCCCGTCGCATATTTTTCGACATCCACGCGGGCGAAGCCGCGGGCAAAAGCTAGTTAGATAAAAAATTAACTTTTAAAATTTCGGTATTCTAAAAGCGAGCTCCTCAAAGGCGTATGGTTATATTTAACGCACCTTACAATATGGTCATATTTCTAGGGTAATACTGGGAATGTATACCTAACTTGATATCGTTCTGCGTTACCTATCCCCAGACTTTAAACCTTACCTTAACCTTAAATCCTGAGTTGAGCTACACGTTTACTGACAAATGCTTGCACTGACTGGACAGGTCCACTCAAAATTGTGTGGTTCTTTCCTCAAAAGACCATTTCAGACACGGATCTACATGGTCCTCACATGATCTGACCAAGATTATGTCTGGACTTTAAAAGAGACTTTGACCCCTGAGTTTGTTTCGCCATTTCTTCTCAGGGATAGTCAGATAGGAAATGTCGACTTCCTCAAGCTTGTTTTTATATTTTTTATATGACGTGTAAAAGTGATTCTGATATCCTATTTACAGAATAAACGATTTCATTTCATTTCAGACATAATGAGTCAGATTCCTCATGTGCGATGACAGTCCGTGGAGATTCTTGCCCGTTCTTCTCCATAGGAACCTACTACGCTTTGGAATGGGCAACCACTAGCTTTATCTTTCTTATACTGACCGACCCCTTGACAATTCAAAAGTGCCTGTAATTGGTTTATTTGAAATAAATGCTTTCGAGTTTGACCGCAGTGATAAATAAAAAACAGAAACATTGAAATATAATGATACTTTATTTTAAATAAATCTATATCGTGTACAATGTACATAGTAGAACATAATTACATACATTGTTTCATGTGAAACTTTTGTGACTGTACTCTTACGGTATCAGTTTGGCTCATTTAGGTGATATTATGGTCATATCTCGATTAACGCGAAATTCTTCTAATTTACACAAAACAATTAAATTCCAGTGTCATAAAAAAAAAAGTACTATACCCAAAGTCTCTAATTCAGATCATTTATGTAAACAAAGTAATGTCAAGAAATGTCAGTGTCAAAATGACAGGACAGTGGTACAAAACATTTTATCATTTTTTTTTTTGTTGTAAATAGTCATCGCTAAAATTAAAGTGAATTAATTATAAGAACTATGCAAACAAAATACCATTGCCAAACAATGATTTGTGTTGTATGTCGGCGACACGGCATATGATCGTCATAATCAGCCCTTTTAAGTCCAGTGCTAGACGTAGGCCTCCCAAAATCGATTTCCACTCGAAACAGTTTACAGCCGTTTTCATCCAAAATGTGGCTAGATATGCTACTTACAATATGAATCTATGAATGAGAGTTGTAATATTAGTGTTGTTGAAGATGTAAAAAATTTGAAAATGTTTGGATCTCCTGCATTGTTACCAGTATCATAAAATATTTTATACCAGAAAATCTCCTTTTTTTAATAACTTTGTTTAAAACCGAAAATTTATAAAAATAATTACGGTATGATTATTTTTTAATTCATATTTCTTAAAATTAGTACTTAAAAGAAAATTAAACCTCTTTTTTCGCCATTTTATGTGAATTACCATTACGAAGATATTTTTTTGTTATGGTATCCCCTTTGTTTACATAAATTATCTGAATTTGAGACTTTGGGTATAGCTACGTTAAGTTTTTCAGAATCCCTTAGGTTTTTTTTTTTCAGGTTTGCTCTTCATTTTTGCGGGATAGGGCATTTTTTGGTCTGTATTACAAAATTCATGAAGAAAAAATGCAAATTTCGCTAAATTCTGTACAATTAATTTAAGCGTTGCCTCAGTATATCTGAGGTTTGATAGTCGACCATATTTCTAGAGGTGTATAAACAAAACTAAAATTAATTATTCTTTTAGTACTTTGTAGTAAACTAAAAATTTCAATATACATAATGGTAAATAGCTATGACAACTGAATAAATATAATTATGTAGAAGGAAATAAGTTCAAACTTTTGCTTTTGGTGAGGCGTCTCATAGACAATATCTGTGTCGCTTAGCGCTAAAAGGGCCAAAGTACGTTTTTGAGAGAAATGAGATTTGACTGCCAAATTATTTAAAAAGTGATATATTTACCTATGTGTGCTCAAAGGGCGTAAGTGTAACCACCATCTCTCAAAAGGTACTATGTTAAAAAGGTCAAAGTCGTGTGTGCTTTTATACTGTTATTTAAAAATTATTAAGTGTTGGAAGAGCTGCAGTGTGCATAAGCCAATAGGGAATTAAAAAAAAAACACTACGCTACGCATAACGCTAGAAATAGAGTCGGAACTAAAACGATCAAAATTAACTTATCTTTTTGATACATAACTTGGAACTAACATGGGATTCTCGTTAGTGCAACAGCAAATATTTTCAAAAATACCAATTTTATCTTGAGTTTGAATTTAATTCATAAATCAACTTACAAATATTTGTAGAATCCGAAAGAGATTAAGAGACATGTAAATAATAACTATCAATTTTGGTTTATTGTTCTAATGCTGGCCTGCTCTTGAACTGGGGCCCAAGTCTGCTATTTTTATAAATTCGTCACTGCAACACGATCCCATTGTCATTTTGCTAAAAGTTCATAATCTGCTAAATTCAGAATGGTCGATCATTAGTCGGTCAATGGTCTCGTAATAGAATTGTATTACAATGGCATTGTCGTATTGCCATTATTATAAAACCCGTTAGTAGAAATGATTTTCGAAAAACGACTACTAAATTTATTACATAGATTTCATTCAGATTCAGATTTCATTTATTACATAATATTTATTAGTGTTATAAGCAATCTGAAGTAGTAGGAAGTTAGAAGTTTGTACGAGATTACTAATTCTTTCAATGGAGTGTCAGTGGCTGACCATTGGAAAGTCATAATGACGCCATTATATTAGTAGATTACCAAAATTGTCAAAATCAACAATTATGGAATCAATGATAGACCATTCTGATACTATTGTAATAGCAGACTTAAGGCCCTGATGGAAAGCGATTGATAAGATCTATGATGGAACGAGCGTGCCCAGAAGATGCCTGTTCACTCTTGCCTTAAAGGCAGACGGGGGTTATATGTGGAAGGGAACACAGACGCTGGCAGAGTTCCACACTGGCTGTGCGCATGATAAATGTGGAGGAGCAGCGCTGAGTACGACTGGACGGGATATCAACCAAGTACGCATGCTACCCTGCAGTACGTCTGGGAGTCCGGTAATAAAAGGGCGATGGTGGGAGCAGGTCCTGGAGCACCACGTTCTTGTTTGTCAGACTTTCGGTCTTCTGACGACCCGTAACGACCGTTAAAGATCCAAGAATGACAGCCGGGACCAACGGCTTAGAAGTGCTTTCCGAGGCACGAAGGAGTCTCGGTTTGTAAAGATGGTCACCCATCCACGGATCAACCCCGGCAAGCATAGCTTAACATGTTGGATCGACGACCCGTGGGGCTTTTATTACTTAGCCATGAGCTCCAGTTCCCCAGTTCCTCCCGTAGGTGTCGTAAAAGGCGACTAAGGGACTTACTAGAGAATGGGCAGCAGCGTTCTCTATGCATTTTTAACACTAATGCGATCGCCAACCCGCCTGCAAAGCGTGGCGATTATGGCAAATTCCCCCCCTTTTGGGGGAGGCCTATGTCCAGCAGTGGAAGTCCTTCGGCTGAAATGATGATGATGATGAGCTCCAGTTGTGAATGCCTAGCATCAAGTAGAATGACAGCTAACTTCAAGCTCACTGCACGGTGAGATTTTTACACAACAGACCGGCTGATGAAAAATCCCATGCTTCCTATGACTGGTTGATCGAAATTTTGAACCCTGATCTTGATGACTTACAAAATGTTCTACCAGACATGCCATTGTAATAAAATATTATTTTCTAGTAGTGGTCCAGTGTTAAAAAGTCTATACAAGTAATATAATCGAGTTCCTTCCTAGAACTCAATTTTATAAGTACAAAAACTTTGTTTTGTTTTGGTTATTGCCAAAAGTATGGGATTTGGAGTTACATCCTTTGCAGTGGATAGTATGAGATTTGGAGTTACGCTTGTGTAAAATTATCATTGCTAGTTGAAATCAATATTGAATGATATGAAAGAGAAGGGAGTGAATGATAGAGTGACGGTTGACAGGGGGGAATGGAAAAAGAAAACGTGTTGCGCCGACCCCAAGTAACATGGGACAAGGGCAGGAAGAAGAAGAGTTGAAATCAATATTAAAAAATAATAAGCAAAATGTAGGATGTATTGGGACCGATGGGCCAGAGTCGTCACGCAGTGGGAGTCGGAAGACGGGCGTCGTCGCAGAAGGAGGCCGAAGAAACACTGGCGTGATGACTTACGAGGCGTTTATTGGAGACTGAACGGAGAAGGCAACACACAGGGAAGAGTGGAAAGTTGTGGGAGAGACCTTTGCCCAGCAGTGAGATTACAAAGATTGATATGAAGAAGTGAAACATACACACAACTACTGGCTGAACTTCGGCAAGTTACAAAAAAAAAAAAAAACATTATTAGATTTCACTGGTGTAGGTAAAAATTTCAAGCTGTTTTCGTTTCGTTATGGGATACATATTTTTCATTATCAATAAGAACTAAAACTGAAGTGTCTTTATACGGCTTTCGTATAAAAATTAAGTGTGACACCTGAAGTGCAAATCTGAACCTTAACAATCACACATAGATGTCAATTTCATTTAGAAAAGTGTTAAGAGCAGTTCGCTTATCTTAGACTAATACAAAATGCACCAAGATAGGGAAAAACTTGATTTGTTGTTTAACATGAGAACAGAACATTATCTTCTAAAGTCTTTAGTACTAAAAAGTTAGGTCCTCTTGGTTGCGGAATGTCCCATAACCACTAGTTTTGAATAACTAACATTACTCAAATTCTTTCTCTTCCTTAGCTTTCTCTGCCTGAGCTTTGATTTTGCTTTCAGCTGCAATCTGCTTTAGAGTAAGCTCCCTATTATCTATAAGATGCTTTACATCATCAAACTCCTTGAAAATATCCAAATCGTCTTGATGCAATCGTACGTGGCTCTTCAAACTGCATTTCTGCATGAACGTCTTGTGACAAATCTCGCATTGGAATCTCTTGTCGTCTTCGTGAATTTTCATGTGCTCTTTCAGAGTTCTTGCCCTCGAGAAAGCTTTCCCACAGACGTCGCAGGAGCATACTTCGCCTCCAGTGTGCCTGGACAGATGGTCAGCAAGACCGCGCTTGGAAAAGAACTTAGCATTACATTTATCGCATAAAAAACTTCTCTGTTGCAAGTGATGATGTTTAATATGCCTGTTCAGCTCAAACTTCTTCTTATAGGTCTTGTTGCATGCGTTGCAAGGATATAAAACTGGAGTCTGATTATGTTCCTTGACAAGATGCTCGCTTCTATCGTAGTAACTGACGAAAATTTCTGGGCAGTGAGGACATTTATTCCTCAGCCAGCCGCCTGTGTGGACACCCTTCTCATGATTCCTCTTCTTCGTCAGAGACGTGTAAGATTTATCGCAAAAATCGCAAGGAAATATGCCTTGAGCGTGTGTCTTGCCATGCTTCCTTAAAGCTGCGATGGTAATGTACCCAGCCCCGCATTTCTTACAGCAGTAGTTTCTGTAATGACTGCTCATATGATGATAGAGGTTTTTAAAAGATATGTGTACTACGGAGCAGATGACACAGGTAAAGTTATGTCCGTCTTCTAAGCGGAACGGAAGAATAATGTCTTTAATGTGCTTGTAAATAGTCTTATTATGTGTGGCTACGAGATGGTCCTTGAGATCGTTGAGGTCTCTCATTTCTAGATTGCAAACGGTGCAGTGCAGGTTAGTAATATCTACTTTAATGGGGTTATAGCTTAGTTTGTAATCTATAATGGTGTTTATTTTGTCTTTTTCTGATTTCTGGGCGGTGTGTTCGCGTAGTGCGTATATATCGGGGAATGCTTTAGCGCAGTAGAGGCAGGAGAAGCCGCGGATGGTTTTGTCCCGGAAGGGGCTCGCATTGGAGTATTGTAGTATGGCGGTTAGGTTGACTCTGTGCTCTACGCGCTCCGGGGTCGCGCTTTCGTCGGATTTCTTTTTCTTTTTCCTGCGTTTGGGCCCGTCCTCGTCCGTTCCTACAACAAACGAGCACATCTCATTATCTCCGTCTTGTCTATGTCTTCTTATATTAGGGTTATCTTCTTGAGGACGGGTGTGCATTTTTTGGTCTCTCAACTATTTCTGTATAATTTTTCAGTTTTCTCTCAGTGTTTGGACAGATTCAAGGATTGTTCGTTGGTTTTATATGTCGGATACACGGGTAAGCAAGCATTTTCATTTCGTTCACAGTATTTCATATGAAAGCATAAGCATAGAAAACATAATCGTAGAAGTGATCTGATCGCATCAAAAAGTTTGGCATAAAAATCAAATCAATTTATTTGCTTAAAGGGTACATGAATAAAAGTTCTTCAAAACATATCCTACCTTAACTGGTGTGCAAATATGTATTATAATAAAAATATTTAATTAATCATACAAATATATTTGGCAGTAGAACACCAGAGAACAGAGTAACTTTCAAATTAAAAAAGGTATATCATAATAAAAAAAAATTATGTAAAATAATAATATCACTAAAAAAATATCACTATCATTCCACTTCGTTATAGTTGCATATTATTATATATTTATTATTTTCCACTACATTGTAGTTCTAAGTATATATTTGAGTGATATTTATTTTAGAAGTATGTATGTAACTATATTCTCTTATTGTATGTTTATAAGTATTTATATTAGTGTATAGTATTTTGATTTTATGTATATTTTTGATGTTATTTTTTCTCTTCTACACTTACACACGTTGTCTACATCTCTATATCTACTTTCCTATCGCAGGTATGCTGGAAGAGATTTCATTAGAAATAAGCATCACCTTTGTACGTATTTTTCTGTTCCTTTCTTCTTGTCTGTGTATATGTGTGTACATAAATTGTTAAATAAATAAATAATAAGTTTGTATAGCGACACAATTCAAGCAAGACAATTTTAGTTAGACCTAAGGATACAACAACTCGCACCCCCAGTCCGATAAAGGCGTAAGTAAGTAGTAAGTTTTTTATTGCAGTTTCATATAGTGCAGATAAAGATACACAATGCTCAATTTTTCCGTTAAGATCTGACGAAAAATTAAGTCATTATACCGAAAAAGACATTTGTCGCGTCACATAAGTTTTACATTTTTTCAGATAAAAAGGTCCATAAACGTGTGTAAAACTTAAAATATTAATTATTCTTTATACACGACAGTTTGATGTATCTGAAATATTGTTGAAAAAAAGCTTGATTTTTTTTACTGTTTAATGGTATATAACAAAAGATCATAAGATCAAATGCTAAATAGATATGCCAGACCAAACAGTTTTTTTACGCTTTTTACTGTTGGGCATTGCACCGCAAGCAAGTTATCCGTCCGGTTTTAGGATTCTACCTTATCGTCGTGTAGGAACGTCCGTCTAACCTCAATCCTCCACAACCGTTTTGCGTGGGAACCTTCAGAAATAGATTTAAATATTGGTACTTATAATGTGTCAAAAAAGTCTGTATTTTTGACAAGCCCAAAGAATTTTTACAAGCTTATTTCGATCGTAAAATAGTCAATGCGGTTTAGCGATATCTCTAAATAATTGACGTGTGAGAAAGTTAGCTTAAAAAAGGAAGGGGTGCTACACAATTGTTCGGGTTGGTATGATTGCGCAGCCTTCAGGCTCCTTAAAACAGGCGCGACACAAAGACACCACGTGTTGCGTGACGAACGATGCCTTCGTGTCGCGTCGCGTGTCGCGCTTGTTTTTAGGACCCTTTATTCCACAAATCCCCCCAGAAAGTCTCCCTTAGGGGGGAAAGTGGTATCTAAAACAGAGTCCAGAATTCCCCTCTTCCACTAATCCCCCCTGAGAGAATCCCCCTCAGTGGGAAAACTGACCCTAATGTAAAAAAATCACTTTCAGGGGATCTTGGAATAAGTTTTTTTTTTTTTAATTTTAGTTTTCCCCCCTAAGCGGGATTATCAAGGGTGAATTCTAGACTGTTTTTATAAATTCCACTTTTCCTCCTAAGGGGGAATTTCAGGGGGGATTTGTGGAATAAGCCGAAAATGGGAATCTAAAAAATGTTATGTCCAGAAATCCCTACTTAGGTAATTAAAATTTTATGTTATTTGAGTTTAAATTGACAGACAAGTTGTTGTTTATTTATGGCACTGATTCAAAGTTGCAGTTGTTTAATGTAGTTTTGGTAAATTAAAAATTACAAAATGCATGTTTATTAACAAGTTCGGCACTAAAACCTGAGCAGTATACTGAAATAAATAATTGGGCCGTAAAATGATTGAACGGGCAGTTACGTGTACGCAGTTAACAAATCGGAATTAGTCGGTAAGAAATCTAACTTTCGAAGTAGCGCTCGTCAGTCGCTGCCGTGGCACCGGTCGCTTCGCTCGTTCGACTCGCGCGCGGTTAGTCACAGTTCTAAACTAATGGTTAGGGTGCCCTGGCTTAGTTACTGCGACCAAATCGGCTTGCACATGAAATTAAAATTAAAAATAGTGGGGAAAAGTAGAATAATTCAAAATGATGGGGAGGGATTTCTGGCTTTTTTACAATACTCAATACTTTTATTGCATTGCACATGTAGGTATTCTTAGGTGGTAAACTTAGAATTAGATCATTATGGACCTTCTCGGGCACAGCAAAATAAGTGAGTTAGGAAATCTCAATAGGTTTCAGTATTCCCCCCTGAGCGGGATTCTCTCAGGGGGGAATAAAGAAATAAGTAGATTTGGCACAGCCGGCGGCGGCAGCAAAATATGTTTTCAATTTTGCCGCCCCTAACAAGTGTGTAGCATGCCTAATACGCACGTCATCTCTACAACGTCATAATGTGTTTGCGCATTTTTAAACTGGCTTAAGTTTTTAAGTAATCATTAATTGTGTCATTATAGGTCTCCAAATGGATAATTAAAAACGACTTTTCAGGTTTAGAAGTTTCATATTATAAGGATAAACATTTCAAGATTACTAGAAATGTGTTTTGCGCATTACTAGTATTCCTTTTAACCCCTCCAAGTAAGCTCAAAGCTTGTACAGTGGCCAGCACATCAAGTTACCGCAAACTGTCAGATTTTCTCATCCGATTTTGAACTTAATCATCAACATTTTATAGTTTAAAATCGTTTGGAGATATTCGACAGTTTCTTGTAGTCTGATGTGCTGGCGACTGTACTAGGAGTGGATTCACGTCAATAGTCCAACGGATGATATTTACACTCAAGAACCCACTTTAAGAGCCAACTAGTCGCGGTCTCGAACTCACTGGTGGGCGTGGCCAAAAAGCACGCTGTCTCAGCATCGTGTCCGTCATCGTGTTTTGAGTGAAATGCACGATAATTCATAGTAAACCGCGCGCGTAAATAATATTAAGGTTGAGTTTTATGAAAAAACTACTGGATAAATCAATTACAAATAATATTTATTGAAATCTTCGATAATTGAACTTTGTTGGAGCAGACTTTGTTTTGGAGATTTTACACTTCTTTTATCACTTATTTACGCCCAAAGTTGCGTTAAAATTAGCAGGAAAAACAAATCTTTGTTGGCTCATAACTTTTTAATGGCTTTTTATTTAAATATTCTGCTTCCGTACAGACAAAATTAATAATAAGACAAAACGATATCATGTTTAACTTTGTATGTAAAATGTCAAACAGTGGAGTAATACCCCCCCGAAATTTGTATGGAAAAAATTATCGACTAGTTTCACCTTAAAACGAAAGCGTCAATATAGCCAAACTACACAACTGTGGTAATTATTTTAAATTGGCAACACCTATGTTTACATTTTTGATCTCGAATTCCGGTATACATAGTCTTCACATGATTTGACCAAAATTATATATGGACTTTAAAAGACTGTGACCCCTGCAATTTGTTTCGTCCTTTCTTCTCAGAGCAGTCAGACACGAAACGCCATCTTGTTTTATAATATGACTGACGTGTAAAAGTGTTTGTACAAATCTACTTACAGCTATTCCTCTGCCTAGCCCTTTGGGGAAACATGGCGTGATATGTTATGTTAGCCTTGTATTCACCCGTTGAACTATTGTCGTTCTTTTTTGTATCATTTAATGTAGGTTAAGTTTTTTTAAGAGTTTATTTGTTTCTATGATAGTCAATATATATAGTAAATTACATACCAAGGGCTGTAAAACAAAGAAAGCCCGAAATCGCAGGTATTTGTGACCCGAGCCGCAGACGAGGGTTGTAAATATGCGATAGAGGGCTTTCTTTTTTAATGCCCGTGGTGCGTACACAATTTTACGTCTTCACTTGGCCCCAATGTGAGTTTTACTGTACGCGTAGGGTGCGGTAAAACTCACATTATGGCCAGGTGTGACGTAAACGTAGTTAAGTAATAAGTTTCAATGGCGTAATTCAACACAAGATAGTTTCTAAGGTAAAATGTTTGAGTCATTATCTTAAAAATACACATGCGAACATAGGGAGTATTGCAAAGTTAAAAACGCTTTTGAAATATAAAAAAATGTTACAAATATCAATAACCAAGCGATTATTATGATTTTTGTGTCAGAGGTTCCGTATGTGTTTACTTACCTTATTTCTTCTTGTTAGGAGTCCGTGGATCGCTGAAAAGCTTTGGGAACAGGCGCATCATAGACAAACACCACTCCTCAATCGGCATTTTGTTTTTGTTTTGATTGTATGTTTTTTGTCATTTGCCAATGTCACAATACAGTATTATGAGGTCTATCGCGCATGCATTCGCCGCTAGTGGCGCTAGTGTAGAGTGAGGTCTCTAGAAATGTCATATGTGAAACTGAACATTCACTGTTTGCGGGATTTTCTATAGCAAATTATTACCAATTATTCATAATTGTAAAGATTGTCCCATTCCTGATTAATTATGGCTTAAGATTTTAAGCAACCACTTAGGATCTAATTTGGGAGCACTTGCGAGGAAGAATAATATTTGTCTGCTTAATGCTAGCCAATTTTAGGAACATTATAACGTAAATATTCATTTGATAAACGATGAATATTCATTTAGCTCCCTTCAAAATGGTTGAGCTGAATGGTGCTAATCCATGCGTCATGTTCGTGAACGGGCGCCGTCAGTTGGGACTGGTCATCTCTTAGCTGCCACGGCTTTTTATTATTTTTTAATTGTTTTGCTTTTTACTCTGGGCGCTTTTAACGTGTACCTACGTTTTTATTTTTACATCTTTCTCACATTTCGTTATAAATTCAACATTATAGATGAAACGAATACTTTTGTAAAAATTTAAAAGAATGTCCATTGAGTTTCTTGCCCGTTCTTCTCCATAGATACCTACTACGCTTTGGAATGGGCATGTAGCTTCATTTTTCTTACTGACCGACTCCTTGACAATACAAAAGTGCCTGTAAATGGTTTAATTGAAATAAAATGATTTGAGTTTGAGTTTGATATTTTAAAATGTAATAAAATAAACATTTTATGAAGTAATGTGTACTTAAACATGTCCAAAACATATAAAATAAAAGTACTGGTAGGACCCTACTCAACAGTGGCGCCAACTGGTCAGTACAAAAACGCTAGCCCCCAATAAACGATGAAAATTGTTTTTGGTCCCTGGTTCTGACATCAATCAATGGACTAAATGCTTTAATACGAGGCTTTTGGCTACTTTGTATGTGTGGCGGTATCAACAACGCCACATGCGAACTACGCATCAAAGACCTGACGTCACAAATCCTGCATCGCGCTATCAGAGTTTACTGCGCGACTAGCATATTACAACATCCCGACATCAACCGTTGGGCAGTTGCCCACCAGACACGACACCCGTCTGGTCGGAGGATCCTCCCTTTACTATAGAGTATGAGTGAACTTTACACCCTGTTCGTCATACCTCTAAAACAATGTTAGTAACCCTGCAAGGTGGTTAGTGTTTTAGCAATAACCTTGTATAGAATAGAGTGCTTTTATTCAAATGCGTGATACGTGTACGACAGTAAATACGGTATTTAATCAGTGGTTTTGGTCTGTGATGCGCCTTGAGGGTCTATTATAGCCTGGCCAATAAAAAGTTCCGCAAACATAGTTTGGAAATGGCGGCATGTATTCTCTCTCCTTCCATAGATCTAAATCAGTCTTCATCTCAGTATGTCACCTCCTTTCTGGCCATATCATACGTAGCTCACCTTTGGGGCATATAAGATAACTAAGCGATATTATGTCTATATTTCCTGAAGTCTGGATTTATGCCCGGTTGATGGCAATAGACTCTCCCCCTATTACACATGGGACATAGGTAAGGTATACCTCGCCTTACCCTCCGGACAATACAGGCATGATTTTATGTTATACTAGCTGCACCCCGCGGTTTCACCCGCATAAGTGTCGATCCCGTGGGAATATCGGAATAAAAAGTAGCCTATATGTTAATCCAGGGTGTCAGCTAGTTCCATACAACATTTTATCACAATTGGTCCAGCCGTTTGAGCGTGAAGAAGAGACGAACATACACACACACTCACAAACTTTCGCCTTTATAATATTAGTGTGATTATTACGTCTATATCTAGGGATTGAACCCAGAACTCCGATGAACTACATAGACTAAATCAAAAGGCTATCAGCTCTCTCAAATAAAATCATTGAACTTACAAGGTAGGTACCTTTTTTTTTGGTGGGAAATGATCAAATAACTGCTCCCGCTCTGGATGGAGCGGGAGGGCGTGTCAGACTTTTACTGACAAAATCCCACCCGTGTTCCTTCAGTTGCTTCGGCATCCCGTCGTTGGCTCTTAGAGGGTTGCACATGAACTGGACATGGTTCAATCGCTTGACTACCCGAATCGACTGAGTCGGGGAACGAGCAGTCGGACTCCTGTGAATCGGGCTGACGTCATGCCCGGGGCTCGAAGCTTCCACCATTGGCTACATACCCAATTTTATTTATATAACAGTTTGGTGACAGTAGGGGGATGTGGGACTTGCCAGGGTTGCGGGTTTGTCCGAAAGGGAAGAAGGGAGAAGTACCGCGGCCCTGGCACACAGGCAACTGAAGGATAACGGGTGGGATTTAGTCATTATTTGATCATTTCCCACCCAAAAAAAAAGGGGGACGTGGGAGTCCTGTCGCAACGATCCGTAATGATTACATGAGTTACACTAACCACGAGGCAAGTCGGGTAAAATAGCCAAATACCCAAATGCCTCGTCATATAATTAGAGACGCACATGAATTCATTAACGATATATACAACATCCCGACATCAACCGTCAGGCAGTTGCCCACCAGACACAACACCCGTCTGGTCGGAGGATCCTCCCTTTACTATCGAGTATGAGTGAACTTTACACCCTGTTCCTCATACCTCTATAACCTAATGCTACAACATTGTGTGTAATGATGAGTTATTGATAACACCATATTTTGATCACCAATCCAAAGTTAGATCACCGTCTGCCTTAACTTTAGCCAAATATGTTGAAGTCGGCTTCCAATCTCACCAGATGCTGCTAAATACCAGAACCTATCTGTCCTCCACAACCCGGTTACTTGGTAACATGGCTCCCCCGGTTTGACTGATTGGTTGGTTATTTCAAAGACACTTGCCCGTTCTTCTCAATAGAGATCTACGTTTTGGAATGGGCAACTAGCTTCAACATTCTAACTGTCTGACTCTGACAATAGAGATAATGACGAAAAAAATTTTTTTTGTTCGTCATGTGGATTATTAAAAAATATTGGACACGTATTTTTTCTTTTTTTACGTAATCAAAACATTACAGCGATACATTGAGTTCAAATGTGGCATGACGTCACTGCTCGCTAGATTTTATACGTAGCTGTGACGTACCGAGCCCCCACTCCCAAAGTTTAATGTGTTTTATCTAAGTCAGACCAGGAGACGTGATTGGCTTCTGGAAGGAGGTGGGCTGGTTGGAATAACCACCGACGGCCGCCATGGCCCACGCACAATGGTCCATCTTAAGGACTAAGTGCGGAAACCAAACCCTCTAACATAGAACATAGATCTAAGTCATTTTTTATTAATATGATAAAGCAAAAATTACGTGTCTAATATTTTTTTATTATCTGATTGAAGGATTAAACAGTTTATTTTATTTTTATTATTAACATAAACGGGATATTTACCATGTTTATTAATTAACCGAAGAAGTGCAGAAAAAAGTTCGCGAGCGGACACAGTGAGTTTCGTGTCGGGAACAGAATCGACTTGCGAGTGACACTGGTAGCGGTACTGAGTGCAAAAAACGAACAAGAAAGAGGGTAGACCGTTTTGTCTGCTCATAAACACCCACCCGCAATGACTTTAGTTTATCCGTGATCATGGTGCTTGCAACCGCGCCGAAATATCGGGAACTCACACCAAATAATAAACATGATAAATATCCCGTTCGTGTTAATAATAATATTAGTGACCAATCAATCTGCCTAGCCTTTTCCCAACTATGTTGGGGTCGGTCCAGTTTAACCGGATGCAGCTGAATACCAGTATTTTACATGGAGCGACTGCCTATCTGACCTCCACAACCCAGTAACTGGGTAACACGATACCCCTTTGTAAGACTGGTTGTCAGACTTTGGGCTTCTGACGACCCTTAACGACTGTCAAAGATCCACGAATGACAGCCGGGACCAACGGCTTAACGTGCTTTCCGAGGCACGGAGGAGTCTCGGTATGTAAAGATGGTCACCAATCCCGGCAAGCGTAGCATAACCTGACGGATCGACATGTGCGGCTGTTATTACTTAGCCACAAGCTCCTCAATAATAATAATAATATTAGTGACCATGACAGTTTAAAGAATGTTAATTAATTGTTTCAAAGTTGAGCAGAAGACGTTTCCAGGCTGAAAAAAGGAAAAAATAAAGGAACCTCCATGCAAGCTTGGATATGATAGAGCACTATTTAACTTTGCAATACCGAAGAACTTATAGCTAGGCATTGAAGAATAAGAATAGAAATGTGTCTAAGAAGCTGCTAGTACATGTTTTTATGAAAAAATTATAATATTTAATATTGACCAATTTGGTTTTTGGCTTTAAGAATATTTTTATTTGTATATGCCTTAGATTTTTGGAACCCAGATATGCAATCATTCTTAGAAAATTTTAGTCAAAATTAGTCGTTTGAAAACTGATTTTTTTGTGAATCAATATTATTTTTATTTGTATTTCTAAATTATGTTTTTTTGGCAAACTATGCCTAAAAATACCTTAGATTTTTGGATACCTGACAGGCAATTATTCTTTTAAAAATTTAGTCGAAATTATTCTTATGGAAACTGATTTTTTTGTGAATCAATGCTTTTTTTATTTCCGTTCGTGTTAATAATAATAATATTTATTTAATGTTCACATATTCTTACAAATTTCCTAAAAGCCTATTACTTTTAAAAGAGTAACAGTGGAGTTTCTAGCCGGCTCTTCTACATAGGAAACTATACCAATTGGAACCGTGACCTAGCTTCTGACGTTTCATAAGTGCCCATTTTATTTGTATTTCTAAATTATGTCTTTTTTTTTGGCAAACTATGCCTAAAATACCTTAGATTTTTGGATACCTGACAGGCAATTATTCTTTTAAAAATTTAGTCGAAATTAGTCTTATGGAAACTGATTTTTATTGTGTATCAATGCTTTTTTTAATTAATTTATTTAATGTTCACATATTCTTAAAAAAATCCTAAAAGCCTATTTATTACTTTTAAAAGAGTAACAGTGGAGTTTCTAGCCGGCTCTTCTACATAACTATACCAATTGGAACCCTGACCTAGCTTCTGACGTTTCATAATTGCCCATGTAGGTTTATGTGAAATAAAATATATTTATTTTTAGGCCACTTTAAACCTACATTCCTAAAAAAATTACATTCTGTATAAACAATTGATAAACAGCTTTTTAAACACATCTCATAGTGAAACAATTGGCCGTGTGTGCAAGCAACTTAAACGGTACACCTGCAAAAAATATACTTCACAAATATTTAATGTACAAATGATTATTTTTACTGTAAAACTTTTGCTGCGAGGTGTACATGAATATCAAAGAATAATAGCAATGTGTTTCATTGCACATTACTAGTATTCCGGCTTACCTCCAGCTAAACAAAATGTGCTTAGTTAGGAGTAAAAGTCAATAGGGCAATAGTGAATGTCTAATTCTTCAACCATTGAGCTATTGTAGTAAATCCCAAGCTCACTTGACAAGTATACCTCTTAAACATACAGGTATACTTGTAAAAATACAGGTATACTTGTAAAAATACAGGTATACTTGGAAAAATACAGATATACTTGGAAAAATACAGATATACTTGTATTTTCTTTTCAAGTATACCTGTATTTTAACAAGTACACCTGTGTTTTTACAAGTACACCTGTATTTCTACAAGAATACCTAATTTTTTAAAGAAAATACAAGTATTCTAGTCGTATATTCAATCAGAAGTCTTTTAAAACTGTTCTTTGTTTTTTCACGTTTATCATTTTCTTCGGAATTTGCATTCAAGAATGTATGATTATGTTTCTTCCTTTGATTATGTTTTTCTTGTCTTTTGCCTCCAGCCTCCAGCTTTGCCTATATGGCAACATCTTCATTATAGCAGTCAAGATGGCTTAGTCTCCAAGATTTGAAGATGGCAACACCGCCATATAGTATACAGAGTTCAGTATTGTTGACAAATACTCATTTTGAATGTTACTCATTTTCTAGATCGGTGTCGTTTTCTCTCTCTTCAAATACTTTTGTTTCTCAGTGACATTTTCCTTCATGTTTTTATGAATATTAGCCATAATTAGGACTTTTATAAACCATCTTCATTCAGGATACTGTATTTTTGTACCACTCTTGGTTCAATACTTTAAAACGCCGAATGATTATCAGTAGTGAGGAGACTGGAACCTTACACGTTAAAAGTGTCTTTGAAAACAGTTGACATAAAGTAATAGAATTTAAAAAAAAAAACTTTATGCTTCCGTCCTAAATCACAAAGAAAACTCCAACAACACATTCCACATTTAAAAAAATCCTAAAGGTGCGTGCACACTCGGCCAAAGTCACGTAGAAACTTATAATTAGGAACTTACGTTTGGTTGAAGTCTCGCCGTTGTCAGCTTTCGCTTTCTTTGCGCTTGCGCGAGTTGTCGTGGCGGAAGCTTTAGCAGCCGCTCGCTTTTTCGGCTTAGGGTCGTCGACCTCCGTCTTTATGGGGACTTCGAATTCTAGAAAAGACATGTTTTTTCTTTTATTTGTTAAGTTTCGATACCCATAGCTTTCATTTTGACATTTCAACAATATACAGAATGGAAGAAATAAACGGTCCTGCAGTTTGGGGAGTTTTATATAAATGAACCTATTTTTACAATTCTTTTTTCACACATTCTTTCATCTCTAGAGATCGGATATTCGGATACATATTTACCTAAAGTTAGTTTTTAGCTATAAAAGTATGGGAGCGGCTTCTTAAAACATTTTTATAGTAAAAAAAAAAACCGTGTTGCCAGGAACAACGGGAATGCATAACTAGTCGAGTGTGTAAAATTTAAGTGACTTCTAAAAAAAAACATTTATTATTAAAAAAAACCCGGGGTTCTTTGCATAACTATTCTGATGCATATTTATTTAGAATTGGGATTTTTACCAACATTTGAAAGTAAGTAAATATACCAGAAACATATATCAGAAACCTAAATTTGTAGATCCCAGAACCACAGGATTTTTTCGATACAAAAGCGCATTCCATATTAGCCAACATATCAACTTTAGGTGAATATGCATCCGAATATCCGATCTCTACTCATCTCACACATTCATATTACAAACAGTAGTTTTAAATTGTTATGTTTTATTGTAATCATTAAAACGGAGCTTAGTGGCCACAATTTTCCGTTTTAATGATTACAATAAAACATAACAATTTAAAACTACTGTTTGCAGTAATAATAACGTATAGTCTTGTGAAGCACAACTTGACGAGCTTATTTTCTGCATTTTCATTCTAAAATATAAGAAATCACCGAAATAACGGTGAGGGCGCTACTGTGCGCTCGATGCAGTCTTAATAAAAATAAAATTGGAAGTTAGCACGTTTACTCAAGAGAAACAATTGGTATTCAAAAGTAACTCAAGGCAGCCTGTGATATTATTGGCAAACATGCGAAAAAAGTTGCATTCTGAATGACTGTGGGTTTATGGCACCGAGCAATATAAAAAAAACTTTTTTTTTAAATGATTATGATTATAAAATATTATCAATTATCAACGAGCATTGTGTGATAGAACTACTAGTTCTAGAGTTTCACATTTTTCGGCGTATCTAATACGGAAATGAAGGCGGCGATAACCGACTTTTAATGATTTTATACTGAAGATCACGTCTAAACGAGTAGTGTTAATGATTCGGAAAAAATATATGTTAAATTTGAGCATTTTCTTAATAACTTAATATGTGAATATTTTAGATTATGTTTATATTACATAGTGAAATTAACTTGTAAAGTTATGTCTAAAACGTGGATAAAAAACTGAGAATCACGCAAAATCTATCAAGCCTATTTTTCTAACACCTTCACCTTTTAAAGATAATTTAATTATTGATATTTTATGTTTTATTAAAATACCTTTTGTTTTATGTATAATAATAGTACATTATGATACATGTGTGCTATGTTCACTCTCGGCTTCATTATCGCGCTTCATACGACGTTTTTTAACACAATTGCGAGGAAAAACAAAGGAGATGTTTCAAAATGTATGGAGCCCCGGCCTGGTCTTTGTACACTATACTAAATAATGGGGAAACACAATTAAAACTGTTTTCAATCATCCAATTACTTTAAATTGGCTTTGTTTGGTAGTAAAGCACAATAATGTACACTTGGAATTGCAACACACAACAAAAACCCGTCATGGCGGTAAACTGTCATGTTGATTGATTACTGACGTTCGACATGTTTATTTCTGTCATATTACATTGTCAAAGAGAATCTTACTTTATTCGTAGTTTTAGTCATTTGTAATATTTAGATCTAGTTGTGGTTTGTATATAAAGTACAGTCCAGTTGACCTGCGAGATGCCATGAAAAATATCTTTTAAGATTTTTACATATAGCATAAATGTACAGAATACATTCAATCGTCGAAATATTAACTCAGACAACAACAATGTAGCGATCTTTTGATTTACAGTTCAATGTAGCGATCTTTTGATTTACAGTTCACGATCTATGGTATACTGTCATTGTTTTTTAACCAAAGAGTAACTAAATTGGCGAGACGCCATATTGAAATTCGATAAAAGTAATTGATAAATATCAAATGATTACTAGAAAAATATGCGTTTATGCAATTTATCTGTATTTTTCCGAAATCCCTAGGATTTTTCTCGATTTTTCGAAGTACTGTACATATACTGGGCCGGTTTTGAAACATCTCCTTTGTATTGTTATTAACTTTAAGGAAAATGGCGCTGGTTTTGTTTTTCCGCACGCCGCGCTAGCGATGCGCGCGCAGGTGTAAATAAAAGCACTGGCAAAACCGCTAAAGAGCCTTTGTAATGTTTAGACTGATCGTAGTGTCGTCGTATGTCAAATTGTAGTTTAGTTAGTATGGAATTAGAAAGTACTATTGGCATAGAGAAATATACATTTGTTCAGTGAGAATCCGCAATAATAGAACGCCAGTCAGGGTCTTTTTCGTTTGGTTCCGGGAAGGACCACAGACAATTTAAGGTAGATTTAAAGTTAATTTTGGGACCAAGGACAATTCAGAATATAAAAAAAAGTGAAATACAGTTAAAACCGTTTATAACGACTTCGCTTAAAACGACGTACCGGTTATAACGAAGAAATTTTGAGGTCCCCGCATTTTTGTTTACTTAACATAGTGTTTGGTTATAACGACAATCGGCTATAACAACTGTAATCCGACGGTCCCTTCGAAGTCGTTATAAACGGTTTTGACTGTATGGCATTATGGCTCCAGCATTATGGAAGTCTCTTTGATGAGATTAAAAAAAGCGCTCTGTGGCGTTACAGCACTAGCGCGGTAACGTAAAGTAAAAAGCACGCGTTTTTAATACACTGCATTATGGACCTAAAAGCGATTCATTAAGAGCCACTTTATGAGCAAGTGTGTTGAAAATTAATAATGCGTCTTATTCGGGACAGCGCTCCTAGATGGGCAAGTCCTATTATTGGCTGGACGTACGCGTTGCGTGAGCTTAGTACAGAACACGCAAGCTTAATGTATAATAAATTAATAATGCGTCTTATTTGGGACAGCGCTCCTAGATGGGCGAGTCCTATTACTGGCTGGACGGACGTGTTGCGTGAGCTCAGTACCGAACACGCAAGCTTACCACTAAGGTCACTGGCATATACAGGGTGGATTTTTTTGACGGGGCAGTAAGGGCAAGTACAGTGACCAGCAGATCAAACTACATGACATTTTGTGGTAACTTGATGTGCTCGACCGTTGTAGTTACAGAAAAACGGTTTCAGGAGACCGTACATATTTTTTTTAAAGATATTTTGATCCCCATTAATCTCTCGTATGTCGTAATTAGAGACACAATTAAAAACTCATTGTCTCGCGTAGATCTACGTTCCGATATGAAGGGTTAACAGATTTTGAAAATACAGTCAGCAACAAAATAAGCCATTTTTACAAAAACTTTTTTGATGCCAATCGATCCTGATTCTTATAAGGAACCAAAAATTCTATTGGACCAACCGAGGTTTGAATACCTACTAGAAAAGTCAGAAATCGCAAAAAACTTTCCCCTACACTTCGTACGAAATAAGACTTCAACTTACTTTTTTATGATGGATACACTGGCTCATACTAAAGCAAAAACTTTTCCCATAACAGTCTAAACGTTGTAAACTATTGAAGGTTTTTTTTTTTTGAATTATTGTAATCACAAACAACAAACTATCTAAATTCTGTTCCCAAAGTAAATGAAATTATAACGCATTTTCGTTCGAAATCCGAAGTTTATTTATGTTCATTTTCGCCCAGTTTTTATTGCATCGGCCAGTCTATCCATTGTAAAAAAAAGTAAGTTGGGAGTCTCATTTCCTACGAGATGTTTGGGTAAAGATTTTTTGAGATTTTTGATTTTTCTAATACTCAAACCTCAGTTGGTCCGATAGAGTATTTTGAAGAAACAGAATCGATTGGCATCAAAAAAAGTTTCTGTGAAAATGGCCCATTTTCTAGCAATTTTTTTTTTTCAAAATCTGTGAATCTTGATCAAAATTTGAATGAATGAATGAAATGCACCGACCCCAGCGTGGTTAAACCAGACTCGATTACTCGAATGAACCCAAAGATTCGCATTAGCCCCTGAAGCATCATGTTTCATGGGGCTACAGTGACCATTACATATCAAGGAGTTGACCGGGGGGCACGATAATGGTAGGGAAGACGTGCCCATAGGATATGAAAGGATTATTAGAGCCTACCGGATATGCTTCCTTAAGTAAGCATGGAATATTGGAGAGACGGGTGATATTTATCGGGAGGATTCATCTTTTAACGACGTCACAGCCAGGTTGGCTCAGGTGCAGCTGCTTTCTCGACTCTTTTCTATCTGTGGATCTTGATGAAAATTTCTCTAAAAAATAAGGAAAGTCTCCTAAGACCGTTTTCCTGTGGTTACAATGGTTAATGTACCTCCCCTTATTGCCCCATTACAAAAATCCACCCTGTATCTGCGTCTTAAGCCTATGGATTGTAACAGTCTGTTGAGCCCCAAATAAAATTATTATAAATTACCTCTTGTATTGTTAGGTGTTCAGTATGTTCAGTTACAAAAAAAAGTAGGCATTAGATTAACTGTGTCCGCGTTGTTGTAATTCGATAAGGCATGCTACAGTACGGTCGATGAATCATGGCCGGTCTGAACATGGCTCTCCGATTTTTCGTGAATGTTCTCTTACTCACACTCGCCTCATGTCACAATATGTTTCCAAAAAATGTTAGAGAAGTGGGTTTGTCGAGTATGGATACCATCTTCGTGTGATACTGTACGCGCACCTCACTTTTGAAGAGAACAGCACAGTATTGAACTCGATGTGGCATATTTACGGCCGTGTATAAGTACACTTACGTCCTAGTAATACTCAGTCGTATGTAGTAGCAGCAAACGAGCTTTTTTTTTTGGGCATGGCATCTACCGGATGACATTTTTTACCGTCTCGTAAAAATTTGGGTATACTAGGTGAACGGAGTAGAAGCCTATGGCATAGTTTTTATTATTTTTTCTTTAACCTAGAAAGAAATTGATCTATGGATAAATACCACACATTTGAAGTAAACTTATCATACTATAACAATAAACACAGAAATTTAACAAAAAAACATAATTCAATAAATAAATACGATAAATAATATTTAAATTTAAATCATACGCACCCAAATTTCAATATTTTTATATTTTATTTTAGTTTTACTTCTGAAAAAAAAAAAAAAAAAAATTGCTATGCCATAGGCTTCTACTCCGTTCACCTAGTATACCCAATTTTTTTCGAGACGGTAAAAAAAGTCATCCGGTATAAGTGACTGCACGCTAAGGGCACCCCCTGTGGCGGTACGGACCTCGGTTTATTTATTTTTATTTAATTTATTTAATTAAGGTTCACCAACATTTGTTACAGATATTTTACAGATAGGAACATATAAGTAATTGTGTCTTAAGTCTCACTGCACAACCAATTACAGGCAAACACCACATGCAAAATGCTCTTTATAATTATTAACCGATTTTTATTAACTTTGCTTGGGTAGTTTTTGAGTTAGCTTCGATAATACGTATTTAATCCACTTCGTATAAGTATCTTGTGTCACTGTTGTTTGTGCGGTGTAGCAAGTATTGGTAGGTAATCGAATTGTTGTGGGATAGGTATCATAAGTAAAAAGTGAAAAAAAAAAAAAAAAAAAAAATGTTGTAAAATAACTTTACTTTTGGAAGTCGGTGTCAAAAAACGCAAATACAGAACTAAGGACACCGACTTCCGAAAATAAAGTTATTTTTCACTTATATGTGTTTTTTTGTTTTTGAAAGTCGGTTCTTTTTTTTTTTTTTGTTAAAAAGTTTTTTTGACGTGGCGGTCAAACGGTTAAGGCATACATTGCAGTTATTGCTGCGCGTTCGTAATACAAATATCAATTTGCTGTGTCAACTTACCGGCTCCCGAAAATCCGTCGTCGCCAGAACCCATGTTGTCATCAGAGTCTTCTTCTGCTTGCACCTCCACCTTCACTATATTAGCTGTACAAGAAAAAGAATATGTTACCATAGGTTATTTTTACATACAGAGGCCAGCACAACAAGCTACACGAAACTGTCAAATTTCTCCAAACGATTTTAAAAGGAGAATGCCATCAACTATAGGGCACTCTGTACCAAATGAAAAGTCCGGTGTCACAACCAAACCCAGTGTATTTGGAGGAGAATCCCATGCTCTTCCTATATTATTAAATGTTTTTTACATAGATTTCCGTAATTCTTATCTATTTGCCATTTACCTACCTAATATTTTAAGGTTAGGGTCGTGAAAATGACTGATCTAAAATGGTGGAGTTGGTGACAAAAAAGGTGGTAATATCGGTCATGTTTATTCTTTTTGATATCGTGCTAGTTTTTCCTGATGGAATACTTATTGTATATTGCTCATAGTCACTAATAATACTTGCTGATAGTTTATTTTATGTAGTGAATTAATCATGTAGGTACGAGATGAAACCAACATTGAAAGTAAAAACGGCGCCAATGAACCACAGATAACTTATATAAGTCAGCCAAAGAACAAATGCAATAGGTGCGTCACAATAAAAACGACTTTTTTTATCGTTAATTTGAATTTGTTGAATTGAATCGTTAATTTGAATTATTAAGACGCAACGCGTGAGCTAAATTTTTTGTCACACAAAACCTAAATACATAATACTAGCAGCCCGTCCCGGCTTCGCACGGGGTAGACAATACGAAAGACATTTTAAGACTCATTTTTCTACACCTTCGGTTACATTGTTCAAATTTTACCAAGGATCCCTAATTTTTTTCAAAATGAAATGTAGCCTATGTCAAATTGGAAGAATGTAGCATTCTATTGGTGAAAGAATTTTTTAAATCGGCCCAGTACTTTTTGAGCCTATTCATTACAAACATACAAAAATAGGTACATATCTTTCCTCTTTATAATATTAGTGTAGATATATTATACTAAATAAAAAATCGGTACTTACATAATTAACTTGTTCATATAAATGTTTGTTGGTAGTATATTGCTATAACATTTTTTATGTAATAGCAACATTTGAAAATGAAGTGAATGGTATTGACACATATAAGAGGAAGATGCGTACAAAATTAAAAAATACTTTTATTTATGATGTCCGAAATCCGGGAATCTCTTTCATAACAAAAACGTAAATCTGATTTAAAAACTAGGAGTAATTTTATGAACTAGATGTGGTTGTGACACACTCCCCCGCAAGTTGGTACGACCCCGTGGCATTCTCTTTTCTCCAAACGATTTTAAAATTTAAAATGTTGATGGTTAAGTTCAAAATCGAATGAGAAAATCTGACAGTTAGTGGTAACATATGCTGGCGACTGTACATTGTAAAAAAGCTTTAAGGAATGAATAGTAGAGATCCCTGTGTAGTAGGTAGTTCGAGGAAGTACCTACAACCATCATACTATATCTGCAGTATAGTAAAATTGTTTAATGGATAAGGCTACCCTCAAACTCAAAGCATTTATTTCAATTAACCATTTACAGGCACTTTTGAATTGTCAAAGAGACGGTCAGTTAGTCAGAGTCGGCAAGTTGAAGCTAGATGCCCATTCCAATACGTAGATCACTATGGAGAAGAACGGACAAGAAACTCCAAGGACACTCTTTTAAATCAAGATATTACATAATCCTGGGTACATTATTCTTGTTGCTTCTATAGGTGAGACAATGTAAAAACTAATAAAACAATTCAAAATATAAAATTACAAATTAAAAATAAGCCCTGGCAGTCAAGAGATGACCAGTCCCGGTACTATTACAAGTACAATTACGGGGCACTGACATCTGACCACTTTGAAAACAAAATCCCGCAATGCATATGATGACCACATCTATTTAACGCCCCTTTTAACTACGGCGCATAATTAAAAATAAAAAATTATTTTGTTTAATTAAAATTTTTGGGCTCTGTTACAGTGATCACTAGAGATCGGATAATCGGATGCATAGAAGTTGCTTCCATACTTTCATAGCTAATAATTAACTTTAGGTAAATACCTATAGTTAATTATTAGCTATGATAGCATGGAAGCAACTTCTTAAAATATATTTTTTGTAAGAAAATATCCCGTGATGCCAGGAATACCGGCAATGCATAACTAGTCGGGTGTATAGTATAGAAGCGACTTCTAAAATATTATTTACAAAAAAAAACACGGAATTCTTGGATTGCATAACTATTCAGATGCATATTTATTTAAAATTATTTTAACCCCCTATGCAAATATGTGTATGTAGGGTGTAAGAGTAGGGGTGGTGTGTGTTAGTTAAAATAAAAAATAAAACACCGGAACCGCGGGATTTATTCGATACAAAAGCCGAGCAAAATCTCAACTTTAGATGAATATGCATCCGAATATCCGATATCTAGTGATCACAGATGTCTGACCACCTCAGCTGGTTTTTTTACGGTCTTTTTTCTTTTTTCATTTACAAAAGCAATGAGCTCAGTAAATCTGATGCAGCGATGCTATTGGTTGATGAGCGTAGACCGTAAGCGTTACCATAGTGACCGAGCGCTGCAAACAGGAATAATCCTTACGGTGGTCAGATTTTCTTCACCACGATGACATGAAATATTTGAACTCGATTCTGTGATGGTAACGCATTGAGATGCCTCTAGCACTGCAGAGGACAACTCAAAAGTGCCAGTTACTGTATTTTTTTTTTTTTTACTAGTCTACGCTGTCCTACACCTGGGCAAAGGCGTGCTCCCCACTCCTTCCATCTTTCGCGAGCCCGCGCGACCTCCTTCCATTTTTGACGGAACCTATTCAGTTCGTCCTGCCATCTCTTCTACTTAATTGAAGTAAATGCTTTGAGTTTGATGACTGGTGAACCAAAGTGCAGTAAATAGACATTTAGTTTGTAATTATTGTTTGTTTGTTGTCATTTACCAATGTTGCACAACGCAATAGATTATGCAACATCTATTGTCTGTGGTCTTGGCCTGACATCAAGCAATGGACAACAGTCAAACTTTTTTATTGTTACATTTGAGGTCTCTGCACACAGCGGGCGGGGCGCGGCGGGGCGGGACGCCGACGCGACGCTGAGCAGTTGTAATGTACTAGATATTATGAACGACGCCACACAGAGCGTCGCGTCGCGTCGCGTCGAGCCGGACGGCTCTGTGTGGCGTCGTACGTAATATCTAGTACATTACAACTGCTCAGCGTCGCGTCGGCGCCCCGCCACGCCCCGTCCCGCCGCGCCGCGCCCGCTGTGTGCAGACACCTTTAAGGTTTTGAATACGAGGCTTTAGTTACTTTGTATAAGTATGTGTTCTTGTCTATTTTTCATGTATTGTGCGTCTTGTTTGTGAAGAATAAACAATTTTTCTTTCTTTCTTTCTAAATATAGCGACACACCTGCCGAAATTACGTCGTCGTAACTCGGCTAAGAGTGAAATCACAGTTAAATGCATAGATCTGTCAGCATGTTTCTGTATGCTTATCTCTTTCTGGCACTTATAAGAGTCGTCATTCAGTAAAGCGAGAAGTCCGTTCGCAAGCTTCCGCACTCATTTGCATTGAAAGCACGTTAACATGCTGATGGACTATGTCCCTAAGTGACGAACAGATATAGAAATACAGAAACATTCTGATCCGTGCGTGTATATGTAAAGCTACGTCCGCACAGACAAGCGGCTTGCTTAGCGACTATACCCAAAGTCTCTAATTCAGATAATTTATGTAAACAAAGTAATGTCAAGAAATGTCACTGTCAAAATGACAGGACAGTGGTGCAAAACATAATATCATATTTCTTTTTTTGTGAATAGTCATCGCTAAAATTAAAGTGAATTATTATAAGAACTATGCAAACAAAATACCGTTGCCAAACAATGTTTTGTGTAGTATGTTGGAGTCAGGGCCAGATGATCGTCATAATCAGCCCTTTTAAGTCCAGTGCTAAACGTAGGCCTCCCAAAATCGATTTCCACTCGAAACAGTTTACAGCCGTTTTCATCCAAAATGTAGCTAGATATGCTACTTACAACATGAATCTATGAATGAGAGTTGTAATATTAGTTTAGTTGAAGATGTAATTTTTTTTTAATGTTTGTATCTCCTGCATTGTTACCAGTATCATAAAATATTTTATACCAGAAAATCTCCTTTTTTTTAATAACTTTGTTTAAAACCGAAAATACCCATAAACCGGTATGATTATTTTTTTGATTACTATTTCTTAAAATCAGTTCTTAAAAGAAAATGAAACCTCTTTTTTCGCCACTTTATGTAAGTTACCATTACGAAGATATTTTTTTGATATGTTATCCCCATTGTTTACATAAATTATCTGAATTTGAGACTTTGGGTATAGAGCCTAGTGGCTTGCGCTCTGGCTACTTGCTAGGATACACGGTGGCCGCACTGCAGGTGGTTTGCATGGTGGGTCGCTAAGTGGCTTGCTTGTCGGGTCGGGACGTTGACGAGATGTCACTTTCAAAAATAGCTCTAAAACTGCTACTTACAGAAAATTCACATTTAAAATATACCATTTCACGGACTTATCAATCATGTTGGGTTCATGACATACGTTGACGAGATGTCACTTTCAAACATAGCTCTAAAACTGCTACTTACAGAAAATTCACATTTAAAATATACCATTTCATGGACTTATCAATCATGTTGGGTTCATGACATAAATAAGTCACGGTCAAGTCATGGGGAGTTATAATGTTCTGTATAAACAATTGCGTAATTTTGACGACAAATTTTATGAATATTTGCGTATGACAAGAGAAACATTTGGTCGACTTATCAGTAAAGTTAAAGGAAAATTAACTCATTTGGATACTCATTTTAGTAAAAAAAATCTTCTAAAATGCCTCGCGCCTCGTTACAAGAAACTAATACGTTTCTTTACTTCGATACACGCTAAGCGTCTAGCTAGGCGCCAAACGCGCAGTGCGGCCGGTTGCGAACATTCTAGAACGTTCGTTTTACTAAGCTACTCGCTAGATGACTCGCTAGGCTCTAAGCGCTAAGCAAGCCGCCTGCCTATGCGGACGTAGCCTTACTCCACCCTTTAGGCGCGCTTTGACGTATTCAGTAGCGAATCACACCCGACGTCGAAATTTTGCGTTGGTGTGGTTGAGCCCCGTTACCCTGAGTCCTTCACCATATGGGTGATTCTTGAAACATTGTCCTTCACTAAACGAGATATCTTTACAAAGAGGAGTGTTTGAGTGACCATTTTTAATATCAGAAAAGTGCATGATTTCTCTGCATTTTTCTGGTACAAAACACGGCAGCTGAGCTCCAGGGTAAAAGCTGCCATATAAATAATTCAATACAAAAACTTACGTCTAAACAGTGTCTTATTCTGCAAATGCTTCTGGAACTGGTCCTCGGTGTGCAGCACTTGCTTCTTGAAGTTGATCGCGTTCCGCAGCTGGGTGATGCAGACCTCGCATATGCCGCCATCTTGTCCTTGATCCGACGCATTCAACTGGTGGCAAAAATAAAGGTTGTAATCTGACTAAAACTGTGATGTATTAGACTCCATTGTACTTTATGGACCGCGGGTGAGAAGCTTAAATTTTTTTAAGAACGCTTTTGCAAAATTTCGACCTTGACTTTTAGGGTGTTGACCTTGACCTTGAAGATATCATTGACCCCATTATGGCGCAAGCGTTGCGCTTCCATTATGCGCAGGGTACGCGCCAGCCCCAACAGCATCCTGAAAAATCCATAGCCGATAGGTGGGACAGCCCAATACTGGGACATTGGATACGCCTACACTACATGCCAGTGTCGTAGTAATTAGTAGTTTGTTGTTTTTCTGGTGGATGTGAGTACTAACACTAGTTTCTAAGTTGTGTGTATACTAACCAAGTGGACTATACTTATGGGTCTGCATTAAAAGTATTTTTTTTATTATTAATGCTTGGAAACCAATACTTCCACGTGAACTTCCCCACCCTGAATACTCCCACTATCCCACCAATCCCGGAACAAACTTGGCGATTTTTTTCTTGCCATCTATGCTTGCCATTTTGCTACATAATTTTGATGGATGAAGCGGAAGAGGAAGGCTAAAAAAGAGATGGATAGATTGTGTGAGGAATGACATGAAAAAGAAGGGAGTGAATGATAGGGTGACAGTTAACAGGGGAGAATGGAAGAAGAAAACGTGTGCTGACCACAAGTAACATGGAACAGGGGCAGGAATACAATGATGAATGGAACAATCTGAACAAGAGGAGGGAGTTAAATACTGTGTGATTGGAGAGGCCTATGACCAGTAGTGGACTTATCATCATTCTCATCTGCCCAGCGTTTTTCCATCTATGTCGACCGTTTCCATTCCAATAGTTTACATTGAGCGACTGCCTATCTGACCAGTTCAGATAGGCAGTTACTGGGCAACACGATACCCCTTGGTAAGACTGGTTGCTGGCGACTTCTAAAGACAGTGCGTAATGATGAGTAATGGAATGATCTGTAATCAGTGGTTTGGTAAAGGGAAGAGGGCTAGTTCTTGCATGAAGTTGTAGGTTTAAAACCTGGGAAGTACCTAGAGCTGTTTGTTTAGTTTATCACAGCAGAACTGTTCTTTTGTCAGCTATCATTATTTTTACTTTCATGAATTGTGTACTGTGAATAGGAGAAACAAAGGAATTAAGAAGAGTAGTTTTTGTGTGTAGGCAAATAATTGTTTTTTTTTAATGATGCCATGATGATGATGCCAACAGCCCAAAATTATTGATTTTACATTAATTAAGCTTTACTGTAAGTTAAAGTATTAGACTTAGAGAAATGGTGGGGAAGTGGATACAGATTGCAGAGTGCATCAATGGTATGGGCGGGTCACCGGACTCCCGAGAAAAATTTCTACAGGAATGTTGAACTGATCAGCAGCACAACTTTTTTTTTGTCGTTGTTGATCGTTTGCCGTACGCAAACGTAGCCGTTCATGGAGATAAGCTTGAGCTGCAACCAACCAGCCTAATCGAATTGGTTGGCGGCGGCGGCGGCAGTAGTGGCTGCCAATATGGCCACACTCGAGCAAATAATAAAAACAGTTTACAGCCCATAAATGGAGTTATTTACAAAATTGAAAACACAAAAGATAATATGAATGTTTTTGATACACAATTTTGTATTTTTCAAAGTCTTACAAAAGCGTTTTACTTACAATTATGTCGAAACATTCTCTCAACATGTCGGCGTAGATCTCCTCTTCGCCCATCCAATGATACGTGCTTTTAATGTCTTTAAATGCACCTTCTGATGCACAACACCGACACATACCGGGATTCATTGAAGACTCCATCATTTTTAAAGATAATTTTCTTACATTTACACTTAAAAACCTTAAATTTAATTGGAAAAATGCTAGAGGACGCTACAACTTCGAAGCTCCGCCATTTTCTGGTAGCTTTTTTTTTTCATAATCCATTTTGTTTGGAAATGAGATGTAGGCAAAGGTTGCTGCAAAACAGCCAGACAAGATCCTAAGTTTTGAAAATATTAAAAAAAAAACTGGTTTGAGATTTCACAGAAATCCTAAAACATTATCAATAATGCAGAATGTTATCAAATATTTTCTAGTGAAAAGAGAATTAGCATAAGTTTAGTGGAAAAAATGTAAATGGCCTGTGGTTCGTAGCCAGAAAAAAAAGGTGACTGCTGTCATTTTGCGTTCCAATATCCAGATTTTTCGTATAGTGTAGCATTAAAGAAGAAAGGTGGATAAATTTGTGCTGTGAAATGAGTAGGATAACACTTAAAACTATGTTTAATATTATTACATTTTAGTATCGGAAATTATTGTCATCAAGATAATAGCTCTTGGTTTGTGCTTTGTAGTTAATTTTTGAGAAAATTAATAGAAAATAGCTAATTAAAAGTCTTGTAAAGCGTAATTAACACCATGTCGCTCGGCATCGTTTGCCGCTGCTGCCTCGTGCGAGCTCCTGATAAAGACCTGAAGACTCAATATTCAATACTGGGCAAGTCAGAAGTTTACGCCGATATGTTAAAAGATTGCTTCGAAATTCAGGTAATTATTGCTTAAACACGACTTCTTCATAATGAAAATTACGATTAGCTAGATTTCCCTACTGATCTACGCCTTAAACTTTACTCAAATAAGTACAAAACTGCAGAGATGTTGTCTTTATTTTGGCAGTGATAGTGTTTGTTTGTGGATTGTATTATTGACCTAATTCATAGAACTAACTTATTCTAGCGGTGTGTATATTTAATAACAATAAAAAAATAACATTACACTTCTTATATCCAGTATCAAAATGTACCTTGTATGATTTTATAAAAAATAACATATTTTGTTATTGTGTAGCCTTACTGACTTTATCTGTGCTATCATGAACTTTAAAATTCAACATGTTTTCAGTTCTTTACTGACTAGCTGATGCCTATGTGTTATTCCGGCTATAATCTATCCCTGTACCAAATTTCAGCCAGATCCATTCCAGACGCCAATTTTTTTTCCGACACCTCCAACAAATATCATTCTATTTTAGCCAATGTATACAAAAACTTGACAAATTATATACTAAAATCTTTCTCGAGAACCACTCTATCCATTGGTGAAAACAGCATGAAAATCGGTGCAGTAATTTTTGAGTTTATCACAAACAGACAGACAGACAGACAAACGCGTCGGAGGCAGGCCTCCGTCACTCCATGTACTTGCGCGCTATAATTACCTACTGGCCGAGCGGTCTCAGGCCGTTTGCGGAGCAAATTCATTGTTGTTTTTGCAAGGGAAGCGCACGCACGTTGTTCAATTTTAATCGTTCCATTCGTTTGTACGCGTACCTACGATGGCGTACCTACGATGCCGAAAGTATTAGTTACATCTATAGGTAATGTTTAATTTATAACTAAATGTGAAAACGATGTAAAAATAGACAATAAAAAAGCGTCCAGAGTGTTAAGAGTTTGTATATCAGTATTCAAAGACTGAACTATAAAAAAGAAAAATTAGAACTGTCAGTGTCTTGTTGTAAAACAAAAAGTGCGTTTCTGGTGTCATGTGAAAAATATAATTGAACATTGTGTTTATAAATCGTGAAAAGTTAATGTAACCATAACTAGAGACGAACTAACACCTCGGACTCATCCACGCTCTGCTAAGCGTAAGTGTTAAATTACTTTAGGTTGAGGGCCCGCTCGCAAGATGGAAACATTCACAGGAAAAATTGGTCTACTAGAGGGCAAGTCGAACTGGGATACATGGAAATACAAAGCTAAATGTCTTCTACGCACCGTACCGAAGGCGCTAGAGATAGTTGAGGGCACGTTCCAGAAACCCACACCGCCAGCCGCCGGAGCTGTAGATGCCGCCGTCACCGCGTACAACACCGACGAAGCGATGTTTGTTAAAACTGACGCGAATGCCCTGCTTATTTTGACGACCAATATGCACGAAGAGACACTTAGGAAAGTCATGAGATTTACTGAAGCTCGAGAGGTATGGCTTGAATTACATAGACTATTTGATGTTACTAACGAAGATAAGGCATACAATCTGTGTATGAACTTTTTTGGTTTCAAAAAGGACCCCGCTGACGATATAGCCACACATATGTCGAAACTAAAGAACATTTGGACACAGCTGAATCAGGAACTCAAGAAAGACAACAGTCAGGAGCTACCAGAACTAATGCTTATTTGTAAAATCCTGGATACGCTTGACGAATCATTCTTTACGTTCAGAAGCAGTTGGTTATTACTCCCGAAAGCGAACAGAAACATCGACAGTCTTACTAGTCATTTATGCTCATTCGAAAGGGCACTGCTTGGTAATAACGTACTACAGCAGCAAGAAGCCTTGTTGACGAATTCCAGCACCTCTGCTACAGAGAAGAAGGACAAGAAAATGAAATGCAATTACTGCCAGGCTATAGGTCATCGAGTGAAAAACTGCCAGAAGTGGATCCGAGATGGCAAGCCTCCAAAGAGTAGCAATACAGCGCCTTCTACTTCTAACAATAAGACAGCTAACATGATCCTAATGTCCATAGAGAACACAGACGTTTTTCATATTGATAGAGACACCGAGAGCTGGTTTGTTGACAATGGTGCTACAAGCCATGAAGCCATGTCACCAATCGGGCTGATTTGTTCCAGAATTTTGAGCGTTTTGATGAGTTTCGTACGGTAACAACTGCCAATGGAAACACGATCCATGCTAAAGGTAAAGGTTCCGTAATACTCGAAGCAACCGTGAAAGGGAAACAACTACGTGTTACCCTGACAGACGTCTGGTACGTCCCAGCCATAAATAAGAATTTATTTTCAGTTCTCGCACTTCACGACAAAATTCCGAAAAGCACGTTCACATCGTCGACGAAAGAATGCACCGTCTTTGTCAATGGAACAGCAAGCTTAATAGGAAAACGTCAACACCGAGGTGGTTTATACAGACTTGACGTTATAAATATACCACCTACGTCTATGAACATTCCCGAAGTCTATGCAACAACTGAAACGATGCAACTCTATCATGAGAGGCTTGCGCATCAAAACAAGAGGCATGTAAAAGCAACCATTAAACACGTATTGGGACTAGATCTTCCTCTTGATAAGGATACATGCGAAGGCTGCATATACGGGAAAGCACATAGACTTAAATTCGGTACGAGGACTCGAGCTACCGCACCAGGAGAACTTGTACATACAGATGTTTGTGGCCTATTTCAACCGAGTTACGGAAAGTATCAGTACTACGTTTTGTTCAAAGATGACTACACAGGTTATCGTATGGTATATTTTTTACGACGCAAGTCTGAGGTTAAGGATAAACTCGCTTTAATGCTCGCTCAGGCAAAAACAGCTGGACATACCATAAAGTGCCTACTTAGCGACAACGGTGGTGAATTTGATAACAAGTCCATTCTAAGTATACTTGACTCAAATGGAATCCAACAAAGACTCGTCACACCGTACACCCCGGAACAAAATGGAGTAAGTGAACGAGAAAATAGAACGTTGGTTGAAACTGCAAGATCTATGATGTATGCACACGAAGTAATGCCTCAAGAACTGTGGGCAGAACTTATAAATACTGCAGCATACATCCTGAACAGAACGGGTCCTACTAGCATAAACAATAAGTCTCCGTACGAACTTTGGTGTGGAAAGAAGCCTATAATAAAACATCTTCGAATTATAGGATGCCCAGCTTACGCCCACATTCCAAAGCAAAAGCGGAAGAAATTTGATAAGAAAGCTATCAAAGGCAGACTAGTCGGATATGACGAAGATTGCTACCGAATTTGGATAACGGACGGAAAGAAAAACAGGTTAGTCCGTTCACGAAATGTTATCTTTAACGAAAAACCACTTCCCATCAACGAACATGAAGAAACCGTCTCTAGTTCGAGGGAGTATTCCTTTAAGCTGCCGATTATTACCACGAAGGACAGTGAGGAACCGGTTCCGTTAGAAATTCAACACGAGGGAGACCATGTTATGGGAGAACCTATAGCCTCCGTTGATCAAGAACAAAGTCTCGAGGGAGAGAACCTGGAAGACGTCCAAGTTGAAGACTTTGTCCATGAACATAACTTACAAGATCACGATGATCAGAACTCTGAAGAATTTCATGACGCTGTAGAAGAGTCACTGCCGCGATACAATCTCCGTGACCGTAATCAAATTCGACGTCCAAAAAGATTTGACGACTATGTGTGTGTCACAGAAGCTTATCCGTCAAACTTCGCGGATGCAATTAAGCGAGACGATTGTACAGAGTGGCAACAGGCTATGAATAGTGAATTGAAATCTCTAAACGACCACAATGTTTGGACACCCTGCAATTTGCCTAAAGGAAAGAAAGCTCTTCCCTGCAAATGGGTTCTACGAATTAAACGGAATCCAGATGGCACTGTCGACAAGTATAAAGCTCGTCTTGTCGTCAAAGGTTACAAGCTAAGAAAGGGACAGGATTATGATCAGACGTTTAGTCCTGTTGCCCGCCTTGCAACGATCAGAGCTCTATTGAGCGTCAGCGCACAGGAAAACCTTCACCTAGTGCAGTTTGATGTTTGTACTGCGTTCCTCAATGGAACCCTGAAGGAGGAAATTTATGTACAACAACCTGAAGGTTATGCAGATGGTACAGCTAATGTTTGGAAGCTCAATCGAAGCCTGTATGGATTGAAACAAGCTCCAAGGTGCTGGAATGCATGTTTCCAAGAAATACTATTAGACATGGACTTCAAGCAGTGTGAAGCTGACTGTTGTCTATACACCAAGCAGGTGGATGGCAAGAAGCTACTTATTACTTTATATGTCGATGATGGATTGGTAGCTGCCACGGATGAAGACCTTGCTAATTATTTTTTGAATGATCTTAAAGAAAGACTACGGATTACAACGAAACCTGCGTCTCATTACCTAGGTCTTCAATTAATCAGAAAAGAGGATGGCTCTGTTTTCATCAATCAGCAAGCCTACGCAAAAAGAATTTTGGACCGTTTCGGGATGGCTAACTGTAACCCTGTTACTACACCTATAGAGAAGGAACCTTCACAATCAGGGAAAGCTGAAGCTACAGAAGTGGAAAACTTTCCATACCGTGAAGCTGTTGGTGCTCTCGCATATCTCATGGTCGGAACACGTCCGGACATTGCCTATGCTGTTGGAGTTGCATCTCGAAAACTGGAATCACCGTCCAAAGAAGATTGGCTCCAAGTAAAACGGATTATGCGCTACATCAAGGGCACAAGCTCTTATGGAATTGAGTATAAAGCGCATCATTTACCTGGCGTGCTAGAAGGTTTTAGCGATGCAGATCATGGTGGAGATCGAGATACCGGACGATCTACTACAGGAGTGGTCTGTCGTTATTCTGGTGGAATAATTTCATGGCTGAGTCAGCGACAAGTCTCGGTCGCTATATCTACGACTGAAGCTGAGCTTGTAGCAGCTAGTGAAGCAGCTAGAGAACTTGTTTGGCTAACGAGAATTCTGCAGGACCTTACTAAGCTTACGCATACACCGACACTCAGTGTGGACAATGAAGCAGCAGTTCGACTTGCCCACAATCCGGAGTTTCACAAGCGGACTAAGCACATCCGCATTCGTCACTTTTATGTCAGAGAACTAGTGGCTGAAGGTGCTATTGCAGTTACAAGAATTAGTACAGCGAATCAAGTTGCTGACATTCTCACAAAAGCACTGCCACGTCCGAACTTCACATCTCTTTGTCATGCAATGGGTCTTATAGTTAGATCTATTGAATAAGGGAAAGTGTTAAGAGTTTGTATATCAGTATTCAAAGACTGAACTATAAAAAAGAAAAATTAGAACTGTCAGTGTCTTGTTGTAAAACAAAAAGTGCGTTTCTGGTGTCATGTGAAAAATATAATTGAACATTGTGTTTATAAATCGTGAAAAGTTAATGTAACCATAACTAGAGACGAACTAACACCTCGGACTCATCCACGCTCTGCTAAGCGTAAGTGTTAAACTACATTACAGAGTAGGTACAACAAATAAAAACAAAATAAAATAATTAAAATAACCCGTGGCAGCTAAGAGATGACCAGTCACAACTGACGGCGCCCGTTCACGAACATGACGCATGGATTAGCACCATTCAGCTCAACCATTTTGAAGTACCCTGCAGTACGTCTGGTATTCCGGTAATAAAAGGGCGATGGTGGGATCAGGTCGCAGACACTCCGAAGTACAGTCTTTCGAAGAACGACAGGCAAGCAACATTACCCCGATGACTGTGAAACCCAGACACCAACACAGTTTTCTCCTCGAAAAGCTGAAAACAAATGGCTACTATTAAATCTACGGTGCCCCCTTACGCATACCTCCTGCCTCCTTTATCCCAATTTTTTTGGGGTTGGTGCATGTCTTCTTATACCATACATTTCTATTAGCGGTCATGTCAGTAGTCACACCGTTTAACCGCCTCTTTGGTCTAGTGGAAACCACCTGTCCAGGTCCAGGTATGGACCTCTGGGTCCATACCTGGACCCAAAGGTGTGACTACATGGTCATGGATAATGTCTGAACTTTAAAAGAGACTTTGACCTCTGAGTTTGTTTCGCCATTTCTTCTCAGGAGTAGAGGAGGGGCAAATAGTAAATGTCGACTCCATCTAGTATATTTTTTAATTATATATATATATATTTTTTTAATATTTCGTGTAAAAGTAATAGGAGGAAAGGAGGAGCTCGTGGCTAAGTAATAACAGCCGCACGGGTCGATTCGTCAGGTTAAGCTACGCTTGCCGGGGTTGGTCAGTGGATGGGTGACCATCTTTACATACCGAGACTCCCCTGTGCCTCGGAAAGCACGTTAAGCCGTTGGTCCCGGCTGTCATTCGTGGATCTTTGACAGTCGTTACGGGTCGTCAGAAGCCCAAAAGTCTGACAGCCAGTCTTACCAAGGGGTATCGTGTTACCCAGTTACTGGGTTGTGGAAGTCAGATAGGCAGTCGCTCCAGCAAAATACTGGTATTCAGCTGCATAGTTGGGAAAAAGCTAGGCAGATTGATTTCGTGTAAAAGTGATTCCGATATCCTGTTTACAGGATTAACGAATTCATTTAATTTCAAAGCCAGGAACTAATAATTCTTCCGTACATGTTGCAGATACCTCTGGACCCTTGTGACAGTGATGGCGGTATTTGTGAAGTCTGCATCACAAGACTAAGGGATGCGTCCAACTTTAAGGAACAAGTACAACAGTGTCAGAAGGAGTTTATGTCTAAACTTAACGCTTATACTGTTAAAGGTACGAATTACATGTTTTTTTTTTTGTAGTAATAATAAAAGGCAAGGGCTGAGTCTCCACACAATGGGTGCCTGAAGTTTGTCTGCACCGCCAAGGCTGTCCCAGAAAGTGGTGGGACCTGGATGAGGGCTGGTTAGAGGTGGCGCGGGAATCTTAGGTGTATATAGAGAGGGGGGGAGCGTGCCCAGCCCAGATTGGTCTGGTGCCCACCCCTGAATATTTGGTTACCGATTAAACCACTTAAATAAGTTCACACAAAAACAAGTTCATTCAAATAAATAATCTGCAGCCGAGAAATAAAGTAGTTGTAGTAGATAATGGTGCCGATTCCCTTGTTCACAAACTAAACTAAATTTAAGTTCAGTTCATCTTTTTCTTTCTATTTCATTAAGAAAAGGACAGAAGATACATTTTTGTTTAGTCCTGTCAAATTAATCAGCGCCTATAACTACTCCATACAAGTTTAGACGTGATTAAAAACTTGCCGTTAAAATTACGTCAATTTACGTCAAGCGCAAGACTAAACTAAAACTTATCTTCTGTCCTTTTCTTAATGAAATAGAAAGAAAAAGATGCACTGAATTTAAATTTAGTTTCGTTTGTGAACAAGGGAATCGGCACCATTATCTAGACATTATTCTGTATCTGGTACGTCAAGGATTGCCTTTAAGAGCCCATTGTGCAAATGCTGAATCAAAAAATAGAGGTTCTTTTTAGAAATGATCAACTGTTCGCTAAATACGATTAAAAAAATGTAACATGTGTTACAAATGTTTTTTGAAATGATATTGGTCATCGACTAGGCTTCATCGGGGTACGGAGAAGGAAGGGATTCCTTCTCCGAAAATTGTTTGTCCGAAATCATTATCCATAAAACATTTGCTATAAACTTCAGTAACCATAATGTTCAAAAATACGAAATTTTGATTTACAATCTTTACTTCTAAAACTATTCTGCCACTGAATTATAACTTTTATTGAAAACGGTTTTATGTCTTTTGTACATTATTGATTGTAATATTTATGACGAACGGATTTAGGACATATTATATTTAGGGATTTCAATTTTATATTATGTGATATTAAGTTCGGGTAAGTTATCATTTGGACAAAAGATGAATAGGACAAAAAAAGGTTATGACACTTTAAATTATGGATGAAAAAGTTAGGTGATACAATAGAGAACCCTTCATCGGCCATCGCATCTCAGGGCCCTGGAAAATAGCGATAGATACGCCAATGCGCGGGTTAAGAAATCGTGGATAGACTTCGCCAAGGCCTTTGCCTAGCGGTGGGACAGAATAGGCTAGGTAAAAAAAAAAAGAAAGACATTACATAAAATACGCACCTTGGACGTGAACTTGTTGACATCAGCCCAGTATTTTTATCTCGAAGCGACGCGCGTTTAACTTGTGGTAACTCAATTGTACTAACACGTGAAAGTGTGTGTAAGCTCAGGAGCTCTCGGTACCGTCCGAAACAATGGCGAAGTCGGAAGTATATGTGTGTTACGTGCTGACGCTACTCGTCTTCACGCACATGTTCACAGCTATCTGCCAGTGAAAGCCCAGTCAAAATCGGAATAGCTGTTTCGGAGATTACCCGGAACAAACAGACAGTACCGTATATACTTTCACATGCATTTAGTAAAAAACTGTTATTTGGACATTACAAACAGACACTTCAATTTTATTTATTTGTATGTATTGATTTCTCTTTTTGCCTTTCAGATGAATCGGGTCCAAAGGTGAAGGAAGAATTTCTAGATTTGGATGACGACAATGGTATATATTTTCTAGGTAAGCATCACGCCCTTATTCCCCAAGGGGTACGCAGAGAAGTATATTACCTAGCCAGTTACCGGCGTGTTCCATTTTGGTGTCTTTTTACGGTTCCGAAGCCAAATGGCAATATTGGCGGCATCTCCAACGCCACATGCGAATTACGCATCAAAGACCTGACGTCACAAATCCTGCATCGCGCAATCAGAGTTTACCGCGCGACTAGGATATATACAACATGAGTATGAGTGAACTTTACACACTGTTCCTCATTAGACATGCGCAAAACAGTGCGTTTAAAAGTGATGTAATATGACATTACATTTCATACCGAAGAATGTTGCGCCACACGGTGGTTTCATGTCACGCGCGGCGTTGCGGCGTACCAAGCATTACTGTGATAAATAAAGTGCGAGAGATAAAGATGCGATAGTCATCACAGTCATGATTTAAAACAAGTAACTACTAGGCAGTCCGCAGTGTCAATAAAACATAAACCTTATTACTTTAGTCATACGGTTCTCAATAATAGTTCACCTATTTCCTCCTTCTCACTTGCACACATGGCGAAAATTACCGAGATAATACGAAAACCGACACCGAATGATCGAACCGAACAGCGCGCCGCTGTGTCCGTCATCACGTCATGTTTGAGTGTCATGCGCAATGCTTAATTTGGTCGAGTCATAGGTAATGCAACAATCGCATTACTTACATTAGTCTATTTAGAAAGAAAAAGAAAGAAAAAACGTTTATTTGCGGTAAACATGACGCAAAAAAAAGAACACAACACAAAAAAAAAAATTAGTTTGGGGTAAATTTGCGTCACATCCACGCAAAACGGCCATCGCTCAGCATAATGCTGCGACCCTATGCGAGACAGAGCCCCAGCGCTGGTTTTCAGCGACAGCCGGCGTTGACGTGATGACGTCGACCAGTGCCCGGTGCAGCATACAATGAGATAAAAAACAACATAAATACACAATACATAATTATTACTAATAGTTTTTATAAAAAATAATATTTTAACAATAAAAAAATGGCAACATTCCATTCCGTCGGCAGCGGCGTACGCGCCGCCGTCTAAAGTTATCTCTATATAACTATATGTCTCTATATTTCTCTATAGCAATCAATTTTCAGGGTTTTGTTTTGTTTTTCTAGATTTTTATATTTTTTAATCCCCTAGTGGAATATGCAGGGTTATTGGTAAAACACTAAAAACCTCTCAGTAACATCTTATACAACAACTTTTATCCTATGACTTATAATAATTGATCAGGGCCTCAAATTTGCTATTACAATAGTGTCAGAATGGTCTCGCCATTGTGAGTATTTGACAGTGTTTGTATGGCAAATCTGTCAAAAACTCACAATGAAGAGACCATTGCAACGTTTGTACATTAGTAGACTTGGCCCCCAGATTTTAATTCATCAGACTTTCAAACAACAATAAATAGTTATTTATGCAACTGTTGTATAATATGGGGTATTAAAACACGAATGTGTTATTATTAACATAAGCGGGATATTTACCATGTTTATTCATTGTTATGAGCAACAGCGCCGAAATATCGGGAACTCATAACGAATGTGTTTTACAGAATCCTCCACTATTAGGGTAAAGCCAGACGAGCGTAATTTTTTGAGTTGTGAGTCGCGTAATTTCTGCTCGGCAGAAATTCTGTTGGGATTGGGTTGGCGTTTATTTGCAAATCCAGATATATTTCAAAATTACTCCATATGCCATTATATGTTTTTCAAGAATCATTACATCTCGTAAAACCTTTTATTACTAAATCAGACACAAATATGAGACTAGCCATCAGTGCAGAGGAAAGACTAATAATAACACTCAAGTAAGTTTCTAACGTGTTTTTATTCCCTCGAGTCGCCCCCCTCTCGCCGCGAACTCAATTCGGTCCGAATAATGCGTGTGAGTCGGCAGATAACTCATTTTGCGTCGCCGTGTGAATCAAATAGGACTTTTGTATGAAACCGAATGCAGCAGAATTTCGGCGACCGAAATTCTGTGACTCACGACTCATAAAATTACGTTCGTTTGGCCTCATACTTACAGAATCCTCAACTATGCGTGGTATTTTTTTTAAATTTCAATAATTTCTTCTCTTACAGAATTGAAAGAAGAAAATATGTCAGATGATTTCGACGACTTTAAAGACGAGGATGATAACAAGAAACTAGCTGAAATGCTCGGCTTTAATGACGTCACAATCAAGAAGAGATCCGATAAACGTCGGAGCAAGAAACGGTTGCTTCTTGAAAATAGCGGGAAAGGTATGTTTTGGTCATTGTTGCGTACAGCACGCAGGTACGTGATGAGTCGGGTAGAAAAACGAACTGCGCGTCGTACGATGGATGAAGGCGAACTGCTGGCTGTACACTAAACGAGCGAGCGGGCTATATGGTTTTGCCAAGCAAATGTGAACCCTACATTTTGATGGGTTCCGTATATAAACGTAACTTACGGGCGCATCGGCAGAGCCTCAATGCTTATCTACACTAATCTACACTAATATTATAAAGAGGAAAGATTTGTACCTATTTTTGTATGTTTGTAATGAATAGGCTCAAAAAGTACTGGGCCGATTTAAAAAATTCTTTCACCAATAGAATGCTACATTCTTCCAATTTGACATAGGCTACATTTCATTTTGAAAAAAATTAGGGATCCTTGGTAAAATTTGAACAATGTAACCGAAGGTGTAGAAAAATGAGTCTTAAAATGATAAAATTGTCTACCCCGTGCGAAGCCGGGACGGGCTGCTAGTTTATTATACAAAGCACAAAAGTATGAAACTCAATTAAAAATGTTTTCTATGCGTAACAGTCATGTTGAGGAGATTAATTGAAAGGCATACATTTATTCAGAGAGCAGTGTTGGCCCAGTGGGGCTGCGACTCACGAGTTCTAGGAAGTAGGTTCGAACTCAGATAGGACCAATTGAAGTACTACGTAAGCAGCATTTTATTAATTTTGGACCCCCACCTCGGGACCTTGTCAGCAAAAGTAAGCAAAGCTCATACCTTATGTGCCCAGCCCTGGGCTGCGACAATCGCACCCTCCATGTCGCCATGAGATCCCGCCGGCGCTCTGTCCGCTGGGCCGTGAATTCTCGCGGCAGCGGAGTTACCTACTCGCGCCGCTCCCATAAGTACGTGAGGGTTTTGCTTCCAGATCCCAGATGGTGTATGGTGATTACGTCAGCAATTTTTTTATTTTTTTTCAGATTTATCTGCATTTAGTTGATTTTGATTTGAACAAAGATGGCAACCCCATGTTCAGGGATTCCCCAAAATAATTGATATTGCTTACTCGCCCTCACGGGGTTTTTATGGTTAGAAAGAACTGAAGTAGGGAAATTACTTAAATGGGCATTCAATTACTTTATCTATACTATCTATACTAATATTATAAATGTGAAGGTAACTCTGTCTGTCTGTCTGTATGTTACGTTTTCACGCCAAAACCGCTGAACCGATCGTCATGAAATTTAGCAGAGATATAGCCTGGGATACGGAGGAGGAGGAGCTCGTGGCTAAGTAATAACAGCCGCACGGGTCGATCCGTCAGGTTAAGCTACGCTTGCCGGGGTTGGTCAGTGGATGGGTGACCATCTTTACATACCGAGACTCCTCCGTGCCTCGGAAAGCACGTTAAGCCGTTGGTCCCGGCTGTCATTCGTGGATCTTTGACAGTCGTTAAGGGTCGTCAGAAGCCCAAAAAGTCTGACAACCAGTCTTACCAAGGGGTATCGTGTTACCCAGTTACTGGGTTGTGGAGGTCAGATAGGCAGTCGCTCCATGTAAAATACTGGTATTCAGCTGCATCCGGTTAGACTGGAAGCCGACCCCAACATAGTTGGGAAAAGGCTAGGCAGATATATATAGCCTGGGATACGGAGAAGGACACAGGCTACTTTTTTTCGCGATAACCGACATCGCCGCGGGCAAAAGCTAGTAGTCTATAAATTCTTTATTTCTAGGCTCATGAATATCAATAAAGAAACCTGAACAGATTAGAAACAATGTTTACGTAAGTATAGGAGGGAGGGGGGGGGGGTATGAGCTTTGCTTACTTTTTTGACAAGGCGGAGGTGGGGGTTCAATTGACGCTGACGTAATACTAAATGACCCTCAAAGTCAAAACATTTATTTCAACTTCTACTATGTGATATAATGGGGGTCATGGAGTTCTTCTGCTTAGTTTGGACTCCAGATCTCCCACAAATAACCTGTCAACTTAAGGGCCTATACTACCTCAAATGGCTTAGCATGATCCTCCGTTTTGTCGAAAATACTGCAGCATTAAATTTGAAATAAATATATGGTAAAGTTGAGGATTAATGTTAAGTACTATGTTAGCCGAAAACACGATTCCATAAAATTTTCTCGACAGAAAAAAAATCCAAAGTTACCTCCAAATCGAACAATAACCCGCTGGTATTCAAAAAATACTTCAAATTAGATAATGAAACTTTGCATATTAACTGAACTAACTATAAAGCAGGTCGTATGTTATTTACTTTTTTTAAATGACCATTATTTTCACCGTAAAACGAAGTTACCTAAACTATCGGCGCATTGGAGTTTTTCCCTGCCGCCCTGTCTCGCTTGCTCGCGTGACCGTTAGCAATAGTGTGCGAGCGAGATACAGAGTGAAGTAGCGCTGAGGTAGTATAGACTCTTAATATGTATAACTATTATAAGAATGTAATTTGTGAAGTTAAATAAACATATTTTTTTTAATAAATGGCACTATTGAACGTCAAAATTTACACGGAAATAAAATTGATTCAATTGATCCAAAAGGTAGTTTCGCATGGAGAAGAATGGGCAAGAAACTCCACCGTTAATCTTTTAAACTGTTTTACAATACTCTATATACCTACGTGTAAAAATCAAACTCATACTCAAATCATTTATTTCAATTAAACCATTAACAGGCACTTTTGAATTGTCAAGGAGTCAGGCAGTAAGAAAAATGAAGCTACATGCCCATTCCAAAGCGTAGTAGATACCTATGGAGAAGAACGGGCAAGAAACTCCATGGACACTCTTTTAAATTAAATTGTTACAAAAATATTAGTTACATCTATAATGTTGAATTTATAACTAAATGTGAGAACGATTTAAAAATAAAAACTTACAAGTTAAAAGCGTCCAGAGTAGGTACAACGAATAGAAAAAAAATAAAAAATAATAATAAGCCGTGGCAGCTAAGAGATGACCAGTCCCAACTGACGGCGCCCGTTCACGAACATGACGCATGGATTAACACCATTCAGCTCAACAATTTTGAAGGGAGCTAAATGATCCAACACACACGCCACCATCAGCGAGACATCTTAGTGAGCATAATTATTAGTGAGCTTATTTTTGACACTCACATTAATAATATTGTCAACAAAGCGTCGAAAGCACTAGGTTTTATTTGCAGGGTTTCGTCTGATTTTAGAAGTATAAAGACTCTTAAGATATTATATTGCTCCTTGGTTCGTAGTCACCTCGAGTATGCCTCTCAAGTCTGGAACCCCAACTATAATACTTATATCGATCGTTTAGAGGGCATACAAAAAAAAATCCTAAGGTACATTCAATTTCGTTCTAAAACATACGTATCAAATTACAACTTGCGGTGTAAAAAATGTCATATTCTTCCACTTTATGAAAGAAGAAAAATTTCTGATTTAGCATTTTTAGTTAAAATTGCAAATGGATCCAAGGACATCCCTGAGCTGCTGAGCAAAATTGGGCTGCGTGTATGTTCTTCATGCGTAAGCCTCGTTTGTTGCACGTACCAATAACAAGAATAACCTATAGACAAAATTCCTACATGATTAGGGCGAGCCGCATGTTTAATGAAACCTGTCAGGAAGTTGACATAGATCTTTTTACTACCAATGTGCCTAAATTAAAGAAGGCTCTTTGCAATCACTTCTTTGACAAAATAACATAGCCCTTGCATTATATAATGAATATACAGAACGCGAAAGTAACACTGTGTGTTGCCTTGTACAAGTTAATTGTTAGTCTACGTGTGAAAACTTGTAATTGGCCATCATCATGTTAAAACTTTGTAACCATTGTGTCTGATTAGCTGTAAGTTTTCCAAAAATAATAAAATAAAATAACACACTCACAGCCGCCAGAGCACATTCAAGTCAATGAAAGACATATTAACCGGTTAATGGTAGCTCTATAGTACATAGTAGTCACACCTGTGCTATGCAATTATAAGTGACTAGCTTCTGCTCGCGACTTCGTCTGCGTAAAATTACGGCCCACAACCCACTCCGTCGCATCGCATCGCCCGTCCGCGCAATTACTTCGTTTTCGCTTAGCATTTTTTCCGACTTTTAGTCTTTTTGGTCGGCTCCGTAGGGGCCTAGCGAGATGGCCTATACTTATTTTGTTGCGGAGTTATTTTAAAATTATGATATCTCCTAAGATGTTGATTGAAATCAAGTGATGTCAAGGACAATTTTGTTGACATTTAAATACTTGTGATTAATAACATATTAATTGGATAAAGGAAAAATATTATGTTGGTAAAACTCCTTCGCAAATAATGCCTTAATTTCGAACAAATTTGATTACCATAAAAAAAAGGTTATAGTGAGTCAATCTTAAAAGATAGACATATGCTGTCGCGGACTTTTTTTTTAGAACTTGTAAAGAGGAACAATTCCATCATACATGATATTTGCGTAACTTTAACCGTTTACGCAGCGCACGCAACGGAAGCTCTCAAAAAGGAATATTTTTCCCGATTTTGCAACATTTTTCATTTATGCTCCGCTCCTATTAGTCGTAGCGTGATATTATATAGCCTATAACCTTCCTCGATAAATGGACTATCCAACACAAAAATAATTTTTCAATTCCAACCAGTAGTTCCTGAGATTAGCGCGTTCAAACAAACAAATAAACAAACTCTTCAGCTTTATAATATTAGTATAGATTCCGATAATTTACAGACGATTATACGACTTCATTTCATTTCAGAATTAAAATCAAAAAGCCGCGGGATGAAGATTTCCCGCTTTCACGGTCTAACCCAACAAGTAATGATGAACAAGATCCTGAAACCCGTAAAGGTAAACAATCAATCTGACTAGCCTTCTCCCAACTATGTTGGGGTAAGTTTTCAGTCTATACGGATGGAAATCTCCTATATCACTTTCGTATATTTTGTATGAACCACCGAACACAACAGGCGGGCCGCAAAAAAATTAGGTATTGAACAAATGATGGAAATATTTTCTATTACTGAAAATGAACCACAAAAAAAAAAAATGCGCACTGGTTAAAAACTTTCCTGTATACTTCGCACGTATTTCGCACGAGGTGACGCGGCATGCCGCAGCAGGTCGCGGGATGTCTTCTAAGCGGCTAGTGTGCGCTGACCCCTGGCAGAAACCACTGCCATTCCATGTTTTTATTTTGCAAATAAAAACATGAAATTTCAATCGTCGAATCCGACACGGCTGGGCAGCGTTCGGGAAGCTACGCAATATTTTTTTTTTTTTTTTTTTAACTTTGCCCCACATTAGGAATTCCTCCTGTATCGTGGGTGCATTTACAAACATTTAAACTCAAATACACAAACAGCCAGAACCGGAACAAGTACTTGTTGGTCATAAAAATATTTGTTCCGTGCGGGAATCGAACCCGCGACACGCAACGCAGCAGTCAATCGCTTAAGAGGCTACCGAGCTCACAGTGGCGCCCTCATCGTTTGTTCGGTGATAACTTTTATTTTAGAATGAAAATGCAGAAATTAAACACGTTAAGTTGTGCTCCACAACACTATACGTTATTATTACTACAAACAGTAGTTTTAAATTGTTTTGTTTTATTGTAATCATTAAAACGGAGCTTAGTGGCCACTATTTTCCGTTTTAATGATTACAATATAACATAACATTTTTTTAATAAATATACCAATTGCTTATTTTCTGTATTTTCATTCTAAAATAAGAAAAATCACCGAAAAAACGATGAGGGCGCCACTGTGCGCACGGCGCAGTCTTAACCACTGCGCCAACCGTGTCGTCATATCTTCAATTCGCAATATCTTCTCGTCCCACGTACCGCAATGTCTCGAGACGAAAATCTTTGACCAGTGCGTGTTGCCAGTGATGACATATGGCACTGAAACGTGGTCGCTCACAATGGGCCTTATTAGAAGGCTAAAAGTCACCCAAAGAGCAATGGAGAGGACTATGCTTGGAGTTTCCCTACGTGATCGAATCAGAAATGAAGAGATCCGCAGGAGAACCAAGGTAACCGACATAGCTCGAAGAATTGCCAAACTTAAGTGGCAATGGGCAGGGCACATTGCGCGCAGAACAGATGGCCGTTGGGGCCGAAGGTTCTGGAGTGGCGACCGCGTACCGGAAGACGTAGCGTCGGAAGGCCTCCCACAAGGTGGACCGATGACCTTATGAAAGCCGCAGGAATCCGCTGGATGCGGGAAGCACAAAACCGGTCGAGGTGGCGGTGCTTGGGGGAGGCCTATGTCCAGCAGTGGACGTCTTTCGGCTGAAATGATGATTCTATTCTATTCCGTCCCGGTGTGCGTAGGCCTTTAGAGTTTTAAATAAACTTGTATTAATTGTTTTGTGAAGATATCCTCGGGCACCGGCAAGCGTCTTATCAGCGACGCTTCTAAAAACAGAGTTAACGTCGATATGCTGCTCAAATACTCCAATTGTACGCCCTTCGCGAACAAGACTATTGCAGGTAAGATCATGTACAGTGTGGAATTTTTATATAGGGCAGTATCACTGGCGCACTGGCGGCACGGCACTGCATGGGATTTTTATGCGACGAATCTAAATATACACCGTGGCATTTTAGTCGTCTTACCAAGACAGCCCACTTCATGTATCCAATGACTACTACCATTCATGTAAAAAAAAATATATAATAATATTAGTCCGAGCCTTGTGTTACAAGGGCGTCGCGGAATGGAGCGGCGACATCTTTTTCAGAGTTCATTCACCCTAACGCAAAAATGTGTTTCTTACTATTGCAACTTAAACTTAATCTAAATCTATTCTACGGCGCCCGTGTATCACAAGGCTCGGTTTGCACTCGTAACAGGGTGTTTTAAACTATGTCATGCGTCATAATTAATAAAAATAAAATAAAAAAACAAATGTAAAAAAAAATACATGAATGATTAGTAGTCATTGGATACATGAAGTGGGCTGTCTTTGTAAGACGACTAAAATGCCACGGTGTATAAAAACAAAGTCGGGTTAGTTACACAACTTATAACTCTGCTATATTTATTTATTTAATACTTCAAGCACATAAATGTACAGAGGCGAATATAATCTTTGTTGGTTTTGTCTCCGCCACATCGGGGAGAGAACGGAGGGAGGGTAGCGCGTGAGTCGAGAACCGAGCATCAGTGCAACTGTGTCATTTTTGTGCCGTTACTGAATCGCGTTTTCATCGCGACAGAAGCGCGACAGCATCGCGTTTGCATCGCGACTGAATCTAGGCCCGTGGGCGAGGGCACACAGCTAGCGACCGCTTCGCGACTGTATCGATGCGGACGCGCGACAGCATCGCTACAAAAAGTCGTCGTGGGCGATGGGCCATATATCAACTAGCCCCCCTCTGGGCCATCGGCTGGCGACGCCCTTGGTCATCTTACTCAAAATTCTGTCTCTTCGTTCTAGGAATCCTCTGCGCCTACTGCAAGACAACGTACCGCGACCTACCTCACCTCCGCACACACATACACGAAGAACATAGCAAGGACAACCTCATAGAAACCAAAAGAATGGACAAAAACAACCTCTCCATCAAAATGGACATCACAGACTTGCGGTGTAACATATGTAATACTAGCGCAGACACCATAACTAATTTAAAAAATCATTTGTCTATGGAACATGATATAAAGTTCTATCCGGATGTAAACGATTATGTCCTAGAATTTAAGTTAACTGACGGTGAAATTTTAAACTGTGCACTCTGCAACTCAACTTTTGAAACGTTTAAAATGTTGCTCCAACACATGAATGGACATTACAGGAATTATATTTGTGAAATATGCGATTTAGGATTCATAAACCAACATAAACTAAGAAATCATCAACGTACTCATGAAGTAGGGAATTTTAACTGTTCGTTCTGTGACAAAATGTTCAGTACTCGGGTTAGAAAGCTGTGCCATGAGAAGTATACTCATAACCCCAGTGCTAGATACACAACAAACTGTCCACACTGTGAGGAATCCTTCACCAGTTACTACAGAAGAAACCGCCACATGGCTCTAGAACACAACATGTCTGCAGCAACATACAAATGCAACATCTGCGACAAATCATTCATTCTAAAATCTAAATTAACGTCTCACATAAAAAAAGTCCACTTAATGGAACGGAACCATATCTGCCCGGAATGTGGACAGGGATTCTTTATAAAACAGTCTCTAGACGAGCATATGATAAAACATAATGGAGAAAGGGTCTTTAAATGTACAGTCTGCAGTAAAGCTTATGCAAGAAAAAAGACGTTAAGAGAACATATGAGGATCCATAATAATGATAGGAGATTCAAGTGTGGGGTGTGTGCGCTAGCGTTTGTGCAAAAGTGTAGTTTAAAAAGTCATATGCTCTCAAACCATGGCGTTACTTTGGCGGAGTATGAGAATGGAAGATCAAGAATTTGTAGTCCCTAATCTCGGGTCACCTACCTACTATACAGCTTATAATGTTCCCACTGATTGGACACAGGCCTCTGTGAGAGGACACCACGCGAGCTCAGCGCGGGTTGGTAGATGTCAGATGTCTTCGAGTTCTTGGTTGTAGGACAGGCCGGTATCCAACGTTTTGAGGGCAGTGGTTATGAAATAATTTACTCAAAGTAAAGCGCCAGTCAGGGCTCGAACCCAGTGCCGGATTAACTACGTAGCAAGAGTAGTAAATGCTACGGGCCCCGCGTATCCAAACCCGGAGATTGTTTTGTTTTATATAAACAATAATAATTATGCCGTGATGGAAGAAAACTGATAAAACTGACTTTAACCTCGAATAACTTTTGAAAAAATAAACTTACCCAAAAAATATAAGAGATCTTTTTTATAGAACGTTCAATTTGCTATAAAAACATGTATTACGCTAGGTGTTAAAGTGCTTGTAAGACCAGATATAAAATTCCAAAGTTTAAAATAAATTGTCGGGGCAATTTCATCTCTGGTTTTTTGTACTTATCAGAGCCCAACAGGGCCTATACTGCCGTACTAAGCTCAAAAGCGGTATCAAAAAAAAAAAAAAAAATATTGCATCGCATAGCTTATAGAAATACGCATCTAATGAACTAAGCCAAATAGCGGTATCTTATTTAAAATATAAAATAACCCTTAAAAAAGTATTCCCTATATCATTTCCACCCGACTGCCAAGGAAGGGTAACGGAGCGGAAACTCAATTCTTAATTCTATAAACACCTAGCGGGATGGCAGTATTTCTTGAAAAAATATAAATATCAATATAAAATATAATATATCAATTCCATTTAATAAGCAATATTAAATGGAATTGTAATTATCGAAACTACCTTTCCCTGAGATACCGCTTTTGCGTTTAGCACGGCAGTATAGTAATCTACTGTACTTTTAAAAACCAACAAAATTGTAACCTATAAGATGGCAAATAAACGTGGCTTGATTTTTTTTTTACCACTTTATACTTGAGAACCCATAGCAGATCAAGGGCCCCGCGCTTGCTTAATCCGACACTGCACGAACCTATTCCATTATTTGTTCAACACTTTTTTTTTTGGTCCTACTTGAAATCAGCAAAATATGGATACGATCTATTCGTAATAATAAAAGACGTGTGGCACTCGGGGACTGCCGCGGTAAAGCTATTGCATAGCATTTTGTATCAACTTATGCAATTATAATTACTTATTTATTTTATTTATGCAGTATTTCTTTTTCTTTGATATTATTTTTTTTTTTTTTTCGTTACGGAATTTCTGGATTCGGTCCCCGCGCTCAAGGCCCGCGATAGAAGCTATGCAATAGCTTAAAAACAAAATAAATAAGTGCTGAACGTCGTAAAAGTGTATAACTACGTAAACAAAGTCAAATACTATTCAAATATAAGCATAATAACAACTTTAAAATAGACGAAAGTGTTGAACCTAAAGTAATTTTAAATAAAAAAAGAGTGACAAACTGTTTTGACAGCGAAAAAATTCCATGTACATGAGTCATTTCCAACCGTCTAGTCAAGTTTAAAAATTGTTCAACTGGAATGGTATCAACTATTTGGCAAGCTTTAATTAAGTCGTTGTAGCCTTGCGGTGCAACAGGGGAACTGAATGTACTCATAATCGACTGGTCGAGAGTTCAAACCCCACATTCAACAATCACTTTTTGTGAAGATCATAATTTTATAAACTAATATTTTTAAGAATAAAATACGCAGTACACAGAAAAAAGAACTGCCAGAAATTATTAGATCACTAGAGGGTACTGGTGTAGTAAAACCGTCGGAGTGGGGAGCGTGAGGTTTTTTCGTTACGTAATTTCTGGATTCGGTCCCCGCGCTCAAGGCCCGCGATAGAAGCTATGCAATAGCTTAAAAATGACTTAGCTCAGAGACTTCGTACTAGAAAGCTGTAATTTGGTATGGGTATACATATTAATCACGCCGCCAAAGTGGTAAAATAAAATCTTGAAAAATAAATTTATTTAGGGTACCTCCCGTACACTTAAAGTTGGGATGATATTTTTTTTTTTCTCGTCTATCTCATTGTGTGAGGTATCTTTAGCCGTTCAAAAATATTGCGGGTTTGTAAAAACCATTTTTCCATTCAGGGATCCGTTTGCGTAATATTAAGCTTTGAAGTGCTAACTATCCCATTGTGTGGGGTATCTTTGGCCGTTCAAAAATATTGCGGGTTTGTGAAAACCATTTTTCCATTCAGGGATCCGTTTGCGTAATATTAAGCTTTGAATTGCAATTTTTTGTTAGAGTCAAGTGTCTCCCCCCTGCCAGCTAAATGGTTGTGTATTTAGATACGTGAAAAAATTCAGTCAAGTGTCTCCCCCCTGCCAGCTAAATGGTTGTATTTGGATACGTGAAAAAATTCTTAGCAGCAGCAGCAGTTAAAAGGAAAACTATGACGGCTATTTCGGGGATTAAACTATAAACTATTTCGGGGATAAGAGCCGTAATGTGTTATTAATATAAGATTATTTTTAAGTTCATAAAATGTAAGAAATCTATTCATTTGTTCTTCCAAGTAAAGGCTATAACATAATACTTCTATGTCTAGGTATTAATTGTACAGGTTCATAACTTATTTTGTTAATTAAATTAAAAGTTTTTAAGTGCATACTTACATGTTTTGTTTTATTTTACTCATCGATCATATATTATCATCATCATCATCATTATATCGATGGCCCCACCGAATAAACGTGCAACGCTTCTTACACAATTTTTTTTTAATTTTCATTTCTTTTGCCTATCCTGCACCCACTCAATTTTTTTTACGAATTTTAGACTGAATGTGAATTTCTTTATTCTAGGGATATAATTAATTTTAAAATTATAGGAATAATAGTTTATGTTATAATTACATGCTTTTTGAGTGGCCAAGTAAGTAAATATACAAGTCTATAGCTTATTTTTTTTACCAATAATTCGATTATACATTATTTATACCTATTTACAATGAAATGAGCGTTATTGAAGTTTAAACGTTTTTATTTTTTGCTGAAAGTTGTAATTTTTCTCTTAACCGTTTATTCAAAATCAAAATATTTTATTTCACATAAACCTACATGGGCACTTATGAAACGTCAGAAGCAAGGTGCACGGTTCCAATTAGTCATTTCCTATGGAGAAGAGCCGGCAAGAAACTCCACGGTTACTCTTTTAAAAATAATTGGCTATACAATATTATTAAATAACAGTGATAATAAGTATGGGAGGACAGTGTAGGCCTTTCAACAATTACCAGGTACTTAACAAAATAGAAAAGTCAGCAAAGCCAACAAATCTACACTACTATAATAGGCCTACAACGTTCTCACATTCACAAAATAGAAAATAATCTAAGTATATAAAATATTAATGACATTTTCATTTGGTGGGGCCATCGATATAATTATCATCTATCTATTTCCCTTTTACAGGGTGGATTTTGGGGCAGTTAGCATATCCGTTGCAGTTACAAAAAAACTGTTTCAGGAGTCTCCTAAAACAGAAATTTTGATCCCCATACACAGAATTTAAAAAAAAATTTAGTCTGCGAGAAAATGGACCATTTTCACAAAAACTTTTTTGATACCAATCGATCCTCTTCTTATAAGGATCAAAAAACTATCGGACAAACTGAGGTTAGTACTAATACTTACTAGAAAAGTCAGAAATCGCAAAAAAACTTTTCCCATACATTTCGCACGAAATGAGACTAGACCTAATCTTTTATGGTGGATAGAGTCCCATCAACTGAAGTCATGGTCCTCAAGTCATGTTTTGTTATCAACTAAAGTTGGTCCTCAAGTCATGGTTCTCAAGTCATGGCTCTCAAGTCATGGTTCTCAAGACTTGGCTCTCAAGTCATGGCTCTCTAGTCATGGCTCTCCAGTCATGGTTCTCAAGACTTAGCTCTCAAGTCATGGCTCTCTAGTCATGTCTCTCAAGTCATGGCTCTCAAGTCATGGCTCTCAGCGGTTCTCAAGTCATAGTTCTCATGGTTCATTTTGTATTATCAACTGAAGTCATGGTCCTCAAGTCGTTTTATCAACTAAAGTTAGTCCTCAAGTCATGGTTCTCGAGTCATGGCTCTCAAGTCATGGTTTTCAAGTAATGGTTCTCAAGTCATGGCTCTCAAGTCATGGTTTTTCAAGACTTGGCTCTCAAGTCATGGTTTTCAAGACTTGGCTCTCAAGTCATGGCTCTCAAGTCATGGTTCTCAAGACTTGGCTCTCAAGACTTGGCTCTCAAGCCTTGGCTCTCAAGACTTGGCTCTCAAGTCATGGCTCTCAATACTTGGCTCTCAAGTCATGGTTTTCAAGACTTGGCTCTCAAGTCATGGCTCTCAAGTCATGGTTCTCAAGTCATGGCTCTCAAGTCATGGTTTTCAAGACTTGGCTCTCAAGTCATGGTTTTCAAGACTTGGCTCTCAAGTTATGGCTCTCAAGTCATGGTTCTCAAGTCATGGTTCTCAAGACTTGGCTCTCAAGTCATGGTTATCAAGACATGGCTCTCAAGTCATGGCTCTAGTAATCGCTTCACAGAATTAACAAAAAATGTAGTCAGCGAGAAATGGACCTCATGGCTCTGAAGTCATGGCTCTCAAGTCATGGTTCTCAAGTCATGGTGCTCAACACTTAGCTCTCAAGTCATGGTTCTCAGACTTGGCTCTCAAGTCATGGTTTTCGAGTCATGGCTCTCAAGTCATGGTTCTCAAGTCTTGGCTCTCAAGTCATGGCTCTAGTAATGGCTTCACAGAATTAACAAAAAATGTAGTCAGCGAGAAAATGTACCATTTTCACAAAAACTTTTTTTGATACCAATCGATCCTCTTATAAGGATCAAAGAACTCTATCGGACTAACTGAGGTTAGTACTAGTTGAGTACTTACTAGAAAAGTCAGAAATCGCAAAAAAAACTTTTCCCATACATTTCGTAGGAAATGAGACTAGACTTAATCTTTTATGGTGGATAGAGTCCCATCAACTGAAGTCATGGTCCCCAAGTCATGTTTTGTTATCAACTAAAGTTGGTCCGCAAGTCATGGTTCTCAAGTCATGGCTCTCAAGTTATGGTTTTCAAGTCATGGCTCTCAAGTCATGGTTCTCTAGACTTGGCTCTCAAGTCATGGCCCTCAAGTCATGGTTCTCAAGACTTGGCTCTCAAGTCATGGTTTTCAAGACTTGGCTCTCAAATCATGGCTATCAAGTCATGGTTCTCAAGACTTGGCTCTCAAGTCATGGTTCTCAAGACATGGCTCTCAATTCATGGCTCTCAAGTCATGGCTCTCAAATCATGGCTCCCAAGTCATGGCATGGCATACGGCCCAAAGATATTAGCATTTTATTGAACATACCCTATTTCAGCAGATAAAAATATAAGGCGGCTGCCATTCGCGGGATGTTGGGTTAGTGTACGGCCTCCTGAGTGAAAAGGCGTGCGGCGAGGCGTTTTGCGTCGCGTGCAAGCGGCGAAAGATTGTTCGCCGCGCCGCGCGCCGCCACTCAGGACACTCGCGAGGGATTGTATGTGTTTAACATGAACGCCGCCGCATCCGCCGTCCCGTCGGACGCTCGAATCGAGCGTGCACTCAGTTCGAACACTTAGGAGTATTTATAAAAGTGCTGTTCTGGATAAAAGTAAGTATATAATATTAAAGTATTGGTAACCGTTCTCCAAACACACTATATGATACATATGTTTTCTTTATAAAATTAATCCATACCCTCAAGTTATAACTATAAACGTTTGATGTATATTCACTTAAAACGGTGAAGAGTAAACGACTACGATTTACCCATTACCGACTCATTGCCACAATCATTTTCATGCATACTTTAGCCAGGCCCCGAACATTGGATGATGACGCACCAGGCGCGTCATGGGCCTACATCAAGGATGACGCACCTAGAGCGTAATTGGCCCCCTGTGATGTTTTATGCGAAACGACTAATTGGAACAGTGCACCTAGCTTCTGACGTTTCATAAGTGCCCATGTAGGTTTATGTGAAATAAAATATTTTGATTTTGATTGATGCGTAGTAGTTAAACAGTAGTTTTAAATTGTTATGTTTTATTGTAATCATTAAAACGGAAAATAGTGGCCACTAAGCTCCGTTTTAAAGATTACAATAAGACATAACAATTTAAAACTACTGTTTGTAGTAATAATAACGTATAGTCTTGTGAAGCACAACTTGACGAGCTTATTTTCTCCATTTTCATTCTAAAATAAAAGAAATCACCGAAATAACGATGAGGTCGCCACTGTGCGCTCGGTAGCCTCGTTAATTAAGGTTATTTGTTTGTGATAATCAACATATTATTTTGTAGATACTCAGCATCAGCAAGCGGACGAAATTTTTCCTGAATGTAGGGAGGCATTATTCACTAATAAGCATGAATATTACCAACAAAATAACAATAAATAAAATGGTGTTTTTCTTGAATGTAGTCAATCGATTTTGCAAACATACAAATTTCTATTACAAACAAAAAATCAAAACTTTTCTAGAAAGAAAAGATAGAAAAATAGTTTATTTTGAAATCAAAATCGAATAATCGAATTTTGAATATTTAATCAACATACAACCTGACACTGGTGCCGATTCCCTTGTTCACAAATTAAACTAAATTTAAGTTCAGTGCTTCTTTTTCTTTCTTTTTCATTAAGAAAAGGACAGAAGATAAATTTTAGTTTAGTCCTGCCAAATTAATCAGCGCCTGTCACTACTCCATACAAGTTTAGACGTGATTAAAAACTTGCCGGCTAAAATTACGTCAATTTACGTCAAGCGCTGATTAATTTGACAGGACTAAACTAAAATTTATTTTCTGTCCTTTTCTTAATGAAATAGAAAGAAAAAGATGCACTGAACTTAAATTTAGTTTAGTTTGTGAACAAGGGAATCGGCACCATTGACCTGCAAATTGCAAAAAAAACGTAAGAAAATTTGAATTTCGCGGGCTTCCACCTTAAATAATATTACGCCAATATACGGGATGGTAACCGTTTTCGCGTCGGGTGTCCCTTTCACCCCGTATAAGTTTGTAAACTGTTACCAAAGGTATATCCATAGGCTATCCCTGACTTATAAAATATGTGTTCTAAATGAATGGCCAAGGGTATTGTCAACTTCAATGTTTAATTTAGGATAAAAAGTGGTAGTTCTCTTTATCTCAATTTTGTTAAATCTGTTTTTAAGTTCTATATGACGCGCCAGCTGCGTCAATGGCCTCCCGTGATATTTGATCATGACGCGCCTGGGGCGCATTGGCCATGAGTCGGTTAAGACATTTGCGCGATCAATCAAGTCGCGTTTGTACGTCAAATTTCATACAAACGATCGCGGTCCTACTCTTGCGACGATCTCTTTTGAGTAGGATGCGGGATTCGAGAGATTAGCATGTAGGTACTTACTTATGAAATTAAAAAAACAAGAAATAAATATTTAAACATTTATTTTACATTTACTACATCAAAATGACGAAAATAAAATCAGTTAATATGATACAAACATTTACAAAGAATATCTAAATGTACAATATATTAACCTTAACAGTAAAATCCAATTATAATTTTATACACATATCTATAAATAACACAACGCATTATCGTTTAATTTATCTCTAAGTATTACGTAAGCAGATTTTTTGTAATTTTGAATCCCCACGATCTTGTCACGCTAGTGTGGGCACTTACAAATCGGATGCGATCCGTTTTAGTTATTAAGTACTAAAACAGGCTAAGCTATTTTGTTAATAGGTATGAGGAACAGGGTGTAAAGTTCACTCATACTCTATAGTAAAGGGAGGATCCTCCGACCAGACGGGTATTGTGTCTGGTGGGCAACTGCCCAACGGTTGATGTCGGGATGTTGTAATATGCTAGTCGCGCGGTAAACTCTGATTGCGCGATGCAGGATTTGTGACGTCAGGTCTTTAATACGTAGTTCGCATGTGGCGTTGTTGATGCCGATTGTGGACCTCATTGTAGTCTGAATAAATAAGTCTATTATGTATTATAAATAGTCCGGTCAAAATAGACATTAATAGACATGCTATATCTAAAAACTGGTGATTCTCAGAAAAAAAAAAAAGTGTAAGGTCAATTTTGTAGATAATTTCATGCTCTATTTTTTTTGTCTGATGTATTTTTATGATAAAACTTACCGTTTGGCTGAAAAATGCAAAAACATAATTTTTACGACCTTTGACCGTGAATAATTTTTTTGCGACCTTTGACCTTGAATAACTTTTTTGCGTCATGCCTGATCGATGGGGACTTTCACATTTGATTTATAATAATAAATCATTTATAAATTTTTCCAACATTCGTATCAATTTTCAGCTTTATGCGAATTAATGTAACCTTGACCGGACTAAAAAGAAACTACCTTAACATTCAAATCACAAATAAGCATTTTACTTTATCTAATGTACTTCCAAATTCTAATAAAAACAAACGGGTGAGGCTCACTCAACGCAGACCGAAAAAAGTGCAGTTTTACATTCAATAATGAACTTTATTTTTAGTGTCTTAAAGTGTAGAACCCGCCTGCTCGCACATCCGAAGAGCTGTTAGATAGCTGCGTCAATGTTCATACAAAGTTGCTCTTTATGACAAAGACAACGCGACTTATGTGATAGAAAATCCTGTGCGTTCTACTCTCGGTCCGCACGGACCGTAACAAATGCAGTATAATAATAGTACATTACTTACCAAGGGCTGTAAAAGAAAGAAAGCCCGAAATCGCAGGCATTGTAAATATGCGATAGAGGCCTTTTTTTTAACTGCCCGCACAGTGGAACGAATGTATGGGAGCGGTTGGACGTAGACATGTCCGAAAAATAAGAGTAAAATTATGACAAACTAATGATGCCATCTTATTCGATTACTTAATGCCTTCATAAATTGTGGTGATGAATTTCTTCATAACTCCCATATTTCGGGAGTAATTTGAGAAAATGTGAAATTTTACTATGAAAATGAGTGTATCGAGCTCTCTCCCTCCTGATTCCGGGCTTGTTTCAAGTAGCGGTCTCTAATATCGTAATGCTATTACTAAGAGCTATATTTAATACTAAGACACATAGTGCGCCAAATGTGCACTTTCTGGGATAAAAGGAAATGAAAATTTAAAAAAAAAAAAACGTTTTTTCCCCATTTGTATTTACTTTAAACCGCAGACAGACTTATTAAGAGGTCTATAAATATATTATATATATACAGAAATATATATTAACAAAAATATTCACAAGAACTGATGAGAGTATGACTTTTAAGTAAGTTGATAATAAATTACCTAGTTTCATTAAAAGTACAATAAATAATTAAGATGTAAGCTCTAATTTACTAAGTTACACATTTTAAAACAATAACATCATTTAATTATCTTCGTCATCATCATCATCATCAATTAATTCAAATTCAGAATCGATGTCCGCTAAATCATTTATGTTAACAAATTCGATATCACTTTTCTCAGAATCCGTAAGCTCATAAAATTCCTTAAAAGAAGATTTTTTTACAAACTTATTTCCTTTTGGACGGATACTTGTAACAAGTGGATCAGAAGACAGTAAAAGATTGTGCATAATATCTTCATTGCATGAGATACTGCTATGCTTTCGAGAATGCCCCTCTCTATATTTTCTAAAATCTTTATTTCTAGCCTCAGATGCCTCTTCGGATAGAAAACCAATGGGCACAATTGACATGTTCTGAACTATGTCTGGCCCATGCATTAAAATTTTATGAAGTGAAGAAGGCATATAATACCATGGGTATAACTCCACGTAAAGCTTAGCAGTATCAAAGCAGAACTCTCGGAATTTAGTTACGTTGATCTTCTCTCCTGATGAAATACACTGCAAGATCACACAGATTTTTCTTAAAAGCATAGCATCTATTCCGGTCAGTTCAGCAGATTTAGTGTAGTTTTCAAAAAATCTCCTTGCCGAGTTGCCATTGTTGGTGGATCCACTGCCTTGTTTCACTACATCGAGAAGTAAGCCCGTTTCTCTTCTTACAGCCTCTTGAACTCTTTTCTTCCTGTCATCAACTTGCCTTTTTGCTATATCACCCCTTACTTGCCATGATTTTATGTCTAATTTGTAGGAAATGTGTAATAAGCATTCCATTGAGCGAATCCAAGCGTGAAGGGTGCTTAAGCTATATTTATACATGTCCTCGTTTGCGTGTTTATCTTTGATTAACTCTAAATTATTCATTTCTTTAGGACAAGCCTTGCATATGTCACACACTGAAGCTGCTGTATTGGATATAATGGAATGAATTTTACCATCAATCATTGTCAACAGCAGTTGGTGTTTGACACTAATTCCATCAGTGATGGTGGATGGAGTTAAGGCTTCAATCTCTGCTTCGATTTCAGCCATCTCTCTCTGCACATTTTCTTTGGTTTCCTTTATAAACTTAAACAATATTGGCCGGCAAAATGAAGTGGAAGATGGTCGCTCGTTTTCCCAAATTGTTACACCTTTTGAGACGAGCCGCAGTGGTACAAGACTAATCATAAAATTACTAGCAAGATCGATTTGCTCATCTTCACTCGTCCTTTGATGATAAATGCTTTGGCTAGATGATCCGTCAAAACCCCATTTGCTGGTCAATACGAGCTGTTGATTGGGATCAACAGGGGTTTCTAACGACCTAATAAGTCTTCTTGAGGTTAAATCCATCAAGGCTTGTAATTTGATTTTTGCAGAGCTCTCTGTAACTGTGAGATCTTCTTTGGCCGGATAGCACTTAATTTTTTCTTTAACCAACATGTAGTAACTCGGGTATTGAAGAGCTCCTTCTTGAGTGTTGAAATCCCGAAGAGTGTTATAGCGCCATTTCGATAAGTTCATCGATACATAAAGAGCCAATGCCTTCAAAGGGGATATTTCCCGTACCTGAATTGATTTACCTTCAATGAAGGCTTTGATTTTTGAGGCCTCTTCTGGATTCTCCGTCAAGTATTTCATAACATAAGCTGTATCGCTTTGTCCTGCCTTTTGAAGCGCCCTTTCGGCCGAAAACATAATTTCAGCGCTGCTACTGCTGCATGAAAGACTATCTTCAGTGCGTCTTCTTTTTTGCCGGTTACTAAGGTCCTCAAAAGATTTACGAGGACTAGGATGTGTACAAGTTGAAGCATCAGATTTAGCAGGAGAAATTATGGGCTCGATGACGTCACTTATATTTTCTGTAGAAGGTTCCATATTTTCATTCTGTAATTCCGGCCATTGAATTGCAGCCTGTAGCCAAATCTCATGTTTCTTCCGAAACTTATCTGTGCTTCTTCCAGACTGTGTCCATTTTGCATAAATGCGGTAGCAAAATCGACGACACCAGTCTTTTAAACTTGTTTCAGCACTTTCACATAACTGAACACAACTGTTATCTTTTAAAACACTGAACAAATAGTTAAAGTCGCGTAAATCTTTATGTGCGCGTGCGCATAAAGCAACGTGAATATCAAGATTTGTATTAAAATTTGGAAAAGACATTGCGTGATTAGCTTGGATACAACGAGGTGTAAATCAACACTGATTTTAAAGTTACTAATAGTGACCTATTTATATAAAATCCAGGTATCCCAGGTATCCTTTGTTAAATATTGCAAGGTAATTAGTTATTGTGATAATTAGTAAATGATGCATGCTAAATTAGTGTATTAAGAGCCATTTAGTAATTAAATAATAGCAATGTTCTTATCAGTAATCATTAGTGCATCAGTTTTATATGTAAACCTTAAGTCCCTAATTATATATCCTAATTAGCTTATATCTTCTCTAATTGGCTGCTCAGAAATGTTATTGTAATAAGGTAAACCTTTAGAAAAACGGTTTTAATCAACAAAATAAACAAAAAATAAAAAAATTGTGTTATAAAATAAACATCACTCTTTATCCCAGAAAGTGCACATTTGGCGCACTATGTGTCTTAGTATTAAATATAGCTCTTAGTATTAGCATTATGATATTAGAGACCGCTACTTGAAACAAGCCCGGAATCAGGAGGGAGAGAGCTCGATACACTCATTTTCATAGTAAAATTTCACATTTTCTCAAATTACTCCCGAAATATGGGAGTTATGAAGAAATTCATCACCACAAGTTATGAAGGCATTAAGTAATCGAATAAGATGGCATCATTAGTTTGGCATAATTTTACTCTTTTTTTTCGGACATGTCTACGTCCAACCGCTCCCATACATTCGTTCCACTGTGGCCCGTGTTGAGTACACAATTTTACGTCTTCACCTGGCCATAATGCGAGTTTTACCGTACGGGTAGCGGTAAAACTCACATTATGGCCAGGTGTAACGTAATAATTATTACAATAGTATATCACAGACCTTAACTTAATTAAAAACAAGTTATCATACAACAATTATTAATTAAAATAAATAAATAAATAATTTCAAGAAAACGTCCTCTTGCACTTATCCCAATTTATTAGTGGTCCGCGCAACATGTGCCGTCCCCGTAGAGCGAAAAGTCATTAAGTCTAAAAATCGTGTTTTGAGATAATGAGATTTAAAGTTTTTGAAAATAAATATCGTTATAACTTTGGCTTGCCGTTACACATCTTTATGTTTTTAGCTTTAATTTGAAGGAAATAAAATACAATTTATATTATAAAACACGTGAAAACCATCAAACTAATTAATTGTTCTCTTTTGTAGTATTGTACAAATAATTTAAAAATAAAGAGTGAGTAGTCACTAAGTCGAGTTAGTTAATTTTCGCTTTTGTGTGTTTTAGCAAACAACTGACTTTAAAAACTCAGTAAATCATCTTAGTGATTTTTTATACTACCTAAAGGCGTATGTATGCATTGATAAATCAAGAGAAAAAGTAATTAAGTCGTTTTAATTTCGGGTGATGTAAGTTTTCGATAAATGTATAATAATTGTGACTAAATTAGTTATTTCTCCCATTACGCTGTGGGGTACAAAAGGTAGACTTACTTACTTTTCACATTTCCTAAAACAAAAGCGCGGGCAGCTACAAAAAAGCCGGCCAAGTGCGTGTCGGACTACGCACAATGAAGGGTTCCGTACTTGGAAAGAATTTATCCTAAGAACAAACTTAACATTGTAGTTGGTAAACATAATCTCCCATACATTCCAACCGCAAATGTAAGTTTGTACGCAGAATATCGAGAGATTTACCATGTTATTTTAAGACCATAGACTTCTTATATATTTTCCTGTAATCTATAAGTATAGAACTATTTTCTGTATTTTTTTCAAAATTTTAGGTGCAGTAGTTTCGGAGATAAGGGGGGGAATGGTCAATTTTTTGTCTATTTTCACTTATAACTTCAAAAAAAATTATTATAAAATTATAAAAAAAATATATTTGAGACCCTCACAGTAAGCCCTTTCGTTCGATATTTCATATTCACACGGTACAGTTTGCAAAACTTTTAATTTTAATTTTCTTGTTGCCCCCCAAAACTGACCCCAATATTCTAAATTCATTTATTTACGGTTCACGTCCGTGTTTGGGTCACTCAAATTGATATGTATACCAAATTTCAACTTAATCGGTCCATTACATTCGGAGCAAATTGGCTGTGACAGACGGACGGACAGACAGACAGACAGACAGACACACGAGTGATCCTATAAGGGTTCCGTTTTTCTTTTTGAGGTACGGAACCCTAAAAATGACGATTAGACAGATATTTAGAGAACAAAATGTTGATTTTACTGACATTGATAAGTCATTTTGGGCATTTTTCGACTTAGTGACTTTTCGCTCAATGGGGACGTGTCTTCTTCCATACATCTCTATGATGAGACAGCAGCTCATGTGCTTCTAAACCGCTCAAAGGTCGCCATACATACAGGGCAAAGTACTTGGGTAACCCAGGTACTATCGGGGACATCCGAATCGGAACACTGTAAGGACTATTTCTGCTTGCAGCGTTCGGCCGTTAGAGTAATGCTTACATAAGCTCATCTCCTGGGGGCATTTTATTGTTCTATTCCTATTGGTCGAAAAAGGATGTTCAGACATCTGTGATCATTGTAACAGAGCCTGAGAAATTTATTTAAACAAAATATTCTTATGTACAGTGGCCAGCACATTAACCCCGCATTCCGTATTACACTGTAATCGATTTGAGTGTGCTTATATTACGATGTACCGTAAATCGTCATAGATGACGTCATGACATGCGCCATCTTGCGACAACGCCGACCATATCCTTTATTATTATCACCGTGAGCGCTGTCAAACAGCTCTCAGCTGTCATAATCGTGATATTCTAAATCGGAACGCAAATTATCGATGTACTCACATCGATAATTTGCGATGTAGGCCGTTATCGCTCATAGCACTCGCTATGAGCGATAACGGCCTACATCGGAACGTAGCCCAAGCTACACGAAACTGTCAAATTTCCCCAAACGATTTTAAACTTAGTGTTAATGATTAAGTTCAGATTCGAACGAAAAAGTTTAAAATCTTTGGGAGAAATTTGACAGTTTCTTGTAGCTTGATGTGCTGGCCACTGTACCTATTTTTGTTTTATTGGTCGACGCAAAAAGGGGCGGTAAAAAGATTTGGACACCGTGAGCACGGGATTTTTTATTTGAAAGTGTGCCTATTCGGATGTCCGTGATAGTACCATCCGTACTGTACGATTCATCATTACTGACAAAGTAACACCCAGGCGTTGCTGGCCTTCCTTGAAGAGCTGGATCGAACGTACGCAAAATACGCGCATTGACGTGGAGTTGCGGAAACCATATTACCTATGACCATAAACAGTGCCTAATTTTCCGTCTTCTGCGTAATTTCGCAAGCAGCCAAACTAATCCCATGATTCGATAATAAATGACTTTTCAAGCTACATTTCTGAACAAAAGTCATGCTGCACACTTCACATTTAAATCTCCTATCATTATTATGTATCCGCATGTGTTCCCTTAAAGTATACTTCCTTGCGTACGACTTATGACAAACTTCACAAGAATAGTTCCTCTCCCCTGTATGTTTTACCATATGAGCTTTTAAAGCCTTCTTACTGAAGAAACGGTACCCACATTCCGTACACTGACAGTTCCGTTCCATTAAATGACTCTTCTTAATATGATACATTAATAAACTCTTTAAAATATAAGACTTGTTACATACATTACACTTGTACTGAGCCTCAGTATTATGCACTTTTACTAAATGTTGGTTCCGCTGATAGTAACTGCGGAATGGAACGTTACAATATGGACAGTTTGAAATGTTCCTTGCTCCTAAATGCTTCATTTTCTCATGGTAATGCTTCTTTGTACGGCTTGCGAACACTTTTTCACAGTGGTCACATTTAAAACTACCTTCTTGGTGTGTAGTGCGATGAGCGTTCAAAGAACGTTTTGTAGCGAATGCAGAATCACAGATAGAACAAGTATAGTTACTATAATGCTTATTCATATGCTGTTTAAGCATTTTAAAAGTCTCATACGTAGACGAGCACATTGCACAGTCATACACTTCTCCCTTTTTTAATTTAAACTGTTGAATATGATCTTTGATATCATTATGAATAGTTTTTCCGTGTTTTTTGACTAAATGATCCTTGAAAATGCCTAGACTGTCCATTTTTTCGTTGCATATCTTGCATGTTAAATCAGCTACGTCAACTTTGACATTATATTCTGACATGTCGAAATGAGTTTTGAAATGAAGGCGCTCTTTCAGATGCTCCTTGTCTGTATGCTGTCTCAAATCTGCCGGATCTGGGTAAGACAGGTCACAGTACCCGCAGGAGTATCCTAGCAGGGTTTTATTTGTAAAAGGGGTAGCGTTAGAGTTCTTCAGTATAGTCTGTAGGTTCTCTCTGTGTTTCATTTTGTCCTGGTGCGGTTGTCCTGACCATAGTAAGCTTATTTTCGATTCGCTAGGGGCGGTCAGTTTTAGTCTAGTTTTTTTAGGTTTAATTTCAGTCTTTTTTACTGATTTTATGTCTGGAATTTCGCAGTCTTCTGTGAAAGAGAAAATATTATAATTAAGTAGGTATTTGCATAATAAGTCCTGGCAGACCTCCAACGCATGTTAAAAAAAAATTATGATGCATCCATACAAGTTGGCTTGAGAATGAGCATGTCCAAGACAAAGGTGATCCAGATGAATCAGTTTCAGCTGTTATAGTTGGAAACGAGCGTCTGGAGATGGTTTTATTTGAGACATGTTCTATCTTATGACAAGGGGCATTCCAACAAAGAGATTTCCAGGAGAATACAGCGTGGATGGGCGGCATTTGGTAAACTGGAACATATTTTTCGGTCCTAATATATCCGCCTTTTCAACCACATGCGACGCTCACAAAGGAGACTGTCCACCGCGTACGAGTAGCACAAAGGGGCACTTTCTTGTGGCTACCTTAAGCGAACTCAAAGCCTCCAGCCAGGGCATAAAAATTACTTATAAACTAAGCGACTGCACGCTAAGGGCACCCTCTGTGGGGTACGAACCTCTGTTTAGCGCGTCGCTCGGGAGAGGACAGCAAGGTGGGATAGGCTGGATCAGATCTGGATAGTTATTATTAATTGGGGAATTTAAAGTTACAGGCTCAGCTGCGGCGCGAGCTGGAACTTCTTCGAGCAAGGGTCGGGGGGAACTATTGAGTCGAGGTCGTCGCCAGGGACCTCGGCGGCGAAGTCGAAATGATGGTTGTTTTTTGTCTTTTGCAACTGTACTGGGCCTCAAGTCTGCTATTACAATAGTGTCAGAATGGTCTCGCGATTGTGAGTATTTGACAGTGTTTGTATGGCAAATCTGTCAAAAACTCACAATGAAGAGACCATTCTGACACTATTGTAATAGCAGACTTGAGGCCCTGGTGAAGAGCAGCCATGCGTCAAAGGTCGCTTAAAGATCTCCGGCCACCATAAGGAAGGGCCTGCGGGCGGCGAAATTAGGACTGTATCGTCGCTCGAACTGTCAGGCCCAAAGAGGTGGCACGCAGTGTTCCATGCGCGCCCATAAAGGCGCGCATGGAACACTGCGTGCTGCCTGGACGTGGTATTGGCCGCTCTTGCATACCCGGGGCTCGCTAGGCATAGCGGGCTGATACCAGTCGGGGGTGCGGCGAATGTACAAGTATCTCCTAACCTAACCTAAACCGAAACCTAAAACTAATACAGGAAAAAAAACAAAACCAGCGCGCAATTTTATTAATTTTTTTGGTTCTGTGTCAGTAATAGAATACATTTCCAATATTTGTTCAATACTTTTTTTTTTGTTCGACTTGAAATCCGCAAAATATGGACACATCTATTCGTAATAATATCAATGGTCGCGTGCGCCCACTGGCGCACACGGCGGGTGTCAGCCGGATGCAGACTCCTGCCAGGCAGCAGTTTCAAAATAAACTTCTTTCGTTAACGATAACAATTTTTTTTGTACTAAGACATATCATAATAAGAAATATGTGTTTAATAAAACTCGTTTAAGTTTTATTTGCAAAAATTTGCGCACCGGTTAAAAACTTTTCTTGTATAACTTAAATTCCACACTCACTCTATTACACACACTCACTCAAATATCACTCACATACATCACACAAGAGTGCGCTCCTTTTTGTATTATGGGTTTATTAACACACATAAATAAAGGTTTCTTTTGTACACGAAGTTACAGTAGAACACTGACTCCTAGGTCACAGGGTTCCCCCAGTTTAGGAGGCAGGGATTTTCACTAATTGTGCAGGCCTTTTCCCAAAATCCAATGTAACCATGTGAAACGTTTTGGTGTTGTCATGCAAAGGTATTTTGTGCCAATAAACAAAATGTTTTTTTTTTGCTTTTTTTCTTATGGTACCAGCTTCTGCCCGCGACTTCCGACCGCGTGAAATACAAAAAGTCGTTCTGTACAAAATGTATGAGAAAGTGAAGTTTCTACATATTTTTTTTTTGGTGAATTTTTCCCCTTTTTTAATAGTTATTCTGCTATTTGGGGCGGAAACAAATCCAACATATCAAAGATCATAAAAATCGGTCCAGCCGTTATTGAGTTATAAATGGTGTAAATAACGCGACTTTGTTTTTATATTAAGACTAGCTTCTGCCCGCGACTTCGTCCGCGTGTTATTTCGGAGCCTTACCCATTTACTTCGTTTTCGTTAAGCGTTCTTTCTGACTTCTTATTTTTTTGCTCGGCGCCTAAGGGTCGTAGCGTGATGTTATATAGCCTATAGCCTTCCTCGATAAATGGGCTATCGAACGCTAAAATAATTTTCTATTCGAAGCAGTAGTTTCTGAGATTAGCGCGTTCATACAAACAAACAAACTCATACTAAGTGGAAGAGCGGAGTGACCTAACACAACTCCTTGCTTACAAGGTGATCTCCAACTTATGTGTGTAAAGTATTAATGGCAATAAACATTTTTATTTATTTATTTCCCGGGCCCCCCACACATGGTAGTAGAAGAAATAGTGGGTTTTTTAGTCGGTAGGAGTGCGACATAACCCTCAGTTTTTCCCCCACGGAGGATACCTATCCATGAAATTTGCCCCCCCGAAAAAAAATAAAAAGTAAACTCACTGATAGAAGTTGCAAGCCGGGATACAAGCGATTTAATCTTGTCGTTCTTCCACGCGCCATCAGAGGGCGCTGTCTTCTTCACTGCACTGCGCTTGGGTTGGGTACTGGTCTTAGTTCTGGGTTTTGTACGCTTCAGCTCAAGATTCTTTTTCACAGAACCTTCCTTCTCGCTTTTGACTTTTTCTTGGGATGTTACACTGGCTGGAGAGAAAAGAATCAGTTTGATATAAAATTAAAATAAATAAATAGTATTGTTTATTTTTTTATGTCACTCCTGGCCATAATGTGAGTTTTACCGCACGCTACGCGTTCAGTAAAAATCGCATTGTGGCCAGGTGAAGACGTAAAATTGTGTACTGGCTGTACAGAAGCTGAACTCACCTGCATCTATCAGATAGTAGTCATCAGAATCATCTCCGCTGTCATGCTTTGGCTCGACTTTAATTTCTATTTTCTCATCTGAAAGCAAAAATTATGATATCAAAAAGAGAACATACATACATGAGAATACTTTTGAGCAAATTGCCAATTTCCTTGCTGACCGTATTTTTTTGTTTTTCATAATTGGTGAATGCAGATCAAAATGAATAAAAAACTTAAGGACAGTCTCCTAAGAACATTTCTTGTAGTGACAATGGTTAAGGTACCCTGTCCTTACTGCCCCATACAAAATCCACCGTTTATCTATAAAAAGTATAAAACAAGTCCATATTGAAATTTCACTAGCCGTTTCAGCCATCATGGCCAGGGAAGTTAAGGACCACTGGATGCGCATACTCTCAGGCAGCATGGCTACTATGAAAGTGCTAACCAGACACACAGTTAACTCTGGGCTAATATATGAGTGTCACCAGCGCCTCAACCAGGTGGGTAGCCTCAACAACATAACCATTCAATGGATCAAAGGACACAGCGCTTCGCTAGGCAACGATGCAGCCGATGAGCTTGCCAGAAAGGGGTCGAGCATGGTACCAGTGGGTCCTGAACCATAGTATCACTCCCTTTTAGATACTTACGCACTCTGGTAAGGAAACGCACCAAGGACCAACATCACAAACCATGATCAGACCAAGGTGAGTGTAGGCAGGCTAAGGTAACACTCCGTACAATTGATAGCCGCCTCACGCAACAGGTTCTACGCCTAACTAAACAACGGCTGCGTACAGTTACATCAGCTATAACTGGCCATGGGTCATTTAATAAACACCTCTTTGTCATAGGAGTCACAGACAGTCCGCTGTGGGCCTGCATGTAGGACGACTAAACAGCTCATGTGCTACTAAACTGCCCAGGTGGTCGTCACATACAGGGCAAAGGACTTCGGTAACCCAGGTGCCCTATGTGACATTGTCAGTAACACCAAGGCGTTGCTGGCTTTCCTTGAGGAGTTGGGATGGATCGAATGATCTATATTCCCATCCGTACGGAAAATACGCGCATTGAAGTGGAGTTGCAGCCCGTATTACCTAAAACAAGTCGATTTTCGTTTCCATGTGTGTTACCTTAGTTCTTCTACAATGCAAAATGGATTTTGATGCCTCTTTCACCATATTTTAAAGAATTTATTCTGGAAGGTTTATATGTATATAACATTAATATTATAAGATTTATATTTACTCTGAGGTTATTAAAAAGGAGCTAGAAAATAAAACACTTGATGTAGCATTACCTTTTTCAATATATTCTATTTTCTTAAAGAATTCCTCATCAGCGCTCAGCACTTGTTGCCTAAAGTTGAAGGAACTACGAAGACTCTTGATGCATGTGTCGCAGATACCAATAGGTATCTCATTCAGGGGTTTTAGCTGCAAATAAAGGTAGTGTCGTTTTATTTAAGTGTTTTTGTTAAGTGTTTTAGTTGCACGTTTGGGGCAAACATACCAAAGACCGCTCCAGCGCAAAATACCAGAATCGCAGAACACCAGATTCGTAAAATACCAGATTCGCATTCGTAACAAACAAAATTTAATCAACAAAAAAACACTTTCTTCTCTTTATCTGTATTCACACTATGGATATTTACATGATCTGAATTCAATTTTTTTTTATTTTACTTCTGTTATTTTGCGAATCTGGTATTTTGCGAATCTGATGTTCTGCGAATCTGGTATTTTGTGACTCTGGTATTTTGCGCTGGAGCGCCATAGACCAGTATCTCTGAAAGCAACAAAAATGTAGTAATAAAACTGAAGATTGATTGCAAAGATTAAAATGCAGATATGCCAGCCACACTGTCATGTCAGACGGGAAAGAAATGGGACAAAAAAGTGACCATATGGAACCCTTGAAAAAATGAGAGGATAACTTGATGAGGACTGCTGGAAATTTATAAAATTTCTGACATTTCATAACTAACAAGTATTGATCTCCCTTATAACATTTAATTTTAATTTATGACATTATTCAATTTCTTTAACATTCTTTAAATAATTAAGTGCTGACTATTTTCATTTTATTATATTACAATAAATGTGTTTTTTTTTTTTTTTTTCTCTCCACTTAATTTATCTAATCGACATTGTTCAGTGTAATTGAAAATTTTATTCTTAACCTATTGACCGCTTGGTTTTATATCAATTGCCGTGCCCCCAGCGCCCGGCTCATAAATCTACGACAAATATGGTCGTGCAATGATATAAAAAGCACAAAACGAACATAGGTTCTCAGTCGTATAAATACGACTGAGGCGGTACGGGCACGAAAAAATTTGTCGTATTAATCCGACCGGGGCAGTTAAAAGGTTAATACGATAGATGATCTAATTTATTTACTTGTTTATTTGTGGTTCATAATTATATTATGTATATTAATTTCTTGTTTTAATTATATTGCATGTATTACTACTTTTGTATGCCCTAGAGGCAAAACATAGCGCCCTCAATGTATTACCAAATAAGAAGGTATAATGTACCTATGTTTGACAATAAATAAATGAATCTAAAAAAATTCTCTAGAATGAATCTGAATCTCAAACATGGACTATGATTTCTTTTGAATAAGTCCCAAAATCTAGGTGGCCACACTTTCAACCGATTTGCCTAGCCTTTTCCCAACTATGTTGGGGTCGGCTTCCAGACTAACCGGATGCAGCTGAATACCAGTATTTAACATGGAGCGACTGCCTATCTGACCTCCACAACCCAGTAACTGCGTAACACGATACCCCGTGGTAAGACTGGCTATCAGACTTTTGGGCTTCTGACGATCTGTAACGACTGTCAAAGATCCACGAATGACAGCCGGGACCAACGGCTTTACGTGCTTTCCGAGGCACGGAGGAGTCTCGGTATGTAAAGATGGTCACCCATCCACGGACCAACCCCCGCAAGCATAGCTTAACCTGACGGATCGACCCGTGCGGCTGTTATTACTTAGCCACGAGCTCCTCCACACTTTCAACCGTTCATCGGAATTCCAAATGTGTTCATAGTTTACGGATAAAATTAATAGAGATAATTATTTGTCCTTGACATTGTTATGTTATATTATTATGACGTTTATTCAATTTTTTTTTTCATATATAATACATTTTTAAATATTTCTTAAAAATAGATATAAAAAACATTTAAAAATATAATATATAGTGGTCCGCCGGTGTCGGGAGCAGGGTCCAAGCTACCGGTGGTTAGGGCTGCAGAGACAGGAACCTCCTCACAATACGAGCCGTATCAAGGAGTACTGCCTTCTGAATCAGGCCCTTGATCCAACCGTCTAACGAAAGCCTCGAGAGATGTTGATCGAGGCTTTCAGCCATCAGGCCATTGGCCGTCACGACAATCGGCACAATGATAGCTGAGCTCACATTCCACATGTCAACAACCTCGTGTGCTAAGTCGAGATACTTTATTTGTTTCTCTTTCTCAGCTTTCACGAGGTTCTCGTCATGTGGAATGGTAACATCAACTATCATTGCGCGGCGCGCTAATCGGTCTATCACCACCATATCAGGCTTATTGGCAACAATAGTCCTGTCAGTAATGATAGACCGATCCCAGTACAACGTGACATGGTCATTTTCAAGAACTGGGTCGGGCACATACTTGTAATACGGTACCTCAGAATCCACAAGTTTATATTTCAAAGCAAGCTGCTGTTGAATAATCCTAGCTACTTGATTATGTCTGTGCAAGTACTCGCCGTTAGCCAGACGAGAACAACCAGAGATAATATGTCTGATGGACTCACCCGGACGGTGGCATGCCCGACACACGTCAACCGTTCCGTCCTTCATAATATGTCTTTGGTAGTTATTCGTCAAGATAACTTCGTCCATAATTGCACAAACAAAACCTTCAGTTTCCCCGAAAAGGTCACCAAAACGTAGCCAGGATACGGACGCTAAGAAATTTACATCTGGCTCATGGAGAGCCCGGTAAAAGCGCCCGTGAAGCTCCTTGCTTTGCCATACTTTCTTGCGGTCATCTGTAGTAAGTATTACAGGTTTGCGCCAGTTCTCTTTAGCCATGGACAGCGGGGTGAGCCCCTTGTCCACTGCGACCACATCACGGTGCACACCCACTTCGGCTTTAAAAAAATATTCTCTGAGGCTGCACACCTCGCGGTTGTGAAGGGTCTTCGCATTTAAAAATCCTCGACCCCCGCACTTCCGCGGGATGTACAGTCTCATCACCGATGATCGTGGGTGATGCATCCGGTTTGCGGTCAGCAGTGTACGGACCCTCCTATCCAGGGCTTCGAGTTCAGTCTGAGTCCATTTGAGTATGCCGAAAGAGTACATCAAAACCGGCATGACCCAACCGTTGAAGGCGCGCACCTTGTTTCCGCCTGAAAGAAGGCTAATTAATACCTTCTTCAGGCGACCAAAGAAGCGTTCCTTCAACGATTGTTTCATGTCAGCAACGTTGATGCCTAACGCTTCCGACATACCCAAATACTTATAGCTTTCGGATGAGGAGAGGGATCTAAGGTGTATGGAATCCGAGAGTTGAATTCCCTCGGATTCCATAATCTCCCCTCGCTTTACATGCATGACTGCACATTTGTCCACACCAAATTCCATCCTGATGGCGCTACTGAATGTTTCAGTTACCTTCAGTAGCTCCATCAGTCGCAATTTGTTGGGGGCAAAGAGTTTCAAGTCATCCATGTAAAGGAGGTGAGATATGACCTGACCACCTCTCCTCAACCGATAACCTAGACCTGAATCCTCCAGCAGGGTGCTTAGAGGATTCAGGGCTAAGCAGAACCAAAGTGGACTCAAACTGTCGCCCTGAAATATTCCCCGTTTAATCCATACAAGTTCATCATTCCCATGAATTTGTCGACATCCTGGATAGCGAAGGACCGTCCTCCATTGCCCCATACATGACATCAGGAAGGTGCGCAGAGTTGTATCTATCTTGTACAACTCCAGCACCCTCATGAGCCATGTATGTGGCACTGAGTCGTAAGCCTTCTTATAGTCTATCCAGCATGTCGACAGATCCTTGCGAGATCGACGAACCTGTTGGCTTATGGCCATGTCGATGAGGAGTAGCTCCTTAGTACCGCGGGACCCGTTCCTACATCCATTTTGAGAGACAGACATGATGGAATTACTGTCAATGTGTATATTAATTTTCGTTCTCAAAATGGATGTTAGAAGTTTATAGACCGTCGACAAACATGTGATCGGTCTATAATTCTTGGGTTCCGCGGGACTACCTGACTTATGGAGCAAGTGGGTAACGCCAGTTGTTAGAAACTGCGGTAGCGACCCAGACTCTAAAGATGACTGGAACTGAGATGCCAGGCAAGTGTGTGAACTACTTAACCATTTTAACCAAAAGTTATGCAGTCCGTCCGGTCCCGGCGATTTCCAATTTGGTAACGGACGAACTGCTCTAGCTACGTCTAATGGTGTAATTTTTACTTTGTCCATTTCTGGTATAGTTCCACACACTCGCTCGACATCCCGAATCCAGTCAGCCTCAACGTGACAGACGGGCACCGACCAAATGCTGCGCCAGAATGCACTCATAGCAGCATCATCCGGGCGGCACCCCTCTGTCACATTTTGTTCAGGTCGCTCCCAAGCTCTGTATACCCACCTCTCATCGCTCTGGAACATGCGGTTCTGCAAGTACCGATCAACCCGCCGCTTATACCGCCGAATACGGCTCGCCCATGCACAAACTTTCTGCTTCAGGAAGTCGATGCGCTCTGTGATATGGGTCATGTATTCTCGGGGGCTGATTCCAGTCCCCGAGAATGCCCGCCTTACAAAGCGCATCACTCGTGGTCGTGAATTACCCTCCCTGAAGCAGTATAGTTTGCCGATGAGTACCCTGGTCTCATTGATACGACGCTCGATCCTGCACTGCCAGGCTGGTACGGCAGGTTTTGGTCGAGTAGCTCCGTCACAGTTTGGGAATTTGACATTAGCTAAACGACATGCCGCAACAGCCGCGCAATACAGGATCGAGTGTGTATCAACGAGATCCTCGCTGCTCTCGAAAAAAATCTTAAGCTGCGAGTCCAAGGCACACACCAGCGCCCTATTTTTCTTATGCATAGGCAAGCGTGGTAATCGGGGCCTAAGTTCGGTTAGAGTGGACCTATACTCGCGAAACGCATCCTCCAGTGCGCTCCTCAATCGGGCGTTGTACTGGCTACTTACTGTGGCAACCCTATCATCCTCCTCTTCAACACCATGATTGGACCGCGGCTGGATTGCATCCATAATTGACGCTTGGGCCGCGGTTTGTGCCGGAGTTAAGACGATGTGGTTGCTCAGTACCTCTGAGCGCAGCCTATCAAGTGCGGCATCGTCCAACCTATGATCGCGTTGGATGACCCGCACCTGATCCGACAGTCGTTGGGCCGAGACGTTGACGGTTGGCTCTAGTTCCTGAAACAGAGACAGCATCCTAACACGGTACGCAGTGAGGTTAGTTCCCCCCTCTGTAGACCCGTAATATGCGCGCATGACGTTCTCGTTCATAGACTGAGTCCATCTCATGCGCTGCACATAACCACCGGCAGCGGGGACCCGGCTCGGGGCCAGTTGGCCCCTAAGTCCCAAGCTTCTCGGTGGCCGGCCTCTCCCCTGCCGACGTACAGGTGTTGGCGACGTCGGCGGAGAAAAATACTCGTCGCTCGAGCTCAACGCAACTACCGCGGCCGGTGTCGTCACAGCGCTCACGGTGGGGCTGGATACCGGCGGCGGCGAGGCGGAGCTGAGCGACGAGTCCGGAGGTGTTGGGCGTGCTCGTGCAGCTGATCTAGTCAACATTGTGTCGTTTTCATTCGTATTTTTTTCGTTTTATCATAATTTTATTGGAAGTGACATGACAGATGTCACCTCGGTATTCTTTGATTAGAGTCTATTTCTATTTTGGTTATTTTTGCTCATTTTTAAATTCTTTCTTGATTATATTATTATTATTATTATTGATAGTTTATACTCTAATTAGTTTCTTATAGTTAATTCTTATCTAATAAGAAACTATTTCGATTATTTTTGTCAAAATCAAAATATTTTATTTCACATAAACCTACATGGGCACTTATGAAACGTCAGAAGCTAGGTGCACGGTTCCAATTAGTCGTTTCCTATGGAGAAGAGCCGGCAAGAAACTCCATGGTTACTCTTTTAAAAATAATTGGCTTTACAATATTATTAAATAACAGTGACAATAGGTATGGGAGAACAGTGTAGGCCTTTCAACAATTACCAGGTACTTAACAAAATAGAAAACCGCCAACAAATCTACACTCTGTTGTACAAGACCAGTCTTAATACTATCCTCACGACCGGCATTTTACTCGACAACCAGGGATCTTTTAACACACCGAAATTGACCCCAATTACTAGCACGAAGTTACCCCTCCAAATCTTGTTTATAAGGTGTTAATTAAGTTTAAGAACTTTTGGGTACCTAAATCTACACTAAAGAATAAAAACTTACAATGATATTGAAGCATTCCTTCAACATCTCAGCATAGTTCTCTTTTTTGTCAAGCCAAAGGTAACTTGAATTTAAGTCTTTATTCAGGCCTCGGGCGAGGCAGCAGCGGCACACACCGACTACTTCCATTGTTTTGGTTTTCTTCACATTCCAACATACAATTTTTGAGGTATTTTGTGGAAAGCTCAGAGAAAATGTAAATGTAAACGGGAAATCCTAATTTTTGACAGCAAGAATTCTTGTTTTTTTAACTCCCGGTGTTGCCAGTTATGTAAGAAAAACTAACCTTTTAATCATTTTTACCCATCTTTGGCAAAGCCAAAGCACCATGATTTTAGCAGACTACACTAAAATAGTAATTATGATATGTAATTATGTATGTATGCCTGTTGTATGTTCAGCTGATCCCTCATAGCTCCTAAACTACTCGTTGTATTTTAATAAACGAACCTAGCTAGTAGTCTAGCCTAGTCATAACTCTAACTACTCGTCGTATTTTGATAAACGAGGTCTAGCCTAGTAGTAGTCTTATTGTGCCGTTTGAACTTGTCGGTAGCTTCTTGAAGTTTCTTTCACCCTGTGCGTAGGTCATAGAGGAAAGTAATAAATCTGGCGTAGGTGTACTATCCCCATGTGTTTTTTTTTTTTATCTAGAGCATCTCAGAGTGTAACCACTAAGGTTCCGACTCTTTAACCGGACTTTCCTGTGGTTGCCTTAAGCTCCTATCGAAACTTAATGCCTCCAGCCAGGGCGTAAAAAACTACAAACTAAACGACTGCTGCTCGCTAAGGGCACCCTCTGTGGGGTACGAACCTCGGCTTAGGGCAGCTGAGGAGGAGGGACCCTCCCTCAAGGCAAGGGACCGACGGTGGCTGGATAAAATCAGTGTTTTGATGATTATCCTGGGGAGTTTGGATTACATGCTGCTCAGCTAAAACGCGTGCTGGCGCTTCACTTACAGTCAAGGGTCGGGGAGGACTATTCGTTAGTCGGGGATTTCGCGCGGGGCCTCGGCGGCGAGGTCGGAATGGCGATCGTGTATTGTGTGCTCTTATCTTGCGAACTGTACTAGTTTCCCTACGACTCTCCTGGAGGAGAGTAGTGGGGTCGTCTGGGTCGGTCAGTGATCCCCATGTGAAAAAGTGAGTTTATATTTATAACTTTTATGCACGCTAATGTATTACGGTAGCCAGTACATCAAGTTACCACAAACTGTAAAATTTTCTCGTTCGATTTTAAACTAAAATGGGAATATTTTAAAGTTTAAAATCGTTTGTAGTTTGAAGGTTTTGTGTAGCTTGATGTGCTGGCCACTGTACCTTAGATTGCGTGCATATTTGGGTCTCAAAATATCCAATTTTTTTCTGTCATGTCGACTTTATAATTTTTTTATTGAACATCAGTAGGATCGCGGTAAAAGTGATGAATGTTGATTAGCATCAATATTTAGTAGCTAACTCGACGTAGTTTTACAGAAAGGACTCAACGTATATTATGTTCAAAAATGAGTTGTATATACCAAATAGTTCACCTTCATGTGGGCTATTTCCCATCATTAAAAAATGACCTTATCTTTTTAGTGTCGCGGATCTTTTGCTGAATGAAAGAACCAACCGTTAGGACCTCTTTGGTACTTAAATTTATTTATTTTTTAACCATACTGTGGTTTGAGTCCTTTCTACTAAACTACGTCCGATTGTTATGTATGTATGTACTAGAAATAATCAAGATTGTTGACGTCTGTATGGCGGGACTTTTCCCAGTTTATTAGGTACCAACAGCTATAACGAGGATAGTTTAAGGTATTTCCGTTTACTCGTGCAAAACGATGACTAAGTAGGTCCAACTCTTAAACACAAAATTATCACTAGATGGATGAAATGGCAGGTCACGGGAACAATCTGAGACTCCTGCATTCCCCTTAAACTTAAGAGGATGAATGTAAGAGCAGGCAGTTGAGATGAAGACGGATCCGGATGTGAGGTGTTACGCGAATGGATAGATTAAGAAATGAGTTATTTCAGTTATTTCATCAAGATTTCCCTTTGAACTTTGCGCTTTGACAAAATTGGTTTCGAAATTGAATAAAAAATAATGGAACCAGTGACAGCAAAACCCGAAATATTGCCCTATGAAAAAATGAAAACTGGTACCAAAACAAAATGGCTACCGTTCGCTACCGCTATTGATTTGTTAGCGGTATTGATGCCATGTAATTTTTTTCTCGAATTTCACTGAAAACGTTAAACTTCATTGGTTTTCGTTGTTGATATGTTAGTGTAGTGTTGTGATGATGGAGTTCGACGAGATTGTGGTGAAGGAGAGCCCCGGGCTTTGCCGGTGCTGTCTCTCCGAAGGATGCTACAAAGATTTGGGCACCGAATATACTTGGATGAATGAAACAGAGGTTTATGCTGATATGCTGCTCGAATGCTTCGATATTAGCGTAAGTTTATCTTTTTTTACTATTAAACTATTCTTTAATTCAATGTAACCGGTTGTATTGATCCCATTTTGTCTTCAAGGTCCGTTGTATTGATGCCGACTTTTTCTTGAAAAAATCACAAATATTAGTTTATTTGATTGTGATATTCATTGTATACCATCTATCACGCCCAAGCTAAACTTACTTTTAGTAAAATACTGTGGGGACTCTCTCCACAATCTTTTACTACAAGTAAAATTCTCCTAATTTTGTCTTTCACTCCAGATAACCCAACACAATGAAGGACCGAATGGTCCAAACCGGCTCATCTGTGAGGTCTGCATCACTCGGCTGCGGGACGCTTGCAACTTCAAGAAACAAGTCATGGACTCGGAGAAGAAATTTATTGATATGATGGGCAGGGGAGAATTTAGACCTAAGAGTAAGTAGTTATTATGATACTTGTTCTATTCCATACCTATGTATACTTTTCATACCACAACAATATAAAAGAGTGTTCGCAGACAGCATACAATTGCATAATTGGATTGGTGATTGGTGGTTGATTTTTTGTAGGAGCTAATTGAAACAGTAGAGATCAAATAAGACAAAACAATAATGGTTATTGGGACACAGTTCATGAAAACAAAAAACAAATATTAAAAAAGTGAAAATAATGTTTAAACAAATACAGTTCATGCCAAATGTATAAATATACACTTACTATAAAATGTAGGTTGTACAAAAAAAAAAATACAAAAAAAAAACTGACCAATTTATTATGTAGCACATAAAAGGATAATGTGCGTTAGGTTTCTTAAGAAATCGAAAGTCACACAAAACTTAACTTAATCTAATTTATTATAAAAAAAGTACATAATTAATTATAATTATGTCGTATCTCTATGTACTTTACTGTGTGTACTTATATAAATAAATAATATTTTTGCTGCTTCAGAAGTCGGCTTGGGCTAAAATACCATGGAACATTCTAACGTCCAATACCGACAATTTAATCAAGTTGAGAAGTGCGTTTCTTTTGTTTGTTTATTGAACACCTTCCACCAATCAGGGACAGATATCGATATTCGAAGAATACCAATATTTTAAAGAAAATACTGATAACAGTATCGATATCTGGCATAAATACTCGTAACAGTAATTTGAGTATCGGTATAAGAATCTTTATTGATGATTCTTTAGTCGCGAATCATATTTTGATCAAGATACAACCTGACGCTGACCTGCAAATTGCAAAAACGCAAAAAAAATTAATGTTATTATATGTATACCCAAATACCGGTATTTATAGCAATATTTTGGTATCATGTATCCAAATTGTAAAAAAAAAAATATCGGTATTCAGTCTCTGCCACCAACACATGCGGGCATCCTCTATTTTACCACACACCTCACAGTTAGGAGAGTCCGTGTTTAGTGGAATATGACCTCAAAACGAAAGCAACTTAGGTGAAGGGTATAATGATGATGTCTATTTCAGTGCTTATCTACCAGGCGCAGATGAAGTGTGAAGGTCCAGCTGCTGTGGAGGAGCCTGACGATGCAGACGTTGAATATCTTGAAGACGATCTCGATTTTGGTGATGGTATGTATCTCACTAAGTTTTAAAATTTTGTTTTAGCAAGAAATGTAATAGAAAGAAAGAAAAGGAAGAAAGAAGGAAAAGAAAGAAAAGGAATAACATTTATTTGGTCACAGTTCGTGAAACACAACATACAAATAACAAGCAATATCAATTATTTTGGGGAATCCCTGAACATGGGGTTTGAGGGGCAGAAAACTTTGAAAAACTAAATAAATCAATATTGCTGACGTAATATTTGAATGACCCCCAAGTTACAGCTTTCTAGTAGTAGATTAATAATAAAAAAAATAATAATAAAAAGCTCATTTATTCCATATTTTCTTCACATATTCTGTTTTTACAAATTCGTAGTTACTTATATATTTTATTTGGATATGGATCCCTTTTGGGTAAAAGCCTCCTCCTTCCCGTGCCAATTTTCCCTGTTTTGGGCCGACTCCATCCAACTCGGACCAGCTACTTCAATAATGTCATCCGCCCATCTCTTGCGTGGTCTGCCCCTGCTCCTCTTGCCTCCCGGTCCAGACCACTTCGTTGACTCCAATGTCCACCTTTGATCTCTATATCTCGAAATATGACCTACCCATTTCCATTTCAGTCGTAGAGCGTGTCGGAGGGCGTCTGTTAGTTTGGTTCTTTTCCTTATCTCTTCATCTCGGGTTTTCTGTATTTTAATATGCTCCTTTCCATGGAATGTTGGCATGATTATATTTTATTTTGTTAGTATAAGTCCATATTTGGCTTCCATATGTCATACTTGGTAGAATACTTGGTAGTACTATACCCAAAGTCTCTAATTCAGATAATTTATGTAAACAAAGTAATGTCAAGAAATGTCACTGTTAAAATGACAGGACAGTGGTGCAAAACATTTTATCATATTATTTTTGTAAATAATAATTTATAAAATTAAAGTGAATTAATTATAAGAACTATGCAAACAAAATACCGTTGCCAAACAATGTTTTGTGTATTGTGTCGGAGACACGGCCTATGATCGTCATAATCAGCCCTTTTAAGTCCACTGCTAGACGTAGGCCTCCCAAAATCGATTTCCACTCAAAACAGTTATCATCCAAAATGTAGCTAGGTATGCTACTTACAATATGAATCTATGAATGAGAGTTGTAATATCAGTGTTGTTGAAGATGTAAAAATTTTAAAATGTTTCGATCTCCTGCATTGTTACCAGTATCATAAAATATTTTATACCAGGAAATCTCATTTTTTTAATAACTTTGTTTAAAACCGAAAATTTATAAAAATAATTATGGTATGATTATTTTTTAAATATAATTTCTTAAAATCAGTACTTAAAAGAAAATGAAAGCTCTTTTCGCCATTTTATGTGAATTACCATTACGAAGATATTTTTTTGATATGTTATCCCCTTTGTTTACATAAGTTATCTGAATTTCAGACTTTGGGTTTAGATTAGTATGCCTTAAATAAACTTACACTCTGAACGTTTTTCCATTCCAGTCGATTTAAAAGACGAACTGATACAGCCTTCAGTATCGGACGTCACTGTAGCCACACTACCTGTCAAAGGCAAGCGCGGTCGCCCTCGCAAGAACACACCAGTGAAGCCGGATAAAAGGGCCAAAGTGGCTAAAGTCGACGATAAGGCCAAGACTTCGAAAGCTGTTGCAAAAGGTAGGTCGATAGTCATTAAGATGTATAGTGGAGTGTGTGTTTTGTGATTTTTTAAAGAGAGAAAAAAAAATCGGGGTGTGATCGTGGACACAGGCGCGGATCTAGGTTTTCGCTCAAGGTGGGGCAAATGTTTCTCTCTGGGGACGGGAGGTGAGGGACTTAAAAAAAATCTTCGTCACCTTTTTTCCTTATGGGGGATGCGCTGTGGTAGCCCGCGAAATTCAAATCTTCTTGCGTTTTATGCAATTTGCAGGTCTGTGTCAGGTTGTATCTTGATCAAAATATGATAAGCGATAATAAAACATGCGTATCATATTTTGATCAAGATACAACCTGACACAGACCTGCAAATTGTATAAAACCCAAGAAAAAATAATTTCGCGGGCTACCACAGCGCATCCACCTTAAACTCAACATTTTCAAGGTTGACTACTATTTATCTACATACATATATATTATATATATCAGTCCTTGGTAGGTGGTCGAAGCCCAGGAGGGATAACTGCTGCCGTTGCCAACCCCCCCCCCCATATCCGCGCATACGTGGACACGGCCGTATATTTTACGTGAATACTTCTACGTAACGGGTAATATTGCCGTAAAGACTTCTTTGATCCTTTAGCTATCGAGTGGGGTAATTACATTTTGGATGTAGATGATAGTGTTTTGTAATGATTGCAACATTGTCTATTGGCAACATTCTATAATAATGTAATACTAATGTCAATGGTCAAATGACGTGTGTGCTAATCTCTCTGCTTGCTACGCATCATTATTATTATCGTCGATACAATTTTCACTCCGTTCTTTTGTTAAACTAAAGAAATCACACGTAACCCAAACCCATCATAAATCTTCAGATATGTAACTGCAACACCAAACTCCCCCGATTTTGGTATCATCAATTTTCTGAATGGCCACCCACTATGGAAGCAAATTCGAAGACGAATTCACGTCAAAAATAGTTTCTGTGATGGTGATCATGGTCAGTTATAGGCTACAAAACTAATAACGTCCTTTTCCAATGTGATTGCTTCGGAAAGTTAAACCGTTGGTTCCGGCTGTCATTTATAGATCTTTGGAAGCCCGAAAGTCGGAGAACCAGACTTACCAAGGGGTATCGTATTACCCAATAACTGGGTTGTGTAGGTCAGATAGGCAGTAGCTCCATGTAAAATACTAGTATTCAGCTGCATCTGGTTAGACTAGAAAAAAGACGGGGGGGGGGGTCTGGTGTAATTTCGGGACATGTTGTATATGCTAGTCGCGCGGTAAACTCTGCTTGCGCGATTCAGGATTTTGCGTGACGTCAGTGTGATGCGTAGTTCCCATGTAGATGCCGCCACAATACCACAACAGTGTAGTAGTAGATCTCCGTACCAAAAAGACCTCATGCAGTGGTCAAAATATTAGCTAGATAGTAGGGTGGTAGCTGGAAGCCCAGGTTGCAAAGGTTTCATCCTTTTTTTTATGGGTGGGTAATTATCAAATAACTTCTCCCGCTCTGGAGGGCGTGTCAGACTTTTACTGACTAAAACCCACCCGTGTTCCTTCAGTTGCCTGTGTGCCAGGGCCACGGCATCCCTTTCGGACAAACCCGCAACCCTGGGTGCTTAAATGAATAGTTCTTGGTTTTAATTGTGGGCCAATCCTGCCAGGAGTCTAGCTCATCCTGCCATCTCTTTCTGGGCAGTCCGCGTAGTCGTTTCCTACCATTTGGGATCCACTAAGTAGTGGTTTCTGCGTATTGCTCCTCTGACATGCGAGAGATGTGGCCAGCCTAGTTCCACTTTAGTCCAGCAGCATTTTTGCAAAGATCATTTTAATATTTGCAGAAAAAAATATAATGTTGAAGCGTAAACTTGATTAACAAAATCACAGCATATACACTCCACTTTTTCATGTTCTTGTTGACAATATTTCTGATACGAAACTGAAGTCTTTAACATAATTGCTACTAGAAATATATTATAACTTTTTAACTTTACTGTAGCTCTGTATTATTATAAGTATTGTCAACATGTTTTTTTAAATTAATTCTGAAAGGTAAAATCATTAGTTTGACGGTTTGAAGACAGTTAATTATGGAAAGAGGAGAGGCCTTTACTCAGGAGTGGGAAAATCTGTATATTATTATTAAACGGTTCCATATACATACAATCCGAGACAATTTGAGCGACTATGTGTTGTCACAACTCTGAAAACTCCGAAAAGGAAATAGCCAAATCAAACCCACATCAAAATAAATTTATATGAATAAATCAATGGAATGATTTCGCCTTTCAGAATTACACAAATTTACTTTGTGTTTATCATAAGTGCAATGTTTATCCGTGGTATGTGAGATGTCCAAACACAGTCATTTAGGCGCCATCTCCAGGTGTGAGAGAATCGTGGCGATTGTCGTGTCATCATATTCTCGCGGCGATGGCGTTGACGTCGCCGTGACAGAGACCGCGCTTATTCGTTTTTTGAATCCATGGGAAACATAAAAAACAATGTTATTATATTTTGAAAAAAAATATACAGGGTGTAAGGGACAGCCCTCCGCCGACTGATGGGGTGAATTCAGTATAACATACTAAGATGACCGGTACATGAAATTATTTCAGGAACGGTATGGGAATCCAATAAACCTGATTTGTTTTATTACCTCGGACGCAATGTATCGTTACCGTGGCAAAACGCACGTAGCGAACGGCAGCGCAGCGAGTGAGTTCGATGAACTCTGTAGCTAGGCAGTAAGTGAACAGCTGATTTCGCGCGACGTTTGTTAGAGTATTTCAACATCCATTGCTGTTTTTTTAAATTATAGCTGTTTTATTTACATAAATGGAGTGCTGTACAGATAATATAATTTTACATAGAAATAAAGGAATAATAACTGAAAAAACTATTTTGAAAAATGAAAAATTTCCTGTGCTTTCCGGTGGAATGAATGATTCAAAGTAAGGACCTGAATGCACCCTGTTAGTTTGCGGAGCGCTGTCCCTTACACCCTGTATATCTTATTTAGGGATCTGGCGGACATGCAATGGCTTTTAGGGTAACACGATTAGATTAACTTTGCTGGATAGAAAAAAATCCCAAAGTTACCCCTTTTCGTAATGTTAAACATTACGAAAAGGGGTAACTTTGGGATTTTAGCATAGCTACAAAACTGACGTTCTTTTTCTTATATTTTAAATAAATGAAATGGTGGTACGATTGTTTAGCATAATTAGCTGAGTTTGTCTTAAAAAAAAATTAGAATTATTACTATGTTTATTAAATACGAGTACCTATAGCAAATTATATTCGCAATTTCGTGAGCTTACTTCAGTCGGCTCGAGCTTGAATTTGATGCCACGGCGCGTGAATTTCGCAGCGATACCCTCGCCCGTATATATGGCTTCTAAGGCCCACTTCTTCATCTTCAAACGTCAGAAAAGGAACTTTATTTGAAATATGTTTAGCGCTAAATGCTTTTAATTATTTGCGGTGCAATCTTGGTTTCACGTTTATTCCATAAAACGTATTCCTCTGTTCTTCCCAGGGTATGACACTGGAGCAAAATTTTTTTTACGAGCCAATCTATATCTGCCACGGCCATGTTCGTATGTTTTGTTTCTATGTCAATATTTTTAATTCTAAAATTAAATAAGGTATGCCATAAAAAAAATATTGGGACATCGCAATGGTATATACATTTTATGTTAAAAAAATATTTAAAATAAATTATTTGCTCTAGTAACATAAACTAGGGAGGAAACAGGAATATTTTTGTCTGGAATGAACGCCAATGACTACGTGAGCGCGTTTCCTCTAAAGATTCTAGGAATCCTTTTAATTTTGCTGGGATCAGCTTGAAATATTTGACATTGAGCGACTCCTGACGGCAAAATTACTCAGTCAGAAAATGTCAGGCAGAAAACACGTTTTGATTGGCTGACATATTGATTATTAAAGTGAAAACTGTGCGCAATTTGTGAACAGTGAATGAAACTTAACCATCGCGTGCGTCGTTTCGGTGACGCTCAATAGGTATACTCGGCCCCAGTCGGTCGATGAAGCTGAATCGGGTATACTCTGCGCTGAAACGCGTATACTCGGCGCTGAATCGCGTATACTCGGCGCTGAATCGCGAATACTCGGCTCTAGTCAGTCGGTGACGCTGAATCGCTTATACTCGGCGCTGAACCGCGTATACTCGGCTCCAGTCGGTCGGTGACGCTGAATCGCGTATACTCGGTTTAAGTCGGTCGGTGACGCTGAATCGCTTATACTCGGCGCTGAATCACATATACTCGGCGCTGAATTGCGTATACTCGGCGCTAAATCGCGAATACTCGGCGCTGAATCGCGTATACTCGGCGCTGAATCGCGTATACTCGGCGCTGAATCCCGTATACTCGGCGCTGAATCGCGTACATTCTGCTACAGTCGAAAGTTTTCACTTCTATCTTGTGGTCATTAGCACAAACCCTCTTTTTTATTGAGATAGCTAGATAGATAGAAATACTCTTTATTATGTACACCATAAAAATTACGAGTACAGATATAAATGTAGAAATGTTACATAGGGTGACACAATGGGCGGTCTTATCGCTAAAAGCGACCTTTTACATATAATTACTTACATTATTATTATTATTTAGCGCATAATTCACTTCTTTCCATGATAAACCTTGCACATGTGATTGATGTACAGTCACGGAAAGATAGCTATTAGCAGTAATTCGAATCATTGCTGTGCTTTGAAGACGAATACCGATTTAGTGACCGTTACGACGTCGTTGTCCACGTTTGATAGATACTTTCTAAAGATACTGCTTCAACATAATGATCATGCGTCTTTGCAACAGATTTTCACGAATTTTAGAAGATTAGCTCATGAAGCCTCATCATTCTTCATCATTTCAGCCGAAAGACGTCCACTGCTGGACATAGGCCTCCCCCAAGCACCGCCACTTCGATCGGTTCTGTGCTTCCCGCATCCAGCAGATTCCTGCGGCTTTCACAAGGTCATCGGTCCAATATCTTCTCGTCCCACAAACCGCAGTGTCTTAAGACGAAAGTCTGACCAGTGCGTGTTGCCAGTGATGACCTATGGCACTGAAACGTGATAGCTCACTATGGACTTTATTAGAAGGCTAAAAGTCACCCAAGGGGCAATGGAGAGGGTTATGCTTGGAGTTTCCCTACGTGATCGAATCAGAAATGAAGAGATCCGAAGGAGAACCAAAGTAACCGACATAGCAGGGCACATTACTCGTAGAACAGATGGCCGTTGGGGCCGAAACGTTCTGGAGTGGCGACTGCGTACCGGAAGACATAGCGTGGGAAGGCCTCCCACAAGGTGGACCTAAGAAGCCTTTAGAAGGACATTATAATAGTGACCTTATTGGTGATGTTCTTCAGAAAGGTCAGGTGCGTAGTACTTGCTACCGGCGTGCGTGTATGACCAGATGTATGAACGTAAACGAAGGTAACGGAGTATGTAGGGTGGGTAGAAGGTGGCGTTATGTAGGTTCTGCCCCCATGGGAAAAAGGCATGAGTTTTAAGTATATGTATACGAATGTGAAGACAAGCATGTATGGGAATATTTCCGCCCGGGGATGATCTGCAGTGGCCTATACGGAAAGCTCTCAATCGATTGCGTACCCAGGTAGGCTGCTGCAAACACATTCTGTCGAAGTGGGGGATTACTATCCCAGCCAACACCCAGTGCGAGTGCGGTGTTTCTGATCAGACCATGTCCCACTTGCTGGAGTGTCCTAAGGGCCCGTTCACTTGCACTTAAAGAAGACCTAATGAACGCCACTGATGCCGCAATTAACTTAGCCACCTATCTCAAACAATATAATAACTAAGTACCATCTACACGAAAAGAAGATGAAGTATATGTATAGCAGGGCTGACAGCCCAAATGTATCTACGTACATTTAGGTATCGCGACTCGTGGAGGCAGAATAAAAGATTAGTGAATGCAGTATGGTGTTTTGTCACAAGAGACAAAAAGTTTTGTCAAAATATAAATATTTTATTTCACATAAACCTACATGGGAACTTATGAAACGTCAGAAGCTAGGGGCACGGTTCCAATTAGTCGTTTCCTATGGAGAAGAGCCGGCAAGAAACTCCACGGTTACTCTTTTAAAAATAGTTGGCGCACGGCAAGTTACCACCCCTACATAGTTGATATTCCACCAACTCGCACTAAGCGTTTTCAAACGTCTTTTATAATGCGCACAGCAAAGGAGTGGAACTCTGCCTGCGTCTGTGTTTCCGAACGCATACTACCCTAATCTATTCAAAGTGAGAGTGAACAGGCTTCTTCTGGGTAAGCTCACTCCATCGTAGACTTTGTCTCTGTCACCTCTGACCTAGACTAGAGTCAAGAGCAAAACCATCGTAAAATAAAAAATAATATAGTTTGGCATTTATAATATTTTCAAATAACAGTGTTAATAGGTATGGGAGGACAGTGTAGGCTTTCCAACAGGTACTTAACAAAATAGAAAATGGTCAACAAATGTACAGTCTACTATAGTTAAGGGCGAGACAAGAATATTTTTTTGTATACAAAATACCATTCTCATACGACCAACCAATGTTTCCCCTGACTACTCTCTATAATATTCGTAGTTTGTTTTTTTATCGTTAAATACCTTGAATTGATATGTGAATTAACCTCCGGTAAAGAACTGCTGTTTTTAACTTCAAGTACGAAACTTAACCTTTAAAAAATTAAGCTTTTTGACTATGGAAAATCTTCATTGAACTATGATGCACGGCGGTGCAATTATACAAAAATGATTACTTATTTTTTCATACGTTTGACATTGCGGTACGATTTTATCAGCTATGAAAAGGAACCAAACAGTTTCTGTTAACTTGAAAAATTCTGTGATACTGTCTTATTTGAAAATACTGAAAATGGTTTTCAAATGTCCTTTCATTGGTATTGTTCGTCGAGTCGTTGACCTCGTTAAGTTGAGCTACAAGATTACTGGCAAATAAATGCACTGACTGGACAGATCCATTCAATCTGTGTGGTTATTTCCAGAACTGACCATTTCAGACACCAATCTACATGGTCTTCACATGATCTGACCAAGATTATGTCTGGACTTTAAAAGATACCTGTGACCACTGAGTTTGTTTCTGCCTTTCTTCTCAGAGTAGTCGGATAGAAAACACCGACCTCATCTAGTTTTTAAAATATGATTGACGTGTTAGTGTTTGTACAAACCTACTTGAAGAAATACAATCATTTATTACCCCAATCATGTAAGTCTTAAGTTGGTATGAGATTCGATGGCAGATTTGAATTGATTAGCCTATGAAACCGTTCCATTATCAGAAAGAATTTGTCGTAGGCTATGCAACCGTTCTATTATCAGAAATATTTTGTTGTATTATATGAAATCGTTCTATTATCAGAAAGATTTCGTTGCGGTTCAATTAGGTTAAGAATACCATAAGCTTACGTATTATTTAACCCAACGCACGCACCTCGTGACTTTTCGGATTCAGATATTTCTCAGGTTCTCGGTTTTCCTCACTATCTTTCTCGACGGCATGTGAAACTAAGTCAGAGGCCCATAAGCGACATAAAAACTGACACCATATTAATCAGTAACCACATGAAAAAGAAGAATTATTATTTCTAATCGAAATCAAACTAAATGTCATTTATTCATGTTAGGCTGAGAATCAGCACTTTTTGAACGTCAAAACTACATAAGACAGTCCTCCAAAACGTCCGCCCTTCACCACTTCCTAGTGCTTTAGCTGAGGAGAAGAAGTGGCGCAACAAACTCCCCAGCAGCATTAATTTATTTTGTTTGAAAATACCGTTTTACTATTTTTAGTAACTGTAGACTAATAACAACTTGTAATAACCTAATCACCTAATCGTCTTTATAATGTGCACATATCAAAATGAGGGAATCTATGCTTAATTTCATCTACGGAAAAAATACAAAAAAAAAAATTTAAGTTTTTCTTTTTATGGAATTTTTAATTTTTATTTCAAAATTCTCAATAAGAGCCCTTATTGAGAAATTTTACAATTATTGTAAAAGATGATGAAAAAAAAAAAACAGATTTTTACTAAAAAAACATGTTTATTTTCAATTGAGGGTAGCTTTTTCCCCAATTTTTGGACGCCTAATTACTTCCAATCATGGAGTTTGTTTCATCGTGATGGATCATCTAGTTTAAAAGTTACACCATTTTGTTTACACTGGGACAATTTTTTTTAAATTACGTAAAAAAAAATTTTTTTTTTTTAAATATATTTTTGCCGTAGATTTCGATATGTGCACATTATAAAGACACACTGTATAGGGTGTATCTATTCAAACACGAAATATTTGAAGAGATACACCTATAGGTGGTAAAGAAGCCATGGAAACGATTTTTTTTTAAATCTGAGTACGTTATTTAAAAAAAAAAATATATATATTACTTGATAATGATGATTAATTATCAAAATTCACCGCACTCGAGCCGCCACCGTCGCCGCGTCCGTGCGGGTCATTCACAGAACTCCTTTGCAAAATGTCTCAAGCAATTTTTAAATTATAATAATTATGTAAAAATATAAAACACTTAGATAAAAAAAAATTTCGCTGCTATGGCTTTTTTACCACCTATAATAGATGGTCCTCTTAAAATATTTCGTGTATGAATAGATACACCATATGAAAAACTAATGTCGTCATAAATCAACGCCGGCTGTCGCTGAAAACCAGCGCTGGGGCTCTGTCTCGCATAGGGTCGCAGCATTATGCTGAGCGATGGCCGTTTTGCGTGGATGTGACGCATATTTACCCCAAACTTATTTTTTTTGTGTTGTGTTCTTTTTTTGCGTCATGTTTACCGCAAATAAACGGTTTTTCTTTCTTTCTAAATCAACAAGGAGGTAGCAGGATTGATTGCTTAGCGTGCACCATACGTCAGTGGCCAAGCTACAACTTTGATTAAAGGGCAGCCGATGAAAAAGTCATTCAGTTTTCATAAACTCTAAATAACATCAACATTAATTAACTCAAAAATTTAAGTCACTTTTCTGAATTTAACACGCCAGCCATGGTCGGAATTCTTTGTTTAGTCAAAAAATTTGGGCATTTTTAATTTATTTATTTATTTAACAATTTATGTACACACATATAAACAGACAAGAAGAAAGGAACAGAAAAATACGTACAAAGGTGATGCTTATTTTTAATGAAATCTCTTCCAGTCTATCTGCGATAGGAAAGTAGATTTATAGAGATGTAGACAACGTGTGTAAGAGTAGAAGAGAAAAAATATACATAAAATCAAAATAGCTATACACTAATATAAATACTTATAAACATACAATAAGAGAATATACATACTTACATACATACTTCTAAAAGAAATATCACTCAAATATATACTTAGAACTACAATGTATTTTGTAATTTTTTCTTATGATGTTTTAAACTGGTACTAAATATTTGTAATGTGAGATACACACACAGGTGTTAGAAGAGCGGTTATTGCGAAGGGAAGTCGACAGGAATCTTGTTGTATGGAGGCAGGCCCTGCCAGACGTGCATTGAATTTTGAAGTATCGCCTCGATACATAAGCTATAGAATATGCTTTCAAATTTCCCTAGGACACTAAAGAGCAAAGGCGCCAAGATATCTCATACAAAAATTTCACTTTTTAGGTGAGAAACGGCGCACCACAGAGGCGTCGAGTAAGTCCTCAATGACGTCCACAAGACGCAACAAATTAATGAAGACTAACGCTATTATAGTTCTAGAAACTTCCACCGTCATCCCCTTCAAATGGCATAGACAAAATTATCTCTGTTTTTTCTGCCATCTGACTTTCAAAGACACTGATTTACTTAAAGAACATACTAAAAACCAGCATATGAAATCTAATATCAAAGCTGCTGTTTCATACTTAAGACGAGACGAGAAAGTTAAAATTGACGTCTCCGTGTTAGAATGTCGGTCCTGCACTGATAAATTCGATGATCTTAACGCTCTTATAGAACATTTAAAAGGCACACATGGCATTAAATTCACAGAAGAGTGTGGTTACGGACTTATACCGTACTTTCTACAAAACGAGGTCTACCATTGCGCTGTTTGTAAAGAAGAATTCCAATACTTTATGAAGTTGAACCAGCATATGAATGAACACTACGGGAATTATATCTGCGAGTTGTGTGGCAAGTCCTTCTTAAGCCAGGATAGATTACGATGTCATGCCTTAACCCATGGTTCTGGGTTCCACTGCAACTTATGCCCGGAAAGTTTTGACTCGCTAACTCAGAAGAATAATCACGAATCTAAAGTCCACAATAAAGATAAACTTCTAAGATGTTTTTATTGTCCTGAAACCTTTCAGAATTACAGCCAAAGAAAGCGTCATCATAATTTGATACATGATGTAAAAGTACCGGAGTTTACTTGTCCAGTTTGCAGTAAAACCTTTCAAATTATGAGCAAAATGAAGGTACATTTAAAAGAAGTTCATATAAGAGAGAAGAATTTCTCCTGTTCCATGTGTGAACAAAAGTTCTTCTCACGCACGCACGTACAAAAACACATGATCAAACATTTTGGGGAGAGGGTACATCAGTGCGAGGTTTGTAAGAAGTCGTATGCAAGGAAGCAGACTTTGAGGGACCATATGCGGATACATAGTAGTGAAAAGAAGTACATTTGTAGTATTTGTAGTCAGGGTTTTGTTCAGAATAATAGTATGAGGTTGCATATGAAGGTGCATCATCCGGAAGTGGTGACTGAGTGAATATTATAAAGAAACTGGCCTATGTTGCCTAAAGGCCTGTCAGTCTTCTACAGACTGTACTTCGGTTAATGTGCGCAGGAGCTCCACAGCCTGTTCCCAACATCGCCCTTTTATTACCAGACTACCAGACGTACTGTAGGGTACCATTCGCGCTCACTTCTCGGCGCTTCTATGTTCTATGTTAAAGGGTTTGGTTTCCGCACTTAGTCCTTCAGACGGACCATTGCGTATTTGCGTGAGCTATGGCTATTCCAACCAGCCCACCTCCATCGAGAAGTTAATAATGTCTCCCAGTCTGTTCTGAACATCGGTGAAGGATCTGGGTGCCCCGAGGGTTTCTGTTGTAATCTGGGTGACGCCTGTGCACACGAAGAGCACGTGCGCAACGGTTTTCTCCACCTCCATCCAAGCCCTGCACAGAGGCTGTCCGTTATCCCTATTGTGTGAAAATGTTTGTTTAGCGAACAGTGTTCCGTGATGGTCCCTGTCACCAGGCGCAGACTAGTCCAGGCGCAATAACCGCCTGGCCAGCCTACCATCTAAGGATGACTTAGCCTCTCTGGCTCTTCTCCGCATTTATTATGCGCACAGCCAAAGTGAGGAACTCTCTGCCAGCGTCTGTGTTCCCTTTCACATATAACCCGACTGCCTTCAAAGCAAGAGTGAACAGGCATCTTCTGGGACCTCATCCATCGCTATCACTCAAGAGCAGGCCCAATCAGCAATAAAAAAGCCTATTCAGACCGCGATTTTTATACGCGTGTTCCATGTAACGCCTAGCGCTTCGTCAGCACTTCTACGGCGCGTTATCTGCCTTTCAAAAGCAGCACTAGTTGCGTTTGCGGCGCGTTCAAACGAGTCGACGGCGTGTGAAAAAATATTGCTTCGGCGAGTGTGCCCATGAACTCCACGACCTCATTCCACCGGCCCCCTTCTACCATCGGACATCTAGACGCACTGCAAGTTACCACCCCTACCTAGGTGATATTCCACCAACTCGCACTAAGCGTTTTCAAACGTCTTTTATAATGCGCACAGCAAAGGAGTGGAACTCTCTGCCTGCGTCTGTGTTTCCGAACGCATACAACCCTAATCTATTCAAAGTGAGAGTGAACAGGCTTCTTCTGGGTAAGCTCACTCCATCGTAGACTTTGTCTCTGTCACCCAGACCTAGACTAAAGTCAAGAGTAAACCCATACAAAAAAAAAAATGCTTTTTGCGGTATCTAATAAAAATATTAAAATCTACCCAGAGAAAATGTATAATAATAATATCTCATATCCAATTCATATCTATGTTGGGGTAGGCTTCCAGGCTGTTCGGATGGTGCTGAATACCAGTATTTCACATGGAAAGACTGCCTTTCTAACACTACTTTGTAATATGTATAGATAATATCTATGGATATAAATAAATACGTAATCGCATAGATTATCTAGTTATAAGCATACTAACGCGGTACTAATGGTTAGTCAGACAGAGAGACTGCGCTTTATAATAATGTAAGGTAGAATGTTACAAAGGCTCCAGTATTTACGCATTTTTTACTTAGTAATTGTGCAATTAACTAAGTATGTTAAGAAATATTTTGAATGATGTAATCGAAAGACATATTATATTGAAATTATTCTTTGTAAGACATTGAAATAATTTAGAGTTATGATGCTATGTATTTTTCTATTCCTATTAGAAAGTAAACAAAATGATTAATAACAAGAGTATTTTTATTTCTATTTTAATACAATTTTATATGACCAACTGAAACCATAGATGTATAGTAACCGGCATGAGTCGTGAGCACAAACTGACACCTGCGCAGTAGTAAATTTTTAGGTCTCTTTGGCGGAATGAAGAAGCCGGGGGGCGCCGAGCTGCATGCGATTGGTTCGTCAGTCGATACTCATTGTCTATTGGACTCTCGCGTATCATTTTTATTTAGCCGAAAGTGTACATGCGCGAGCTTCCCCCCACTACTGCCCATCTGTGCTCACGACTGGTGCCGGTTATTATACTGCCAGGCGATTGCTTCGAGTCTAAGCCCAGGTTCGTCCGGGCGTAAAAATATCACGGCGTGATTTTATCATGCACTGGATTTTCAACTCTCGGTATCGAGCCGAGCATTGAGAATCCAACAGAGCGCATCCCAGCGCGTCAAAAAACAGTTGGATTTTCAACTCTCAGCGCTAGACAGTGTATTGGAAAGACAGTGCGCCAAAATAAATCGCCCCTGCGAATCGGGGCTTAGAGCATCTAAACTGCAAGAACTGTCATCGTCATCAACTCATCATTGCAAAGTCAAATCATTTATTTCAAATAAGCACGTAAAAGGCACTTTTGAAGTCTAAAATTACAAAAATAGTTAATTGATTCTAGTTGCCCCTTCCAAAAGGTAGTTATGTATGGAGAAGATTGGGCAAGAAACTCCATAATCACTCTTTTAAAATTTTAACAATAGTTTGTATACATTAATTAATAATTATAGGTGAAGACGATGTACCTAGAATAAAAATGACTATACCACAATAGGTAAAAATAATGAAAAGTGAAGTAATGACAGACAAATTCATAAATGCGATAGATACATGGTGCTCACATATTTACAAACATTGTATATTTTCCTAAAAATTTAACATAATTAATAAGCCAGTGTGTGAGCAGTATATTAATCACAGAAAATAAAATTAATGTCATAAAAAATATACGATTAAATTAGCAACCAGTTTGATTTGGTCTAGACTCTAAATTGTCCTATGGAGCAGGACCAGCATGTTTCCAAGCATTCTTATCTTGGATAATAATCCTCTAATTTGTAATATGCTTGTTTACAAAGTGTGCTTTTAATATGAGTTTTAAATGTATCAGAATATTACCAGCCAACCAGCCTATAACTGTCCCACTGCAGGGCAAAGGCCTCTTCTCATACAGAGAAGGCACGAGCATTGATCACCACGCTTGCTCAAGACGGGTTGGCGATTTCAGACTTATATTAACTATAAGTCCAGGTTTCCTCACGATGTTTTTCCTTCACCGATGTCAGTAATGTCCAAGATAAACTCAGAAAGTACATATGAATTGAAAAAGTCACATTGGTACTTGCCCGGATTTGAACCCACAACCTCATGCATGAGAGGCGAGGTCCTAACCAACGGGCCATCACGACACGATCAGAATATTAATAATAGAATATCGAAATTGACAGCACTTGAACGCAGGGTGCTGATCGTAAGTCGCAGTTTTATTGGTGAAATTTGCCATTAGTGTGTATCGAATTAAGCTGACACTGGCTGAATTTTTAAATCCTATGCCTAGAAATTCTTCTGGTGACAATAGGTTTTATGGGAGAAAACCTTTAGGCTGGTTTCACTGCTGTACGGACGATCCGTACGGGCTGTCAGTACGGGCGCCCGGAGCCGGAGCACATGTTAGGCGCTAGAACAGCCTTAGATTACTAAACTGATAGAGATAGACTTTAAAAAAATGCCTCCTCGAGTGCTTTACTTTGTATAAATTATTTCATGAGCAAAGCAATGCGTAGGTAAGCTTCACCACTTTCCCCCTCTCCCCCCGACCCTCCGCATATCGTCTGCGGAAACGCTCCCGTTGAACCACTGTAAGTAATTACACTGTGGCACTATTAAGTTACTCGGTACCTATTAAACAACTTTAAATGTACCCTGACCAAAAATTATCATTTCTTACCCTTATTGAATAAAGTAGACATTTTTAGAACCTGATTTTTTGTTGACATACCAAGGGTACCTTTACAGTAGACCAATTTCTTTTCAGGTAAAAAACCGAGGAAATACAAGGGCACAGAGTCTTCCTCGATGAAAAGGCGACGGAACCTACAAATTCTATTCAACAACACATCTATTATTCCTTTTAAATGGCGAGGGAAGTACCTGTGTTTCTATTGCAGTAAAGACATTGCCGAGTATACGGAGTTAAGGAAACATACAAAAGCACATGGCAGTTGCTCTATAAAAGACCATTCTCTAAAAGTCTTAAAAGGAGGACAGAATATGGAAATTAAAGTAGACATTTCATTGATTAATTGCGAAGTATGTGCAGAAACATTACCGTCTTTTGATGACATCGTCACTCATTTGTTTGACAAACATGAACTTGAATACGATAAAGGAGTAGAAATGGCTATAGAAGAGTATAAACTTGCTGATCTCAGTTGCACCGGATGCGATGAAAAGTTCACGTATTTCGGCTACCTAGTATCTCACGTCAATAATAACCATCCGAAAAACTGCCTCATTTGCGATAACTGCAACCAAAAATTCAACAAAAGGAGAGATTTGTTTTCTCATGTGAAAAATTACCATCGAGAAGGAGGGTACCAATGCGAAATGTGCCCTCAAATCTTCAATTCATTGAATATTTTGAGAAAACACCGAAATAACAGGCATTTGACTCGGTGCAACATTTGCAATTTGAAATTGCCGTCAGCTGCTTTGAGACAAAAACATATCGAATTAGAACACCCGGATGACGGGTCTTTGCAATGCGATACCTGTTTCAAAGAGTTCCACACGAAACAGGGCCTAAAAATGCATTCAAGAAAATGTAAAGGAGAAGAGATTTTCGGAATCGCCATCAAAGAAGAAAATGTTGCCATGGACTTAGATTTAAACTACGAGGATCAAGTCAAAAAACCTTGCGTCAAACAAATCAGAGAAAATATAGTTATAGTCATAAATATGTCTACGGCAATCCCTTTTAATTTTTATAAGAATAAGTTCAACTGCTTTTACTGCTCCAAAGATTTTGCTGATTCCGATTTGATGAGAGAACATGCGGTTATGGAACACCCTGTGTGCGATGTTAAAGAAAAGTGTATTAGGAAATGTAGGGAGTCTGTAGCTTGCGTCAAAATCGATATATCTTCACTCGCTTGCAAAGTTTGCTTTGAGTCATTGACTGACTTGGATCATTTGATCGATCACTTGATCGCGAAACACGATGCGAAATATGACAAATCGATTACAACTTGTTTACAACCGTACAGGCTGATTAAAGACAACATGGTCTGTCCACACTGCCCCGGCGAAGTATTCCGCTTCTTCGGAACGCTTCTTAAACATATGAATATCAAACATACCAACAACAATATCATTTGCGTTTACTGCGGCCAAACATTCCGTAGGGATCAAAACTTACGAGTTCACATTTGGCGTCATCACAGAGCTGGGCGGTTCAAATGCACCATTTGTGCTGCTGAGTGCAATATACCGTCTCGTCTGTACATGCACATGGCTCGGGCACACGGTGTAAAGGCAGCTAAATGTCCCAAATGCTCCGAGTCTTTCGCTACGCAATATGAAAGGCAGAAACATTTGATCATCGCCCACAATACGGGCCACAAATGCTCTTATTGTGGAAAACTGTTTACAAGAAACTCCTTTATGAGTAACCATATAAGAAGAACGCATATGAAAGAGAAGAGTATAGAATGTTCTGTTTGTTATACGAAGTTCTTTAACACTGTTCTGTTGAAAAGGCATATGGTCAAACATAGTGGGCAGAAGAAATATAGTTGTGATGTGTGTGGGGAGCGGTTCTATTGGCGTAAGACTATGAAGACGCATAGAGATAGGCTGCATAGTAAACAGCTTTATCCTGCACCCATGTAGAAGTCCAGATTAAGTATAGGAGTATTTAATTTAAAAATTCTTAACATTTAAGTGCCATATTTATCCTTAGAACTTGTAGTGTAGACGATAAAAATCTTACAACCAGCAAGAAAATTGCTACATAGATATCGCCAGATCGAGTTTTAGGCGCCAGGTTTTAACTAAATATTATCATAAACAAAAACTACTGTAACCAGTGTGAACTAACTAGCAGGGATGCTAAAACCCCATAAAAGAGTTCATATCCGAGAAAATAAAAATTAACACAACTTCGCCTTCCCTCCATGCACTGTCTGCTATCTCAAAAGTACAAAAAAGTCATTTCTTTTCAGATTTGGAAACAGAGGTGACAAAGCACAGTGATAGTTATCTAAGGAGGAGAAATCTGCAAATATTGCTCAACAATACAACGTTGATACCTTTTAAATGGCGCGGCAAATACCTCTGCTTTTATTGCGGGGACGATACGAAGACGCCCGATGGTCTCCGGAAACACACGAAAGGCCACGGACCTTGCAGTGATAGCGATAGAGCTATACGACTAGTTAAATCAGCTGATATAGAAATAAAAATAGACGTTTCCGATGTGTCCTGCGAGATTTGTTCAGAAAGTTTCCCATTTTTAAATGAAATTATTGACCATTTGATATTAAAACACCAACTGCCTTATGCGAAAAATGTTGAGATGCTGTTATCAGCCTACAGGCTGTTAGATCTTCAGTGTCTCCTCTGCGATAAAACCTTCAATTACTTACGTAAATTAATCAGCCATATGAACGTCGCTCATCCAAATAATAGCTTTGAGTGTGCCGAATGTAAAAAGGTCTTTAATAAAAAGAGGGATTTGAATTCGCACATAAGATTCCATCATAAGAAATACCATTCTTGTACCAAATGCAATGAAACGTTCCCAACAAACTCCGCGTTACAGATTCATAGATCTAACGCTCATTCTTCGACTTGTAACATCTGCTTTCAAGTATTTGCTTCAGACGGCAAGCGGTTAGCTCATCTGAAATCTGACCATGATTCTAGTCAGAGTCAATGTGGATTTTGCAATAAAATTCTAACAACAAAACAAGCCTTTATAAGACATGCTGCAAATTGCGAACAAAAACCTCAGGAAGAAACCGTTATAATAGATGACGAAGACAAAAAGATATCCGTAAAAGAAATAAGAAAAAGTTTAGCATGTATCTTTAACATGACTACCGCACTACCTTTCAAATTCTTTATGAATCGGTTACGATGTTTCTATTGCACGAAAGACTTCACCTCATGCGAGGATTTAAAAACACATACGTCGATAGAACATCCGCACTGCGATACAACCTTTAAATCCATGAGATTAAGGAACAGATATGACGGTGTCCAAATCAAAGTTGACACTTCTTCTTTGTCTTGCAAACTATGCAACATCACCTTGCAGGATTTGAACGACTTGATTGATCATTTGAGCAAGGAGCATAAGGTGAAATGCGACTTTTCTGTCGAGAGTAATCTGCAGCCGTTCAAACTTATTAAAGACAACTACCCCTGTCCTATTTGCGGAGAAACCTACAGATATTTTGGCGTTTTACTCAAGCACGTCAGTGCGTCTCATAGTGGCAATAAACATATATGCATGTATTGCGGCAAAGCGTTCAGAACTGACCCTAATCTTAGAGCTCATATTTCAAGGCGTCATAAAATCGCTGAAAATCATAAGTGCGGTAATTGCGATCTAGTTTTTGGGACTAATAGTGCGTTAAGAAATCATCAAGGCACCGTTCACGGTACAAAATTAGTTCAATGCTTTGAATGCTCAGAAAAATTCACCTCACAATACTCAATGCAACGACACTTGATTTCGTCCCACGGTACGGGACATAAATGCACTTACTGTGATAAGCTTTTTACTAAAAACTCTTTTATGGTCAACCACGTAAGGAGGTCTCATTTGAAAGAAAAAAATGTAGAATGTTCTGTGTGCTTTGACAAATTTTTTGACAGTCAAAGGCTGAAAATGCATATGATTAAACACATTGGAGAAAGAAACTTCCATTGTGATATTTGTGGTAAAAAGTTCTTATGGAAAAGGAACCTAAGGGGTCATATGACCTCCCATATACGGAACGCGAACGCTCGAAACGTTACCTAACATTTTTTGATGATATTATTGTTCATATTTCTACTGTTGGCTAGTTATTTTATAGCTGGATCTAAATTGACCACGTTGTGGTTTCCATTCAAAAGTTTAGCGAAGGATTTTCCTATATGCTATCTGCCTGTAATATCGTTGATTAACTATCAAAATCCTTTAGAGAAGGTGAATACTACAACTTGACATTTTGCCCAGAATTGTGACCAAATACCTGGGATTCACAATTGATATAACTAACGGAATATAGTATGCGAAAACGCCCAAAACTAACCAAGTATGGAAGTAGAAGATGAAATAACAGCCCATTTATAGAGAAGAACAATTTGTTTTTCAGATGGTCTGCCAGGGCCGTACGAAGGCTGTACCTCTGAGCGCCGACGGAAAAACTTGAAAATACTGTTCAACCACACCACTATCATGCCATTTAAATGGCGGGGCAAATACCTTTGCTTCTACTGCGGTAAAAACTATACCGAATACACAGAATTTAGAAAGCATACAAAATCCCACGGACTGTGCACCACTAAAGATTACTCCCTAAAACTAATCAAAGGAAATAACATCGAAATTAAAATCGACGTCTCAGAAATCGGTTGTGATATCTGCAATGAACCATTCAGCAGATTCGAAGAAATAATCGATCATTTGATCAGCAAACACAATATGGAATACAACAAAAATATCGATATACCCTTCCAGGAATATCGATTAGTCGATTTTCGATGTTTGTACTGCGAAGAACAGTTTTCTTATTTCGGATATTTGGTTAAACATGTTAATAACGTTCATCCGCAAAACTGTTTTATTTGTGATGATTGTGGAGTTACTTTCAACAAGAAGAGGGACTTGTCTATACATTTGAGGAATTATCACAGACAAGGAGGGTATCCATGCGTTTTGTGCTTGAAGAACTTCGAAACTCGTCTTACGTTGCGGAGGCATCAAAATAATATGCATTTTAGGCACTGTAAAAGCTGCGGTTTGCGTTTCGCGTCCCTTTCTCTATTACAAAAACACCTACAAATTGATCATCCCCAAAATGAGAGTAACATGAAGTGCAGTTATTGCTCCAAAGAGTTCCACACTTCTTTAGGCTTAAGACAGCATATAAGCAAATGTAAAGTCAAAATCATTTCTCAGGTCGAACCCCCCCACACTTCTTTCCTAAACGACAGTAACATAGAACCTAAGAAAAAACAGAACATACTACAAATAAGACAGAATATACAGTGTGTACTCAACATGTCCACTGCTGTGCCTTTCAAATTCTTTTCCAAATACTCCTGCTTTTATTGCTCAAAGAAATTCGTTGAATTCGACGAGTTACGCCACCATACCAGTCTTGAACATCCTGTATGCGATTTGAAGTCCAAATGCATGAAGAAGTGTAAAGGAGAAAGGATTGCAGTTAAAATCGACATATCTGCATTAGCTTGTAAAATATGTGGCCTCCCTATGCCCAATTTAGAAGATTTAATCAACCATTTAATAAAAGAACATAAAGCGAATTATGATACGTCAATATCCGGATGTTTAGAGCCATTCCGAGTTATAAAAGACAATATGCCATGTCCTATATGCCCGGATACCGTCTTTCGATACTTCGGCATTTTGCTCCGACATATGAACTCCGAACACAGTAACAACAACCGAATCTGTGACTTCTGCGGTCGAAGCTTTCGTAATGCGGCGAATCTCAACGTGCATATAACTTACGCACATACAGGTTCTTGTGAATGCGACATTTGTGGTGTGAAATACAAGAATCAATGGTGTTTAGCGCGACATAGAGCGAGGACACACGATGCTAAAGACCACAAATGCCCAAAATGTCCCGAGCAGTTCCAATCACAGTACCATAAACAAAAACATTTAATAAAAATGCATAATGTTGGACATAAATGTAGTTACTGCGGCAAAATGTTTACTAGAAACTCCTTCATGAAGGACCATGTTAGACGTACACATTTGAAGGAAAAGAACATCCCCTGCTCCATTTGTAATGAGAAGTTTTTCGATAATTATCTCCTGAGAATGCATATGGTTAAACATGAGGGGGATAGGAAATTTAGTTGCACTGTTTGTGGAAAAGCCTTTTTGAGACGAAGTAATTTGAGCTCGCATATGGAAATGCATAAAAAGTATGGGCATGTCCAGTTGCAGATATAAGTGTGTTTTAATCTGTAATAGTTGTAAATGCATTAAAGTTATGACCCTAAATCAATTCAAAACATTGTTATGTGTCAGTCAATCGTTTCAAGAAGGAAGAGAGACAGCAGGGATATAGCTACCACCGTATCGACCGTATCGTTCTTAGATTCTGGAGCCCTCGAGCTACAGGGACTCTCGAAGGGTATTAGCATAAGTTCGTAAAATATTATCCAACACCTCAAATTATTTTTGCTACGAGGCCCGTAATTAATGAATACGTTATGAAAATTAAAGTAATTAGTTTGTCTTACAAAGGCTTCCAGCTACACGGGCCTTACTCCCGAAAATGATTCGAATTTGATTTTGATTCCGATTCAATTTAGTTTCTGATCCGAACTCGATTTAAAACTTAAAACTGACCGAAGTTAGTTTCGCTTTGAACCACTGCACGATCGTGCGCTCGTGTTCGATTTTCCCAATTCGATTGATTCAGATCGAGATGCTGTCGGGAGTAAGGCCCCAGAAGGGAGTTTGAATCGGAATCAAAATTAAACTCGAATCGTTTTCGGGAGTAAGGCCCCCGAGCTACAGAGACGCTCGAAGGGTATAAGCAAAAGGTCGTAAAATATTATCCAAATACGTTATGAAAATATGAAAATTAACGTAATTAGTTTCTCTTACAAAGGCTTCAAGCTACAGGTTCGGGCTAATTCTCAAGCTCGTGCATACATTTAGTAAAATCACACAGAAAATCTAACCTATCCGAGACAGGATGTTTCAATTTTCTAGCTCGTTACGCTCGCTCTTACATTCTCTAAGTATGCTCACAGTGGCGTCAATGGCAGCTTAAGAAGGCCCTTCCCGATCCATCTATCGTTAACGCGAGTATGATTGAAAAGCTTGTCGTTTTATCCAGCGCAATGTTAATGCTAACAGGCAAGTGAGAACGCACTAACATTGAACGAAAAATAGTGTGCGGAAACTTCATAAAACTTGTTCCAGGAAATACGTGTTTTTGAGAAAGCCTTAAAAGTTTATGGAATAAATGCGTGTCATTTAGAATCTCCATTACATGTTTCTATGGAGATGTTTTCTTTATTTTTACAAATTATGAGTACATTATGAACGGCCAAAGTTCAGGTAAAATGTGTGCAAAAAGCAGATTTTTGGAGGCTTATACTGATTTTTTGCTTTCATAGAAACCTATATAGATATAGTGCACATGATACCGATTAGTTCAAAATTATCATTGAAAGATGTGTTCCAACGCCATATAATCACGTACGAGCGTTTGCAAGAAAAGTATGACCGGTTGGCCGCCCTTAACCTCCCGAGTCAGGATGCTATGTTATTTACTTTGTAAAACAAAACAATACTCTCCTTTGAACTTCGCCGCAGTCGCGCAAAAAGTGCTCTAACCAACTTTGATGCAGGGACTAGCTACGCCACTGAGAGACAGAATTATGTTTTAAATATATTTACAGGATTAAACGTAGGTATCTATTTATTGATTTGTGGTACAAGTGGGCCATAAAGGTTTAAATATATTTATGTACGTCACACCTGGCCATAATGTGAGTTTTACCGCACGCTACGCGTACAGTAAAACTCGCATTGTGGCCAGATGAAGACGTAAAATTGTGTACTCACCACGGGCAGTAAAAAAGAAAGCCCTCTATCGCATATTTATAACCCTCGCCTGCGGTTCGGGTCACAATTACCTGCGATTTCGGGCTTTCTTTCTTTTACAGTACTTGGTAAGTAATGTACTATTAAATAAAAGTATACAATGAATTTCTCCTTTTGGAGTCTGGTGTAATGAATTTCACAGAAAGATGGTATGCAGTGACGAAATCTCTCTACCTTAGGTAGCCTATGCACTATGGAGACCGTGATTCTTCTGCTCTTATTTATAAATTAATTTATTAAATGTATTAACATAGTAATACGCTTATTTTCCCCGACGGTTTAGGCAGAGACGTACATCTACATAAAACATCAACATTTCACCAGTTAATGTATCAATTAATCAGAATAATCCGAAAGGGAATTGACTATAGGTAATGATAAGAGATCGGATATTCGTTTGCATATTCACCTAAAGAAGAGAAGTTGCTTAATATGGAATGCGCTTTTGTATCAAAAAATTCCCGCGGTTCCGGTATCGAGTGTTTTTTTTTTTCTACCTATAGAATCGGATGCATATCTACTTATACGGTAGCCGAGGTAATATTTACGCCCAATCGGGATACTTAATTTAATTTAAAAAAAATAAAAAAAAATGTGTGTATTTTTTTTTGTTTTCACTATCACACACCACACCTCATCTTACACCCTCCGTTACCATATTTGCATCGGGGGTTAAACATTAATTTTAAATAAATATGCATCTGAATAGTTATGCAATCCAAGAATCCCGGGTTTTTTCTTTTTCAAATCAATTTTTATTAGAAGAGGCCTTCTTACACCCGACTTGTTTATCCCGGGATTTTCTTTACAAAATATATATTTTAACAAGCCGCTTCCATAATTTCATAGCTAAAAATTAACTTCGGTAAATATGCATCGGAATATCCGATCTCCAGTAATGATCTCCGTTTGTCTCATACAAATACAACATTATGCTATGTCGGGACTATATAGAATGAATGTAAAAAGTAGTATTAATATTGATCTCGAAATTACTCCTGTATTAAGGCAGCTCCTACAATAAGTATTAAATTAATCCAATAATAATAATAAGATAATGAGTTACAAACACAGGTCATTAAAAAAAAAAAATTGCAGTTTGGTTTGGCCTAAAATAGTGTAGTTGACAGTTTTTGAGAAACTAATTAGTAATGTTCCTTAAGTTTTATTTCCCTCAAAATATTATTTCAGCGAAATACTTAACAGAACAAATTTTTCATTTTTACCGCATTTTAATTGTCAAAACGGGTCATTCAGTCATGGCGGCTTGAGTGAGTTCAATGAGCCACACGCAGAATAAAACGTCGCAGATTAAAGCCGTTATTTTATTTAATTTGCTTTAATTTATATCTCTTCCGCGGTTTCTATCGTTAATTTAATAAATGCAAACATTAGCGATCTCGATGCCTTATCAATGTAATGTACGTACTTGCACTGCAGATACGCACAGAAACGTTTTTGACTTGGCAGTATGAAGTACCCAAGTCGAATGACACATGTGGACAAAATACTGTTATAATACTTTATACCTGTTTAATTTTCTCGCAATCTAAGTGAAAAGCAGAGTGTATAACTCGGGCATAAACGAGCCATTTTAGCCCGAGACGTATATACCCGAGCCGCAGTCGAGGGATGGATAGTTAAGTCGAGGGGTTTCTTTTATGCACTAGCTGTACAATCTACTATTCTTGTGTATCATAAAATCATTATGTGAATTTTATAATAATCACTACGTAAAGCCTAGAGATAGTCCATAATTGTAAAAATAACTTGAAAAAATAGAAATTGTTCTGGGTGTCGCTATTCGCATCGACTAAATAAACATTATGTAATTAGTTTGTACGATAAATAAGAGCCGACGTAGCAGACTGGTGAAGTTCAGTTTTCATGCAAATATCAACCTTGCTGCAGTTAGAATACAGTTGAAAATAAATAAACATTTGTACAAAAAATCTGCATCAATGAGGTCAAGGTTATTTATTTTCTACTTTCTTTAAAGGAACGCAATGTCGATATTTGTTTGGCAGAGAAAACCGCTCTTTACTGCGCTTCGCCCGGTCTGTGCGGCCCTAAGACTTGTGAATATTGTGATATACTCGAACGGAATGTATGAAGTGTGCGACATTTTAATTTAAAAATATACTAATATGTATTTTATTTGGCGTTTTCATCACTTTACCTGTTACCCCCTGATAATATTACCATTCGAAATGCATAGACAACTATTTAAGAGGGCCGCTCGTGGCCGTGGCGAAATTATAATTTTCATACGTTTCTTGCAATTTTCAGGTCAGGCTGTATGTTGATTTAAATATAATTCGCGACCGTGGCAAATATGTTTTTACAGAATTATAGTCATTAAATCTATAATATAAAAATGAATCGCAAAATGTGTTGGTAAGCGCTTATCTCAACAACGCCTGGACCAATTTTACCAATTTTTTTTTTTTTATGTTCGTTGAAGTCCAAGGATGGTTTTTACAGCGAGAAAAATTAGGGTAGGGTAGAGTAGGGTAGTGTAGTGTAGTGTAGGGTAGGGTAGGTAGGTAGGTAGGGTAGTGTAGTGTAGGGTAGGGTAGGGTAGGTAGGTAGGTAGGGTAGGGTAGGGTAGTTAGGTAGGTAGGTAGGGTAGGGTAGGGCAGGGTAGATAGGGTAGGGTAGAGTAGAGTAGAGTAGTGGAGTTTATACTATAGCTTTTGACAGAACGAAGTCTGTCGGGTCAGCTAGTACTCGATACTTTTATTGCATTCCACATGTAGTTATTCTTAGGTGGTAAACTTATAATTAGATCATTATGGACCCTGTCGGGCACAGCTAAATAAGTGAGTTAGGATAGGGGAAGCGTTTGATAATTTAATTTATATAACATTACTTATCAGTACTACTCTAATATAATAACGATATAGGTATTTTCTGAGATAAGCTTTACTATAAAATATAAAAACGTATCTATTGTGAGATGTAATAATAATTCAAGTCTCGAGTACTTATGACTTTATAAGTCTATCACTTAGATATTCGTTTACCGAGTAGTAGCTTTTATTTAGCAAAAATTGTCGAAGTTTTTTAGAAAATAAGTTTCTCTTCTTTTTTTATTGGTGCGGGTAGTTTAGAATCAGCAACACAACATTATGCTCAAATATCATGATTTCATTCAAAGTAATCAATCAAAAACCTTTACTTACTTATTAAACGTATAAACGTATTTTCTTTCTTTTCTTTCTTTTCTTTTTCTTTTTCCTTCTATCAATTACCCGCCCGGACGCGGCAACGGTGGCGGCGCGAGGTGCCCGTTTGATAATTAATCATCATATGTATGTTTAAATGATTATTTTTTTTTAAATAAAATACTTAGATTTAAAAAAAAATCGTTTCCATGGCTTCTTTACCACATAAAAGTGTATCTCTTAAAATATTTCGTGTTTTGTTGAGGTCGCGAATCATTTTTAGATTAACATACAACCTGGGCCTCAAGTCTGCTATTACAATAGTGTCAGAATTAGGGCTTCCATTACGTAATTACGTAATTACGCAATTACGTAATTACGGACAGATTTTAGAAATCTCACAAATACGTAACTGAAGAGCTGCAGTCCGTAATTACGTAACTATAGGATAATATTAATTAATTTAGGTACCCATTTATTTAGTTCTATAGTTTCTGCCTACTCCATGGGAAAAAGGCATGGGTTTATCTGTGTATTTACAATTTACCTTAATTTAGTTAACCTACGACTTACATTATGACAACACCAAAACCCTTTCTGTAGGTATCCCCCGAATTCCCGGGGTTTATTTTATAACTTCCAATTTGAGTCCGCAAGATTTAATTTCTTAGTCGTACAGAATAGAGTTCATTGTTGACCAATCGGGAAACGAAGGGAATCCCCGTTGGTTGTGGATAGTTCGGTACGTAACACAATCAAAGTTTATAAGTGTTTCGCAAGTATTTGATCTACCTCGTAGATAATAAAGTTTAATATTGTGGATTGAGCAAGCTAAGGGAACTCCCTACATTTTTCTTTACTTTCGTGAATTTAGAAACAATCTCAATACTCGGTACTCAGTCGTCTTACGTACACCTGCGAGATACTGTCCTGCCTGGTCTAAGCTTATTTTATTGACTTTTGTGATTTTGTGTATGTGCCGCAAAGTTTGACGCTTGGTTTTCAGAAGCTTTTCATTACAAGTTTCTAAGTAGATATCACCATACACGAGTAGAGATACTTCAACGAAAATGTAAGTACCTATTTTAACATTACTTTACTTGTCTACTTACTTTGTTTCTAGGGTATTGTGTGAGAGTTTATACATATAATTTAGTAGTTGATTTTATATTGTTGACGGCACGGTTGGCGCAGTAGTTGAGTGATTGGCTGCTACGCTGCGGGTCACGGGTTCGATTCCCGTACGGAACAAATATTTGTATGACCTACAGATAGGTGTTCCGGGTCTGGGTGTCTTGTGTATGTGAGTTTACATGATTGTGAGTGCACCCACGATACAGCAGTAATTCCTAGTGTGGTGCGACGTTTAAAAAAAAATAAAAAAATATGTGCGATTTTATTTTATTGTTGCTTGTTAGATGTCTGTGCAAATAGACATTGATTATGAGTTCACGGTACGTATGTAAATGTATCCCGTTTTAAGTGTAGTGCCTAACTATAGATGCTATTTATATGTATTACCTAACTATTAAATTATGAAATATTTATATATTGTTTTAGGTCTGCAGTAAAGAAGACTATTTATAAGGAGTTTTTGAACAAACGCACACAATCAGCTATATGGGAACACTTTTTGAGGGCTGAAAATGGGCAAAGTGTCCAATGTAAACATTGTCAAAAATTTTTGAAGACTCCTGGTGGTGCTACTGGAGCACTACATACACATATGCGTGCTAAACATATTGGCGAGATGTCACAAGAGCAAGATGCGCAAAGGGCAAGTACTTCATCGTGCTTTCAAGCAAGAAAAAGTTTAGAACCTCCATCGAAGAAAACTAAACTAACGGATTACTTTTCCACTGAGTATTCCTTGGACGTTATAGTGACTAGAATGGCAGCATTGGATGGCATCCCATTAAGCAAATTTTGTACTTCTGAAGATCTAAGGTATGTTTTCAAAAAATCTGGCTATGATCTACCGAAATCTCCTTCAACTATTACCAAAATTGTCCTGGAACAGAGTTGTGCCATAAAAAAACAATTAATAAATCAGTTTAAAGATATGAAGTCCCAAAAAAAACGGTTTACTATAACGTTTGATGAATGGACCTCTACCCGGAACCGGAGGTATATGAATATAAATATTCATAATAAAGACCTAGAACCAGCTAAATATAAAAATTTAGGACTAGTAAGGATAAAGGGTTCAATGCCAGCTCACGTTGGAACTGTACTGTTAGAAAATCATCTAAATGACTTTTATTTGAAACTTGAAGATATAATTGCATTCACAACGGACGGAGCCAGTGTTATGGTTAAAATGGGCAAAAATTTTGATGGTCACCATCAGTTGTGTTTTGCTCACGGAATACAACTTGCAGTGCTGGACGTATTATATAAGACACGGAAAAGTACAACTACTGAACCAGAACTAGAAGATGAAGCTTCAGATACTGACACTGAAGAAATTGAAGAAAACGATGGCGGACTTTTCATAGAAGTACCTAGAGTTCTAGAACCAGACTTTCTGTACAAAGATATTATAGTAAAAGTAAGAAAACTTGTTAAATCATTCAAAAAATCACCACTGAAGACCGATTTGTTGCAAAAATATTCTTTACAAGAGCATGGTAAAAGCCTCGATCTTATACTAGACTGCAAAACGCGATGGAACAGCTTATCAGATATGGTTGGACGATTTCTGAAATTGAAATCAAGTTTATTTAAGGCTTTATTAGACTTAAAATCAAATATAAGTTTCACAGACACAGAAATACAAGATCTACATAACATTCATCATAGTTTAGATATAATAAAAACTACAGTGATGGCATTGTGTCGCCGTGACTCGAATTTGTTAGCAGCAGATGCTGCGCTTCAGTTTATGTTAAATAAGCTTGATGCTCAGTCCAATGGGCTCAGTGACAAGCTTGCTGTATCCCTTAGAAAAAGAATAAAAGAAAGGCGAACAAATGTGTCTGGTGTCTTGCAGTATTTGCATAATAATGAAGAATATTATAAAACCGAAGAAACAGAAACTTTTACAAAACCGACGTCGGATTATATTAGAACATATGTTGCAAACTTATTAGAAAGGCTCAAATTTACACCGCCTACAAGTACACAAATGAGTTTAGATTCCGAAGCAGATGACAATGATGCTAATGATGGTTGTGGCGACGAGTTGACTGTTGCACAGCAACTAGAAAAAGAAATACAGAAAACTATGTCTACAGTAAACAAATCTGGAGTAAACACAGATCTTGAATCCATCATCAGAGTTGAAATGTGTATCTACGATAGCACTGGCGGCGGTCGTGAAGTTTTCCTAACAGCAGCTTATAATTATTTACTATGTATAATGCCTACTAGTGTTGAAGCAGAACGGGCATTTTCTTCTGCCGGCTATCTTTGTTCTAAACTAAGAAGTTCCCTTGGTGACAGAACATTGCATTCGTTATCATTTATGAGATCATATTATCAAGAACAAAGATTGGAAAAATAACCATATTTTATATTGTTTCTTACTTTTAAACCATTTGTGCGTGGTACATGTTTTGTTTGAATTGTTGATTGAGTTTAGTCAAAATCAAAATCGTCAATCAAATCAAAATATTACATTTTGATTTGATTGACGATTTTGATTTTGAGTTTAATTTTAAAATTATCATTTTAATCTGTAATTTACTTTTAATTCCTTAATATTATAATTTTTTTCATTTGAAGTTGTTTGATTTTTTACTTCTAAAATACGTAATAAGCCCAGAATTTATCGTGCTTTAAAAAATCAAAACAGTTAAGTACGTAATTACGTAGTTACGTAATTGAAGCATCAAAATGCGTAACTAGTTACGTAATTAGCAAATCCGTAATTTTGGAAGCACTAGTCAGAATGGTCTCGCCATTGTGAGTATTTGACAGTTTTTGTATGGCAAATCTGTCAAAAACTCACAATGAAGAGACCATTCTGACACTATTGTAATAGCAGACTTGAGGCCCTGATACTGCAAAGCAAATTGCAAGAATAGTAACACAATTGAATATTGCGGGCAATCCTGATGCTTTCGCCTTAAGGCTCCCACAAACATGCGCGACACGCGATGCGACACAAAGACACCGCGTGCTGCGCGACGAGCGGTCTCTTTGTGTCGCGTCGCGTGCCGGGCCTGTTTGTAGGAGCCTTTACACAGATATATATTAGACACCTTGAGTGTGCTGTACTGAGCTCACGCAACGCGTACGTCCAGCCAGTAATAGGACTCGCCCATCCAGGAGCGCTGTCCCAAATAAGACTCATTATTAATTTATTACACATAAAACAAAAGGTATTTTAATAAAACACGTATACATAAAGATCGATAGTTAAATAATCTTTAAAAAGATGAAGGTTTCAGAAAAATACGCTTGATAGATTTTGCGTGATTCTCAGTTTTTTATCCGCGTTAGACATTTACAAATTAATTTCACTGTGTAATTTAAACATAATCTAAAATATTCATATATTAAGTTATTAAGTAAATGCTTTCATTTAACATATGATTTTTCCAAATCATTAACACTACTCGGTTAGACGTGATCTTCAGTATAAAATCATTAAAACAATAAGCGGTTTAGAACCCACGCTATTAAATCTCGCATAGAACAATTTATACCAGTTTTTGACGACGATAACCTTAAATATCTACATATAGATCTACCCCTTTGCTCGCTGTATACCTATAACGCAGTGTGCCTAAGTCGCGTTATGCCTAAGCATCATTTCAAATAAGCGTTTAGTCTATATCTCACATTGCCCATTTCGCGATACGACTATGTCACTATTGGACTGTATCTAAAGAAGAAAAATTTATCTTGTTTTTAACTCTAGGCACAAAAAAGAGCTGAAAAAGTTGCAAGATGGAGATATTTCAGCTTATTATTTTTTTGAAAATAATTATCAAAATAAAAAAAGAAGTCACTTGTCTTTATAATAACTAGTTTTTTTTTAAATATCCTATACGAGGTAAATATAGGCTAATACTGTTTAACGAAGAAAAAATTTAATTTAATTTTGATTATAATTTTGTTTTAAATAGTTTATATTTTTAATTATAAGTTGAATCTTTTCTACAATAGTTTTAATTTGGATATCTCTCTCTTGAACTAAAACTCAATGAACTTTAGTCTCACTAAGCCTACCTCGTTATTGAACTAAAACGGAATTGACCTAAGTCACAATACGCCGACATCTCGTTTGGTCTAGGCATAACTCGACTTAGGCACATTGCGTTATAGGTATACAGCGAGCAAAGGGATCTACCTACATATTAATGCTTTGTTTGCATCTGTAACCACTATTCTCAGCAATTGGATCCTTCTATCTAAAGACTCGCAGAAACGACAAACCACCTCCCGAATATTGAAACCTAGAAAAGTAAAAGCTGAATTTCTTTTCAGGTTCAAAATTCAATACAGTGGAGGACAAATATAAGAAAATGGAAGTCGCCCGTAAGCTATTGATAAAACGGCGGAATGTCGAGTATGTTTTACAATATAGCAACGTCACTCCTTTCATGTGGCATAAGGGAAAATATAAATGCTTTTACTGCAACGAAACTACTAAAGATCCAGTCGTACTTCGAGAGCATACGACCGAAGCACATCAATTCGCGAATCTCGAACTCGTTGTGTTCGACAGAACCAAAAATAACCGAAACAAAGACGCTGCTGTCAAAATTGACGTCACTAATATATGTTGTAAGCTTTGTCCACAAGCAGTGACTAATTTGGAAGAGCTGATCCACCATTTGATCATTGCACATGACGCAGAATACGATGTAAGCGTCCCAAATTGCCTGCTACCCTTTAAATTAGACAAGGACCAGCCTACCTGTCCAACATGCAATATGAAATTCGTCTTCTTCGAATATCTGCTCCGCCACGCTAACAAACACCATCTTTCCCACCATTATATTTGCGATGTTTGTGGCACGAGTTTCCAAGGAGAGAACCATTTGAAAATGCATTATAGGTACTATCATAGAGAGGGTGGTTACACTTGCGAATACTGTGGTATCAGTCTTGCTACGCTCTCGAAAAAGATTCTACACGAAAAGAATGTCCATTTAGTCAACTTATCGACTTGTCCACATTGTCCGGAAACATTCAAAAGTCCTTATTTAAAGAAACTTCATTTGGCAAACGTTCATGAGGTTGAAGAGCTCAAAATTAAGTGTCCATTTTGTCCAAAAGTGTATCCACAAGAATCTATCATGTCGCGTCATATGAGGAGAGTGCATCTAAGGGAGAAGAATGTGGAATGCGAAGTCTGTGGGGATAAGTTCTTTGGTCCTTACGATGTTAAACTCCACATGGTAAAACATAATGGCGATAAGAAATTCGTCTGTTCTGTTTGTGGCAAGAAATTTTCTAAGCGAAGTAACTTGAACTCCCACGCCGTACTGCATACTAAAGAGAAAGACTATGTATGTGAGGTATGCAATAAAGCATTTGCTCACCAGACGAATTTGCGGATGCATATTCGCAATAGACATAGTCGGTTTGACCTAGCTCCAATTGTTGACGAAATTGATGAAAGCGATATGGTCCAAATGGAAATAATTCAGGAGGAATTAGAAGGAGAAGTGGCAGGACAATACATTCAATGATATTACTATATTGTGGAGTAAATCCACAATGAATCTTCATACGGAGCCAGAAAAATTAAAGTCAACTTTAACGACATGTGACTGAGTTGTCGATTGACAAAAACTGAAAGTCGTAAAAGATCGTCTCTGCAATGTAAATTGTGCTTTGTCCCGTGGTATTAAAGTGGTTCCGAGGTAGTTCTTAATCTGGTTGTATATTTAAAATGGCTTATCTAAGGAGGCTGGACAGTAAAAGTGACTTATATAGACAATAGGACAGTGAGGCAGAGCCCCTTTAAACTTTGTGTGTAAATGTGCGCAAGTGAACTTAAAAGGAGACTATCATTATAGTGATATGAATTATACGAAAATTTGATTCATTATACTCAACAATATATAGGAGATAAACCCCTAACACCGTGTCGAGCATTCGCAGGAACGTTAAGGCTCGTGCAAACAGACGCGACACAAAAACACCGCGTGTCGCGCGACGAGCGGCACCTTTGTGTCGCGCCTATTTGTAGGATCCTTTGTGTGTACCATTCGTTAGAATGTTACATAACATGGAAATGCTTAAGAGTATACTCGCCTTTAAGCATCTGCGATTAGGTATTAGCGTCTCATACTCGTGTATAACTCAAAATTTTGTAATGCACCAATCTACTGATTTCGATACCAGATAAACTGGCTAGTATTAAGGTTATATTAAAGACTTTAAAATATTAAACATACCTACATCATTAAGAATGTTTCAATCTATAATAGAAAAAGTTTCGGTTTTTCTATCAACCCGAAAGATAGTATCTTTCATAGACCGACTGCCTATCTAACTACCCCCAGTTACTGTTTTGAAAAATCAGTGTCTTTGTTCGCGAAAGAAATGTCTAAACAGCGACGACAAATTTCTTCATAACGTTAGATCCACAACACTACGTCAGTGCAGAAGGCAGCGGCGTACGAGCGATGCGCACCAGGCTAGCAGTGCCCGCTGCTAGCCCATTGCCGTAGCCAAGTTGACAATCTACAATCGACAACGCTAATGGAAAACGAATCAAATGTATAGGAATGACATCATCTCAACGTTAAGTCACGTGGTCAGAACAAACGAATAGAAAATTAGACAAGTTGTACAACTTATCAGATCGTTCAAAATGTTGAATGAAATCTGTTCCTTTCTACAACGTTGATCTAAATACGTTGTAGATTGAGCGATCGACTTGTCTACCAACTTATTCGCTTACGACGCGGACGAGGTGTCAACGATTGTAGAAGGAGATTCGATACGAAACGTTTGTAATTTGGCTAGGGGGGCTGGTGCGCATCGCCCGTACGGCGCTCCCCGCGCCGCTGCCTTCGAGGTCAGTTCCATATAAATCTATGCATTGAAACGGGCCGCCGCAGCCGCGCCGCGCCCGCTGACTTCGTGTCCGTAGCGTTAAGACTTTCAGGCTTCTAACCACCCGCAACGACTGTCAAAGATCTATCTAAATGACAGCCGAGACCAACGGTTTAACGTGCTTTCCGAGGTACGGTGGGGTCTCGATATGTATGGTCACCCATCCACAGACCGGCCTCAGCAAGTGTAGCTTAACCTCCCATCGACTGTTATTATTTAGCCACGGGCCCCGAAACCTGTGGAGTGTTTACTTTAAAATAGTATCTCCACTTAAACATAAAATAATCTTATAATATTAATTTTAACTTAAGTCACTAGTATTGAAACAAATTGGAATACATTTTTCAATGTTGCAACACTGGCATTTGACAGCTAGTAGGATGTTGCCATGAACGAAAAATAGTTACGTAATTAAATTATGTAATCCATCAATATTTAAATCTCCAACAGTGCTTTTAAATTCAGTTTTAGAAACTATAATTAATTAACTATAAGCACTATTGTTTAATTATGTTTTACTTGTAAATATTACCTATTTTATTTACTTACCTGTTAATATTTATACATAAACATTTATAAATTCTAGTCTGTTGTTTTTACCATAACCACCACTGTCTATTCTAGACATAAACTTAATATACATAAATCTATTTATTTACAATATTGAATCGTAAATCTTGCTAAGCCCACATAACAGCCGCATCGGGTCGCAGCGCAGCGCATCACATCTATATACATATTATAAATCAAAGTCTCTTTTCGTATCTGTCTGTGTGACCGCTTTGTTCTTCTAAACTGCGCAACGGATTTTGATGCGGTTTTCACCATCATTTATGAATGAATGAATGAAATGCACCGACCCCAGCGTGGTTTAACAAGACTCGATTACTCGAATGAACCCTAAAATTCACACTAGCCCCTAGAGCATCATGTTTCATGGGGCTTTTTACATATTATGTTTTTGATGGGGAAACATCAAGATTTATTTATTTAAGTAAGTTTAATACTTACTTAAATAAATAAATTTCGATGTTTTGTCAAGTCGTTAAAACCGTGCGAAGCTGTGCAGGTCCCTAGTTTCAATATAAAAAGTTCTGTGTTGCCCACCTTCATTCAAAATGTACGAAAGTTATGTAGGAGGATTTTCGCAATGCGGCGCGGCCCACCCCTTTGTACGTCAGCCATTCAAGAGTAGATCTCACTATGAAGCTTCGCCAACCAAACCGTCACAAAATTTACTGATTAACAATTTTATCCTGAACACTATGATTTTTATATATTACGAAACACATTTTCACCCATCATTTAACCAAAATGACTACAAAAAAATACAAACGCAAAAAGGAAGCGTAAAACTTGACCTCTCTTTCCAGGACGTCGGACCACCCAAGAAACGTACATCGAACAACTCAATAAAAAACGAAGAAATATACTCCAGATCCTTCAGTACGGTAACGTTGTCCCGTTTAACTGGCACACCAAAGGATTCCGATGTTTCTACTGCTCGAAACCTATGCGGGACTGCGAGACCTTGAAAGAACATACTCAAAAACATTCTATAGACCTCCACACTTTCATTACAAAGAGAATTATTTCCAAAGATATACCAGTCAAAATTGATGTGACGAATATAAGCTGTAAGATGTGTATTGAGGAGCCTTTGAAGGACTTAGAAGAACTAATAACTCATATAATTCTCACTCATGATGAAGATTACGATAAAGACTTGGGTGTCTGCGCGTTACCTTTCGTTTTGACGAAGGATGTTATGCAATGTGTTCTTTGCGAGAATCAGTACGACAATTTTACATGTATGGTTGGCCATATGCACAAAGATCATGTGAACCATTCGTTCATCTGCCAGATATGTGGTCTAAGCTTCATCAACAAGATTCGCCTCAAAAGACATATAAGTAACAGTCATGTAGGATACAGATGCACAGTTTGTGGAAAAATGTTCAACGCGTCTCATAGAATGGAGAAACACAAGCAAAGAATGCACGGTCAAGCTAAAACACACGAATGCAACCTCTGCAGCGCGACTTTTGAAAGCCAATACCAATTAAAAGTTCATCTAGGAAAGATACATAATGTGGAAAAGTACAGGATCAAATGCGAGCATTGTGCAAAAATTTGTACGACAAAAGGAGCTATGTTGCTTCACGTCCAATCTCAACATTCGAACTCCAAATTCGAGTGTGATTTATGCAATTATAAGACCGGAATCAAATGGCTGATTACTTTACATATGAAAAAACATTTTGGGGATAGAGATTACGCTTGCAGTATTTGTGAGAGGTCTTTCCGCAGATCTAGTAACTTGAGAGCTCATATGAAGGTCCATACTGGGTTGTCTGGACGTGTCTGCAGAATCTGTCGAAGAGGATTTACTGATTTGGAGACTTTGAACGTTCATACAGCTGAGTTTCATTATTTTGAGGAGACTTAAACGTTAAAAATAATAATAATAATAATAATAAAGATTTATTGTTCAAACAGGACTAGATTACATACATGCCAAGTTCAATTATAAATAGAGATCGGATATTCGGATGCATATTCACCTAAAGTTGAGATGTTTGCTATTATGGAAAGCGCTTTTGTATCGAATAAATCCCGCGGTTCCAGTGTTTTATTTTTTATTTTAACCACCCCTACTCTTACACCCTACATACACATATTTGCATAGGGGGTTAAAATTATTTTAAATAAATATGCATCTGAATAGTTGTGCAATCCAAAAATCCCGGGTATTTTTTTTTATAAATAATATTTTTGATGTCGCATCCATACTATACACCCGACTTGTTATGCATTTCCGGTATTCCTGGCATCACGGGATATTTTCTTACAAAGAAATATATTTTAAGAAGCTGCTTCCATACTTTCATAGCTAAAAATTAACTTTAGGTAAATATGCATCCGATTATCCGATCTCTAATTATAAAGCACAAGCATAAAGTTTAGTAAATAACCTGTGTTTAGGAGAAACAGCTCCGATCCTCGTCATAAAATGGTGGACTTATAATAGCACGTGTTATACAGGGTGATTGGAAGATGGGTGCAGAACTTTGAGGCGAAGATAGTACAGACAATTTAGAACCATTTAAGCCATGGTTGTCTGAGACGAAGTCTTACCAATTTTTTTTAACCGAATTTTTAGTTTTTTTTTGTTCGGATATTCCCAAAATTTTATGTAAACTGCATAATTATGGCCAAATTGAATGATAAATGAATTTTTATTTTTTTAATTTAATTAAAGTAATGTGTAAGCAATCCAGAAAAACATGTTTTAGGCTTCTGTGTCATTAGACATTTTTTTTACAGACATTTAAAGTTCAGAAAAAGTTTAAATATTTATCAATACGTTTCTTAAACCTTATTAAAATATAAAAAAATGGTAAGACTTCGTCTAAGACAACCGTGGCTTAAATGGTTCTAAATTGTCTGTACTATCTTCGCCTTAAAGCTTTGCACCCATCTTCCAATCACCCTGTATATATATAGTAATCATTACAGCAAAGCTAGGTTACTAAACAACAACAAAAACTTTAAATCTAAAAATTGCAATTTCGGAGAAAAAAAAATCATAAATATAAAAAAAAAATCGTTGCCTGGAGCTTGAAAATGTTTACTTACACACTTTGATTGACAGGCTTCAGCGAAGGTAACCGACTTTTAATGATTTTATACTGAAGATCACGTCTAAACGAGTAGTGTTAATGATTTGGAAAAAATATATGTTAAATATTTATATTATTTTCTATTATTTTCTTGTGAATATTCTAGATTATATTTATATTACAGAGTGAAATTAATTTGTAAAGTTATATCTAACGCGGTTAAAAAACTGAGAATCACGAAAAATCTAACCAGCGTATCTTTCTGATACATTCAACTTTTTAAAGATAATTTAATTATTGATCTTTTAGTATACGTGTTTTATTAAAATACCTTTTTTATGTATAATAAATTAATAATGCGTCTTATTTGGGACGGCGCCCAGGGCCTCAAGTCTACTATACAATAGTGTCAGAATGGTCTATCATTGACTTCATAATTGTTGATTTTGACAAGTTTGGTAATCTACTAATATAATGGCGTCATTATGACTTTCCAATGGTCAGCCACTGACACCCCATTGAAAGAATTGGTAATCTCGTACATAATGACTTCCTACTACTTCATATTGCTTATAACACTAATAAATAATTTGTAAAAATATATATAAATGAAATTTGGCATGAATAAATGTTCAAAATGCCATTGTGATACAGTTCTATTACGAGACCATTGACCGACCAATGATCGACCATTATGAATTTAGCAGATTACGAATTTTTTGCAAAATGACAATGGAATCGTGTTGGAGTGACGAATTTATAAAAATAGCAGACTTGGGCCCCTGGATGGGTGAGTCCTATTACTGGCTCGACGTAAGTACGACGCGTTGCGAGAGTTCAGTACAGAACATGCAAGCTAATGCGTTTAGCGCTAAACATATTTAAGTCAGTTGTGTGTGATGCAAGCAGTTAATGTAGGGACGTCTGCAATATCTGTGAAGAAGCAGACATGCTTCCAATGCTAAATAAATTTGGATAAGAGCAGGAACCCGATTAGGGTAATTATTATTTATCTGCCGTTTGTGCCCCACTGCAGGGCAAATGCTTTTCTACCCTCCTTACATAGATAGATAGGTATAATGTTTGAGGTGTGTTCTTGGTTTGTGGTTTATTACCTGTTTATTTAGGTATATTGCAAAAGGCACAATTATTACAATTAAAACGGACCGAACAATGACCGTTCGCTTTTGAATTTTGATGTTAAGTGACGTACCCCGGCGTCGGTCGGCGTTGATTGGTTCGCGCCGCCCCGTCTTCCCGTGCGGCTTATTCCACAAATCCCCGCTGAAAAATCCCCCTTAGGAGGAAAAGTGGAATATATAAAAACCAGTCTAGAATTCACCCCTGCTTATTTCACTAATCCCCCAGAGAATCCCCCTCAGTGGGGAAGACTGAACCCTAATGTAAAAAAAAAAACACTTTCAGGGGGGTCTTGGAATACGTTTTTTTTTTTTTTTTAATTCTAGTTTGCCCCCCTAAGCGCAAGGTCAGGGTTGAAATCTAGACTGTTTTTTATAGATTCCATTTTTCCTCCTAAGGGGGATTTGTGGAATAAGCCGTCCCGTGCATCTCCCGCGGCACCGTGTGTGCGCTTGGACAGATAACCTATTTATTGCTGATTGTGGCCAATTCTTATGAAAGAAATCGAGGCAAATGTACTTGAACATTAAATATATAGCTATAGAGATATGAGGAACAGGGTGTAAAGTTCACTCATACTCCATAGAAAAGGGAGGATCCTCCGACCAGACGGGTGTCGTATCTTAAGCAACTGTCCTACGGTTGATGTCGGGATGTTGTATACATATATGCTAGTTGCGTGGTAAACTCTGATTGCGCGATGCAGGATTTGTGACGTCAGGTCTTTGATGTGTAGTTTGCATGTGGTGTTGTATTCGCCGCCACAAATGTCTAGATCATCTGTAATATGAAACGATATTATACTTTAAGGTCATTCTGATGCATTCGATAAGGCTTCTAAGGCTACTGCGGATATATAAAAAAAAGTGCTTTGTTATAATGTATAATATGATTATTTACGTCTGTTAAAATGATTATTACTGAAATTCAATAAATATAATATGTCTATGACTTTTGTTTCTCTTCAATCAATCTGCCTAGCCTTTTCCCAACTATGTTGGGGTCGGCTTCCAGTCTAACCGGATGCAGCTGAATACCAGTATTTTACATGCAGCGACTGCCTATCTGACCTCCACAACCCAGTAACTGGGTACCCCTTGGTAAGACTGGCTGTCAGACTTTTGGGCTTCTGACGACTCGTAACGACTTTCAAAGATCCACAAATGACAGCCGGGACCAACGGCTTAACGTGCTTTCCGAGGCACGGAGGAGTCTCGGTACGTAAAGATGGTCATCTATCCACGGACCAACCCCGGCAAGCGTAGCTTAACCTGACGGATTGACCCGTGCGGCTGTTATTACTTAACCACGAGCTCTGTTTCTCTTCATACCTACCTATTTGAAAAAAATTGAACTAATCCTTTCATTCTTTCTTATACATAATACCGTGTTTGTCCTTTGGTCCCCTTGGTCAAAACCAGAACCACTATTTATTTATTTAAATCATAATTACGACAACTTTACTGGCTCATCCAAGACCATGTTGTCACATGACTACACAAAATTACATAAAATAAAATTACCTGTAAGTAAAATTACAAACAATAATATCTATATTAATATAACAATATAAACATGACAACGTTTATAATAAGCTTCCTAAACAAATAAGAGACATTGAAAACATTTAAGAAAATATTAAATGACTTCTCGGTAAATATACCATATTATACAGTACATGAATTTTTGTCCGACAGATTCGTGATGAGTTAGTCCCAAACTGTTTTTATGTCTGGATGCAAAATATAGGTCTATTTTAAAAATATGTCTATTTGAATTAATCAATCATAAACTTAGGTCTAAGATAACAATTTTTTCAAACTATTGTATGCCTAACATAGAAAGAAAAAAGAAAGAGAGAAAATACGTTTATTTGCGGCAAACATGATGCAGAGACAGGACACAAACACGAAAATAACAAGTGGGGGGAAAATATGCGCCACATCCACGCAAAACGGCCACCGCTCAGCATAATGCTGCGACCCTATGCGAGACAGAGCCCCAGAGCTGGTTTTCAGCGACAGCCGGCGCTGACGTGATGACGTCACCCGGTGCAGCATAAATAATGAGACAAAAATAACAAAATAAGAAAAAAAAAAATACAATACTTCTAAAAGTTTAAAATAAATATAATATTTAAAATGGCAACATTCCATGCCGTCGATAACGGCTGACTGAACAACTCTTGCGACGCTGGATTAATATAATCTGTGCATGTAGTTGTCATAACAATTTATTTGACGTTTTGACGTAATCATTTATCATGGCGCACTAATGGATGGCTATGATGCAATTGTATTTGAATAACAATAACAAAGGATGCTTTGGGTGATGGTGGAGCAGTGCAAACGCACACCAAAATAACACAATAACAACTCTATAACCACTGTCTCACAATAAAGATCTTTGACTTTATAATTCCAGACCTCTATCAATTATTATTTCTGCCATTTGAACAAATGTTGTCAGGTTTTGCCCAAATATATCCTCCGATACCAGTGCCGGATTTATATTTTTTATGAGTGTAGGCCACTTTATTTCTGCCGCCCCTTGTACCTTTATAAAATAAAGAATTTCCCATTTGTAGTAAGGAAGGCATTAAAGTTAATTAAACGAATGACTTTTTAATAGCTTAATCATCTATAATATCATCATAGTTTATGGTGTTCATTATCTCTGCTTCTGTGTAGAGAAGAGCTTAAGAATTCATTTTTTCTTGAGACATAATGAAGATCTTTGATAATTTTTCACACGTTTTAAACAGGAAAAACTCCTTTCCCAGAAGAATTTGTAGCCGGAGTGGAAAGTGCGATGCGGAGAACTATATCCAAGTTATGGTAAACATTAGACAGAGATTGATTCCTCAAAAATGTTGAGGGACTGAGTAGTGAGTTTGATCCAGGCTTCATTGCACACTCTGCAGTCCTCTGAAATCTGCCGCCCCTAGGCTGCGGCCTATACGGCCTATTGACAAATCCAAGACTGTCCGATACCGTAATAACATTAATAATACGTGCGGCTCGTGACATAGGTTTAAACTTAAGTAGGTTAGTCCTAGCCACTGGCATGTCTAAGAAAGCGGGGCACTTACGCACCCGTCCGGCGCACGGATTTACATCGCTGCCAGCATCTCTGGGTGGTGCAACAACCCCAACAGTTCGCTTGCCACGTAATTCACCAGCGCAACGTCCTTTCTTACTGTTAGGGCGCTTGTGCACTACAAGGAATAAAAACGGATGATTGGCTTGTGCACTTGTCCGTCTTTACTCGGATCGGTGCGGCGCAGTTTAGGGTAGCTCTCTTTGAAACTACACGCACGCGTAATTACGCTAGAAACGATGAGTTTCTTGGAACGTCGGCAGTTGTTTGCTTTATTACTCTACGTGCGAAGACGTAGAAGACAAAAATAATTTTGGGTTCATCCAGAAATTCGACTCACGCGCCCCCCTCCCCCGCTCCCGCCCCCCGCTAATAAATAATACTGATCGCGGATGCAGTGCACCAGCATAAACAAGTTTTTCATTCCTGTCATCTCGGACCGGAAAAAAAAGCGGCCCGGAATGTGGAAAAGTAAAATGTCGGACGGTGAAATTACGTATAGTGCACAAGCTAGTATATAAATTTATGGCGTGCCATATCGGACCGTAAAAAATCAGACTGCCGGACGGTAAAATTCCTTGTAGTAGTGCACAAGCGCCCTTAGTTTGGTGTACCCGACCATGCTCAGGACGAACAGATTCGATTGCAATATGAGTACCAGCTACTATTATGAGTAACGGATTTAATTCTCAAATGAAAATACGTAACAAATTTAAAAAAAAGCACGATTTGATTCGTATTAATTAAAACTTCATATCAAAACTGCATGTCGTATTCTGGCTACCTCTAAAACCCTGTGTTTTCCTTGCAGGAGAACTCAGAGGTCCCCAGGATACGACTGAAAAGCAGGCCGTCACCAATATATCTACCGAAGACTATGATATCGCCATAACACAGTCTACTAGTAAACCAACCCTCACAGCGAAAGACAAAAGAAATATCATGAGAAATAATGTACTACAGGTCCTGATAAAATCCACCGTCATGCCGTTCCGCTGGCTCAAAAGTTCATACAGGTGTTTCTACTGCTACGATATTTTCCAAGAGGCCTCCGAATTGAAAAGTCATCAGCAAGTACATACGGGGAATGCGGTCAAAGCCCAGGCTATGAAAAATTATTGGGAGCCTGTAGTCTATATCGATGTATCCAATCTATCCTGCAGTCTTTGTCCGGATAAAATTACTGATTTATACGATTTAATAGACCATTTAATCGCGATACATGGAGTGGAGTATAACAAAGATGTAGGGATATGTATGGTAGCTTTCAAACTTGATAATTTTAATGTAAGCTGTCTAGCTTGTGGTGCGAATTTCTACACATTTGGCCCCTTACTCCATCACACAAATAAGGATCATAAAGGAACGTCAGCTATACTTTGCGATGTTTGCGGCCAGCATTTCAAAGATGCGAACTTACTTCGTCTTCACGTGAAATCTGTTCATGAAAACGCACTATTTCTTTGCACTGAATGCGGTGAAAAATTCGACTCAAAATCTAAACTAAAAACTCATCAGAAAAATAGCCATGATATGGAAAAAAAGTATAAGTGTACGGATTGCTCAGAGATTTTTCAAAGCCACTATAAGAGGTCTAGGCACATGGCAGCAGAGCACAAGAATCGACAAGAAATCAAATGTCCTCATTGTCCGAAGACCTTTGTCTTCAGAAGCATGATGATGACACATTTACGCGATTCCCACCTTAAATTCCGTAACCATATTTGTGGAGTGTGTGGATGGAAAGCATTCAACAGTAATCGGTTAAAAAACCACATGTATAAACATAGTGGGGAGAAGAATTTCAAATGTGAAGCCTGTGACAAGGCGTTTACTACTAAAAAGATAATGAAGGCTCATTTTGCGAGAATGCACAAAAATCCTCATCCGTCTATCATGCAATATGATAATCCTTATATTGGACAAGTTTAAATGATTTTACGCCTAAATGTATTCGTAGACTTTAAGGAGTAGTGGTTAGGGCTATAGATCTCAGCATTTTTGTAGTTTTGGCGATCCTTTTACTTTCGCACGTAGTGTTAGTTTCTTAGTCATTTTCCCTCTGTCACTTGGAATTAACTGAATAAAAAAGAGTCGAGTAACAAAATTGATGACCAATCAAACATTGCAAGAATTTTGCACTCTGCACCTTTCATTCGTACTTGAAATGTTAGAACACGGAGTGAACATCTGATCATTCCGACTCCGTATGACCTTCTGTAGTTGAAAGAAAGAATCAGGGGATGTTCATTTCTACGGCACTGTTAGTGCCGTACAAACGAGACAAAGAAAGACGGCACTGTTTGTGCCGTGTAATAAAGAAAAAGAAAATACGAACCTTAAATCAAACATTTTCCTCGGTGATATCTGTCTGATATAGCCTTATAAATTGATGTACGCTGCCTGTACTTTTATATTTGTTTCATTACAAGCATGTGTGCCGAGATACCAGTTTCATTGATGTTGTATTTTTAATGAATAATGTGATTTTAAGAAGTGCAATAACCACTAGCAACATTGCAATATTGTTCGTGCTTAAATGCATAAAATAATTAAACTATTTATTTAATAATGTGTACTAGGGCACATAACTCGCAAAACAAATGGCCGAGAGGGCCGAAAGATTCTGGAGTGGCGACCGCGTACCAGAAGACGTAGCGTTGGTAGGCCTCCCAATGTTCAATGGAGGTCTTTCGGCTGAAATGATGATGTTTACTCGTAGAAGATAAGGCAAAACTAGGTATTTAATTCGTGTGTTGAGCACAAAGGTTACTTTCTCAAGAAATCTCGTTGCAATCGATCTGTGGGTGGGCTTAAAACGCTTACATGTTCCTAAGCATACTTTATTAGGAATGTCTAAGCAGTACCTAATTTAAAACATATACAAATGCACTTATTTATATATAGTTTATTTAGTATGTATCCTAAATATATTTTATCTTAGTGACGTAAAATTATACACGACTTTCATCTCAAAATTGTATTTTATTTCACATTCACTGCTTTTAACTACGTGCCTAATTAATGCATATACCTAGACTATATCGTCGAACTATCTAAAATTCGGATATGAACCGAATAACATCGGAAAACCAAGTGTTTCGCAACAAACATAAAACAATAAGAGCTTTGTGCATAGAAATTCAGCCTTACAACTCTATGAAGAAATTTTCTTCTTCCAGGCATTGCAAGCACTGAGGAAACTCGACGTAAAACAGAAATAAAGCAAGAAGATATTCGAGACACAAAGCCATTGCAGAAAGTAAATGATACTGAAGTGAACACTGCCAAAACATATGGTGTACTAGAGACCCAAAAGATATTAAGAGTAAATGTCGCTCGAGTGCTTGAAACATCCACACTAATGCCATTCAAGTGGCTCAAAAACTCATACAGATGCTTCTACTGCTACGAAATCTTCCAACAACCCAAAGATTTAAAAGATCACCAGGAAATTCACAAAACAGAAGAAATTGCAAAGAAAATGAAATCGTTTTTAGATCCTGCAGTAAACGTGGATGTTTCGAGAATCTCATGCAAACTATGTCCGGAAAAAATTGACGATTTATATTCATTAGTTGATCATTTGATTATAAAACATGGTATAGAGTTTAATAAAGATATAGGCTTATGCATGAATCCTTTTAAACTCAACAATATCAATGTCTCCTGTGCTATATGCGATGGAATCTACCAAACTTTTGGCCGCCTTCTATTCCACACAGATAGGTACCACAAAGGCTCCTCAAATGTTCTGTGTGATATTTGTGGGAGCCATTTCAAGACCACTCAACGATTAAAGGAACATATAGACACCAAACACGACCATAAAACAGTTAAATGTAGATTATGTGATGACAAAATGCCGCCAACGACCGTACGAACTCACATGCAGAGAGTGCACGGGAAGAAATACAAGTGTTTCAATTGTAATGAAGTTTTTGGATCACATTATAAGCGATCGTTACATATGATGACAGTGCACAAGAACAGGGAGACAATCAAATGCCCTCAGTGTCCTTTGACTTTTGTATTTAGAAGCACTATGATGAGACACTTAAGAGAATCACATTTGCAAGAAAAGAATGCCACATGCGGTGTCTGTGGCTGGAAATGCTTTGAAGGCAGCAGACTTCAAATACACATGCTGAAGCACAGCAATGAGAGGAATTTCAGCTGCAGTGTATGCGGCAAGGCTTTTAAAACAAAAAAGACCTTAAAAACACATTGTAAAAATATTCATTTGAAGGTTAAGCAGAAGAATGCGCGGCGAACTGTCCCGGCGTAACAGCTTTTTGTCATAGATCGAAAGTATTTAAAATTATTTTTAAGTATAGGGGTAGAGGAATAGGGTGTAAAGTTCACTTATCCTCTATAGAAAAGGGAGAATCCTCCGACCAGACGGGTGTTGTGTCTGGTGGGCAACTGCCCGACGGTTGATGTCGTGATGTTGTATATATGCTAGTCGCGCGGTAAACTTAGAATTTTTGTGACGTCAGGTTTTTGATGCGTAGTTCGCATGTGGCGTTGCCGCCACATAAAGCATACTGTACTTAGACAAGATGGAAACGATAATCAATCCGCCTAGCCTTTTCCCAACTATGTTGGGGTCGGCTTCCAGTCTAACCGGATACAGCTGAATACCAGTATTTTACATGGAGCGACTGCCTATCTGACCTCCACAACCCATTAACTGGGTAACACGATACCCCTTGGTAAGACTGGTTGTCAGACTTTTTGGGTTTCTGACGACCCGTAACGACTGTCAAAGATCCACGAATGACAGCCGGGACCAACGGCTTAACGTGCTTTCCGAGGCATGGAGGATTCTCGGTATGTAAAGATGGTCACCCATCCACGGATCAACCCCGGCAATCGTAGCTTAACCTGACGGATCGACCCGTACGGCTGTTATCACATAACGATAATACGACAATAAATTAAACTGCTTATATCTAATGAAATATATCCCATAGTTTAGTCGGCTGAACGCCAAACCCATATTCGGCCCATCAGTACTACTCGTATTTAGGTTTTTTGAATAAATAACTTTTAAAGGCTTTATTTATATAATGAAACTAGTTACGCAAACTTATTTATTTATATATGCTTTATTGTACATCAGATTACACATTACAAAAGAAAAGGAAAACTTATACACAATAAAATATACAATGGGCGGCCTTATTGCATACTGCGATGTCTTCCAGGCAACCTTGGCATGGATAGTGAATGTCTGAACATAAAATGGGGTTGTCATTGGTGCAAATAAAAAGTATAACAGTACAATATCCTATAATAGATCCACAGATATATGCTATATAATAGATACATACTAACTATATAAGCAAAGAAAATAAATGAAGACTATAATAGATTATTACAGCTAACAACGACAACAAAATCACAACGACAAGTAATATTCCTTCACTAGTCTTTTAACCGCTAAAAACCTAACTTAAACACAGGCAACGACTGCGCGCGTTTTATTGGATCTGGCAATGCATGGGCACTTAGTTATTCATTGATAGTTTCACGTCCAAAAAGATAATCATTTATTTAATATTTAATCAAATTTCTTAAGACGGTATGGCCCAACAGAGACCGCGCTTACTATACGCCATTTAAAATAAGATTAGACATTTAAAAAAACCTTTTTACAGTCCGTTCAACCGATTTTGACTTCTATTGCGTTGGTAGCATGACAAATGGCAGCTGCATTAAACAGTAACTGGTATTGTAACCGATCGTCATGAAATTTGGCAGAGATATAGTCTGGGCAATGGAGAGGGCTATGCTTGGAGTTTCCCTACGTGATCGAATCAGAAATGATGAGAGGAAGAATTGCCAAACTTAAGTGGCAATGGGCAGGGTACATTGCGCGCAGAACAGATGGCCGTAGGGGCTGAAAGGTTCTGTAGTGGCGACCGCGTACCGGAAGACGTAGCGTTGGAAGGCCTCCCACAAGGTGTACCGATGACCTTATGAAAGCCGCAGGAATCCGCTGAATGCAAGAAGCACAAAACCGGTCGAGGTGGCGGTGCTTGGGGGAGGCTTATGTCCAACAGTGAACGTCTTTCGGCTGAAATGATGATGATGATAATCTGGGATATGGAGAAGGACATAGGCTACTTACGCGATAGCCGACATCCACGCGGGCGGAGCCGCGGGCAAAAGCTAGTACCTATACATACACCGTGGCATTTTACTCGTCTTACAAAGACAGCCCACTTCATGTATCCAATGACTACTAATGATTCATGAAAAAAAAAAATTTTTTTTTTGACTTTTGAATTTTTTATTATTTTTATTTTGATTAATTATGACACATGACATAGTTTAAAACACCCTGTTACGAGTGCAGTCCGAGCCTTGTGATACAAGGGTGCCGCAGAATGGATTTAGATTAAGTTAAGTTGCAATAGTAAGAAACACATTTTTGCGTTAGGGTGAATGAACTCTGATAAAGATGTCACCGCTCCATTCCGCGGCGCCCTTGTAACACAAGGCTTGGACTGCACTCGTAACAGGGTGTATTAAACTATGTCATGCGTCATAATTAATAAAAAAAAAAAAAAAATACATATGTCCAAAAAAAAAAAATTTTTTTGACATGAATGATTGATTAGTAGTCATTGGATACATGAAGTGGGCTGTCTTTGTAAGACGATTAAAATGCCACGGTATATAAAAAGAAAGATTTATCTTATTTAAGGATCTGGTAGACATGCAATCGCTTTTAATAACACGATTAGATTAACCTAACTGGATAAATTTAAAAAATATCCCAAAGTTACCCCTTTTCGTAATGTTTAATTCATATCTTAGCTACAAAACAGACGTTTTTTTTCAAATTTTTTATATAAATAACGAGGTAGTAAGATTTTTAAGCACAATTTTCTGAGTTTGTATTGATAAAATTATTTAAATAATTGCTATGTTTAAATATCTACCAAATGCACCAGGCAACCGTGATAATGTTGGAAATAATCTTCGTAAACGCAATAAAATAACTATACCCAAAGTTTGAAATTCAGATAATTTATGTAAACAAAGGGGATAACATATCAAAAAAATATCTTCGTAATGGTAATTCACATAAAATGGCGAAAAAAACGGTTCCATTTGCTTTTAAGAAATAATAATTAAAAAATAATCATACCATAATTATTTTTATAAATTTTCGGTTTGAAACAATGTTATTAAAAAAAGGAGATGTTCTGGTATAAAATATTTTATGATACTGGTAACAATGCAGGAGATCCAAAAATTTTCAAATTTTTACATCTTCAACAACAATAATATTACAACTCTCATTGGTAGATTCATATTGTAAGTAGCATATCCAGCCACATTTTGCATAAAAACTGTTTTGAGTGGAAATCGATTTTGGGAGGCCTACGTCTAGCAGTGGACTTAAAGGGCTGATTATGACGATCATAGGCCGTGTCTCCGACACACTACACAAAACGTTGTTTGGCAACGGTATTTTTTTTTGCATAGTTCTTATAATTAATGCACTTTAATTTTATAGATTATTACTTACAAAAAAAAAAATGATAAAATCTGTCCTGTCATTTTGACAGTGACATTTCTTGACATTACTTTGTTTACATAAATTATCTGAATTAGAGACTTTGGGTATAGCTCTGTAAACACTTGTTAATAGCTGTCAAACTGTAAATTCTCTCTCTGGACTTTTTTTCCACTATACTCGTATTTATGTACTGTGCTCTGATTGTTTTATTTTTACAATAAAATCTACGCCAATCGTCCAAGTTAGTTTTTCTTTATGCCTATAATCCATCAGATAAATCTTCATTTCGCGAGCCTACATCAGTCGGATCATAACGCTTTAGAGAGTTACCGTGGAGTTTCTTGCCAACTTACCATCTCCATAGGAAACGACCAATTGGAACCGTGCACCTAGCTTCTGACGTTCTATAAGTGCCTATGTAGGTCTATGTGAAATAAAATATTTTGATTTTGATTGTCGTTTTTTGGTTTAGGTTTTATATACTTTTATGCCTGAGCAGAGTTTTTATTTATGGTTTTCACATTTTATGAAACTAGAAAAAAAAACCACTTGTAAACTCATAGGTATATCTGAAACTTTCTATTATTATACATAATTAAAAAGGTATTCATTATTTAATTATCTTTTATTTAAAAACCAACTTTAAAAAGTTTTTCTAATTCACACGTTTTGCACGAGCAGAGATATAATCTGTGGTCAAAAGAATGTTTTTTCTCTTAAGGTAAAAACGCCCACTTTCGTCGCTTCTATACGAATTATTTTATTTTATTTTATACCAATAGGTTCTTAGGTTATAAGTACTGGCACAGATTTTTTGCAGTTATTTTCTTCCATGTCTGTCATTTAAAATAGCTACATTTGGGTAGGTACGTTCGGGGTCAATTATTATGCAAACCAGGGTATGGATAAGAAGGCAACCGAAGCAGGAGGTTATTTTAACCTTTCGACATCCCTCTTTTTTGGCATCCCTCCCACGCCAGGCCACAAATTCAGCGCAAATACCTACAAAAAAAATTGGGATTCCAAAATCTTATCGATAACCAATTAATCATAGCTTTCGTCCCCTATTTTTGAAATAAAATATTACTCATAACATCATTATTAAAAATTTGACTCTATTTATTTTTCTTTTCTTGGCGGGATTAGCCGACGCTGGCGTGTTGGGCACGTTTTCTTTTCTCGGCTATACCCGACCGTGGCGGTCAAAAGGTTAAAACGTGGACAGTGTTTTATACTAATTATTACTACCGGAAAAATAAACTATTCATTAAAACACGCCAAACGCCATACATATGGCCCAACGACGCCCAACAAGCCATATAAGCTCAATCTTATAATAAAATTTTCTTGAAAATGCACGTTCTTTACAGCCAGTGTTAGCCAATGTACATAATGGAGATCAGACCATTACGAGAATCTACAACAGAATATTTATCGTTTTCAGCCGCGAAGGAAAACGAGAACAGCAAGCCCTGCCTAGATGCGGAAACCCAGAGGACCTGCAAACTCTTTGTGGACATTCTAGAAACATCTACGGCGTTACCCTTTAGAATAAACAACATCAAATACAGATGCTTCTACTGCCTGAGGAACTTTTGCTTACAATCGCAACTGACGAAACACACGCAAAGGCAGCACATGGATGAAGATCTAAAAGAAATTGTCGAGGAAAATATTACAAAGTCCATTTTGAAATTGGATATCTCAAAGTTACAATGCAAAATTTGCTTCGACTACTTTGAAAATACTGACACTTTCGTCGCACATCTTCAAACGCACAAATTGAAAGTAGATAACGACTTAACTCATATTTTAAGCTTCAAATTGTCCGATGATGTAATCAGTTGCTTCCATTGCAAAACGGAGTTTTTGTACTTCGCGTCTCTGTTCGAACACACTCAGCGGGCGCATACGGACGGGAAATTCCGTTGTGAGACTTGTAACATTTCCTTTTGTACTGAAAACAGTCTTGTTAGGCACACAGCAAAAGAACACAAAACGAGCCATTTCGTTTGTGAAGTATGCGGCAAAAATTTCAACTCGAATTGTAACAAAATGCTTCACATAAGACGAATGCATGAAATAGCACACAGGAAGTGTCCTGTCTGCTTCAAAATACTCGGCAGTGCTTACCAAAAAAATACTCATTTAGCCAAAGCTCATAATGTTTGGATATCGCAACACAAATGTGATATGTGCCCAAGACTGTTTCTAAAGAAAGGCTTGTTAACAAAGCATATTCGACGAGAACATTTCAAAGAGAAAAATGTTACTTGTGAAGTGTGTGGCCAAAGATTCTTTGATCAGCATTTGCTGGAGGCACATCAAGTTAAACATGACAACCGCAGGCCCTTTGAATGCGTTTACTGTAACAAAACATTTACTAGACAGAAGACTTTAGTCGTTCATGAGAGAATACATACGAATGATAGACGGTGTGTTTGTAAGGAATGTGGAAAAACGTTCGTACAGTATGCTAGTTTGCACTGGCATATGAAACTGCATCGTAATGAAAAGGCTAAGGAGGAGACTGTCTCTGTTGAAGAACCTACGACGGTCGTTGGAGTAGACGAGTAAGCCCACGTTCGCAAGGCGTTGTCAGTACTATATGATATTTTTCAACACACTTGCTCGTAAAGTGGCTCTTAATGAACCGCTTTTAGGTCCATAATTCAGTGTATACTTTACGTTACCGCGCTAGTGCTGTAACGCCACAGATAATTATTTACTAGTCGGATAGTTGCGCTTTTTTTAATCTTCCATAATGCTGGACCCATAATGCCATATTTCACTTTTTTTTAATAGTCTGAATCGTTCTTGGTGGGACCAAGGACAATTCAGACAAAATGAACTAAAAATTTACCTTAAATTGTCTGTTGTCCCTCCCGGAAGCAAACAAAAAAGACCCTGATTGGCGTTCTATTATTGCGGATTCTCACTGAACTAATGTATATTTCTCTATGCCAATAGTACTTTCTAATTCCATACTAACTAAACTACAATTTGACATACGACAACACTATGATCAGTCTAAACATTATTTTGTGTTTTTTTTTTATACAGGCTCTTTAGCGGTTTTGCCAGTGCCTTTATTTACACCTGCGCGCGCATCGCTAGCGCGGCGCGCGGAAAAACAAAACTAAATCCATAAAGTTAATAACAATACAAGTCTGTTTTTTTCCTCGCAAGTGTGTTGAAAAACATCGTATGAAACGCGTGTGCATTGACATTACACACATGTATCATAATGAACAATTACTGTATAATTTTGGGATCTTAGCGTGTCGATGGGAATCTAATTTGAGTCAGCCCAGAATTTGTTCGGCATCTTCAGTATCCATCAGTTTCTGTAATGTGCAGGCTACAGGACAAGCTAGACACGATATCAAGCGCCCCATTATTTATGGAACAGCACCACATTTACACTCCAGGGTAGAGTCATCTGTGAACCTCCACCTGAGCAGGTTTTTGGATCAGACGGCAGTTTTATTCAGCATTTGTTTTTAATCGTAGGAATAGTGGTATGGTGTCGTATAATCCCAACATTTTACCGTAAAACAAAGTACAGTATAGCACCGTCTGAACTGCTGCTAAAGACGATCTTCCCGGAAAACTTCTTACTATGTAGGTTTTGTAAGATCGTTAGTGCGTTTTCGCACTGCATCCTATTCGAATCCGAGACATTACAGTCTCAAGTACCTAGAGTACTATTTGTATCAAGGGTTGCGCACTAAGAATTCCATCAGTCCGATTTTAGTAGATTTCCAATTCGGTATATAACCCGTATCACGAATTCGCAAGCGCTCTTAGCGTACTGCATCTGGATCGAATCCAAAAAATGACGGTCTGAAACTTCTAGAGCGCAACCCGTTATACAAATAGTATAATCGGCCTCAAAAAGATATGTAACATCGACTATACCCAAAGTCTCAAATTCAGATAATTTATGTAAACAAAGGGGATAACATAGCAAAAAAATATCTTCGTAATGGTAATTCACATAAAATGGCTAAGAAAAGGGTTCCATTTTCTTTTAAGTACTGAATTTAAGAAATAATAATTAATAAATAATCATACCGTAATTATTTTTTTATAAATTTTCGGTTTAAAAGAAGGTTATTAAAAAAAGGAGTTATTCTGGTATAAAATATTTTATGATACTGGTAACAATGCAGGAGATCCAAACATTTTCACATTTTTTACATCTTTAACAACACTTATAATACAACTCTCATTCATAGATTCATATTGTATGTAGCATATCTAGCCACATTTTGGATGAAAACGGCTGTAAACTGTTTCGAGTGGAAATCGATTTTGGGAGGCCTACGTATAGCAGTGGACTTAAAAGGGCTGATTATGGCGATCATAGGCCATGTCTCCGACACACTACATAAAACATTGTTTGGCCACGGTAATTTGTTTGCATAGTTCTTATAATTAAATCACTTTAATGTCATAGATGATTATTTACAAAAAAAAATATGATAAAATGTTTTGCACCACTGTCCTGTCATTTTGACAGTGACATTACTTTGTTTACATAAATTATCTGAATTAGAGACTTTGGGTATAGAATTCTTTTAATTGTCTACAATTTTTTTTTTATTATTGTATCAATGTGTAGCCACAAAACATATTGGCTTGGAGAGTCAGCGCTCTTAGAGAGGTCGTTTATGTCATATGGCCTTAAGAGGGGCAGTACAACCACGCGCGAGCCAAATTGGTCGCAGTAACTGAGCTAGGGCACCCCGAGCCGACCAATATAGTTAGGTTAGACCGCATGCAAGCCGAGCGAGTGGCGCTGCATCAAAGCCATTATTACTTGCTATTACGTATTTTTGCATTTTTTTTTTTGAGCTTCACAAAAAAAGGCGCAATTATTATATTACGAGTTTCGATGTTTAAATCCCATGTGATTGTGGGCGAGCCTATAAGTAGGTAACTAGTTATTATAACTGATTGCGTCTTCTATTTCTAATTATTATTCTATAAGATTAAATGTTCAGTAAGTTTCTTATGATTAGTGCATAATAAACGAATTATTATGAAAGACTTTTGGTTTTATTCTGTTTCTAAAAACTTAAATGCCCATTTAAATTGACGAGCTAGAACGATTCTTTTTTAGGCTTCCGTAGTCAACAAGGAACCTTTATAGTTTTGCCATGTCGGTATGTCTGTCTGTCTGTCTGTTCGTGGCTTAGTTCAGAGATTTTTAGTAATAGAAAGCTGTAATTTGGCATGAGTATACATATTAAACACGCCAACAACTTGTTTTTCATCAGTGTTAAGTTTGTTCTTAGGATAATTTCATCCCAACCACGAAACTTCATTGTGCGTGGTGACATAACGCCTTAAATCAAAATCAAAAAATCAAAATATTTTGTTCACATAAACCTACATGGGCACTTATGAAACGTCAGAAGCTAGGTGCGCGGTTCCAATTAGTCGTTTCCTATGGAGAAGAGCCGGCAAGAAACTCCACGGTTACTCTTTTAAAAATAATTGGCTTTACAATATTATTAAATAACAGTGATAATAGGTGTGGGAGGACAGTGTAGGCCTTTCAACAATTACCAGGTACTTAACAAAATAGAAAAGTGCCAACAAATCTACACTCTACTAGGCCTACAACGTTCTCACATTCACAAAATAGAAAATAATCTAAGTATATAAAATATTAATGACATGATTGCAATTACAACTACAGTAACATATCTGAATAAATATCATGTCCACAAAAGCCACTAATAAAGATTTGGAATTCGATTTGTAGGTAAATAATGTCAAATAAAGAAAAGATTATGTCGAGGAAGTATGAAAAAAAATAATTAAAAATTCTAAATAAACATCGTTATTTGGGAGCAGTTAATTGACAGAGTAATCACCGCAAGGTTACGCAGAAATATACCTATGGGTATTACACCCACATTTCACCAGTTATGTTTATAGGGAGCGAGCCTATTACCATCAACCGGGCACAAATCCAGACTCCTGGCTGCTACTGAGAAATTCTATGAATAAATGAATGAAATGCACCGACCCCAGCGTGGTTTAACCAGACTTGATTACTCGAATGAACCCAAAGATTCGCACTAGCCACTAGAGCTTTCATCCCGGGAATCTCGATCTCTAAAATTTCGAGGGTCTCGACGATTTTTTGGTATTTTCGAGACTCGAGACTGATATTTTCGGAATCGGGAATAACGAGACTTTTGGGACTTGCCCAATGGTTAAGGGAAATACTTAAGCCATTGTTACAATTACTTAATATCTATCCACTAGCGTCGAAGTAGAGAGCTTTTTCTAACGCGGATGACTATTGTAATAAATTCAGGTCCTCTCTGTCTGAGACTACATCAAATGCCCTTTGTTTCTTACGGATGTTTAACAAAGTACTTGATTGAAATATCTTGTTTTGACTGCCTAAAAGCAAGTCTATAAATATGAAACCTACTTTTTAAATATTCTCGAAAGTCTCGTTTTTCCCGGGAATTTCGAGACCACATCGAGTCTCGATTTTTTTCCCGGGACTCAGAAATGCAGGGAAACTGAAAAACTGACTAGCTTCTGGAGCCTCATGTTTCATGGGGCTACAGAGACCATTGCATATCAAGGAGTAGACCGGGGGGCACGATAATTCTAGGGAAGACGTGCCCATAAGATATGGAAGGATTATAAGAGCCGTACCGGATATGCATCCTTGAGTAAGCAAAGGAATAGTGGAGAGATGGGTGATATTTTTTTCACGACGTCGCCGGCAGGTTGGCTCTGATCAGGTTCAGTTGCTGCTGTTATCACTTTACTCTTTCCAATTTCCTCGTCTGAGGTCGCGCTACTATCCGTTGCAGGGTTCTTGTAAATATCGCTAGCAGCTTTCATGATCTTATCTCTGTCTTCTTGCTGGGCTACTGCTAAGAAATTACAGACACTTATCCCGACCCGGGAGCCGAACCCAAGACTGCATGCTCAGCAATAGTGCGTTTACGACCACTATACCAACGAAGCCCGACCCGCCTGAGACCCGTGACTTAATTTAAATAACACCACATCCTCAAAACACTTCATAAAACCTTTTTTTAAATCCACCGGGAAACTATAACAGAGGACATCTAACGCGATTATTCTCTCATTTCAGAACAATCATTGGAACCAAGAATTATTGAAAAGATTCGAAAAGAACAGCTCGCGAATATACTGACAGTCATCATACACAATTCAACTATAGTCCCTTTTAGATGGCACAGAAGCAAATACATGTGCTTTTACTGCAAATCTGTGTTCGTCGAAAGCGCAGAGCTTAAAGAACACACAGATATTGAACATAAAGCCATCAATACCAGGGATGTTATTGTAAGGACGCTGTATACAGGAGGCAGGGCAAAGCTTGACATCTCAAATCTCTGGTGCACCAGCTGCGCAAGTCAATTCGATGATTTCCAAGAATATTTGGAGCATCTATCAGAAACTCATGACCTCAGTATAGATAAAGATGCCTCGCAATCCTTTGACTGTTTCTATTTAGCTGACGATGGAATGTTCTGCGTAGAATGTGGACAGTACTTCCGATTCTTTGGACCCTTACTCAAACATACGTACAAGTATCACATCGAACAGATTCTATGCGAAATCTGCGGACAAGGATTCTCAGAGAAACATAACGTACACAACCATGTTAAACTAGTTCATGGTATCAAGTCATGTAAGCATTGCAACGAGACTTTCCGAACGCAGTACGCACTCAAGAATCACGTAGACAATGTGCATCGGACTGACAAGCTTCAATGCCCGATGTGCCCAAAAATACTTGGAAATAGATACTTAAAGAAACGACACATGGCTTTAGTGCATGACTGCAAAAGCGCGCAATTAGTCTGCGAATATTGTTCGAAGATTTTCACTAGAAATAATAAGTACGTCCAGCATAAGTTAAGAGTACATGAGAAGGAGAAGAATTGTACGTGTGAAGTTTGTGGCCACAAGACTTTTAATGAGGACTGTCTAAAGAGACATATGGTGGTACATTATGATGTGCGGCCTTTTACATGTGGGATCTGCGATAAAGCATTTAGGCGGAAGAAAACGCTTGCGTGTCACCTGAAGACGCATAAAACGGATAAAACGGCGCTTGATGTTGTTGTTGTAGAAAGTTAAAAGTGTCCTAATAAATTGTTAAACGATAAATTATTTATTTCTGTAAAAAGTGTGATGCTGGCGCCGTCATTGATCTGCTCGGATGCCTTCAATTTTTAACGTTCCCGGCACCGCTTCACTCTGTCATATGGTTTTTTATGGATATCACTGGATTGCTCTTGAGACACCCATTACAACCATATACAATCTCTATATTTTGAGCTGGCTTGTTGACGAGTATAGGCCGACATTTTATTATTAATTTAAAAAAAATACTTTTACTCCATATATTCACCTGACGATTGAAACTCAAACGAACGTCGTAGCTTCTCCGAGACAATTTATATCAAACGGAAATTATGTTTGGAAACTAGATGAGGTCGGTGTTTCCTATCTGACTACTCTCAAAAGAAACACCGAAACCAACTCAGGGGTCACAGTCTCTTTTAAAGTCCAGACATAATCTTGGTCAGGTCATTAGAGGACCATGTAGATTTCTGTCTGAGATGGTCTTTTGTGGAAAGAACCACACACATTGGAGTGGGCCTGTCCAGTCAGTGCACGCATTTGTCAGTAATCGCGTAGCTCAACTCAGGACTTAAGAAATAGATATATGCCAGTGACCTTGAGTGGTTAGCATGCGTGTTCTGTACTGAGCTCGAGCAACGCGTCTTACTTCTAGCCAATAATAGGACTCGTCCATCCAGGAGCGCTGTCCCAAATAAGACTCATTACTAATCCATACTAATATTATAAATGTGAAAATAACTCTGTCTGTCTGTCTGTCTGTCTGTTACGTTTTCACGCCTAAACCGCTGAACCGATCGTCATGAAATTTGCCAGAGATATAGCCTGGGATACGGAGAAGGACATAGGCTACTTTTTTATGCGATACAACCGACATCCACGCGGGCGAAGCCGCGGGCAGAAGCTAGTCTATTATACATTAAACAAAAGATATTTAAATAAAACACGAATATTAAATTTTCTTTAAAAAGGTGAAGGTTTCAGAAAAATATGCTTGAAATATTTTGCGTGATTCTCATTTTTTTATCCGCGAAAATCCTCTAATTTAACATATTTTTTCCGTATCATTACCGTTTAGACGTCATCTTCAGTACAAAATCATTAAACGTCGGTTATCGTCGCCTTAAAAGGGCTTTCAGTTAACTTATAGTCCATAAATTTCTTATTTCTAGACTCATGAATAACAATAAAGTCAAAGTCAAATCATTTATTTCAAATAGGCACGAAGATGCACTTTTGAACGTTAAAAATTACATGAATAGTTAATTGATTCTAGTTGCGCCTTCCAAAATGTAGTTATGTATGGAGAAGAATGGGCAAGAAACTCCATACTTACTCTTTTAAAATGTTAACAATAGGATAAGAAACCTGAACAGATTTAAAAAAAAATACCAATGTTTACGTAAGCATAGGAGGGTGGGGTACGAGCTGTACAAGACTTATTTTTGCTCACAAGGGGGTGGGTGTTCAAAATTACTAAAATTCTGCTTACGTAATAGGTACTTTAATGGCCCCATATGGGTAGTTGCACTTTAGGCATAGGTGGCCTTTTAGCAACACCCAAATTTCGCCAGTTAGTCCCATGAGATAGTTAAGCGATAAAAAAGTCTGAATAAATATTTTTTTTTTTCGTTCCAGACAAGTCTATCGCGACCAGGGAGGAACTGCGAAGAATATTCACGATAATACTAGGACATTCCACTATCATGCCGTTCAAATGGTACCTTAACCGTTACCGGTGTTTTTACTGCGATGAAACTTTTATCGACTGCTCAAAATTAAAAGAACACACCAAAACACATGATGAAATAAAACTAAACAGGATTCTGAAAAGGATTGGATGCAGTAGCCGGATTAAATGGGATATCTCAGACATATCCTGCAAATTATGTCCCAAATCGATACAAAACTTCGAACATTATTTGAACCATTTATCTGACGCTCACGATTTAGAAATTGATAGGGATGTTTTTGATACATATTGCTACATATTCAATCTTTCTGACGATGGCATGGTTTGCATCGAATGCTGCGAAAGCTTCCATTTTTTCGGGCCGTTATTAAGGCATGTTAACAAATTTCACAGTAACGCTCAAAAGTATGTTTGTGATTACTGTGGACTAGCTTTTACTTTAAAAGGGACAATCAAACACCATATACGAAACGTTCACACAGATTTAAAAACGACTTGCACATTTTGCGGTAAAAATTGCAAAAGTAAACTTGGTTTAGCGAATCATAGCAGAAAAGCTCATAAATCTGGTAAATTCCCTTGTGATAAGTGCCCTCAAACATTTGAAAGTAGGTATTTGAGAAAATGTCATATCGCTCTAGGTCATAACGTGAAAAGTATGCAGTTTCCTTGCGCTCAGTGTCATAAAATATTCACTCGTAAAAGCGCTCTTTCGAAGCATGTGTCTGTGGTGCACTTAAAGGAGAAATTCACGACATGCCACCTCTGTGGGCACAAAGCATACGATATGCAGGCTTTGAGGCGTCATATGAATACGCATGATCCTGCTAAGCATTTTGAATGCCAGCTTTGTGGTCTTAGGTTTAGAATGGAGAAGACTTTCCTTGATCATATGAGCAAGCATGATAAAAATACTCAGGAGCAGTATATCCTTGGGTGATGAAAAGTGATTAGAAATTATAAGTATCTAAGCGGTAATGCAATGATTTGGCGCACACATTCGCCAAAATCGTATATGCAGATATATATTCGGGCCAGTTCGAACTGTGCCGAACCAACCCGAACATGATTATTAAACGAGGGTAGATGCCAAATGAAGTTTGCCGATCGGTTATAGCCGAATATGTGTATATAGAGGTATGAGGAAGAGAGTGTAAAGTACACTCATACTTTATAGAAAATTGAGGACCCTCCTACCAAACGGGTGTTGTGTCCGACAGTTGATGTCGGGATGTTGTATACAGAATAAGTTTTTAACCAGTGCGCTTTTTTTTAATGTTTCAGTATCAGTAAGTGAACACATTTACATTATTTGTTGAATACTTTTTTTTTGGTCCTACTTGAAATCAGCAAAATATGGATACAATCTTCGTAATAATATCAATGGGCGCGCGCACAAGTGATAGGTACCGAATCGAACATGCGAGTAGCCTCTTAACTAGGCTCGATACTCAGGTCAGGCTTGAGTGTTTTTTTTTTTTTTTTTCCTATGTATATTTTTCCTTAGTAGGCCAATTCTGGATGGCGAAACTATTTATATTGACCACGCGTTAATGACAATACTTGCGCCTGACTCGCCCTCTATTTCATAGGACTAACAAAGGAGATGGCGTGTATCTGCATATCTGCCTACCAGCTGCAGCATGCATGTGTTATTTGCTTCATTACATTCAAACTCAAATGGAGCTTATCTCAATGTCTGTATTTCTAGATTTTTTATCAATTCTCAATAAAGATCAAGAAAATAGTTTTTAAGGCTAAGTATATAATATAATTATCGTACAGCTTGGCCATAAATAAATTAAACAAAGTGGAACTAAAAAAATCCTTTAAATTGTTGCCATGTTTAAGCATTTGACGTCAAAAATGTGACAGTTACGTAGAAAGTGGCGCCCTCATTTAATTTCTACTCGTTTATTGTCGCACTATAATTAGATTGTAAAAATAAAAACTGTAGTAATTTTCTTCACAATCATTATCGTTTTATTTTAACCCCTAAATAAACGGTCGCTTCGAAAAATAACCTATGCGCTAACGTAGCCCGCGATATTCAAATGTTCTTACGTTCGTTGGAATTTGCAGGTCAATGGTTTTTATTTCTAAGGGATGTATGTTGATTAAAATATGATTCGCGATCGTAACGAATATGGCTTTACAAAAGTATAATCATTAGAATCAGCAATACAACTCCTTCAGTTACAATTAGCCGTAACCCTAGTAGCATTTTTCGTTGGCATTTAGTTGGGCCACCTTCAGAGGTATGTGGCCCAACCAAACGCCAACAAAAATGCTACTAGGGAAATTCCATGTTTTCATGAAATAGTCATTCAATTGGGCATTACGAACTTAGAGAGTTGTATTGATAAATTTTATGATTATAATTCTATAAGTAAATATTTGATACGGCCGCGAATCATATGATAAATGATTTTATTTCTGTAATTAGGTTTGCGCAAACACTTTAAGCCCACGCTAAGAAAAGTCACCGGGCCTACGCAAGAATTCGTGTCGTTTCTACATACGAACTGTGTACAGACGCCAGCACATCAAGCTACTACAATCTGTCAAATTTCTTTAATAGATTTTCAACTTTATCTCTACAGTATAAGGTTCAAGGTTGATTGCAAAAATTTGACAGTTTCGGGTAGTTTGACCTGCTGGCGTCTGTACACTGCCACGGTGCTCAACAAGAAAATATCTTGTCTGCACTATTATAGACACGACGCGCTCTGAGTTGCTGCGGTATAGGGAGGGACAGGGTAGGTGAGGTGGTTGAAGTTGTTAGTGTACGTTTAACGCGTGGACGTGTTCTTCACTCATAAACAATTGCAAATTAATAACAGACTTGACTAGAGCAGCCTACTATACCCTACACACGACTGCCCGAAAATAATCTTATCGTGTACACGTTCATATTTGTCTTATCTGCAGCAGATACGACAAGTTTTCGTGCCTAGGTCCGACAAAATTCTTGTCGTGTACATGATGAATCGGTCCTGTCTGCAGCAGACACGGTAAATTTTCTTAGCGTGTACAAGCGGCCTTATACGTCAATCATATTTTAAAACTTGATGAGGTCGGCGTTTGTAACTGACTACTCTGAAAAGAAAGGCCGAAACAAACTCAGAGGTCACAGTCTTTTTTAAAGTCCAGACATAATCTTGGTCAAATCATGTGAAGACCATGTAGATTGGTGTCTGAAATGGTATTTTGAGGAAAGAACCACACAGATTGAGTGGACCTGTCCAGTCAGTGCACGCATTTGCCAGTGATCGTGCAGCTCAACTCAGGACTTAAGACGTAGATATATGCCAATGACCTTGAGCGGTTAGCATCCGTGTTCTGTACTGAGCTGGAGCTGCATAAGGAGCTCAACGTTTCGACGAACAATACCAAAGAAAGCACATTTGGGCAGGCCGCATAAATTACTCAAACTGCCATACCATGATTAGAAACAAACTGATTGACATAATTATTAAGATTACATACAACCTGTAAGATTATTTTATTTACAGAATATACAATATATGTCGCAACTAACTATTTACACCAGGTACTAAATTAAAAGACTAATAAACTAAATATATAAAAACAAAAAAAAACAAAAAATACATTGAAATTGAAAAACAAGACACTTAATAGGCATCGAAATACTCGTCCGCATCGCTGTCATCCGGAAACGTGCCCAGGGCCTCAAGTCTGCTATTACAATAGTGTTAGAATGGTCTCTTCATTGTGAGTTTTTGACAGATTTGCCATACAAACACTGTCAAATACTCACAATGGCGAGACCATTCTGACACTATTGTAATAGCAGACTATAGGCCCAGAAGACTGGCAGTATTGCCACATTTGCCACGTTGAATGGCAATGCTAATTCTTTGGCCAAAGAACGAGCCAGCACTCAGGGCCTCAAGTCTGCTATTATAATAGTGTCAGAATGGTCTCGCCATTGTGAGTATTTGACAGTTTTTGTATGGCAAATCTATGGTCACGTGAAGTGTCGACCAGTCGGCGAGAAATTTCCTTAAAAAGGAGACGTGCACTCGGGCCCCATGACCCGAGCGTTTTGACCCCAAACGGCTCAAAACTGTAGTTACCCATAAGGTTACAGTATTTGCGCCGCTTGAGGGTCTCAGAAAATTTGAATTTCGCGGGCTATCCTGACGCTTTCGTCAGAACTAAATTATCTCAACCAGCTAGCTTTTACCGGAATACGGTTCCCAGAATACCTAAAAAGGTAGTTAAAAAGATTATCTATTAACAGGTTTATTGGTAAAACAACCTTCTGTATTATAATATCACTATCACTATCACTACATATTATAAAACAAAGTCCTCCGCCGCGTCTGTCTGTCTGTCTGTCTGTCTGTCTGTCTGTCTGTTCGCGATAAACTCAAATACTACTGCACCGATTCTCATGCTGTTTTCACCAATGGATAGCTTGGTTCTTGAGGAAGGTTTTTGTATATAATTTGTTATGTTTTTGTATGCTTTTTTGTATGAATTAACGATATTTGTTGGAGGTGTCGGAAAAAAATAAGCCGTCTGGGAGCTTTCAACGAAAACGCTGTCTAAACCCTTTGAGATATAATAAAATAATGTATGGTGGAATTGTGTATCTTATAAAGGTCATCAAAAAAGTCCGCGATGGCATATATCTATCTCTTAAGGATAACATACTATATCCATTTTATTGTGTTTTTGTAGGGATTTGTTTGCCGAATTTTACTCTTGGAAATACGATTATGATAACAATACGCTATAATATCAGTAGCTATTACCCAAATTATGTTCGTAGATAAATAAGCTAGCTACTTATATGTATTTCAAACAGTATACAAGAATATTTGTCATAAAAACATTACTAAACACGGCGGCCTTATGATCAAAATTTGCGCATTCCAAAACTTTCGTTACTGTTTCACTGAAATATTTAACACTTTTTGATAAACTAACACTCAATACGAAATCTACACTTATTTCTCAGTAATTCTGTATAAGATTCTTCTAAGATTAAACCGTTTTCACATTTAATCCATTACTTTACGCACGTAAAACCGATGAATGTTTACATTAAGCACCGCACCACACCCCCCCCCCCCGACCACAGAGTACAGACGTATTTTGTTTTCTTTTTTTTTTCGATCGTTTAGTGGTGTTCCCGCTAAAATGTCAACCGGTCAAGTATTAGTCGATTAATCGAATTCTACAGCCAGAACGTGTTGCAAGTACAAAATAAATGTCAAATATTTCGTCCAATTGCGAACGTGACCCTGAGAAAAGTTATGCACCAATGGTGTTCATCGAGCGGTTTATCAACACAAATGGTGTATCATGCGACATTTCGGAGGATTTCGTTTTGTTTTCACATTGTTGGTACTTACGTGAATTATTTTAAAATTATAATTTGTGTCGCACTTTTATTTCGTGTTGTAATTTGGTACAATTGATTGCTTTAAGAATTTGAGTGAAATTTCGTATTTTGTGTTTGTTATCTTTAGGTAAAGACTCATTCACGTTCAGAACATAAGTACTTTTATTATATTTAATCATTTGTTTCGGTTTCTATTCACATAGTGAGTCACATTAAAATTAATATTAAGTTAGAATTTTGAGATATAGCCTGGGATATGGAAAAGGACATAGGGTACTTTTTTATGCGATAAACCGACATCCACGCGGGCGAAGCCGCGGGCAAAAGCTAGTTAATAATATAAACAACTACTTTCGGGCAACATTTCAAGTTACGCTGTAATCGCTCATAACAACAATTTGCATTCCGATTTAGATTATCACGATTATGACAGCTGAGAGCTGTTTGACAGCGCTCACGGTGATATTACTATAAGATATGGTCGGCGTTATCGTAAGATGGCGCATGTCATGTCATGCGCACAATCATGTATGTCGGAATTAAAAATATAATATTATTTTTAATTCCGACATACATGATTGTTGCGTAACTTTAACCGTTTACGCAGCGAACGCCACGGAAGCTCTCAAAAGGAATACATTTTCCCCGTTTTTGTAACATTTTTTATTGATGCTCCGCTCCTGTTGGTCGTAGCGTGCATGTTATATATATAGCCTTCCTCGATAAATGGGCTATCCATCACTAAAATAATTTTTCACTTCGAACTAGCGGTTCCCGAGATTAGCGCGTTCAATCAAACAAACATACAAACTCATCAGCTTCATTATTATAATAATATATACACACCGTGGCATTTTAACCGTCTTACAACGGCAGCCCACTTCATGTATCCAATGCCTACTAATCATTCTTATTATTATTAAAAAATATATGATAATTTGTACAATAAAAAATATATATACATATTACTCATTATGACACATAACGTAGTTTGAAACACCCTGTTACGAGCGCAGTCCGAGACTTGCGTTCCAAGGGAGGCGCGGAATGGAGCGGCGACATCTTTATCAGAGTTCATTAACCCTAGCGCAAAAAATTGTTTCTTATATTGCAACTTAATTACAATCTTTCTTTTTTAATCGTGCCTAGAGGTATTTAGTGGACCTCCTTTGTAAGACGACTAGAATGTCACGGTATATAATATAATTAAGGGCCTATACTACCTCAAATGGCTTAGCATGATCCTCCGTTTTGTCGAAAATACTGCAGCATTAAATTTGAAATAAATATATGGTAAAGTTGAGGATTAATGTTAAGTACTATGTTAGCCGAAAACACGATTCCATAAAATTTTCTCGATAGAAAAAAATCCAAAGTTACCTCCAAACCGAACAATAAACCGCTGTTATTCAAAAAATACTTCAAATTAGATAATGAAACTTTGCATATTAAGAGTCTATACTACCTCAGCCCCACTTCACTCTGTATCTCGCTCGCACACTATTGCTACCGGTCACGCGAGCAAGCGAGACAGGGTGGCAGGGAAAAGGCTCCAAGGCGCCGATAGTTTGGGTAATTTCGTTTTACGGTGAAAATAATGGTCATTTAAAAAAAGTAAATAACATAAGACCTGCTTTATAGTTAGTTCAGTTAATATGCAAAGTTTCATTATCTAATTTAAAGTATTTTTTGAATACCAGCGGTTTATTGTTCGGTTTGGAGGTAACTTTGGAATTTTTTTCTATCGAGAAAATTTTATGGAATCGTGTTTTCGGCTAACATAGTACTTAACATTAATCCTCAACTTTACCATGTATTTATTTGAAAATTAATGCTGCAGTATTTTCGACATAACGGAGGATCATGCTAAGCCATTTGAGGTAGTATAGGCCCTTAACTGAACTAACTATAAAGCAGGGGTCCAAGTCTACTAATGTACAAACGTTGCAATGGTCTCTTCATTGTGAGTTTTTGACAGATTTGCCATACAAACACTGTCAAATACTCACAATGGCGAGACCATTGCAACGTTTGTAAATTAGTAGACTTAGGCCCCAGGTCTTACGTTATTTACTTTTTTTAAATGACCATTATTTTCACCGTAAAAACGAAATTACCTAAACTATTGGCGCCTTGGAGCCTTTTCCCTGCCGTTCTGTCTCGCTTGCTCGCGTGACCGGTAGCAATAGTGTGCGAGCGAGATACAGAGTGAGGTGGCGCTGAGGTTATATAGACTCTTAAAGATTAAAATTCATAGAACAAAAGTTGTTGTTTATGAATTATGATGTTATTAATACAGTCCCGAGAGATTGTTAGCGTTCTACCAATAACCTTGTATAATTGAACATTATAGGTTTTCTAAATGCTAAAATCTTGTTACAGATTACGAAGATGAAGAGGCGAGGCTCGCTGAAAAGCAAAGAAAAGACGACCTCACCAGATTCATCACCATCGTTTTAGAAAACTCTTCAATTCTCCCGTTCAGATGGGCAGCTAACAAATACATGTGTTTCTACTGCTGCTGCTCCTTCGTAGACAGCACGAAGCTCAAAGAACATACAATTGATGAGCATAAAGGCGCAAATCTCAAAAACGTACTCAGAACCTTGGTAGGAAGCAGTCGCGTAAAACTCGACACTTCAGAAATCATCTGCAAAAAGTGCGAACAACAATTCGATGTTTTCGACGATTTCGTTAACCATGTAGCATCAATACACGAGTTCAAATTCAACAAAGAAATAGCCAATTCTATTTTCACTTTTCATCTGTCCGACGATGTAATATCCTGTCAAGAGTGTGGTCAGGAATTCAGATTCTTCGGGACGCTATTGAAGCATGCTCACAAATTCCACAATAAGTATAAAACATTCCTGTGTGAGATATGTGGACAAGGTTTCGTTGCTTATGCGAATGTGATCAGCCATATAAAAAACGTTCACACATACTCTCAAGGGCTTCAATGTCGAAGGTGTGACAAAGTTTTCCGAAACACTTATTCCCTACAAATACATTGTGAAAGAGTCCACAGGACCGAGATGCTGAAATGCCCTAAATGTCCAGAGATTCTAGCATCACAATACTTTAAGAAACGACATCTAGCGCTCGTGCATGACGTCAAAAAACTGCAATTCAAATGCGACCAATGCGATCTGCTATTTACAATGAAGAGTAGACTCGTTCAGCATAAGTTACGGACTCATTTGAAGCAGAAAACCGTCTCCTGTGAGGTATGTGGCTTCAAAGTCTTTAACAACGAACTTTTGAAACGCCACATGGTTCGCCACGATGACTCGAGACCATTCGAGTGCAAAATTTGCGAAAAGGCATTCCAGAGGAAGAAGACTTTGGATATCCATATGAGGATACACACGAATGATAAGAGGTATGTTTGTAAGGAGTGTGGGAGGGCTTTTGTGCAGGTGACTAGTTTGAAGTTACATGTGAGGTTGCATCACGGAGGGGCCGGAGGAGCTGAAGGGGCTTCTTGGCATTAATGTAGGTTTAGTGTTAGATTAGATTCATCTTGTGTAAATAAAATAAATATATTGCTCAGTTATAACTGTGTTTATATTCTCGATCGCAACCTGGGGCCCAAGTTTGCTATTTTTATAAATTCGTCACTCCAACACGATCCCATTGTCATTTTGCTAAAAGTTCGTAATCTGCTAAATTCATAATGGTCGATCGTTGGTCGGTCAGAAGTTGCAAGTTTCATTTGTCATTATGTACGAGGTTACAAATTCTTTCAATAGAGTGTCAGTGGCTGACCATTGGAAAGTCATAATGACGCCATTATATTAGTAGATTAGGTACCAAACTTGTCAAAATCAACAATTATGAAATCAATGATAGACCATTCTGACACTATCGTAATAGCAGACCTGAGGCCCTGGTTTCAAGTTTAGGTCATGAAGCATGACCTCAGTCTCAGCCTATCTCAGTCCACTTCTGGACTAACCTCTCCTAAGTTGCGCCAGCTCTCGGTTTTCTAAAGGCAGAAACTGACTTGCAACATTTGTTTGAAATGTATCGAGTTTTTGTAATACGTTTCAGTAGTTAGTGCGGCGAGCCGAGCCGCTCGATGCGAGCGCATGATTACAAATAAGTCAATGCAATCGTTTTGTTTCTTCCAATAACTAAACAAAATTAATGAAGCACATACACAACCTCTGCGTCCGCCATTCTGAATAAAAATGGAATCGAGAAATGGTCTTGTGAATCTCCATTTTGTAACCAAGCTCACCTCGAATGATAGGTACATTACAAATAAACGTTGCAAGTCAGTCTCCGCCTTAAACCACAGCGCATATTTCGGCTGTAAAGCAAAAATCCTGCTACACCACTTTCGTATCTTTTGTATGAACCATCAATGATGCTGATCAGCTCTACTGCTCACTGTGTGACCGGGTTTTCAAGACAGTGACATTCACCAACCCGCACTGGCCCCCGTGGTGGATTAGCCCACTCCCTTTCACAGAGAGGTGTGTGTCCTAGCAGTGGGAATATGGTGGGTGGTAGTAGCTGATTCTGTTATGTATGGAAGGGCCTTCACTTTTTTATACCTATTGGAATGCAATTTGCGCCAGCCGTTACACTGTTAGCCCAGGAACGCATTAGCGCTTTTATATAACGCGACGATTTTTTATTACTCACTCGATTTTCAACTCACGGTGTTGAGCCGAGCATTGAGAATCCAACAGCATGCCAGCGCGTAAAAAAATACACTGTTGAGTTTTAATTCTCGGCGAGTAGTGCGATGAAAAATCAGAGCGCGATAAAAAAAAGTCGCCGTGGGTACGACGGCTTATTCCACTTATCCCCCCTGATAATCCCCCTTAGGAGGAAAAGTGGAATACCTATATAAAAACCAGTCTATCATTCACCCCTGATAATCCGGCTTATTTCACTAATCCCCCTCAGTGGGGAAAACTAAACCCTAATGTAAAAAAAAAAAACACTTTCAAATTTGGGGGTCTTGGAATAAGTTTTTTTTTTTTTCAATTCTGTTTTATAGATTCCACTTTTCCTCCTAAGGGGGATTTTCAGGGGGGATTTGTGGAATAAGCCGGGTACGACGGCTTCTGGCCGCCTTTGAAGGTCGCCGGTCAATCCCAGGCTCCGCCTAATTCTACGATCCGCAATCTTCTCTCAAGGACTTAACATCTCCCATGGCTGCAGGCCCTTCAGTTTGTTACCTTACCACAGTAGTAAATTAATTTAAAAAAAACTACATTTGTTTACTTTTTAAACATTTATTTATCACCCAAAGTAAAAACAGTATTTACACTCGGTATTTACATCAATCTATACATATTATTGCAATTGCACCCTATTTTATGTAAACGATTACATAAATAACAATTTCATAAGATCAAAAATCAATTTGGGATCCTTTACCGAAACACAGTCGTCTATACATTTTGGAAACATGGACTTTCTTTCAAAAATACTGTGGCATTGTGTTTATTCAATGCTGGCTTCAAAAACGGCCCGATAAATGTTATTTTTCCAGCCGTTTTTGATGCGCTCATCGGAAAACTAGTACTACTGTTGATCGAAGCACATATTGGTACTTTTAGGAGGTACAAAATAAAAACAGATCTACAAAATTCACCAAAAAAAAATAATTCAAAAATACCAATCATTAGTAATTATTATCATTTTATCAATACAACAGAATTCAATCTCCGGATTTGTGACGTAGTAAATAATAAATGTGTGACAGATAACAGACTCAAAAATATATTTGAATTCGGAATCTCAGATAATTATCAAGTTTTGGGAAACCAAACTGAATGTAAAACATGACTGAGTTCAAATTCCATTGCAGCCAAAAAATTCAGGACATTACTAGCGGTCAATCAAAAATCAACTTACACCCAGGGACCGATAGCGATATTCGAAGAATACCGATGTTTTAAAGAAAATACTGATAACAGTATCGACATCTGGCATAAATACTGGTATTTTATATCAGTAATTTAAGTATCGGTATAAAATATCGATACTTATATCGATACTCAGTACTGATATCAGGCTACAATGTGACGTCACAGAATCTTTATAGATGATTTTTCAGTCGCGAATCATATTTTGCAAATAGCAAAAAACGCAAAAAAAATAATAATAACGGTATTATATCTATACCCAAATACCGGTATTTATAGCGATATTTTGGTATCATGTATCCAAATTATATCGGTATTCAGTCCCTGCTTACACTCCATAATAATACGGGGAAAAAAATTGTCGAATTTCGGTTATAGCGGCCAATCTCACTGGAGACTAGGCATCGGTGGGAATGTGTGCGCAGACACAGGCACTCTCTCTCTCACTCTCATAGTCCGGTGGGACGGCATACACTGGTCCCGATTTAATTTAAAATGGACATTGATCCTAAGAGCGCTGATATTTTTTTCTAATGTTGTGGCAGTGATAACAAATAAGACAAAAAAAATATTATTGTCGTACCTCAAAAAATGTTTCGTAAATTTTTTTTTAACGTTAAACGATGTCGAAATGTCAATCATATATGTGAAAAAAACTGCTCAACAACGTGAATAACGCAATGAATGTTGTTCAATTGTCAAAATGAAACCCATTCCTACTGATAGTGTGTTACGCAATGGGGGCTATCGTATTTATTCTCACCAGTTGGCGCCACTGGCGAGTAAGGTCCTTTTAGTACTTTTATTTTATATTTTTGGATATGTTTAAGAGCTCATTACTTTATAGAATGTTAATTTTATTACATTTTAAAATATCAAATGAATATTTACATTATAATGTCTAAAATTGGCAAGCATGAAGCTGACAATAATTCTTCCTCCTACACAAGTGCTACGAAATTAGATCCTAAGTTGATATTTAAAATCTTAAGCCATGATTAATCAAGAATGGCACAATCTTTATAATTATGAATAATTAGTAACAATTTGTGATAGACAATCCCGCAAACAGTGAACGTTCAGTTTGACATTTGACATTTCTAGAGACCTCACTCTACACTAGCGCCTCTAGTGGCGATTCAAGCGCGATAGTCTTCATTACGCCGCAGGCCATAGAGATATAACAACAGCAGACGCAGGAGGTATAAAGTCGACAGTTGATTAAATGTCAATATACACACATCAAAAAAAGTTTGTGATCACTAGCCAATATGGTCTGTGTCACTAGCATAACGACAATCAAGAAAAATTCTTTGTTGTGTTTTCTTTAAATAGAAATACACTGTTTACATAAAAAATGTTTATAAAAAAAAAAATCGAGTTATTAATCATAATGCAATTGTAACAGAAATTTAATAGAAAGAAAAAGACTGTTTAATCAAACTTGTAAAATAATTTATTAATAAAAGGTTTATAATAAATATTCAATATAATATAACTCCTCCCCTGGCACATGCGGTGATCCTCCTGGGCATGTTGAAAATAAAGTTATCCAGCATTTCTTGAGGTAACCAGTCCCATTCTTGAATAGCGGCTTCCCTGAGCTCTGGCATTGTCTGGGGACGTGGCTTACGGTTCCAAACTGCTCGCTAAGAGCATCCCACGCATGCTCTATTGGGTTTAAGTCAGGCGAGCCGAATCATAATATAATCTACCGTACCTAACAAAAAAGATTCCGATTTTTCAAAGTGATCGCAAACTTTTTTTGATGTGTGTATGTAAATTATCTAAGATTGTGTAAGAATTCAAGTATAGTGATTATAAGCATAGCCTGCGTTTAGGAACGCCTATGTCCAACAATGGACGGATGTTAGCTAAGTGAATTATTTGCTATCTAAATAAATTAAATTATAACTACCTAAATCAGGAATTATTTACTTACACATTTTAACAATAAACTATTTTTATTAAAATAACAGGGTTTTAAAAACAGCTGTGTGATCAAATAAAAATAGAACTGCCGATGTAGGTATTCGGTAAAAATCTCATCGTGAAAACTTAGGTGTTGTGTGCCGTCAATATATGTGAAACTGTTTAAATCTAGTATTAATATCTTAATGTACAATATACTCAGAAATAAATTATACAGAGTGTAAGGGACAGCCCCGCGCAAACTAACAGGGTGCATTCAGCTCCTTAATTTGAATACCACCGGAAATTTTCACAGGAAAATGTTCATAGTATTAATCGTTTTTAATTACTATTCCTTTATTTCAATGTAAAATTACATTCTCTGTACGCAGCACTCCAAGAATGTAAATAAAACAGCTGAAATAAACAGCAATAGATGTTAAAATACTCTAACGAACGACGCGTGAAATCAGCTGTTCACTTTCTGCATAGCTACAGAGTATATTGAACTCGCTGCACTGCCGTTCGCTACGTGCGTTTTGCCACGGTAACGAAACATGACATGTGAGGTAATAAAACAAATCAGGTTTATTGGATTCCCATAACGTTCCTGAAATAATTTAAGGTACCGGTCATCTTAGTATGATATACTGAATTCAACGCGTATCGGCAAGCATAGTTTGGGACGCCCCCCAGCTAGATGCGCCGACGACCTCAAAAATGTGGCTGGGACAGACTGGATGCGGAAGGCGGAGTACAGGGTGTGTTGGCTGGGAGAGGCCTTTGTCCAACAGTGGACTGCAAAAGGCTGAGTTGATTGTATAGTGTAAATCCCTATATACCATCAGGTGGAATGGCCGCTCACTTCATTTAAGTTTTCATGGTGAGATTTTTACTAGAGATGCATCCGATATCGATACCGATGCCGATATATCGGCGATACTCGAAGTTTGCCGATATATCGGCATCGGCGATATTTTTATGGCCGATTCAACGATACTTTTCTCATCAATGTTAATTTTAATTACTAAAACTATTAATTAATCTCAACCTGTCTATAGTTTTAAACGGTGTTATTTAGTTTGTCCTGTTATTAGTTCTTTTTATATTAATAAAAAAAAATAAACTAACTGGTGTTTTATTTATTTTACCTTCATTTTTGAATCCAAAAAGCGGTATCGGTATCGCCGATATTTTTATAAGAGCATCGGTATCGTATCGGCAAAAAGGCGTATCGAGGCATCCCTAATTTTTACAGAGTAGATCGTTTGGCATATAAAAAGAAAGAAATCATCATAAGAAACCGAAACAGGGCGTTTCATACGCAGCGATAGCAATTTAAATTCGGTCCTTAGGGCTGGCGCACATCTGGCGAGGTGCTGCAAATGCTGAAATATGGACCTTGCACCAGTTGAAATAAAGATGAAAATAAATAAATGTCTGTGGCGGCATAGACAACGCCACATGGATTTGTGACGTCAGGTCTTTGTGATGCGTAGATCACATGTACGCATCAAAGACCTGACGTCACAAATCCTGCATCGCGCAATCAGAGTTTACCGCGCAACTAACATATATAAGGTGTATCTATTCATACATGAAATATTTTAAGAGAAACATCTATAGGTGGTATAAGAGCCGTAGCAACGAAAAAAACATTTTTATACAAGTGTTTTTATTTTTACATAATTATTAGAATTTTAGAATTTCATGAGACATTTTGCAAAAAAAATTACTTACTTATTCTATGAATGCCCCTCCCGGATGCGGTGACGATGGCGGCACGAGCGCGGTGCCTTTTAATAATTAACCATCATATCAAGTAGTTTAATTTTTTTTTTTTTTAATAATTAACTCAGATATTTTTTTTTAATATTTCCATGGTTTCTTTACCACCTACCCGTTGGTGTTGGCATTTAGTTGGGCCACTTACAGAGGTAAGTGGCCCAACTAAATGCCAACAAAAAATACTACTAGGGTATAGGCGTATCTCTTAAAATATTTCATGTTTGAATATATACACCTTATATACAACATCCCGACATCAACCGTTGGGCAGTTGCCCACCTACCTCTTTACGTTCATAACCTCGAGAGCGCGTAGAAGCGGAAAGAGGCGCGTATCTCAGGTTATTTATTTTCAACTCTATTTTTAGGCACGCAACCTTTATATTTGTTTGTAAGTGACAACCGCGCCGCGCTGCGCCTCGCCAGGTCTGCGCCAGCCCTTATTCTTATTAAAGTCGCACAGCTAAGGCATGGCTTCGTAGTTAAATATCGAAAAATTGCATTGGACAGGTTTTTAATTGGACAAAACTCATCGTGACCAGGACCGCTCTGTCAAGAGCGAAGCGAAGAAGTTGACCACACCTTTCTGATTCATGCTGTATTTTGATTCGAGTGGGAGATACAACTGAATATGAGTATTTTACATGGAGCGACCTGCTTCTGGTCTCAAGAAAAAACCCACGTAGCCACTGGTGATTTTTTATCGCGCATGGGATTTTCACCGCTCTGCTTAGCGCCGAGAGTTCAAAATCCAACAGTCAGGGCCGGATTTAAAGGTGTGCAGGCCCTGGAGCAACCAAGAAGTGGAGACCACGAATTTTCATAGATTAAAAAAAAAACATTCTATAAGTACTAACATAATAAAGCTGAAGAGTTTGTTAGTTTAAACGCGCTGATCTCTGGAACTACCAGTCGGATTTGAAAAATTGGCTTATTCCACAAATCCCCCCCTGAAAATCCCCCTAAGGAGGAAAAGTGGAATCTGAAAACAGTCTAGAATTCACCCCTGATAATCCCGCTAAGGGGGGAAAACTAGAATTGAAAAAACAAAAAATAACTTATTCCAAGATCCCCTGAAAGTGATTTTTTTACATTAGGGTTCAGTTTTTTCCACTGAGGGGGATTCTCTCAGGGGGGATTAGTGGAATAAGCCGAAAAATCCATTGTGCATTTGATCGCCCAATTCATGATGAAGATTATTTAACATCAAGCTACGACCCTTAGGACCCAAGCAAAAAGACAAAAGTCAGAAAGTCTTTTTTCTCTATGTATGCTTTTTCTTGATTAAAAAAAATCAAATTGTGGAGGCGGAGGCCCGGGGCCAGAGCCCATGTTGCCCTGCCCTAAATTTACCAACAGTGTATTTTAATGACGCGCTGAGATGCAGTCTATTGGATTCTGAATGCTCAGCTCAATATGAAAATTAATTGCGCGAAAAAAAAAATCGTTGCGGAAAAAAATCACCTGTGGGTCGAGGGCTAAGTACGCGGACACGATTTTTTTTCCGAAATATGTAGTATCATATTATGTCTAGTCACTGTAACTAAGTCGCCGCCGGTGGTAACATTATATAAGTGGGAATAAATTAATTGCCAATGTACCTTTTTATAATTTCTACCGTGACGATATTATCGTGGACGTCCGCGTCCACGCAACGCACGAAACGCAGGGAAGTAAAATATATGGAAATATACGAAGAGGCTATTTTACGTCCACGATAACGTTATAAGGTGCACGTATTTCCATACATTTTATGGACATGGACGTGAACGTCCACGATAATATCGTCACGTTGGAAACTATGAAACAAAAAACGAATTATGTTACAAATAAATAATTTTATAATAGCTTTGCAAAATTAGAAGCCTCATCCCGAATTTCGGGTATCGACTTTGATAAGGGGGCGTCCATTTATTACGTGAGGTGATTTTGACTCTTTTCAACTCCTACTTCCCCCTAGGTGAGACGTCGTGAAATTTGGTTTGACCCACTCCCCCCCTCTAATCTCACAAGAGATTTTTCTAATTACGTATTTTTATTGTAATCATTAAAACGGAAAATAGTGGCCATTAAGCTCCGTTTTAATGATTACAATAAAACATAACAATTTAAAACTACTGATTGTAGTAATAATAACGTATAGTCTTGTGAAGCACAACTTTACGAGCTTATTTTCTGCGTTTTCATTCTAAAATAAAAGATATCACCGAACAAACGATGAGGGCGCCACTGTGCGCTCGATAGCCTCTTAATTATTTTTATAAGTACTTATTTTTTATAATAATTACCCAGTTTTTTCGCAATGATACAGTTACTTGAGGAAAAAAAAAAGTTGCTTAGACCTTAGCCTATTCCACGTGAGATTCGGCTCGACCCCCCCCTAAACGCCTCAAGTAATTAATGGACGACCCGTAAAAAAGCGAGTCGCGGTTTTTCTAAAAAAAATCGCCAACCCCTCACGAAACTTATATACAGCTATATCAAATGTTCGTGGCACTGATATATGACATTAATTAAGACTATATTAATCACTTTAAATCCTCAGAAGGCCTTCTTGCTCCGCTGCGGTAAAATGGAGTCCTTAGCGAAACTGAAGAAGGAGAGAAGACTGTATCTCTTTGATTTTCTGGATAGGTAATCGGTCAAGACGTTGCTGTCACCTGAAAAAGAAAAAACTTATTAAAAAAAAAAAAAACTTATTTGTTACCCATATTCAAAGTTCATTTATTTACATAACACGTCTATGTTTGGGTTACAGAAAATAAATTTCAACTTAATCGGTATATTAGATTCGGAGCAAATTGGCTCCGACGGACGTACGGACAGAATGTGCAGGACACCCAATCAGTGATTAAAACATTATATAGAATAAGATCAGTGTACCTAACCATAAGGTGTAGCCATAAGTTTGTTATTTAGTCATAAGCATGATTGTTTGATAGCTAGGAACTTTGTCATGATCTCGCTCTACTCTAAGATAAGTCCGGAGCAGGTTCGAACTTGTCGAAACTTGTCCAGGTTTCGACCCGCCTCCACTCCCATCTGATTGGTGGACTTAGAATCGAGCGCGATCAGCAATTTACTCTTAAGAAATTTATTGGAAAATTAATTTGTTTAATCAAAGCGATACCGACGCTACTTGTGCCTATGTGATTTAATATAAGGATAGAACATTTTAACCGTAATATAGTGCTTCGAATTAATTTGTATAAATAATGAACAGTAAAACAACGTTCTTCAAAAATAGAGTTTTATTCAGTGAACAAAGTAGTAGTGTCCTCCAATCCAGCGCACACTTAATGTGAGAATACACCCCTCACACAGAAAGACAGACACATAAGGGTTCCGTTTTAGCCTTTTGAGTTGCGGAACCCTAAAAACACTGTAGAATAGCTGCTGATAATTAAGATAAATAAATATGACACTTTTGGATTTAGAGCGTCCCATGCGTCATGTTCGTGAACGGGCGCCGTCAGTTGGGACTGGTCATCTCTTAGCTGCCACGGCTTATTTTAATTGTTGAATTGTTTTTACGGATCCGTCTAATGTGCAAGTCTTTCTACATTGTTCTCACATGTATAACTTCAACATGAATGATGTAACCCATATTTTGTAAGAATGTTTTGTTTTAAGAGTGTCCGTGGAGTTTCTTGCCCGTTCGTCTCCATAGGAACCTACTACGCTTTGGAATGGGCAACTAACTTCATCTTTTTGACTGACCGTCCCTTTGACAATTCAAAAGTGCCTGTAATTGGTTTATTTGAAATTAATGCTTTGAGTTTGAGTGTTCAGAAAAAAACGATGAGTGATGTGCCATATTTACGGCCTGTACCATCAGGGGCGGCGGAAATCTGGTACGGTGCAACGCAGCGTGGTTTTATCTGCCAAACAAAAATCAACCTTGCGCCTGTTGCAATAAAGTTGAAAAAACCGCGCTTTACTGCGATTTGCCAGGTTTACGCCAGCCCGAAGTGTACTTATAAAACTCTTACCTAACAACAGTGGTTGTTTTTCCCCAGTTGTGGGCAAAACGTAGTCGTTCGCCGATAGAGACACGAACAGCGCGAAGGGCACCACCCACAGGCACAGCGTGAAATATGCTAGAACCTGAAATTTCAATAATAGGTATAAGAAAAGTATACGTTTCGGGTATCATCGTGTATCTTCGGAATTACGAACGCATTTTGATGAGATCGAATACAGGGTTATTTTAAATGGATAATATTTTTGTGTTCACCAAAAATCTTAAGGTACATCTATGTATGCATTTCTAAAATTTTATTCTTCCCCGAAAAATACTGATCGTGCACCAAATATTAAAGGTTAGGTTAGGTTATATTTTGGTGCACATTCAGTATATTTGGTGGAACACAGGCAAAATTAGGTAAATGAAATGGGAGTACTTTTAAATAAAATTGAAGTACTTTTAAATACCATCCATTTTAAATTGGCTATGTAAACTCCACAGACGTGATTGCAATCATGTCATTTGGTTTAAATAGGTTTTAATTTATATATATACAGGATAAGTTTAATTTTTTTTGGTGTTTCATTTTCAGTAATAGAACACATTTACATTATTTGTTCATTACTTTTTTTCGGTCCACTTGTAGTCAGCAAAATGTGAATACAATCTATTCGTAATAATATCAATGGGCTTCACTGACCGCGCCGCCGCGCGACGGCGCGTTGCGCGACGAGTAGCCATTATACCAGTTTCAAAATAAACATCTTTCGTTAACGATACCTTCATTTTTTTATACAGACATACCAAAATAAGAAATTGGTGTATAATGAAACACATTTAAGTTTCATTTGTCAAAATTTGCACACTTTTCCTGTATAATATATATATTTTTTATAATTTTTTATTTTTATATAGATTCTTTTCTATTTTGTGAATGTGAGAACATTGAAGGCATAGTAGAATGTAGATTTGTTGAAAAAAAAATTGTACTGCACCTAGCTTCTGACGTTTTATAAGTGCCCATGTAGGTTTATGTGAAATAAAATATTTTAATTTCATCAACATCTAAACATTAGAAAACAGTTTTCTTCAACTCATACTTCAAGTAAAAAAAAAAATATATATATTCAATGTTTTTTTGTAGGGAAATCGACCGCAGTTATTGTAGTCACTTAAAAAATCTGTTTAAAAAAAACTGTATTTCTTCATGTAAACTTCACAGACGTCGATAGATCGATACCCATCACGTCTGCGGAGTTTAGCTAGCTAATTTAAAATAACCCTGTATAGAGCTGTTACAATAATGGAAGTACCAACAGCTTGCCTATTTTGTATTACCATGGTTACAAAATTATAGATTAACAACTCTGTGAAATTAATTGAGAGTAGGTAACTGGACAGAGAGAATCTTTAGTTATATAATAAATCTCAGTAACTTCCGGGGCAAAATTCTAATTGCCTCTGTGAGGGGTTACCCTGTGGCGCTCACCCTGAAAACTTGCGAGGAGTGAGCTGTCAGTGTCATCCCACTGATGCTAGGGATTGACCAAGCAGTACATTTACAATCTTAATCGAGATATTAATAATATTTTTAATGCGATTTCTATCTACTCACTCACGGTTCGGTTTTTTTAAACCCAGACTCGTGTTTAAAAAGTATCTTGCACGAGTTTCATAAAAAGTCCTATTATACAGGGTGGAAAGTTGAACCAGGCCCTGGAGGGGAAGTACCCTAAATTTGAATGCTACCAATTTTTACTCAAAAAAACTTTTTTTTTTTTTTTTAATATTTTTAAATGTTTTAATTTTTTTCTAAGACACTTGCCTGATCCGGGTATCGAACCAACTAGGCTACTTAGGCTTTTCATACAATGAGAACTATGAAAAGTCAGCTTATACTGGGAACGAGTTTCTTGGGGCCGTCCATTAATCACGTGATGTTTTTTTAGCATTTTTTAACCCCCTCTCCCTTGGTGATACTTGGTGAAGTATAAGACTAATCCACCCAAAATACGTGTATTTTTTAGTACCTACAAAGAATCTTATTTTTTTTTTTAGAAAGTACAGGTATAAAGTATAATCTAATTTTATTCTAAAATTAAGGACCATGATAAAAATGTCTAGACAGGAGCTCGTGGCTAAGTAATAACAGCCGCACGGGTCGATCCGTCAGGCTAAGCTACGCTTGCCGGGGTTGGTCCGTGGATGGGTGACCATCTTTACATAACGAGACTCCTCCGTGCCTCTGAAAGTACGTTAAGCCGTTGGTCCCGGCTGTCATTTGTGGATCTTTGACAGTCGTTACGGGTCGTCAGAAGCCCAAAAGTCTGACAGCCAGTCTTACCAAGGGGTATCGTGTTACCCAGTTACTGGATTGTGGAGGTCAGATAGGCAGTCGCTCCATGTAAAATACTGGTATTCAGCTGCATCCGGTTAAACTGGAAGCCGACCCCAACATAGTTGGGAAAAGGCTAGGCAGATTGATTGATAAAAATGTCTAGACAGTTAGGTTGCAGGATATTTTTGACTGGCACAAAAATAATATTAAAGTAATGGTGTAGTCATGAGAGTCACGGTTTAGAAATCGCGCGTTTGGTGAAAAAAATTATACACGTGATATCTTACTACATCCTCCTCCCCCTTGTGATATTTCGTGATTTTTGCCAAACCCCCCTCCCCCCCCTTTTGAGCCTCACGTGATTAATGGACATGTCGTCGTGCACACAGTTTAAAATACTATAATACCACATACCTCCGAAAAATTATAAAACACGCTTCCAAAGAACTTGAAAGCCAAGTAATGATGCAGTACCAGGGTCAGGATAGCCGTTATAAAAGTAACGCTGGTGACCCTGACCACTGGGAAGTCTCGTAGCAGTAAACCGTGCAGCGCCTGCTGTAGGAGGCCTAGCGCATTCAGGTGTAAAGGTATGTCTTCGAAGATTTGAAGACCTATGTGAATACATGCTGTGGTCTGGAAAAAAGAAAAGAAAGAAAGAAACATTGGGAGATTATTGGCCGGAGGAGAACAAAAGATGTTTTTTGATAAATATACTCAGCTTTAAGCGCAGGCCACACCGCCAGCTAGGGAGCGAGCGAGCGAGCGGAGTCGGTTCACACCGAAAACTACGGACGGACGGGCAAGCGAGCGGGCGGGAGGGATCATCTTTTCATTAACATTTTGATTTAAATCATCATCTGAACTTTCGTAAGTAGATATACATCATATTCGCAACGTAACTGCACTCCGATTCGAAAGACGAGCGTCGACTAGTCCGAAGAAGATCGCCAAAGCGGGAGCCGACCGAGCATCGTTTCCCCTCTTTTCATACTTTGGTTCACACCGCGAACGAATAACATCGCTGGCATCGTCGAATATAGTGTTGGGTAGGACATACAAGAGGCACCTCAAATGTCCCATACAAAACGATTGAATGTCCCAACACCTCAAAATAAAATTTTGTACCGCTTCACTGTGACATACAAATGAATGAATCTCGAACTGACAAGTGAGTGAGTGAGTGTGGTGAGGTGAGTGAGGCCTGACAATGCTGACGTGAGGTGAGCGAGCGAGTGCAAGGAATGTCGTTGTCGGTCGAATTCGAATGTCGTCCTATCTTCTGTCGCAGTCGCACTTCTAGCTCGCAAACGAGGTCTTGTATTGACTCGTTTTGTTGGTTCACTTCAAGTGAGCGGGACAGCGCGGCCGGACGAACGAATGTGTGCGGGCGGGAGAGTAGACCTTATTAATGTAGGTTATATGAAGTGGCTAAAAAACGACTGTACATATCTGCTACGAGTGTTCCTTCGGAAATAATTTTTTCGAAGTCTGGTCAGGTTTGGTCAGGTTATCACCGAGAGACATAACAGACTCGGCGGTAAAAAAGTGGCAATGTTGCTATTTTTTTATTACAATTTGTATTTTTTTTCTTGATTACCTATTAATAAAAAAATATTTTATGTCGTACGCTGTTTACTTAATTTGAGACACAAATTTTATTCGTCATCCTTCTAAACTACGATGCGTTGGTTGTAGTCATGCATTACTCAGTAATATGACAATTTCCCTATCCCTCATATTTCTAAGCTCAGCTCAAAGCCTCGTATGTCTTTTGTGTTAGTACTTCAAATAAGGTGGGACAATCTGACATTATTGGGGACAATGTCACATTTTTGGGACAATATCCCATTGATGTTACATTGTCTTATTAATGTAATATTGTCCCACCTCATTTGAAGTGGTACAATGTACTACCTCACCAAGCTGAATGAGTTACTCATACAAACTCATCAAAATTGCTTGTCCTGCCCAACTCTAGTCGAATATTGCGTTCGCATCGTTTGTATCGCTGACGTAGCTTATCTCTGAAGTTCGGGGTGTGAACCCATTTTCATTAGTCGATAACTCGGTCGATATACAGCATGCGGGGACTCCCCGAAGGCAGGGAAATGTCTAAAGAAAGTCATAAGTCGAAAACGCGGTCGGTACAACATCTGCGGGGAAACCCCGTAGCGGGCGTAGCGACCAATTAAATTACTCACATCCAATAAAAATGACCAATGAAAATAGCCTATAAAAACGTGCGGTGCAGGTTCTCCGTATGCCGCAATCGTTTCCTATCGACTAGAGAAAACGGTTCCCTGTACACGGGCGCATGCGTTACAGAAATCTCCCGCACCTCGCATACGAGCCCTATCGACTTATGAAAATGAGCCTTTATTATAGTATTGAGAAGCAGGCGTAATTATTATTATTAGTTTATTTTTATATTTTTACATCTCTCGGGACCCTAGGGTCCCAGACCTTTGGAAGGCGTACGAGGGGCCGGTTGGTGTAGGACTATTGCAGGATATGGAAACAAAGATATTGGACTATGGGTTTGGGTGGTTAAAATGGGCTGGTTACCTAAAATTATGGAAAGACAATGGCCCCTGCCTGATCAATGTTTTATTATACACGGATAAAATGGCAGGGGGTGACTTGCACACTCAATAATGGGCCCCCGGGAACGGTCGCTAGCACATAGTGACGTAGCGACAACGGGGCAACATATCCTGAGGTGCTCGAGGAGTGGAGAGGTATTCCATGGCTCTCAGAACAATCCCAGAGCCCGTAAGATGGTCAAGATCCCTACAAGCACTTACTGGAATACTACCTTCCTCTGAGCACGTTTGCTCTTGCGAATTTCCACTCAAGCCGGCCAATAAAGGCAAGAATGAGGTGGGAGCTTAGTTCCTCGTCAGTGTTCACTCCAGCCGGCCAATAAAGGCAAGCCAGAGATGAGGAACATGACTTCTCCCGGGAGATAGGGTCCGTGGGGTCGCAACTGCCCAACAGCTCGCCACATGCTCCCCTGCGGGTTTCTGTATCTCTCTTGGTGTGGCTCCTCACCCTAGACATGTTCCGGTAAAGTAAACTCTACCGGCACAGACCTAGAGTTCGGAGCGCGCAAGCCCCACCACGACGTCAACTTAGAGATACGGTGGTGGGTTTTTGTTTTTCGGGTATATTATCTCTTTAGATCACGCCTGTATTTCTGGGAGGGGTAAGTTGAGGTGTATTGTACACCCGTACTGACTGAAGAGGCTTGAAGTTCTATGCTTGGGGGCATTTTTTTTTAAGTTACCTTAATTTTCATTACATTAAGGTTTATAATTCTTTAATCTCTGGTTCTATTTGTTTGAGTGCTACATTATTCCTTTAGTGAATTGAAAAAAAAAAAAGAATGGTCTACGTTTTCTAAGTAAGTTTTAAAACTGGGATGAAAAGGCTTCACCTGATGTTTGTCTTAAGGGCCTATACTACCTCAAATGGCTTAGCATGATCCTCCGTTATGTCGAAAATACTGCAGCATTAATTTTGAAATAAATATATGGTAAAGTTGAGGATTAATGTTAAGTACTATGTTAGCCGAAAACACGATTCCATAAAATTTTCTCGATAGAAAAAAAAATCCAAAGTTACCTCCAAACCGAACAATAACCCGCTGGTATTCAAAAAATACTTCAAATTAGATAATGAAACTTTGCATATTAACTGAACTAACTATAAATCAGGTCTTATGTTATTTACTTTTTTTAAATGACCATTATTTTCACCGTAAAAAGAAATTATCTAAACTATCGGCGACTTGGAGCCTTTTCCCTGCTGCCCTGTCTCGCTTGCTCGCGTGACCGTTAGCAATAGTGTGCGAGCGAGTAACAGAGTGAGGTGGCGCTGAGGTAGTATAGACTCTTAAACACTATTAATATACAGGCTGATTTTTTAGACGGTCATGGAGCAGTAAGGGCCTTATCTGCCTGAGGATCTATAAAATAAGGACAGTCTCCTAAGACCGCTTTCCTGTAGATGCAACGGTTAATGTACCTGCCCTTTCTGCCCCATCTCAAAAATCCACCTGTAGGTATATATTTTGTTTTTGGATGGTATATTATCAAATAACTTCTCCCGCTCTGGGCGAAGCGGGAGAGCGTGTCAGACTTTTACTGACTAAAACCCACCCGTGTTCCTTCAGTTGCCTGTGTGCCAGGGCCACGGTATCCCTTTCGGACAAAACCGCAACCCTGGCAGGGTTGCGGGCTTTAATATAAAGTGATGTTATACTTACAATAACAGTCCATGTGATAATATATTTGGCCATAACTGTGTATTCTTCTACTAATTCTGCTAAATAATATAAACCAGCAGCTGAAATGAATATCACATTATTTAAATCACCTTTTAAGCTATTGCATAGCTTCTATCGCGGGCCTTGAGCGCGGGGACCGAATCCAGAAATTCCGTAACGAAAAAACCTCACGCTCCCCACTCCGACGGTTATTTTACTACACCAGTACCCTCTAGTGATCTAATAATTTCTGGCAGTTCCTTTTTCTGTGTACTGCGTATTTTATTCTTATAAATATTAGTTTATAAAATTATGATCTTCACAAAAAGTGATTGTTGATAGTGGGGTTAGAACTCACGACCAGTCGATTACGAGTACATTCAGTTCCCCTGTTGCACCGCAAGGCTACAATGACTTAATTAAAGCTTGCCAAATAGTTGATACCATTCCAGTTGACCAATTTTTAAACTTGACTAGACGGTTGGAAATGACTCATGTACATGGAATTTTTTCGCTGTCAAAACAGTTTGTCACTCTTTTTTTATTTAAAATTACTTTAGGTTCAACACTTTCGTCTATTTTAAAGTTGTTATTATGCTTATACTGCATAAATAAAATAAATAAATAATTATAATTGCATAAGTTGATACAAAATGCTATGCAATAGCTTTACCGCGGCAGTCCCCGAGTGCCACACGTCTTTTTTTTTTTTGTTTTTCTTATTGTGTACTCACCACGGACAGTAAAAAAGAAAGCCCTCTATCGCATATTTACAACCCTCGCCTGCGGCTCGGGTCACAAATACCTGCGATTTCGGGCTTTCTTTCATTTACAGCCCTTGGTAAGTAATGTACTATTTTATTAATTAAAGAATAAAACAAAATGTATGGCTCAGGCCAACCAGATGAAGGCAAGGTATCATTACTTGTGGGATCTTTTATTACATTTGGCTATATTTATTAACTAGCTTTTGCCCGCAGCTCCGCCCGCGTGAATGTCGCTTATCGTGTAGAAAAGTAGCCTATGTCAAGCCAAATTTCATGACGATCGGTTCAGCGGTTTGGGTGTGAAAACGTAACATACAGACATACAGACAGACAGACAGATAGACAGACAGACAGAAAGACAGAGTTACTTTCACATTTATAATATTAGTATGGACATGGATATTCCTTATTAACACTACCTATACTCCATTTACATGCATTAGACAAATAACGGCTAAATAACGACAGTTATTGTGTAATATTGTTGAAATTACTGCACTTTAGAGTTATTTTTTTAATGTAAATGGTAAATAGATTACAGTGCTTTGTATTTATCGTGAAATAACGGAGTTTATTAAACGTTTACATCGAAATAACGAACGGGTGAGAACAGTTATTTGTCTAATCCATACTAATATTATAAATGTGAAAGTAACTCTGTCTGTCTGTTTGTCCATCTGTCCGTCTGTCTGTCTGTATGTTACGTTTTCACGCCTAAACCGCTGAACCGATCATCATGAAATTTGGCAGAGATATAGCCTGGGATATGGAGAAGGACATAGGCTACTTATTTACGCGATATCCGACATCCACGCGGGCGGAGCCGCGGGAAAAGCTTGTGTTATAATAAATGTAGTATACATGCTATCCTCTGGATATCTAAATACAGTACAATCTTGGTAATCCGGCACTAATTCAGACACAAGATAGATATATAGAATATGCCATAATAATTACAGATATAAATGTAGAAATTTTAAATAGGGCAACACAATGGGTGGTCTTATCGCTAAAACCTTAGATCTTTTACAGACAACCTTTGGATGGATTAAAAGTTAGAAGGAGAGGCAATACTGCAGGTAGTCAGTGGTGTACCATTTACATATACAATAAATCCATACAATATATATAAAGCATTTAGATACTTATTTATATATATATTTTTAATATATATATTTATATACAATAACATGAAAGACAACAATAAATGAAAACAGTGGGTTTTCATTTATTGTTGTATCCACATTGTATAGTGTTTTCTTTCTTGTTTCTGATTCATAGATTAACCCATTGAATGCCGAAATTGGCTATACAGCCAAAATTGGTTGCCACCATACATTTGTCTATTTACGGATATATACGTATATGGCATCAGCGAAAAATCAATAAAGTTACTCTTTTATTAAAGCTTGTTTTATTTGAGATGCCATCCTATATAAAAATACCGTATTGGTGAGGCCAGCTACTGTAGATTCTATTGAAACTCGTATAGGAGTCCTACGTATCTATCCGTAGTCGGCGTCCTGCATAGAAACCATATACGGATATATCCGTAGTCGGCATTCAATGTGTTAACAAAGTAGTTCTGATTCATCTAAGCCAGAAAATTAATAGTTCTGATTTGATAGGAGTTATTTTTTATTTTATAAATAACAGGTATAATTAATGTCGTTCTGCCAATTTTTTTTTTCTGGTATCTTGCCAGAATTGCCTGTCTGATGCACGGTATACCTTCAATAGAATGCAATGGCAGCTATTTATTTAATTATTTGGTTCTTGATAAGTTTAGCAACGTTGTAATATTAAGTATCGGTCAAGGGACATATAGAATTTGTAATTAGGAATGATAATGCGAAATCTTAGTATGTATTTTCCTTGTATGAAAAACAAAATTAAAGAAGTGTTTTTTTTATTTGTTTTAACTTTTAGATCATTAACGAGTGCATGCGTCATCTCTTATACATGTTAGCTACAGGAAATACACACTATTATATTCCTAAACTAGCCTTCTAACACATAATTTCCAATTTTTCGGAAAACACTAATTTAATTGCGTTTTTAACTTAAAATTGTGTGTATGGCTTACCTATGGCCAGTGTGACGAATGTAGCCTGAACGGCTAGTGATAAAATACTTAATATGTAAAGGAAAAACATATTTTTTTATTATATTTCGCCTTTGTTTTGAATTTTCTGAACAAATTTTGAGGTTATACGCGTTGTCATTGCAATGTCAAATTTAATTAACGTCAATGTCATTGTCAAAATAGTGTTGTCATCGTAGGATTTAAATTTATATTTAATGAACAATCTTGCTATGGAATAGTAGCACACAGTGTCAAAAATTAGTCTAAAATGTTATAAGTAGAATAGCTTTCATATTTTTCAAAATGATGCTTTCAACAGAATAACTATTTGATGAAAACATTCGAAAAAAAAAAACCCAAGTTTACTTGCAAATTGTTGATTTTAATGAAATTAATTACATAATTTTTACATAAAATTTAAACTTAAAACTAGATAAATTAACGTTTTATCAGTCTAAGCAACATGGACTAGAGTCTCAGCATACAAATCACCATGTTCGTTCTCAGCTTTGCAGCCATAGTATCCTGTGTCTCCTTTCTTTGCGTTCTTGATGGTCAAGACGCCATCTTTGTATGTGGCTCTGTCACCAAGAGCCTTCGAGTTGTATGTCCAAGAAACTTTGGGCTCCGGCAGGCCTGTAACTTCGCAAGGGATCGAGACATCTTGGCCTTCCTTCACGCTGACCTGCTTTTCTGATTTCTTGGAGAGTTTTGGTGCACCTGTAAAAAGTAAACAGACTTCTTTAGCCGCGTTGAGCGATTTTTCCTGTGGGAAAAACTTATGGGTTCGCGTCACCGAAATGCGCGACATGCTTGTGATGCGTGTTGCGCCAGAATGTCAGTTATTCCAAAGTTATGAGTTTTCACTTTTTTGCTTTAGACACTCTTCTTGACTATTCAAGAGGACAATTGACATTTTAGATACTTACTAACTACAGTCAGCTTCATGGTATGCGTCTGCTTCTTTCCGACTTCATTGTCAACCACGCACTTGTACTCGCCCTGGTCTTCCGGCAGTGTCTCCTTGATGAGCAGCCTTTTACCACTGGTGCGGTTGTAAGCTGTAACCCTGTCTCCTGGCTTGCCATCAGCATCCTTGCCGTCCTTGAACCAGGCCGGGTAACCTAGGGGGCTGTAGAAGTAAATTGATCATACTTGTTTAGATGTTTTTGAATGATAACTGTGATTCGATCTATATTGTTTGAGAGCGAACAATAGCGGAGGTAACTATATAACTAGCTCGGCAGTCTTTATGTTCAAATCAACAAAATACTGTCACCTTCTTACTTCCAAAGGTACCCTCGCAATCTCGTCATAATACACACATCAAAAAATGTTAGCGATCACTTTGAAAAATCGAAATATTTTTGTTACGGTTGATTATATTATGACTTCTTCTTCTTAGACTAGAAGACTAGACTGGCCTGCCGGCTCGCCTGACTTAAACCCAATAGAGCACGCGTGGGATACTCTTAAGCGAGCTGTTTGGAACCGTCAGCCACGTCCCCAGACAGTGCCAGAGCTCAGGGAAGCCGCTACTCAAGAATGAGTTACCCCAAGAAATGCTGGATAACTTGATTCTCAGCATGCCCAGGAGGTCACCGCATGTGTTTGAGCCAGGGGAGGAGTTATATTATATTGAATATAAACCTTTTATTAATAAATTGTTGTTTAAGTTTGGTTAAACAGTATTTTTCTTTTTATCAAATTTCTGTTACAATTACATTATGATTAATTACCCATTTTTTTTTAATAAAAAGTAAAAAAAAAAATATTTTTTTAATTTCAAACAGGGTATTTCTATTTAAAGAACACAACACAGATTATTTCTTGATAGTAGTTCAATTTAAAAAATTATATCAGCTTATTAAGCTGATATAATTTTTTAAATTGAACTTTAGCTATATAGTGATCGCAATTTTTTTTTTGATGTGTGTAGGTATGTTAAAATGTCAAATGCTTGTTAGACTATCCCTGAAGTGATCGATCCTCAAACTTTTTACGGATTCGGTTTTATTCATCTATTTTGACATAATTCAAAATTGACAAAATATCACGAGTAAACATAATGCTATGTAACCGCGTAAAACCCGAGCAATAATAATAAATACTGAATGCTTGAAGTAATAGTGTCGATGCCAATTAAAATAACATAAAGAATGACATACTTGGAAAGGTATAAAAAAGTCAAACTAAATGCCTGCGTTAGGTACATAGTTCTGTTGCCGTAAAATTTTATACAATAATGTACTAATTTTAGCTGTACTTGGAAGAAATTTGTAGTGTTCCTTAAAGTACAAGATGTACTTTCTTTTTAATCTCCAATGTCCCGGTGCTGCCACACGCAAAAGCTAGATGGCTCATGGTACTACTTTTGTTCAGTTAATTTCAAATTTATTACAGTTAGCTACTATTATGATTTATATCGTTGTAATTATTGTTGTTTTAAATGTAATAATAACAACATTAAATTCTGGAGTTGAAAATAACTACTAAAAGTAATATACAGATTATACTTATTTTATTCTTTTGCATTCTTTAGCCATCGAAACTTTGTTTGACCCGCGGAGATCGAACCCAGCCGAAGTTATCGTGCTTGTGACCAAGGAGCCATTTTCATATTATAGGTCAGATAGGTACTTATAAAATGCTGGTATTCAGATGTGTTCCAAAAGTGGGGCAATACAATTAAGAAAAAAATACCAAATAAGACTTACGTTCCACCATAAATGCAGTAGATCATGGTAACATCACCAGCCTTCGCCATCATATCATTGCTTACGTACTGGGGCACTAATTCTCCGTTATTCGGGTTCTTATCCTGAACCAGAGCCTTCAAGAAATGCTCAGCTAACACCACATCTTCACCAACAGCAGGAGTTTGGGCGAAGCAGACATATTTGAAGCTCGGGCTGACATCAGATTCGGTCACATTCGAGAACCATAAGGTACCGTCGGGAGACAATGTGATTCTACGGCTTAGGAAAGTTTCGATTATGGTAGGATCAGAACGGAGTTGAGTCTTCCAAACTATCGTGGGTTTGGGGTAGGATTCTGGGATAGGACAGTCCAGTTTGTAAGGTTTTCCTTCTACGGGCGTATGCTCCTGGGTTTCCACTTTTGGGACGTTGATGAAAGCCTTTTTCAGGCTGATTTGGCGAGTGCTAGCAGTTCCTGCAGGGGTCTCGGCAAAGCACTGGTATTTGCCCTCGTCCTGTGGTTGGGGGTTGAAGAACATGATGCTACCCTCTCCAGGGCGCTGGGCGATGTGCCCGGCTTTCTCCCAGTCGAAAGGTTGGCCATTCTTGTACCAGGAGTATCTGCAAGAAAGCATAAAACAATTTAACCTAACTTTATAACTTAATGGGCCAGTTTCTCGAAAGAAAATTATCGCAAAATTGATGTAACAATATCAAATTGTCAAGCGTGCGTAAACCTGTGATTGGTTAAATGATTTATCAACGGCGAACCGGTTCTTAACCTCTCGTCTGTCGGAACGTAGATCTACGCGAGACACAATGGGTTTTTAATTGTGTCTCTAATTACGACAGACAAGTCGTTAATCATTCTGTTCCTGAGGTTAACTACCTAGTTCAGTAGGCTTTTTTATGTACCAGTGAGTGTCTCTTGTTTGCAAATAAAAGAATTTATTATTATTTCCTTTATTCAAATAAATACATAAAAAAAATATTTTTAAATATTAAATATAGAATATAAAAAATAAATAATAAATTAAAAATATAAAAAAATAGTAGCCCACCGGTATCGGGAACAGGGTCCAAGCTACAGGGTCAGGGCTCCAGAGAGAGGAACCTCCTAACAATGCGAGCCGTGTCCAGAAGTACCGCTTTCTGAATCAAACCCTTGATCCAGCTGCCCAACGAGAGCCTCTTTAGGTGTTGGTAGAGGCTCTTGGCAATTAAGCCTTTGGCTGATACGACTATCGGCACAATGATCGCTGAGTCCACATCCCACATGTCGACAACCTCTCGAGGCAAGTCAAGATACTTGATTTTTTTATCTTTCTCGGCTTTCACGAGGTTCTCGTCATGTGGGACTGTTATGTCAACAATCATTGCACGCCGCTCTATTCGATCCACCACCACTATATCAGGCTTATTGGCAACAATAGTCCTGTCAGTGATGATGGACCGATCCCAGTACAATGTGATATGTCCATTTCAAAGAACTGGGTCGGGCACATACCTGTAGTACTGCACTTCCGATTCCACTAGGTTGTATTTCAGAGCAAGTTGCTGATGGATAATCCTGGCTACAAGGTTGTGTCTATGCAAGTACTCTACTCTTATTATTATTATTATTAAGTTCACGCGCTTGATAATTAGTCACATTAATTTAGCGAGATTTTTTTTCGTTCACACCATTTTCCTCTGAAGGGGCGAGCAAAGGCTTGAAGGCCGGTAAAGGACACGTTTAAGTTAATTTTTAACTCAAGTCCTATGACGTTAAAGGGGCGAACTTATTGCAATAAACAGGGTGGAAATCCAGACTTCGTGCTGATATATATTTTTTTTTTTTTTTTACAAGTAGGCAAGTGTAAAATGCACTTTTGAATGTTAAAAATTATATAAATAGTTAATTGATTCTAGTTGCTCCTTCCAAAAGGTAGTTATGTATGGAGAAGAACAGGCAATAGTTTGTATACATTCATTAATAATTATATGTGAAGATGATGTACAGACGCCAGCAGGTCAAGCTACCCGAAACTGTCAAATTTTCACAATCAACCTTGAACCTTATGCTGTAGTGATAAAGTTAAAAATCTATTAAAGAAATTTGACAGATTGTAGTAGCTTGATGTGCTGGCGTCTGTACCTAGAATAAAAATTACTTACCACAATTTGGTAAAAAGAATGAAAAGTGAAGTAATGACAGAAAAATTAATAAATGCGATAGGTACATGGTGCTCACATATTTACAAATATTGTATATGATTTTCCAAAAAAAAAAAAAATTACCTGTTATAAGTCAGTGTGTGAGTTAATAAAATAATAATAATAATAAATAAATAATAATCACGGAAAATTAAATTAATATCATAAAAATTATAAATTATACAGTTAAATTAGCAACCAGACAACCCAATAACAAACAATAGCATCGAACAAAAGGTCCCCACGTTTTGCGAAGCAATCCAAATTAATATTGTTATTATCCATTATATCGATTGTCTCGATGAGGCACGAAGGGTTCACGATTTGAGACCCTTCGTGCGTCGGGAAGCACGTTAACCGTTGGTCTCGGCTGTCATTTGTTTATATTTGGCAGTTATACGTGTCAGAAGCCCAAAAGTCTGACAACAAGTCTTACTAAGGCCGCTTTCCGAATTGGCTATTATCGCTCACAGCGCTCACATCGTCTCACATGCGTTCCGATTTAGATATTACGATTATGACAGCTGAGGGCTGTCAACAACTCGGAACGCTCGTGAACGCACTCACGGTGCTCACGCAATGTCAAAACGATATTAGAGTATTTCTCTGTGTATACACCAAAAATTTGTTCTTCTTAGGTTAGGTAGCAACTGTAGCCAGAAGAACAATTTTGAAAATGCCACGATACGATAAGATGCGACTCAAAACAAAACAGCACACTGTCATTTTTGACAGCGCTCACGGCGATATTAGTAAAAGGCATGGTCGGCGTTATCGCAAGATGGCGAATGTCATGACGTCATCTATGACGTTTCACGGGACATCGTTATCGCGCTCACGCTAATTCGGTACGGGTTTTAGCACGCGAATATCGATACTATCGCAACTCGGAACGCAGGGTAAGGGGTATCGTATTACCCAGCAACTGGGTTGTGGAGGTCAGATGTCGCTATATCCGGTAAGACTGTAAGCCAACCCCAACATAGTTGGGAAAAGGCATATGATAATTATGATCTTATTTTTTTTTTTTATACAGAAATAAATAAATATTGATTATAATTTTCGATGACTCAATAATAAAAAGTAAAATAAATTAACTGCTTAATAGGTTTTCCTCAATGACAACTAAACATGTTAATTATTGTGTTTTCTCACGTATGTTTTTTATGAGGATAACTTTAACAGTTTCCTTAAAAATGATTCACTTTGTACTACGTTCGGTAAATCACCTGAGTTTAAAAGGAAAAAAATAAGATTGTTATTGTTTTGTATATTAAACTCTGTTTTTCCTTTCTCATACTATGCACACTGCTGGGACTCAGGCCTCCTTTCGAAATACGCATTAATCCGCAGTATAGCGTGTTGCGAGAACTTGTCTAGGGCCAAGGGAGAGGATAGGCGTAGGAATGCTACGTATCACCACTAACACTGCCACGGCGTAGTTCGTAGCACTACGACGAGGCTCACAAAACGCTCAAATTCGCTACGGGCTACGCAGTCTACGCTACGTTAGCGTGTTCTTCCCGTCCTGCGTTCGAAAACGTTTGGTTAGGAGGAAGCTTTATTTCGTGGAAGAATTTTTCAACGCCATGTTGTAATTCTTGATTCAGATATTGTTTACTTTGTTTTTCCTTTCTCATACCATGTACACTGCTGGGACTCAGGCCTCCTCTCGATGAAAGGGAACGGGCCATAATGCACCACGCGGGCTCAGTGCGGGTTGGTAGATGTCATATTGTCTTCGAATTTTTAGTTCTAGGACATGCCAGTTTCCTCCCGATGTGTTTCCTTCATCGTTTTGAGAAGTAGCGAATGTGACATCATATTGAATGGAGAAAAACTGGAATTTATAAATCAAACGGTTTTCCTAGGAATCACGCTAGATGAGAAATTACAATGGGGACCTCATATAACAGTTCTTGCGGGGCGGCTAAGCTCGGCCGCGTATGCTGTTCGAAAGATAAGACAGTTAACAGATATAGAAACCGCGCGTTTGGTTTATTTTAGCTACTTCCATAGCATTATGTCGTATGGCATTTTACTGTGGGGTCGGGCTGCCGACATTGAATCCATTTTTATTTTACAAAAGAGGGCTGTCAGAGCCATTTATAATCTACATCGCCGCGAATCTCTTAGAGAACTATTTAAAACGATTAATATTATGACGGTACCTTGCCAATTCATTTATGAAAATATTATGTATATGTAAGAAAAAAACTACATCTTTTTAATAAAATCAGTGATAGGCATAATTTTAATACTAGAAATAAAGATAAAATACATCAACCATTTTTCAGATTATCTAAAGTACGTACATCTTTTATGGGGTACTGTGTTAAATGTTACAATAAAATACCTTCTGATATATTACAATTAAATGAAAGAAAATTTAAAACTCATATAAAAAGCACACTTTGTAAACAAGCATATTACAAATTAGAGGATTATATCCAAGATAAGAATGCTTGGAAACATGCTGGTCCTGCTCCATAGGACAATTTAGAGTCTAGACAAAATCAAACTGGTTGCTAATTTAACTGTATCATTTATAATTTGTATGATATTAATTTTTTTTTTCTGTGATTAATATAAATTTAACTCACACACTTGTTATGTTTTTTTTTTTTTTTTTTTCTTAAAATCATATACAATGTTTGTAAATATGTGAGCACCATGTACCTATCGCATTTATTAATTTTTCTGTCATTACTTCACTTTTCATTCTTTTTACCAATTGTGGTAAGTAATTTTTATTTTTATTCTAGGTACATCGTCTTCACCTATAATTATTAATTAATGTATACAAACTATTGTTAACATTTTAAAAGAGTAAGTATGGAGTTTCTTGCCCATTCTTCTCCATATACGCAACCTTTTGGAAGGCGCAACTAGAATCAATTAACTATTCATGTAATTTTTGACGTTCAAACGTGCATCTTCGTGCCTATTTGAAATAAATGATTTGACTTTGACTTTGAGACAAGTGATGATGAAATAATTTACACAAAGTAAAGCGTCAGTCAGAGTTCGAACCTACGACACACAACTAAGTATACTCCGTTTGAAATAAGATTAGACATTTAAATAAACCTTTTTTACAGTCCGTTCAGCTGATTTTGACTTCTATTGCGTTGGGTGGCATGACAAATGGGAGCTGCAGTAAACAGCTGGTATTGTAACCACTGTTTTGCTTTTAATGCCATCCTCTAAGGTCGTAGCACTCGTATCAAATCGGAAAGGGATCGTCACCGTATCAACTCGAGCCGTTCAATATTATTTGTATGAAACTCCCTACTGCAACGCACACTAATCGGAATCATAACGTAATTGCCTCGCCTCGGGACAAGCTCACAACCGCGGTGCGGTGCGTGGTCGACTTGCAGTTCCCGCGCTTACGGTTCTCCGTAGCCTAGCTTATGGTTCTCCGTACCCTAGCTTACGTCTCTTCGTCCACGCCCCTCCCGCGCACAGTGGATCGTCCCCATACAAGAGGTGTGACATAGAATCAATGACTAGCCGTCAACCAGCGGTTGGCGAGCCGCAAGCGCGGCATCGCCTAGCCGTAGCCGAGTCGACGTATCGGAGCTTCTGATCCGCTTTGGTTACGTGCTTACGTAAGGTTGACGACTGTTTGACGGCGACGCGAAAGACGATACGGTTACGATCCCTTTCCGATTTGATAAATGTGCTACGACCTTTATCCCAACGCAATAGAAGTCAAAATAGGTTGAAAGTATTGTAAAAAATGTTTATATAAATGTCTAATCTTATTTCAAATGGCGCACGTAAGTCGTGGTTGTTACCACTGGGCTTCCCCTGCACCTAAAATTTTGTTTTAATGCGTGTAAACTTACTTGACATCGTTCTCCCGACCTTCAGTGGTGCACTCCAGGAGAACTGTAGAGTAGTTGTCAGCCCTGAATAGCACTTCGGCCGGCTGGTCCTTCAACACTGGCAGTTTGGAGGCCTCTGTCTTCTCTACGGGATGGGATGCGCCTGTGGGATGGACAAAGAATGAGGAAAGAGAAGAATAAAACAACTTTAGAACTTGGACGAAGAGAACATTCAGCGGGATTGTCCGAAAGGGGTACCGCTGCCCCGGAACATAAAGGGCCAAGGAAGAAACACGGGTGGGTTTTAGTCAGTAAGAGTCTGACACTCCCTTCCGCTCCACCCAGAGCGGGAGGAGTCATTTGATGATTTCCAATACTCAAAAATCTGCTATCAGCCAGTGGAAGTCCTACCTACCACATACTTTCATAATGCATTTAATAGAAAGGTATTTTTTTCGACATTACAAATAGACACATTTTATTTATTTGTATGTTTAGATATGTAGAGACATAAATTACGGTAACATGAAGCATACTATAATTACTTACAGAGACATAGGCATGCTGCCACGACCAAGAAACTAATCTTCAAAACACGAGCCATGATTTCTGGAAAAAAAAAAAAACTAAATTATTTGTGTTTACAATAGATATTAAAATCGTCCTAGGGATAAATTAATCCTAACTTCGCAACCCTTCATTGTACGTGGTCCGATAAGCACTCGGCCGGTTTTTTTTTTAAATTAAATAGGTAATCATTTCATTATTTGACATTATATAAGTAAGGTGTATCTATTCATACACGAAATATTTTAAGAGAAACATCTGTAGGTGGTAAAAAAGCCATAGCAGCGAATAATTTTTTGATCTGTTTTTATTTTTACTTAATTATTATAATTTTAAAATTGCTTGAGACATTTTGCAAAAAAACCTTTACTTATTCTATGAATGACCCGCCCCGGACGCGGCGACTAATTCATCATCATTTAAGATATATATTTTTTTTTAAATAATATACTTACTCAGATTAATAAATATCGTTTCCGTGGCTTCTTTACCACCTTAAAATATTTCGTGTTTGAATAGATCATACACCTTATATACAGTTTTTATTTCGGATAAATAAAAACTTCTATACCGATTTCAAAAATTCTTTCACCGCGAGAATGCTTCATTATCACTGAGTAACATAACTATAATTTATTTAAAAGATATCATGCGGGCGAAGCCGCTGGCACAAGCAAGTTAATAATTAAAAAAATAAAATACCCTAACACTAAACCTAACAACGAATTACCTTAACTGACGGCACTGTTGGCGCAGTGGTTAAGCGATAGCAGTTTTTCCGGGTATGGCTGTTTGTGTATGTGACTTTAAATGTTTGTAAACGCACTCACAATACAGGAGAAATACCTAGTGAGGGGCATTAAAAAAAAAAAACAATTACAACATGGCGTTAGAAAAACCCTCCACGAAATAAAGCTTCCTCCTAACCAAACGTTTTCGAACGCAGGACCCGGACGGGAAGAACCAGAACACGCTAACGTAGCGTAGCACAGACTGCGTAGCTCGTAGCGAATTTGAGCGTTTTTTGAGCCTCGTCGTAGCACTACGAACTACGCCGTAGCAGTGAAGGTGTGACCAAACATAAAGCGGGAATCATGCGCGGCTGCCGTGCGCGGCTGGCCGCGCAATGATTGGACGACTGCCGCGCGCGGCAGCCGCGAGCTACCTGCCGCGCACGGCGAACGCCGCGAACGGTGTAGTGTTGGTTCGCCAGTGGTTGTGTGGACGGACGTATTTTATCAAGAAAATGGATAAAGAAGAAGAAAGAAGAAAAAACGTTTATTTGCGGTAAACATGACGCAAAAAAAGAACACAACACAAAAAAAAAAAATAGTTTGGGGATAACGAAACAGCAATTCGTCTTATTGAAATATATGGCTCCCAATAGTCCATTATGGGATACTAGGGAGTTAAAACACACGCGGCCGCTTTCCTTGTGGTTTGAATACGAAATAAACAGCACTGCCGCGCAGAAGACTAAACTAGTCGCGCGGCAAATTTGTGTCTTGCGAATGCCGCGCGTAGCTGCCGCGCACCTTGCACTCCGTGTTTGGACACACCTTGTTATTAGTGATGCGTAGCATTCCTACGTCTACCCTCTCCCTTGGCCCTAGTCTCGCAAGTTCTCGCAACACGCTATACTGCGTATTTAGAAAATTTTCATATTTTAACTGCACCAACAAATTGAGACACTGTATTGGTAACTGTTTAACTAAATAATCCTTACTAATATTATAAATGTGAAAGTAACTCTGTCTGTCTGTTTGTCTGTCTGTCTATCTGTCTGTCTGTATGTTACGTTTTCACGCCGAAACCGCTGAACCGATCGTCATGAAATTTGGCAGAGATATAGCCTGGGATATGGAGAAGGACATAGGCTACTTTTTTACGCGATAACCAACATCCACGCGGGCGGAGCCGCGGGCAAAAGCTAGTAAATAATAAAAAGTTAGCTTAGAATTTGAATGAAGTGTTTTTTTTTTTTTGTTATCAAATAAATAAGTCCTTCTTTTAAGAGCGTTCAGCCCGCGCAGGCTAGCAACGTTGCATTTCTAGATGTTTTTCGTGATTATTTTATTAAATTTAAATCCAAGTGTTTTTTTTTTTTTCAGACAAGCAGTAGATCGTTGTATTTTATAATTATTGTTAACATTTACTTTCAAGTAAATATACAAATATCCTTGATATATGAATATATGAATCCTTTTCGTTTAATTATGTTTAATTATGTCGTGATGGCCCGTTGGTTAAGGCCTCGCCTCTCACGCATGAGGTTGTGGGTTCAAATCCGGGCAAGTACCAATGTGACTTTTTCAATTCATATGTACTTTCTGAGTTTATCTTGGACATTACCGACATCGGTGAAGGAAAAACATCGTGAGGAAACCTGGACTTATAGTTAATATAAGTCTGAAATCGCCAACCCGTCTTGAGCAAGCGTGGTGATCAATGCTCGTGCTTTCTCTGTATGAGAAGAGGCCTTTGTCCAGCAGTGGGACAGTTATAGGCTGGTATTATTATTATTATATATACAAATATTTATTTATTTAAACTTCATGTACAATAGTGGTACATAGGCGGACTTAATGCCACAAGGCATTCTCTACCAGTCAACCTTTGGGTTAAATATAAAAACAGTGGTTGGGTACAAAAATAGTGACTAAAATACTAACTTCTTGATTAAGAGAATTTATATAGTTCTATTGATACTAATACACATATACAAATAAAATAAACTAATAGATATTTTAACAAATACCACCTTATAATAATTACTATGACTAGACTATTATTTGAGAGTTAATTTAGTCTGACTTAAGTAGTGGTTACGAACTTTTCTTTTAAAAGTAAATTTGTTTTCAGCTTTTTTAATGCCAAAAGGTAGCGCGTTCCAGAGCTTTATAGTAGAGATAGCGTAAGAATTTGCCATAAAACCAGTACGGTGTGAAGGAATTTGGAGAAGTAGATTCTTGGAAGCTCGTAGGTTACGACTATGAGAACTGCCCAACACTTTGAAATAATTCTTTAGATAATCGGGAGCACATGGATCGTTCATAATCGTGAAGAGCAAGCAGAGAGATCTGAGGGACCTCCTGAGTCGGATAGGCAACCATTTAAGCTGAGAACGGGAGGAAGAAATGTGATCGTATTTACGATCGTATTTAGTCGTAAACAAGTAAATAGAAAATAATTGACCATTTGACAATTTTTATGAGTAAATGCCAAAATAACTGTAAAAAAAATAGCACACATAGGTACTCAATTAAAGTATAAATACTTCGCTGAAAAAAAGAGAAAGAAAGATAAAATTTGCTGTCTGCAAAGTTGGTTTACGGACGTTTAACGTGACAACGTCAAAACAAAACATTGATGCGGCGCAAGCGTACAATGAGCGTAACGGTACAATGAGCGTAACGAACGGTACAATGAGCGTAACGGGTCAATGAGCGTAACGGGACAATGAGCGTAACGGGACAATGAGTCATCCTTTTTCGTGCATGCAGCCGGCGTTCATCGATTAAATAGACGTTGTCACATCAAAAAAAAAAAAAAGAGCAATTGTGAAATTATTTACAACGTACAGACGCCAGCAGGTCAAGCTACCCGAAACTGTCAAATTTTCGCAATCAACCTTGAACCTTATACTGTAGTAATAAAGTTGAAAATCAATTAAAGAAATTTGACAGATTGTAGTAGCTTGAAGTGCTCGCGTCTGTACAACTCCGGCCAATCCGATAATCGATAATAAAGCTTTAAAAAAAAATATTTCTCTCACTTAGGCCCGTATTATAGAACGTCACTCAATACTCAAGCGTTACTTGAGACTAGATTCAAGCCATTTGATTGGTTGAAACTAGTTTTATGTAATGCTTGAGTATTGAGTAACGTTCTGTAATACGGGCCTTAGTTTCTGATACAACGGAAGACAATTATAAAATAAAAAAACCCTTTTTGCCAAGTACGTACCTCTTTCGCAGCACGTTGTCAGGAATTACACTACGGCAACACATGGCGATGTACCAGTTTATATATCAGACAAAAATGATTCAGTTATTTGCATACAAGTTTTTGATCAGAAGATCCACTTTGTATAAATTGTTGAACGCTGTTTTTCTAGGTATTTTTCAAGGGCTTTAGTCATTAATCTTGAATAGGTATTCTTAATTTATTTTGAGGAAACGTCTTCCATTGACAGACTTTCTGTATGATTTAAAAACCGATCAAGAGCGAGTCGGACTCGCACACCGAGGGTTTCGTACCATCAAAAATCATACCGCGATAGTGGAACTAATGTAATTTTTTAGGTCAGTGGTATCTCTTGAGATGGCGCTGACCTAAAACTGCAATATTAGACAAAGTGTGTTATATAAATAAATAATAATAATAAATATTTATTCAGTATTAAAATTGTTAAAATATTATTATTATTATTCCTATTTAGAGACATCGTTTTATTTTTCCTGTAATCTTTACATAAACTTCTATCACATAGAACACGTGTGGGAAACTACTCTGTGTACACGTACGGAGTCTTTGGCTACAGAACCATGGTTTTAGTCCTAATTTGAACTTAGATTTAGTTTTAATTTTAATGTTTACTCAAGCAAAACTTCGTGCATAATCCACGAGAACCTACTGCCGACAAATTGCTTTGCAGTTTGGCAGATGTTATGTAAGGAAAAACTGTAACTTAGTGGATTAAATAAACAAATTAAAAAAAAAAAAAACATATAATAATTTAAAAATGTTCTCTATGCAAACTTCGGGGATAAAGGGGGCGGGGACAGTATTTTTTTTAAATTTCGTCAAAATCGAAAACTATTGGGCCCTACAAAAAAAATGTTTGAGAATGTGTAAATAGCGCTCTTTCATATGATACCCCACATGTTCTGCGTAGCCCCATTTCAAATTTTCAAGAAACCCGTTCAGTCCCAGATGCAAAAAAAAAAAACTGTCTGTATAAAATTTGCGAAATAGTTGGACAAACGTCTCTAAAACTATTACAAATTTCAAGTTGATAGCATTATTAGTTCTTGAGATATCCAGCTTTGACAGACAGACGGACAGGCTGAGTCGCACTATAAAGGTTCCTTTTTACCATTTTGGTACGGAACCCTAAAAATTATCGGTTTTCCTCTTGAATTTCCTGGTCGTTTTTTTCGAAAATCGGTTGTTTTTTTTTTAATTGTTGGTTTTCTGTTCTAACTTGCTATGTGGCGTGTTGATGCACAGTGCTACGCATACTCAGCTGATAACCTGTGTCATAAGTACCTACAGAGCCGGGACTTTACTTTATTGTCACCAGCAGAATTCAAAGTATGCCATCATAATATTTACACAAATGAGGGACTGCCTCGTTGGTCTAGCGGCTGTGACTGTTGAGCGTCGGTGTTTGAGTTCGGTGCCCAGGGCCTCAAGTCTGCTATTAGGTACAATAGTGTCAGAATGGTCTATCATTGATTTCATAATTGTTGATTTTGACAAGTTTGGTAATCTACTAATATAATGGCGTCATTACTTTCCAATGGTCAGCCACTGACACTCCATTGAACTGAAAGAAATGGCATATAATTATTGGTAATCTCGTACATAATGACAAATGAAACTTCCAACTTCCTACTACTTCAGATTGCTTATAACACTAATAAATAATATGTAAAAATATATGAATTAAATCTGGAATGAATAAATGTTCAAATTTAGTAGTAGTTTTTCGAAAATCATTACTACTAACTTTGTATACCTACATAATTCTATTACGAGACCATTGACCGACCAATGATCGACCATTATGAATTTAGCAGATTACGAACTTTTAGCAAAATGACAATGGGATCGTGTTGGAGTGACGAATTTATAAAAATAGCAGTTTTGGGCCCTAGGTCGGGAAAAATGTTTATTCAAGTAAATCTAGATGTTTGCCCGGTTAATGGCATCGACGCCGCGATTGCTCCCGTGGTGTCCCGGGGATAGTCTCGGAGGGGGCACTCCCTCCAATCTTCCCATGGCCCTGCCAACGTAAACGTTATACGGGCCGAATCGTGGGGCGGCTGCGGACATAGCGCCCTTGGCAATCTTGTCAGTCCGCAGGCGCTTCTTGATCACTTACAAACCATGTGTGTCCCTAATTACAACTCTCCCAAAGGCTTGCTACGACACACGACGAGTAGAGCTGACTTCGCCGCCGGTAACCCTGGGGACAAAGGATTAGTCGTCGCAAAACGATCTTTTAACTGTAGAGTATATTTTTTTTCCTCTTTTTAAAACCTTTCTTTTTCTTTTTTATTATTGCTGGCGCCATTCTTTTCGCCTTGTATAATTAAATTAAGTGGCCTTTTCTTTTGCCAGGTGGCGCCTTTCTTTTCGACCACACACAAAACAAGAACATATAGGACAGCACAGTAACTATAGATTCTCGGAGGGGGCAGTGGTTTATGATCAGAGTGTCTAACTTTAAATTCGTCTACGAAGCAAAATGCCTAAAATTAATGTCTACACAGCAAATTACCTAAGCTGTGAATCGCCTAGAGATCAAAATGTTTAAAAAGCAAAATGCCTAAAAAGGTCGAGAAAAAGGTTAGGATAAGTTAGAACTGTGACTACACAACACACGAGCCGAGCGAGCGTGCCGCGGTAGCGGCCGGCGAATGCCAGAAACGGTACTCCCGTTCTTCTCCTAAACTGATGCAATGCATTTTGGTTCATAGCCAAAATAAGGTTTAGTACACATACACATTGGTAGATATATTGCAAGGTAGGCATTGTGCTTCCCAGTCAGTATAAGGTTTAGACAATACTTGGCATAGACGTTTTGATTTCTAGTCAACTATTACTTCAAGGTTTTTTTTGGGTGAGAATTTATCAAATGACTTCTCCCGCTCTGGATGTAGCGGGAGGGCGTGTTATGAACATCGCCGGTAGCACTACAAATACTCGTACTATGAATGAAAACTTTAGGATGAAAATTTTTAGGAATCATCATTCATCATTCGGATTACACATCATTAGGAAGAACAGTTTCCGGTAAAGAACTTTAGGTGAGCCAATATGGACCCAGAAACACTCTATCCATTGGTGACAACAGCATGAAAATCGGTGCAGTAGTTTTTGAGTTAGCGCGAACAGACAGACAGACAGACGTGACGGAGGACTTTGTTTTTAGGGTTCCGTATCTCAAAAGGAAAAAACGGAACCCTTATAGAATCATTCGTGTGTCTGTCTGTCTGTCCGTCTGTCACAGCCAATTTGCTCCGAATATAATGGACCGATTAAGTTGAAATTTGGTATACATATCAATTTGAGTGACCCAAACACAGATGTGTACCGTAAATAAATGAATTTAGAATATTGGGGTCAGTTTTGGGGGGCAAATAAGAAAATTAAAAAAAAAAAAAGTTTTGCAAACTGTACCGTGTGACATATTAAATGAAAGTGCTTACTGTGTGGGCCACAATTGTATTTTTTTTATAATTTTAAAATAAATCGTTTTAAAGTTATAACTGAAAATAGACGAAAATCTACCATTCCCCCCCCCCCCCTTTATCTCCGAAATTCCTGCGCTGAAAATTTTGAAAAAATATAGAAAATAGTTCTATACTTATAGATTACAGGAAAATATATAAGAAGTCTATGGGTCTTAAATTAACATGGTAAATCTCTCGATATTGTGCGTACAAACTTACATTTGCATTTGGAATGTATGGGAGACTATGTTTACCAACTACAATGTTTATTTATTTATTTAAACTTCATGTACAATAGTGATACATAGGCGGACTTAATGCCACAAGGCATTCTCTACCAGTCAATTAACCTTCAATGTTAGGTTTGTTCTTAGGATAAATTCTTCCCAAGTACGGAACCCTTCATTGTGCGTGGTCCGACACGCACTTGCCCAGGGCCTCAAGTCTGCTATTACAATAGTGTCAGAATGGTCTCGCCATTGTGAGTATTTGACAGTGTTTGTATGGCAAATCTGTCAAAAACTCACAATGAAGAGACCATTCTGACACTATTGTAATAGCAGACTTGAGGCCCTGTTTTTTTGTACAGTGGCCAGCACATCAATCTGCACGAAACTGTCAAACTCTAAACGATTTTAAATTTTAAAATGTTGACGATTAAGTTCAAAATCGAACGAGAAACCACAAACTCTCAAATTTTTTCGTTCGATTTTGAACTTACTCATCAACATTAAACAACAAACAACAACACCGTACGTTAACTCGTCACTCGGAAATACTCGGAATGGATAAATCATAGACGTAATAATTGATGCCGACGGGTTGGAATTAACAATTAGTGCTTTTATTTACAAATAGGTATGTATTTTGAATCATAGTTCAGAGTCCTTTAACACAGATTTTCCTCAATTTTGCTGCAGCCCGGGGCATCGCCCGCGTAGCTTTTTCTAAAATTAAAGTACTCTAACAAGTAGCCTAAGTAACTCTTTATAACATCAGCTATCTGCCAGTGAACGTCCTGTCAAAATCGTTCCAACCCTTCGGAGATTAGCCGGCACAAACAGACTGACAGACAGACAAAAATAAAACGGGGCAGTCTTTGGGGACTGTCGATAGAAGTGAAACCTGCGTTCCGAGTTGCGATAATATCGATATTCGCGTGCTAAAACCCGTTCCGAGTTAGCATGAGCGCGATAACGATGTCCCGTGAATCTTCATAGATGACGTCTGACATTCGCCATCTTGCGATAACGCCGACCATGCGTTTTACTAATATCGCCGTGAGCGCTGTCAAAAATGACAGTTGTGCTGTTTTGTTTTAAGTCGCATCGTATCTATCGTGGCATTTTCAAAATTGTTCTTCTGGCTACAGTTGCTGCCTAACCTAATAAGAAGAAATGTTTGGTGTATACACAGAGAAATACTCTAATATCGTTTTGACATTGAGTGAGCACCGTGAGCGCGTTCACGAGCGTTTCGAATTGTTGACAGCCCTCGGCTGTCATAATTGTTATATCTAAATCGGAACGCATGTGAGACGATGTGAGCGCTGTGAGTGATTATAGCCAATTCGGAAGGCGGCCTAGTAACTTGTGAATTGTATAGTCGAGCTATTAGATTATTAATTAAGAGTTTTCGATGACGATAACGCGAGTTCCATAACTCACCAAAAAAGTCCCACCCAAAAAGTATACATACGAGTACATACACAGTATACATATAGCTCATGGAAAGCGTTCGGTGACGATAACGGGAGTTCCATGATTTTTGTTCACCCAAAACGGGCTTAACGCGCATAAAGAAGTTTTCATTAAAAAAAAATAGTTTTTTTTTTTTTGTAGTAGTGCATACCTATACTTTCATACGCATTTATATAATAGGTTGGGGAAAAAGTTTCTTTGCATTTTTTAAGAAAATTCAAAACATTTTTTAATATAGTTTATTTACATTTAACTATAGTATGTAGGTACCATTTTGTTCGATAACTTTTTGCCATCTAGTAGGTAGGGACATGATCCCATTGCTATAGAAATTTTGGGACTTCTGATCAAAATACCACGACAAGTGGTTTTGGCAGTCCTCTCGTGATGTTAACCTGACACTGCCTAAAGAATTCTGAAGAGACCGAAACAGGTGGAAATCTGAAGGTGCAAGGTCAGGACTATACGGCGGATGCATTAACACCTCCCAGCCAAACTCTCTTAATTTTTGCTGAGTGGCTAAAGATGTGTGACATGATGAAAAACCACACCCCTTCTGTTGATTAATTCCGGCCGCTTTCTCTCAACTTCTTGCTTTAATCGATGGTCCTGCCTGGTGGTAACAGTTAATTTGTGCTACTCTCACAGACACTGCACTAGGTCCTAAAACATCGCAATTTTTTTTCGCGGCTTGCGTTGCATTTTTACCTTTTTTGTAGTAAAATTTTAAAATGTATCGAATTTCTTCATTAAATTCACTCATCTTGACAGTACGAAAAACAAATGAAAATCACACATTTTCCTAATTTGAATTTGGAATTATGTTCTTTAAAATTTAAACTTTTCATGATACCAAAACCAGCCAGATACAAATAGTATAGCCAAAGAGATTTTATTACAAGTTCATACATACTATAATGCGAAAAGACTTTTTCCCCAACCTAATATATAAACTCTACGAGGTAGTCTATTCTAAAGCTGAAGACTTAGTTTTAAGGGACCCATAGGGTAAAATGGGACTCTATTACTAAAACTCCGCTGTCCGTCTGTCTGTCTGTCCGTCTGTCACCAGGCTGTATCTCATGAACTGTGCTAGTTAGACAGTTGAAATTTTCACAGATGATGTATTTCTGTTGCTACTATATCAACAAATACAAAAAAACAGAAAAAATAAATATTTAAGGGGGGCTCTCATACAACAACAACAACAACAAGGTTTTTATAGATAATTAGCTTTTGCCCGCGGCTCTGCCCGCGTGGATGTCGGTTATCGCGTAAAAAGTAGCCTATGTCTTTCTCCATATCCCAGGCTATATCTCTGCCAAATTTTATGACGATCGGTTCAGCGGTTTAGGCGTGAAAACGTAACATACAGACAGACAGACAGAGTTACTTTCACATTTATAATATTAGTATGGATGGTAAGGAACCCTTCGTGCGCGAGTCCGACTCGCACTTGGCAGGTTTTTATTGTTTTTGAACGCGCTAATCTCTGGAACTGAGAGTTGGATTTGAAAAATCTTTTTGCATTTTACAGCCCAATTCTTGAGGAAGAATTACATTCCTATTAACTAGGACACATTTTTTTTAATGAAAGTTTAAGCGTTTACAAAGTAAAAGCACGGGCAGGCAATGTGTTGCGACGGGGTGGGTCGGGGGAACAAGAAATTTAACGCGGACGAAGTCGCGGGCAGAAGCCATCAGTAAAATATAAAGATAATTTATTGAAAATAATCCTAGCCGAACCTTAAAATACCAATACACATTATAAGAAATCACCAATACATATTTTTTCATATTTAATTTAATTAATCACAAAAAAGGAAGCAAAAAAGTGACTCCCGAAAAGTAGCTACTATGCAGTTACGCCCCTATTCGTAGGATACGACGTGCTGGGCCTAAGTGTATAATGTGATAGAAACTAGCGCCATGTTGGCTCGCTGGCGGTGTAAGGGGCAGCCCTCCGCAGACTGATGGGGTGAATTCAGTATATTATATTAAGTTACTTTCGCATTTAAAATATTGGTAGATATTAATAAAATAATGTATGCAAGGTAAGAGATTTAAAAATTGAATTAGTACACATAATAGATATCTGAGGTCATCGGAAAGCTTGAGACTAGAGATGCCAATGCATTCCACTAGTTTTTATGACAAGTCTTTTACAGTTCAAGCAGTACGGTTATGGAATGCCTTGCCCGTCTCGATAAGGCGTGCTCAATCTTTGTCCACTTTTAAAATTTTGGTTAAAAATCACTTCCTCTCTCCTTAAACATCATCATTACTTAAAGTTCCTTGCTCTTGTATCATGTTTATTATTGTGTGTGTATATATATATATATTTATATGGATAAGTATCTATATGCTTTGTGTATATGTATTTATTGTATATAATTATGTAAGTGTAACACCACTAAATACCTGCAGTATTGTCTCTCCTTCTACTTTTTGATCCATCCAAAGGTTGTCTGTAAAAGATCGCTTTTAGCGATAAGACCGCCCATTGTGACACCCTATGTAACAGTTCTACATTTATATCTGTAATTTTTATGGTGTACATAATAAAGAGTATTCTATTCTATTCTATTCTATTCTATTCTATTCTGAAAGAGGAAAACATGTGTGATTAATTTCTAATTAATTGATGCACAGATTATCTCAAAATTCTGCCCGACCTCTTATTATATAAACGGTTACGAGTATAATCAAGTTCTAATTGCTATGAGTATATGACCTCAGCAATGCTTAGGGTTACCTCCTGTATTTGGAGACAAAATCCGTACTCCATATACTTATACTAGGTATATACTAATATTATAAATGTGAAAGTAACTCTGTCTGTCTATCTGTCTGTCTGTCTGTATGTTACGTTTTCACGCCTAAACCGCTGAACCGATCGTCATGAAATTTGGCAGAGATATAGCCTGGGATATGGAGAAGGACATAAGCTACTTTTTTACGCGATAACCGACATCCACGCGGGCGGAACCGCGGGCAAAAGCTAGTATAATATAAAAGTTCTACCTTTTAAGGTTCCGTAGTCAACAAGGAACCCTTAATAGTTTCGTCATGTCCGTCTGTCCGTCTGTCTGTCTGTCCGACAGTTCGTCTGTCCGTCAGTCTGTCAATCCGTCAGTACATCTACCCGTCAGTCCATCTGTCCGTCTGTCCGTCAGTCCATCAATCCGTTAGTCCATCTGTCCGTCAGTCCATCTGTTTCATTACGTCAATTTACGTCAAGCGCTGATTAATTTGACAGGACTAAACTAAAATTTATCTTCTATCCTTTTCTTAATAAAATAGAAAGAAAAAGATGCACTGAACTTTTAAATTTACTTGAGTTTGTGAACAAGGGAATCGGCATCAATATCAAGTAATGTTAAATTATTAAATTTTTTAAATTATATAATCAGATAAAAAATAAAATCGTTTCCGTGGCGTCTTTACCACCTATAGGTATATCTCTTAAAATATTTCGTGTTTGAATAGATACCTACACCATGAAAAAGAAAGAAAAGAAAGAAAAATAGGTTTATTTGTCACAGAAACACGTGCATACAAAGGCAGCATACGTGCATAACTTTAGTAGGTGGTATACAGAAAAATAAAAATAAAAAGACGTGTGGCACTCGGGGACTGCCGCGGTAAAGCTATTGCATAGCATTTTGTATCAACTTATGCAATTATAATTATTTATTTATTTTATTTATGCAGTATAAGCATAATAACAACTTTAAAATAGACGAAAGTGTTGAACCTAAAGTAATTTTAAATAAAAAAAGAGTGACAAACTGTTTTGACAGCGAAAAAATTCCATGTACATGAGTCATTTCCAACCGTCTAGTCAAGTTTAAAAATTGTTCAACTGGAATGGTATCAACTATTTGGCAAGCTTTAATTAAGTCATTGTAGCCTTGGGGTGCAACAGGGGAACTGAATGTACTCGTAATCGACTGGTCGTGAGTTCTAACCCCACTATCAACAATCACTTTTTGTGAAGATCATAATTTTATAAACTAATATTTATAAGAATAAAATACGCAGTACACAGAAAAAGAAACTGCCAGAAATTATTAGATCACTAGAGGGTACTGGTGTAGTAAAATAACCGTCGGAGTGGGGAGCGTGAGGTATTTTCGTTACGGAATTTCTGGATTCGGTCCCCGCGCTCAAGGCCCGCGATAGAAGCTATGCAATAGCTTAAAAACAAAAAAGATCTGCATTTCAATCACGAGCACAAAACAAAATAGTCGGCAGCTGCACATCATGACTGTGACAGGAAGACATAGAGACAGAGTTTTGGTACGATGGCAAAGTAGCAACCCTAGGTAGCGAGTCGTGCGGGTTGCCATTCGTCACTGTACGGTACAACTAGTTAACATGTTTATTCATTACACTTCATTACACTCGGGATTCACCGGGACCAGATGACGAAGAAACTGCTTTTTGTTATGATTTTCCTTTTGTTGTGTTGTTATGGTTCTGTTAAGGCTAGTGTGCGCTGGCTGGGCGGAAAAAGGCGATGACACGTCGGCACGATGAGCCTAGCCAGGGCACTTAATTTTGCTTGTCTTTGACCTTGACATACACTTGTAATTGTAATGACTTGTTAGTAGGTATTGTTTTGGTATGAAATTTTTGACGTGAGAACGTCTAATAAATCGATGAGCGCAGGCTGCATGCACGAAAAAGTATGACTCATTGTCCCGTTACGCTCATTGTCCCGTTATGTTCATTGTCCCGTTACGCTCATTGTACGCTTCCGCTGCATCAATGTTTTGTTATGACGTTGTCACGTTAAACTATCGTCCGTAAACGTCCCGTTACGCTCATTGTCCCGTTGCGCTCACTGTCCCGTTGCGCTCATTGCACGGACGAACGGCGGCCGCGTGCACGAAAAAGGAAGACTCATTGTCCCGTTACGCCCATTGTCCCGTTACGCGCATTGTCCCGTTACGCTCATTGTACGCTTGCGCCGCATCAATGTTTTGTTATGACGTTGTCACGTTAAACTATCGTCCGTAAACGTCCCGTTACGCTCATTGTCCCGTTGCGCTCACTGTCCCGTTGCGCTCATTGCACGGACGAACGGCGGCTGCGTGCACGAAAAAGGATGACTCATTGTCCCGTTACGCTCATTGTCCCGTTACGCTCATTGTCCCGTTACGCTCATTGTACGCTTGCGCCGCATCAATGTTTTGTTATGACGTTGTCACGTTAAACTATCGTCCGTAAACCAACTTTACAGACAACCAATTTTTTTAATTTATTTTATATTTCTGTGTTCCTGACAATGTATAGGTATATTTAATATACCATACCTATTGAATAGTCTACCGGCAGACACAAGGAGTGAAACAAATAAAAATAGATTTAGAAGTAAATTAAAAAAATATTATTTGGATATGTATGTAAGTGTGATTAAGTATTATTGTCTAGAGACTCATTGACCTCACAGTAAAACCATTGCAGTGGTTTTGTGGGGCTAAGTTTATAAGTTAGGTACTTACCATGATAAATACATAACTAAATAATAATAATTTTAATCTTCGCAGTTTATTTAATTCCTGAACTATTGTGGCAGTATTGTGAAATTTTATTTTACTTTTGTAATATATAAGGGTTTTGCCTGAATTAAATGAATTTTAGTGTCATGATGGCCCGTTGGTTAAGGCCTCGCCTCTCATGCATGAGGTTGTTTGTGGGTTCAAATCTGGGCAAGTACCAATGTGACTTTTTCAATTCATATACACTTTCTGAGTTTATCTTGGACATTACTGACAACGGTGAAGGAAAAACATCGTGAGGAAACCTGGACTTATAGTTAATATAAGTCTGAAATCGCCAACCCGTCTTGAGCAAGCGTGGTGATCAATGCTCGTGCCTTCTCTGTATGAGAAGAGGCCTTTGCCCAGCAGTGGGACAGTTATAGGCTGGTATTATTATTATTAAATGAATTTTATTTTATTTAGAGACTGTTATGTTGCTACGGGTCACGAGTTCGGTTCCTTGTCGCATTACAAACGTGCAACGTCCCACTGCTTAGTGCCGATGTCACGCCAAACGTGGTTTTAGGGTTACGTACAGACACCAACAGGTCAAGCTACCCGAAACTGTCAAATTTACGCAATCAACCTTGAACCTTACGCTGTAGTGATAAAGTTGAAAATCTATTAAAGAGATTTGACAGATTGTAGTAGCTTGATGTGCTGGCGTCTGTACAGTACGACATAAGAGTAGAAATTAAACGAGGGCGCCACTTTCTACGTAACTGTCACATTTTTGACGTAAAATGCTTAAACATGGCAACAATTTTTAGTATGGAATTTTTTTAGTTCCATTTTATTTAATTTCTACTCTTTATGGCCAAGCTGTACAGTGGCCAGCACATCAAGCTACAAGAAACTGTCAAACTTCTCCAAACGATTTTAAACTTTTAAATGTTCGCGATTAAGTTCAAAATCGAACGAGAAAGATTGACAGTTTGTGGTAACTTAATGTTCTGGCCACCGTACATGGAACGACTGCCTATCTGACCTCCATGAACCACTTTCTAGGTAACAAGATACCCCTTAGTAAGATTGGTTGACAGCTTTTGGGCTTCTGATTAGCCGTAACGACAAAAAAAATAACGTACGAAAGGCTTTAAAAAAATTGGTAGTTTATTTGACCTGTTGACGTTACATTATATATTAAAAAATCCTCATGACTTAAACAAAACTCTGAGATCACCGACTGTTTGGGTTGAGGAGCATTATTTTGGTCGTTCAGGTTCAAACTGCAGTTTTTTTTTTCTTCCAAGTACTCGGTGTTGCCATAGTTAAAAATTAAATACTAAACCTCGTTTTCAGTTTCTTTTCTCGTGGCGGGATCCTTCAATCTTCTTACTATTTCATTCTCATCTGGGATACTTGCTTTCGGTCTCCAAAATATGTCTTGTCTATTTTTGGTTGAGTAGTATCGGACAAAAATGTGTGCCAGAGAAGCCATTGGGGGGATCAAAAGACGTTCTAAATTCAAAGGACCGACGTTTGCCGGCACGCGTTTATTCATATGGCAACCATTTTGGATTTGAACATTGGGGCAAGCGGCTTTAGGGAATTTGACAGATGAATTCTCAGAACCTAATTCTTCAGACTTTTTGATGTAAGGTTGTTTTTCTTCATCTTCCACGTTGTCAAAGCCGGCGACGGTGGCAGTGTTGTCTCTTGCGGTCGTGTATGGCTTATTGATATCAAACTTCGGCTTGGACCATTCAGTTTTGAAGAAACCTCTACTTAGTATCGGCAAGCCTTTCTTTAGCACTGGAAAAGAAATTGATGTTTTGAATGGGGTCAATCAGGATATTATAATAAAAGAAGTGGACTGAATTAAGATAGGAATTTTTCAATACCTACCGTTTGGTAGGTTTTGAAACATAAATATACATATATAGGTATTTTAGGTTGGTTTTACTTCGCATTTGATCGAGGCAAACACTCACGACTTCGCGAGCCTACTTCAATCGAATCAAGCGCCGCGCGGCGCCCGACAACCGACAACTAACGAGCTCTTAAGATGAAACTAGTCGATACTTTTTGCATACAAATTTCGGGGGGGGGGGGGGGGTATTACTCCACTGTTTGAAATTGTACATCCAAAGTTAAACATGATAACGTTTTCTCTTATTAATTTTGTCTGTACGGAAGCAGAATATTAAAATAAAAAGCGATTAAAAAGTTATGAGCCAACAAAGATTCGTTTTTCCTTAGCAGGAAAAACGAATCTTTGTTGGCTCATAACGCAACTTTGGGCGTAAATAAGTAATAAAATAAATGTAAAATCTCCAAAACAAAGTCCGCTCCGACAAAGCTCAATTATCGAACATTTCAATAAACTTCATTTGTAATTGATTTATTCAGTAGTTTTTTCATAAAACTCAACCTTCCAAAGGACTTTTCGTAATTTTTTACGCGCGCGTTTTACTATGAACTGTCGTGCATTTCACTCAACACACGATGACGGACACGATGCTAGGTGAGACAGCGTACTTTTTGGCCACGCCCATCAATGAGTTCGAGCCCCCGACTCATCATCATCATAATTTCAGCCGAAAGACGTCCACTGCTGGACATAGGCCTCCCCCAAGCACCGCCACCTCGATCGGTTTTGTGCTTCCCGCATCCAGCGGATTCCTGCGGCTTTCATAAGGTCATCGGTCCACCTTGTGGTGGGAGGCCTTCCAACGCTACGTCTTCCGGTACGCGGTCGCCACTCCAGAACCTTTCGGCCCCAACGGCCATCTGTTCTGCGCGCAATGTGCCCTGCCCATTGCCACTTAATAAGTTTAGCAATTCTTCGAGCTATGTCGTTTACCTTGGTGCTTCTACGGATCTCTTCATTTCTGATTCGATCACGTAGAGAAACTCCTAGCATAGCCCTCTCCACATTGCCCTTTGGGTGACTTTTAGCCTTCTAATAAGGCCCATTGTGAGCGACCACGTTTCAGTGTCATATGTCAGCCCGCGACTAGTTGGCTCTTAATATAAATCCGGCCTATAAGTTGATCAATTCACCTAACTTTTCACGATGAGATTTTCACAGAATAGCCCGCTTGTTATCAACCTAAACTTGTAGTTTATTTCTATCTATTATTGTAGGTAGGTGCTCATGCGGGTTTTTGTTAGTCACAAAATAGTATTTAGTTAACATTTTCCTGTTTTCAGACATTCCACAAGTTGATAACAAATGGTTATATCTATTGCATAATCAATTAGAAAATAATGTTTATAAACATCGTTTAGGATCTAGTTATCTGCTAATGGCTTCTGCCCGGGACTTCGTTCGCCTGGAAGTCGTAAGATACACAATAAACTAAATAACAGACACATTTTTTGTCATTTAGTACCTACCCTTAGGCGCCTGTTACACGTAAAGTATTTACTGCGAATCATCAGTTCAGTATTTATTGATAGACGTCTGTATTTATTGATGGATTAAATCGATGGTTTTCAGCTATAATGTCGCTTAGTGTCGTCGTGATAAATACTGACGCGAGATTAGACGTTCAACACTAGAAATCCATTATTAAATATTGACATTCATCAGTACGCTATTAGGCACGTTCAATAAATACCACGATACATTAGTATTTATTGGCGGAACACAGTAAATACTTTACGTGTAACAGGCGCCTTACAAATGCATACACATGTAGTCGCCAACACATAGTTACCACAAACTGTCAGATTTTCCCATTTGATTTTGTACATAACCATCAACATTATAAGGTTTAAAATCGTTTGGAGAAATTTTACAGTTTCGTGTAGCCTGGGCCTCAAGTCTGCTATTACAATAGTGTCAGAATGGTCTCTTCATTGTGAGTTTTTGACAGATTTGCCATACAAACACTGTCAAATACTCACAATGGCGAGACCATTCTGACACTATTGTAATAGCAGACTTGAGGCCCTGATATGCTGGAGGGCCCTGTACCAGTCGGTACAGGGCCCTCCCCCACCCCTGCACCGCGCAACTACCTCATGCACAGTCGCACCGTAAATTCAGAAATAAAAAAACAGTAATTGGTGATGTTCAATTTATTTTCGCTGTTTACCAAAACATCATGTTATAAGATCAGAAGTCTCCTAGATCATACACCTTATTTTCTCCCAGGGATACTGTGAAACAGTCCAACATAGAAAAAGATCTTCTTTTAGGGAATCCCTCACATGGCTTGAGATTGCAGGGTGGTTCGGGGTTCATACTCGTGCGGGCCTTCGGAAAAACCGGGCAACCGTCGACGCATGGCGGTAAACCATGCATCCCCGGTCGCCACTCCTTCTTCTCAACTTTCTGAGGAATTTTCCAAGACGGAATCGGTGTCCATGGCTCATAATCTCTAGCCAACAACGTCTCGACATTAGATTTCACCTGTCGCAAAACTCCACCTAAAATCTTGCCTAAATTATGAAGACTTTCAATAACCTCTTCAGTCAAATTTTCCTTTGACCTTACAGCGCAAACCTCAGCTTCGTTCAACACTAAATGCATTTCTGGAAAAAAATCTCCATCATTCGTGGCACAGGAACATTTGTTTGATGGCTTCCTCTTCGGCTTACAGACAGGTGGACGCCGCTTCAGCATAGGCAGCCCAAAGGTGGGCGGTGGCACTGGATTATTTGGTGGAGATCTGGGAGCAGTGGGCACACAACGAGGCGCCTTGCTGCCACACTTCCCTACCGCTTGCACGTCAAGCCCTGACTTGGTTTCATTATACGCAAGTCGGCGTTTTTCCCTGACTCTCCTCAGGAGCTCTGACAAGGCTACCTGCTCACCGAGCTTAGGCATACTTCTTTCTATTGCGTCTGGTATGCTTGTACATTTGAACTCAGGCATGCCCGTTGCTTTGATCTCGGGCATGGTTTCGGGTTTAAGTTCCATGTCGTTGGGGTGTGCTTGTGTGCCTGACGACATATTCTCGCATTTTATTATCGGTTGTGGTTTGGGTCGTACAGACTCGCAAATATTTTTCTTCATATATAAAGTCTCGGTGGTATCAACAAAATCATTATTTTGGCAAGTGGACATAGTAGATCCCGGTGATATCGGACAGGTTTCGTTGCATGTCAACACATAGTAAGGGTCTAACTTATGTTCCTTGAGTATTTCTTCTGGTAAACTGGCTTTTTCAGAGTTCTGCTCTGGTAACGGTTGTGATTTTTCTGTCGAACATTGTTGAGATATCTTATCTGCGATAGGTAAATGTTCCATTTCTTTATTCCATTTTTCGCCCGGCAAACTAAAATTAGTGTATGGTACTTTTACATATAATCTATTCGCAGTAGTTTGTCTCTCTTCAAGCTCTCCCTGCACTTCCGTTGTGGACGGACGTGTTTGGCCATGATGTTCAACTTCATCCGTTTCTTTAGGGAAAGTTTGTTGCACGTTTCTATAATTCGAAGCGGAACCGTTTTGATGGTTGCCCCACACATATGCGGCATTTAAATTAGACGAATAAAATGAGTTTCTCTCCAATTCTATCTCTGCTGGTGTTCGGTCCTCGTTCCCCGCAGACTTTGATGCATTAATTTTTGAGTTATATAACGGTATATTAACTCCTTTGAAGTTACTGCTGTATTCTGGTTTTAAGAGTTTTTCATGTCTAATATTATCTGATGCATCATTTAATGAGTTGAATGATGTTACGTTTTTGTTAATGTCTTCAGCGGAAGTATTTTCCGCCTCTGCAGCTGCTGGTCGTGCATTCTTCGCAGTTTCATTTAAGACATTTCCTTCAATTGATTGTATTGAGTATGGTTCTGCAGTTTGATTATTTATTAAAACATGACTGTTTGGTGTCTCTGATAGAGGTCCTTTAAGTAATGGCCCATCTAATGAGACAGGTTCTTCAATTTGCTTATCTATATGTGCACGGCTGTTTGGTAATGTATCCTCTATTTTTTTTTTGTTTAATTCTACTGCTCGATGTGTTGGAGGTAAATAATAGGATGCAAACTTTGTAGTATTATTATAATCGTCAGTGGGATTGAATTCTTCTGACTTGCAAGATAGTGGTTTTAATTCTATGCGAATATGATCTGTATATATAATATCATTAGGTTCTTCTTTCGCTTGTTTGACAGTTTCTTCAGATTTTCTTAAAGGCTCAACTTGATCACTTACATCGGGTATCCTAGTGTCAGTAGCACTTTCGTTCTCTTTCTCCTCAAGTTCGGGGCTCTCAGAATAGATTTCCTGCTCTTCAATGGTACCTTTTGGTTGCTTAGTTAATACGTCCATTTGGACTAGGTCGTCTTCCATAGGAGTAGAGGGGGCTTTGTGTGCAGTTCTACAAGTCATGCCAAGTTTTTCCATTTCATTAATCAACAGTTCATCTATCTGCCCAAGTGGGCAGTTCAGACAGCGTTTGGATACTTCGTCTAAAGCACAAGGCAAATCGACTTTAGGAGAATTGTCTTGGTTTTTTTCTGTAATCTTACAATTTAACGTAGGTTCGTTTCCCAAAATCCTCGGAGTCACATTAAACCCTTCAAGTTTAGGCTTGTGCGCTTCAACAATAGGAGTTTCTTCTATGGTTTCCAGCTTTTGAGTTAATAGTTCCTCGTCCTGTTTTTCAGTGGTAGCATTAAGAACCGGAGGTGTATGAGGTTGGTCATTCGGTGTATCTATCTGATACAGATCATGCTTTCTTTCATCTTTAACTAATTTGATTGTCTCTGAATCATCATCACAAAGCGCCTTTTTTTCTACACTTTCTGGATTATTAACACACTCATCGACGTTTTGTTTAGCGTAAGTTAAGTTACGTTCTCTTGCAGTGGTAGCATTAAGAAACCAAGGGACATGAGGTTGGTAAGTTGGTGTTGCTTTCTGATAAAAATCAGGTTTTCTTTCATCTTTAACCACTTCGATTGTCTCAGCATCATCATTACAAAGTGCCTTTTTTTCTATACTTTCTGGATTGTTAACACACTTATCGAAGTCTTCTTTAGCTTGGGGTAAGCTAGGTTCTTCAACTGGTGGAGTTTCTTCTGCAGTTCCCTTAACATTTTCCAAATTCTTAGTCAAGTCAGGTTCTCTAGCTGAAGCGGAATCCGTAATTATGATTTCATTATGGTTATCGTCCTTCTCATTAAGCTCACTAGACATTTTGTAAATGCTATACTGTGATCTATCATCAGGTAGCAGTGGTTTTTCTATATTTATTTTCTGTTCTTGTAATTTCATTTTTTCCTTTTCGGACTCATGTATTTTACACCTTGTATCTTCAAGGTTGACGGTATGGGAGAAATATTGTTCACTCAACACTCGATCAGGCTGCGTACGTTCTGCTTTCCCAAACGCTTGATCTATTATTCTCTGGCATCTTTCTCGATGTGTGAGAGGTAATTTAGTTGTTAATATTGGTTGCTTATTTTCATTGGCTTCACCGATTTTCCTTTTAAATTTATCATCTATCCTGAGCTCTGCCGCTGATGAAAACGTATAATCGTTGTTTTTTTTCGTCGTGTCTTGTTCGCCATCCTCCGTAGATTTTGTACTTTTGTGGGCTTTCCTTATCACAGCAGACGAAACTGAAAAATAGCGAAAAAAGCCATGAGTATGCTTGTAAAATGCTTTAAATAAATAGGTTTATAATATATTTTAGTTCAAATTTCTAATTTTAAGTTTTGTCGCAGGCTTTTTCCGCCATTTTTCCTCATCCGCCTTCCAAAAAAGTTTGGAAATGGACAACGCCAAAGTTAAAAACATTGCAACAAAGGGTTTTATTTTGAGTGATTAGTTGAAACTTGAAAAGCAAAATGAAAGATGGCGTGAAACTTTTCCTACTTTTCAGTTGTATTCGTCGTGCGTTACCTACAATTAGTGATGGGTATGGCTCTCATAGAGACTGTTCTCCGATCGAGAATATACTGCAATATTTTTTTCGACGGAGAATATTATCGGATCATATAGAATTTAAAATTAAAATAATTTAAAAGTAATGTTTAAGGTGGCGGGACGAATTGGAGAAAACAAACGACTAGTGGTCCACATTAGCCCTGGATCGAAAGAGCTGGAAGTCATGGGGAGAGGCCTTTGCCCAGCTATGGGATGATGCAGGCTAACAGTAACAGTAATTTAAAAGTAGTACTTAGTTTAAGATACAAAGGAGGCAGTAAAAGATAAGGGGGAAACGCTAAGTTATCCCACAAAATTCAAACATTCTTGACGTTTTTTGCAATTTGCGAATTAATGGCAGGTTGTATGTTGATCAAAATATGATTCGCAACCGTAACAAGTATTTACAGAATTATGAATCATTAGAAACAGCAATACAACTCCTTAAATGCTCTAATGACCCTTCCCCAATCACGATACTTGCAGTTTCACGGAATATTATCCATTGACGTTCAAAAGTATTGCCCTCAAATGTAATGAATTCATGAAAAAGTTATTCAATATATACATACTTTTTATGGCCGCCAATCATATTTTGATCAACATACAACCTAATACTGACCTGCAAATAGCAAAAAAACTAATGAATATTTGAATTTCGCGGGCTAACCTGGCGCTTTTGCCTTAGCTCTTCGAATCCCCGAGTTTCTTTCGCTCGTATTAGGTATTATCAGTTTTTTTCCCGAAATATTTTTAAACGTCTAGAGCCCGACTAGCTCTAGGCTGGTTTTATTTCAATCACCATCATTTCAGACGCGAAAGACCATCACTAAACCGCCAAATTCCAGCGAATTTAAATCTCTTAGATGAACCGTTTGGGCGGACGACCGCTGGTGCGTACGAGGACTTACTAATACCATAATTATGTTCAAACTTGCCTGCTGCACTGCATTGATCACCTCGCAGGATACGGGGTATAAAGGAAACTGAACACACCTTCCTTATTCTTGAAATAGTCGTTCGTAACATTGTTGTGGAAGCCACATTAATTTAGTTCTGTAATACTTCAATTTAGATAATCAGCGAAAATAATTTCTTACATTTTTCTGTATTGGTGACAAAGCTACAAAAAAAATTGACAATTGATGCTTTTGTTCCGATTTCTTGTTAGAATAGTATCATTCGTCGATCGCATAAACGGTTTTATCTTCTGAATTTATGCTGCCAGCAACATTACTTTGGTGTTAAACAGAGTAAAAACGAGTTTCTCGTATTTTGCACTTGAATGACATTGACAGGCTTCTGTCAATGTCATTCAAGCGCTCTCTAACGTTAAGAGCTTTTTTTTTATTCTGGTTACCACGTTTGTAAACATTTCGTTGTTTTCGTTGTTGGTAAACATTTTGTGAGATTGTATTGAAAAGTAGGTACAAGGTGACGGCGTAAGTTCCGATTTTTGCCACGTGCCAAAAGATCCTTGTACAGTTGTAGGTGTAAGTGTAAGGGTGCTTTTCCACCTAAGATGCACGAGTAAGCTGAGGTGGTGCGAGCAGACGTAGTGGAGCTGTGAAATGGTGTAACTCTTTCCACCAAAGCTGTACGAGGAAGCTGAGTGCTGCGATGATGTGTTGCGAACTCTGCTGTACGAGGAAGCGGTGTGTTACGAGCCTAGGGCAGGCAAGCGGGGTCGACCAGGGATATGCGAGGATGCGTAGTGAGTGAGGGATGTTTGTGATACTCACCTCTGGCCTCACCAGCTCCACTTAACCCTTTTTCACAAAATGCAATTAAACATACAATTTTAATACGGAATGGTTTTGTTTGGAAAGCTCTAAAAATAATTTTGGACCACTGTAAACGGGGCACTCTGTTAATTAAAGGGACTCTTGTTCTTTCATGTTTCTAGACCTAGCGGCTTAGGCTGTGTGTCAATGAATGTAAGATTTTTATAAAATAGATACCCACCAAAACGAGTCAGTTTTCTAGAACTGAAAAAGCTCTCCTTTAAAAAAAAAATAATGACGCGAGACTACCTTCATACTTGACCCACTAGAATAGCTAAGCTAAAACATATAGAAAAATTGAAATAACAAGGTTGCCGATTGGAAAAAAAAAACAATGAAATGAAAACAACATTTATTTTACGCAAAATAGGTACCTACAAAATCAAAGAGAGGATCCTAAAAACATGCAAAAATGAACGCATTTTATTGAACGAGACTTTCTTCTTGTGATACTGCAACGTTTCGTTGCAAAATAATATAAAACTGAACTATATATTTTGTACTTATGTTTTTAAGGCAGAAAGAAAACATTTTTCGACATGTCTAGATTATATTTAATAGAAATAGTGAATCCTTGACAAACAGAAACACATTTTTACCTTCAATAGCCGTGCTATTTTTAGATTTGATGTTCAACAAATCAAAAATGTATTCAGATTAGACAACTTAGATGAAACGAAACGTCATTTCAAATGCAAGAAAATAACAAAGATGGCTGAAGAACGGGTGAGAACCAAAATATTATGATTTTTAAATGATTTTAAATGAATTTACAGTAAATATTGCATTTAACACTTCTTCAAAATCAGACAAATAAATATAGTGATATATTTTTTTAAATTCCGCCGCTAATTTCATTAATTTCGGCTATGTTATTTTGTGTTTGGTCCGTGAAGTGATATTCCGTGCGTTTGATTCTCTTTGCAGGCGTTATTTTACCAATTTATCAATTATAAAAATATCTGTTCAACGTTTAGGAGTAACTCAATGTATGATATTGCCGGCACTTTGGTTATAATGCGATGTTTACACATCATATCCTTGAAATGTAATCAAAACCTTTAGTGGTGAATAAGCTACTTTCTGCCCCCTAGTGCGTTTTACGATTTGTGATGTTCTACTTTCAAATTTTTTGTTGTATGGATGAGGATTGTATCAATCATTGCTTTTGTATTTTTTTAGGTAGTATTTCAATTTAAGTAGTTCATGTTTTATATATTTTGAAGGACACCAATTATTGCAATGCCAATTATGTTACAACATGTATTGGTCTAAAATAACACTCATATTGCTTCAACCATGTTATTTTCAGCCATAGTTACCTAGTTTCTTATGAACTGAACAATTTCCTTTATTAAAATTGTTTATGAACCATAATTTTATGAAGAAAGGTTAAATAAGCCATCAGATAAGTTGATAATGTCCAAAATTCGACATTCTACATTCATATTCTACTTCAATTTTACTAATAAAGCCTTACAACATAACACAGAATTCTGCTTCGTTGAACAAGAAACCTTAAATTCATGAAATGTTGAAAGTATTTAGCACCATAAAAATCACGTCTGTGTTTTATGATTCCATGTCAGGCAAAATGAAATTAATCTATTGTTGAATTGAATGGATTTAACAAAAACTTAATGCATTCAATTATTTAATAATTATTTGATGAGCATATTATTAATTTTATTCAATGTTTATTCTTTAATTGCCTATATTTTATTTCGGGAAATTGTTACAGACAACTACTCAGAGTATTCAGTGGAGAGTTTCTGTGGAGTTTCTTGCCCGTTCTTCTCTATAGGAACCTATACTCCATTTATTATAACATTAGACAAATAACTGTTCTCACTCTTTTGTTATTTCGATGTAAACATTTAAAAAACTCAGTTATTTCACGATAAATACAAAGCACTGTAATCTATTTACTATTTACATTAAAAATATAACTAAATTTCAACAATATTACACAATAACTATCGTTATCGTCATCTTTTTGACTGACTGACCGCTTGACAATTCAAAAGTGCCTGTAATTGGTTTACGTGAAATAAATGTTTTGAGTTTAGAAAGAAAGAAAGAAAATATGTTTATTTGCGGTAAACATTATGCAAAGAAAGAACACTTCACAAAAAAGAACAAGTTTGGGGAAAATATGTGTCACGGCCATCGCTCAGCATAATGCTGCCACGCTATGCGAGACAGAGCCCCATCGCTGGTTTTCAGCGATAGCGGTGTTTGAATAATGGATGTGTTTATAAACTAGTTAAAAAGTTGCAGCTGTTTAGTCATTCCTACAGGTTTTAGAGTGATAAAAACATTAGTAAATATCATAAAATTGATAATCTGACTTCCACAGGATGTTGTCCATGTATTCATAGGATTTCATTACATCATGCCAGTATTCTCCTCAGGGTTAGGCAGAGATGTACTATCACAGTCATTCGAATCGGCATGCTTTCAAAATAAAATCCCGTGCTCATGGTGTCCAAATTTGTTTACCTTTTTTATTCGACCATTAAAACAAAAATACATTAGAATATTTTGTTTAAATAAGTTTCTCAGGCTCTGTTACAATGATCACAGATGTCTGACCATCCTTTTTCGACCAATAGGAATAGTACAATAAAAGACTCCCAGGTTATATTTAAGTGTTACTATAGCAACCGAGCGCTGCAAGCAGAAATAGTCCTTACCGTGATCCGATTCTGATGAACCTGATAGTACCTATGTTTAAGCACTAAACTCAGCTGCTCCATACGTATGTTTGCATAACTCTGCAAAATGTAGGGAAATACTGTTTTTTTTTTTTTTTTTCTTGAATTCAAAATTGGTTGAGCTGTTTGGGATCTACAATGCCCCAGACAGACACATGGATACACACGTTAAACTTATAACACCCTCTTTTTCCATCAGGGGTTAAAAAGTGTCCATCATTAGAAGTTTAATATGTTTTTAGACGATCAGTTAGTTATATGAGACTTCCAGAATTGTGCAATTATAGTTAAGCAAATAATAGTGTCAAATTCCTCTTTCTTTTCATTATTCTTTCAACATTAAACAATCAAATCAAATCAAAAAACTTTTTTCTTTTTCTTTTTTTTTTTGGAAATGGCAACTCAGAGTGTAACCACGAGGGGCTCGGACTCTTTAACCGGTCTATCTTGTGGTGCCTTAAGCTCCTAACGGATTTTAAGGCCTCCAGCCAGGGCGTAAAAACTATAAACTAAATGACTGCTGCTCGCTAAGGGCACCTCCTGTGGGGTACGAACCTCGGCTTAGGGCAGCTGAGTCGGAGGGAGGGTGGCAAGGGACCGACGGTGGCTGGATAAAATCAGTGTTTTGATTATTATCGTGGGGAGTTTGGATTACATGCTGCTCAGCTACAATGTTCTTACAACTACATGTTAGTAAACAACACAATACAGTGACACATGTAACTGACAACAGTGAACTATATAAGGACAGTTCACTCTGTCCGCTATCATTTTCAGAACCCTGTTGGGGCTGGCCATGACTAGTGCCACCATTGATGCAGCGCGCTTGCGCATTATAGCGTAAAAACAATCTACACGCGCCCCCGCAAACATCCCTGATGCACTGCACCGCCATGGCAACCCCATCAGTTTTCTGAATGCGTTATTAAATTGGAAGCTAGTAGCAGTATATAAAACAGGATTTTAAACTTAATTACATTGAACACATAATATTCAATAATGAAATGGTGTTCTCATAATAATTTGACTTGACCCATTGATATATTAAAAGGAGGAAGATATGTTACGCGCTAACATCGCAATCAGTAAACCTGGGCTTGGCGCACGACTACATGCACCAAAACTCGCACATCTGTGATGAGTGTGATCCACAGAGCACCTTATAATACTGGGTGTGATCACAGTCGCAAACCTACAGTTACCGATAGACAAGAACAGAGATAGGAGACGGCGCTGTCGTGCGAACGAAATCGCGTTAGCTGCCGAATGTTGGCCGAATGTTAACGATTATGAATGTCATTGCATCTGGTAGCACAAACATGGCGTAGCAAACATTAAATATAATTATAACTTATAAAAAATTAGCATTTTTGGCTGTACTTACGAGTGGTAATCCCGTGTGTCTTATTTTTCTTCCTTGTATTATTAATACATTAATGACTTGACCAAATTATTTTATGTGCCTAAAAGTATTTGCCATAGTCACATCAGTACCTATTAACATTTTTGGAGGAATAAAATACTTAAATTATCGATTTGATTTGATTATGTGTACATACAGGGAAGGTCTTGCCTATGATAAGGCCGAAGGTGGAAGCGAGCTTCACCCGGAATTCTCAACCACAGAGGAACTGGCTATCTTGCTTCTAACTGCCGAAACACAACAAATGCTGTTAACATTGTTGCTATGGCGACAGACTTATATAGATAAGATGGTGGTATCTAGTCAGGATGACCATGATGACCTATATGTAGAACTGAAACATGGTCGCTCACAATGGGCCTTATTAGAAGGCTAAAAGTCCCTCAAAGGGCAATAGAGAGGGCTATGCCCAAGCATAGCCCTCTCTACCGCAGTGTCTCAAGACGAAAGTCTTTGACGACTGCGTGTTGCCAGTGATGACCTATGGCACTGAAACGTGGTTGCTCACAATGGGCCTTATTAGAAGACTAAAAGTCACCCAAAGGGCAATGAAGAGGGCTATGCTTGGAATTTCCCTACGCGATCGAATCAGAAATGAAGAGATCCACAGGAGAACCAAAGCTACCGACATAGCCCGAAGAATTGTTAAACTTATTAAGTGGCAATGGGCAGGGCACATTGCGCGCAGAACAGATGGCCGTTGGGGCCGAAAGGTTCTGGAGTGGTTTTTTTTTTAAAGAAAATTCATTTTCTCATACGTTTTGTATGAAACGGCTTTTTTATGATATCTCGAGAACGGATTGGGGAACGGGAAATTTCACGCGGACAAAGTCGCGGGTATAAGCTAGTAAAGTATAAATAAATCATTAAAGATGTCACCTTTGCGTGTTTGAAAACAATGATTAGATATTGATCAAGAAAGCCTTTGGAAACAAGGCTTTGTCAATTCCAAACAAAGATTACGTTTTTGTCACTAAAAAAATGTGGTTCAGCAGGTCAAAGTCAAAGTAAAATCATTTATTACAAATAGGCACGTAAAATGCACTTTTGAACGTCAAAAATTACATAAATAGTTAATTGATTCTAGTTGCCCCTTCCAATAGGTAGTTATGTATGGAGAAGAATGGGCAAGAAACTCCATACTTACTCTTTTAAAATATTAACAATAGTTTGTATACATTTTAATTAATAATTATAGGGGAAGACGATCGGTCAATTTCAAATTCAAACACACAACTAATTAAGGCGCAGTAAGAAGAAAATTTTGAGGTATTTCATAGCGGGAAAAATACGGTTAAAAATGGCGTTGCGTTTGATCTGGTGTCCGCTAGTGTGAAAGTTATTTCGCAGTTTTAAATTAAAAAAAATATATATATATATACACCATTAACTTAAAACATTTTTATTTATTTTATTATTTATGAACCAGTAAAATACATAGAGATTCGACATAATTATAATTTCAGTACAAAGGTTTAACATATTTCTTTACTAAATTAAATATCCTTTTTTATAGTTACAACAATATGAATAGTTGTCGCTCAAAATATTGAGCAATTCGAGACGAAAAAGGGTTTTCGTGTTCTTTCTTGCGATATATTTCAAGATGTCTTTTATTTATACACTTGACTATACTCAGTATTTATTTTGGGCTTGTAATATGTAGAAAAACTACCTTATCTGCGACGAAAAAGAGGATGTTTTACGGTGTCCGTTTGGGCAGCGCCTTAGCTTACTGACGTGTAACAAGGCAGTCTGACGGTCACATCACTAATAGGCTATCATCTAGTCGGCAGGAATCGGTAGCCGATTCCCGGCCACCGTAGGCTCGGGCTTGCGGACGGCGAGCTATGGGTAGCTCGCCGTCGGGTAAGAACCTGGGGCCTTACTCCCGAAAACGATTCGAGTTTGATTTCGATTCCGATTCGAACTCGCTTCTGGGGCCTTACTCCCGACAGCATCGAGTTCTGAATCAATCGAATTGGGTTCGAATTAAATGCCGATCCACACTCTTGAATCCAACACTAGCGCACGATCGTGCGGTGGTTCGAAGCGAAACTAACTTCGGTCAGTTTTAAGTTTTAAATCGAGTTAGGATCAGAACCGAAATCGAATCGGAATCAAAATCAAACTCGAATCGTTTTCGGGAGTAAGGCCCGGGTCGATGGCGCGTTGTGTTCCACGCGCGCCTCAAAGAGATGTCAGCACGCACTGACGGGGTCCGCTAGGACCGGTGCCTGCCAGGATTGCGGGTTTGTCCGAAAGGGATACCGTGGCCCTGGCACACAGGCAACTGAAGGAACACGGGTTTTTTTTTTTTTTAAGTGAAAACTTCTTTGGGCGTATTTGAGCACTTTTTGGGTGAACAAAAATCATGGAACTCGCGTCATCTTCACCGAACGCTTTCCATGAGCTATATGTTATGTATACTGTGTATATATGTACTTTCGTTTTCACTTCTATTGGCAGTCCGCAAAGACTTCCCCGTTTTTTTTTCAATACACTTGTTGTTGTGGGATTTGACTTTGAATGAATGTGTTTGTTTGTTTGCAGGAGGTGATACAAATAGAGCTGCTATGCAAACAGCTGTACGAATCCCAGGACCCGCTCGTGAGGGAGCAGGCAGAGAAGGCGGTTGTCGGCTTTCAGGTATGTCACTTGTCTTTGAGGCATCGTTATCTGCCAAGCCTCTTCCCAACTATGTTGGCGTTGGCTTCCAGACTGACTGGAAACAGCTGAATTCAAACCAGTTCAAATGGAACGACTGCCCATCTGAACTCCACAAGCTATTTACTGGGTAACCCTATAGACTACTGACAAAGAAAGAACCACACAGACTGGACAGGTCCACTCAATCTGTGTGGTTCTTCAAAAGACCATTTCAGACACCAATCAACATGTTCTTCACATGATTTGACCAAGATTATGTCTGGACTTTCAGAGACTGACCTCTGAGTTTGTTTCGGCCTCCTCAAAGTAGTCAGATACGAAACGCCGACCTCATCTAGTTTTAAAATATGATTGACGTGTGTGTTTGTAAAAATCTACTTACAGATATAAAATCAATCATTTAGGCTTTTGCCTCGAATCTTGCGGGCAGCGGAGCGGCGGCGGTAGCGGCGCGGGAGCGGCGCAGGCAACGCAGACCCGTTCTCGAAACCAGCGGGCAGATCGCGCGGCACTTTAGCGGCGTAGTGTTATGTTCGTGATTGTGCCGTCGAGATATTTGTTTTTATTCGCGAACGAAATGTCTGAACAACATCTTTTTGATTCAAATTTGTTCCTAACGTCACAAAAATAAATTGCACAACACTGCAATGCAGACGCGCTGCTGTTTTCGAGGGCCAGTCCATTTGATTTTACGCATTAGATCATGCCGCTCCCGCGCCGCCGCTGCTGCCGCGCCGCTGCCCGCAAGATTCGAGGCAAAGGCCTTACTATTTTAGGTTAAACGAGGGACATACTTTAAGGTAGTGTAGTACTCATGAAAATGAAGAAGTTTCACTATGGGACAAACTCCGAAATATGAAGAAAAAAAAAAGTCAACTGTTCCTTACATTTTGATCCTGACTTTTTTTGACGAAAAACTTCAACGCAGGGTCCAGAATCATGGACTGAATCCATAGTAAAATTACGTATATTTTGGTGAGAAATAAATCATTATCTTATTGCAGGAGTCGCCAGATACTCTGAGCAAATGCCAGGCGCTGCTCGAGCGCGCAGACTCCAGCTATTCACAGCTGCTCGCTGCCACGACGCTGGCTAAGCTTATTAGCAGGTATATTATTTATTTATTTGCTTACATGTTAAACACTGGTTACGAGGGCGGCACTGGAAATTTCGGGAATCAAGGAAGAGACACAACATTATTATTTATTGACGTGTAAAAGTGTTTGTAAAAACCTACTTACAGAAATAAAATCATTTATCATTTATCATTTACTATTTAAAAATGTATTTATTGCTTTTCGAAGTATTCTCCGCGAAATTTGACACATTTTTCCATACGATGGAACCAATCATTGAAGCAACCATTCCATTCGGAAGTTGGGGTCTCCAAAATGGCCGTTTTGTAGGCGTCCACAGCTTCTTCAGGTGATGAAAATCTCTGTCCACGCAATTTATTCTTTATTTTAGGGAAAGTATAGAAATCATTAGGTCTTAGGTCGGGCCTGTACGGCGGATGGTCTAATAATTCTTTGTTTTCTTGCTCTAAAAACTTTTGTTCTGTGCGCGGTGTGAGAACTCGCATTGTCGTGATGGAGGATGATGCGGCGGTTGCAGTTCTCTTTACGGAGTTCAGAAACGACCTGTGGCAAACAAATGCTAGCATACCATTCTGCATTAACCGTTCTTTGTCCCTCAAGAGGAATAGTCGTAACATGGCCGGTTTTGGAGACAAACGTGGCCACCATTTTTTTTGCAACACTCCGTGAACGAACAATTTTTGTTGGCTTTAACTCATTTTCGAACACCCAAACTCGTGACTAGTTTTTTGTTTCGGGTTCGTACGCATATATCCAGGATTCGTCACCTGATACGATGTTGTATACAGCATTTGAGGATCCTGCGTGGAATCTTTCGAGAGTTCTGACGCACCAAGTAACGCGAGCCGCTTTTTGCTCTTCACAGAGCGAATGCGGTATCCATCGGGAAAACAACTTTTTCACACCTAATTGTTCATGCAAGATTATTTGTATTTGACAAATCCAGTCCACGCTGAAATTCAGCAAACCAGCGATAAATTGTGGTTTTGGATGGGGCTTCATCACCAAATGCAGAAATCATCCGGTCAACACACTGTTTTTGTGTTAAACCACTTCGAAAGTCATAATAAATCATCGCTCTTGAATTTTCTCGAGTCAATTCCATTTTCTCAACGACTAAACAAGTTTGACAAAACCTTGTGAGAAGACCGAGAATCTTTTTTTAAATAAATAAATGGTATTCGATTTTTAAAACCAAGGAGTTTTCAATTAAAAAGATTTTAATATGACAGGAACAGTGGAAATATTCCATTCCCGATACTTTTAGTGCAGCCCTCGTAGTAGGCATGCATTGAAATTTCATGACACAGTATTAAGACATGCACCCTGCAATGGCACTGCAAACGTTTCCTATCAAATTATTTAATTACATAATACAGTGGTAGTCTTTATAATGTGCACATGTTGAAATAAGGGAATCTATGCTTAATTTTATCTACGGCAAAAATAAAAAATAAAATGTATGTATAATTTTTTTTTATGGAATTTTTATTTTTTATTTTTATTTCAAAATTTCTCAATAAGACGCCCGTTATTGAGAAATTTTACAATTATTGTAAAAAATTATGAAAAAAAAACTGATTTTTGCTAAAAAAACATGTTTCTTTTCAATTGAGGAGATTTTGTGAGGACGTCTAATTACTTCCAATCATTATGGAGTTTGTTTCATCGTGATAGATCATTTAGTTTAAAAGTTACACCGTTTTGTTTATACTGGCAACAATTTTTTTTAAATACCATAAAAAAAAAATAAAAAGATAAATTTGCCGTAGATAAAATTAAGCATAGATTCCCTCATTTCGATATGTGCACGTTATAAAGACTCACACTGTATATTATTGATTCTAATTATTACAATTCATTACATTATAATTATTATACTAAACATTAATCAATCATTTATTTAAGATTAATCATTATTATCATTTCAGTTTATTAGTCATTTATTTCACATTTACGTCATGCATTATTACAAGGTCAATTTATTCACAATTTGTCAGCTTTAAATTCTTCAACGGTATGTTTATTAACAGAGATTTCAACTGTTTCGAGAACATTTTGTCATTTGTTAAGGATTTGAAACTTTCCGGTAATTTATTAAATACCGGATGACATTTTTTACCGTCTCGAAAAAAATTTGGGAATCCTTGGTGAAAGGATATTTAGTTATGGCATAGATTTTTTTAATTTAACCTAGAAAGAAATTGATCTGTCGATAAATACCACACATTTGAAGTAAACTTATCATACTAAAACAATAAACACCGAAATATACGATAAATAATATTGAAATTTAAATCACACGCACTCAAGTTTGAATATTTTTTATCTTTTTTTTTTGGTAATTTTTTTTGAAAAAAAAATTAAGTAATTTTTTTTGAAAAAAAAAATATATAATAATAACTATGCCATAGGCTTTTACTCCGTTCACCTAGTATTTTTATCGAGACGGTAAAACATGTCAACCTGTATATTAGCTAGTCTTGAATATGGGCTCTCCCCGATAACTTTTAAGTTTGTTATGGGTAATATTAGTCTTCTTGTTACGTCGGTTATAGTTTTAATTTAGCTCGATATTAGATTTGAAGAGGTGCCTATTTTTTCTAACGAAAATACAACTAGGTAACTATATGTTCTATAAATATAGAACGTTCTATATACAGGGTTTATAATAAAAAAATCTAATAATAATGCAGTCAGTCTTAGATTTAAATATTCGTAGAGAATGTTTTTTTTAAATGTGCGGAATTTTATTGTATATTACAGGCCCCATTGACATCATATTTTTCCTAAGAAGTGCTGTTCTGTAATTGCCTGTATGTAATAAATTTTAATATTGTGTTCTCATAGGACCTGAACGGGTCCTAATATACTTCTTGATACTTTTCGCCTGGACAGCTTTTAACCCTTACAAAGCACAAGTCCGATCCTGCATGGAGTATTGCAGCCACCTTTGGGATGGCTCAGCTAAGTACCAACTAGCTACGCTTGACTCGGTGGAACGCAGAGCTAAGAGGCTCATTGGCGACGTAAAACTGGTGGATGCCAAGCTTCACAGCTTGGCTCATCGCCGCAAGGTTGTCTGCTTGTCGGTCTTCTACAGATTGTACTTCGGAGAGTGTGCCCATGAACTCCACGACCTCATTCCACCGGCCCCCTTCTACCACCGGACATCTAGACGCACTGAAAGTTACCAACCCTACCTAGTTGATATTCCACCAACTCGCACTAAGCGTTTTCAAACGTCTTTTATAATGCGCACGGCAAAGGAGTGGAACTCTCTGCCTGCGTCTGTGTTTCCGAACACATACAACCCTAATCTATTCAAAGTGAGAGTGAACAGGCTTCTTCTGGGTAAGCTCACTCCATCGTCGACTTTGTCTCTGTCACCTCTGACCTAGACTAGAGTCAAGAGCAAAGCTATCGTAAAAAAAATCACTAAATATATTTATTACTTTTATCAAAGAATTAACACAATTTTTTCTATTTGTAGGTCCACAGCGAGCCTGTCGACGCAGCAACGTCTGGATATCAGGAACTATGTTCTCAACTACTTGGCGACCAGGCCGAAACTGGCTAACTTCGTCGTACAGGTAATCTATCCATCAAATCATCAACATAGTAAATGTAGTGGACGAATCAGACAGATGTTACGGTGGCCATTGATATAGCCGACAAAAATATTGTTCATGAAATCTTCTACATACATACAGAGTGTAAGGGACAGCCATCTGTAGACTGATGGGGTGGTATCAGTATATCATACTAAGAAGACCGGTACATGAAATTATTTCAGGAACATTATGGGAATCTAATAAACATGATTCGTTTTATTACCTCACACGCAATGTATCGTTAGCACGTAGCGAACGGCAGCGCAGCGAGCTTTTGGCTGCCCTCCTCGCCACGGGGTGCGGTGAGTTCAACGAACTCTGAGACAAAATGATGTCAACTTACTCATTCATGTCCCTTATGTCCTCAGTCGCTGGTATCGCTTTTCGCGCGCATCACCAAGCTCAGCTGGTTCGACATGATCAAGGAGGAGTACGTCTTCCACAACGTTATCAATGATATCACCAATTTTCTCAGGGTAAGTATCTGTAACGTAATATTTATTAAAACTACACACAAGTAAAAAAATACTGTTCAAAGGCGGACTTAAAGCGAGGTTCTTGAAGCATGCATTCTTGTTCTTGAGGTGGCAGCGGGGCGCGGGTAAATTGTGCCGTGAACTTCGTTAATTTTGGGTTGAAAATTATATGTTTTACGATATTAACAATGTTAAACCCGACGGACATTACATTATCATAGACGTTTATTTTGATGTGATTTTCAATATACGAAGTAGTAAAATATTGAAATAAAATCAGTTTTAATCAACAAAATAAGGGTATGTTTGGTCTCAAAAGCAACATCATTTTTTTCACGTATTTAATCATTACCGCTTCTAAATAAAACTGCATTAAAATTACATTTCCTAGAGGTTAACTTGAAGAACCTGGCCTTAAGAAACTTAGCGATCCGACGAGCAATACCAAAGAAAGGACATTCGGGTAGGCCGCATAAAGTGTTCAAACTGCCAGAACATCATTAATACTAACCGAGAAAAAAAAATAAACAATGACCCACATCGAGCTTGAGGTTCGTGACAATAAAAACTGCCGATTTAATAACCAAAAAAATGACACTTTAATTAAACAACACTGATAATAACTCAAACACATTAATTATAAAACACAACTGCACTACTGATCACTCTAAATTCGCACTTGAAGATCGCTTGTATCGTTTGAAGTTTACTTGTCGCTTGATCGCTTGTTTTTCGACTGACTCGGGTCGGGGTCCATACCGGCCTTATATAGTCCTCAGATAGTTCCAGAACCTTCTACTGTAGAAACATCTAGAATGTTCTAGTACCGGCCCCGACTGACCAGATTTCTATAGTTCTGGAAAGTTCTAGCATCGAACATTCTAGAAGAATCTCGACTCCACTAGTTGTGCTACTCGATACTAGATGGCGCTAGCGGTCACTAGTACTGCTTTTCGATACTAGATGGCGCTAGTGGTACTTAAACTTGTCACGATGTCAATCTGCCTAGCCTTTTCCCAACTATTTTGGGGTCGGCGTCCAGTCTAACCGGATGCAGCTGAATACCAGTGTTTTACATGGAGGGACTGCCTATCTGACCTCCACAACCCAGTAACTGGGTAAACTACCTATTTCGATTTTGTTTTTGTTTTGGTTAAACTTGTCAGGATGTACCAGGCATTAATTGTGGCGCGCAACAATACATAGGCTGATTATGGTGTATTATGCCTCAAAACATAATATTCGTTCGAGTAAAGAGTTTCAACAGCTCTATTATTTTGCCCACAGAGTCAAGATCTATGCACGATAGGCGTACAGCTACTCTCCCAATTGGTGGTAGAAATGAACCAAGTGTCCGAAGCAGACGCCAACCGTTCGCTCGCCAAACACAGGAAGATTGCCTCTTCTTTCAGGTAAATAATTATATTATTAGTTTCGATTTGGGACTATACAAGGTTATTGGTGAAACACTTTGCACACCTTGCAGGACTATTATTAACATCATAAATAACTAATTTGCTCTATGACTTTTTACAATAAATAATACATTTATCAAAAACAAACCTTCAAGATTTCGTTTTCTATCTAACACATTTAGAACAAAAAACAGAATAGGGATGATGACTAAAAAAATATTTTTTGTCCGTCATGTACTTAGATTATTAAAAAAATATTGGACACGTATTTTTTCTTTTTTTACGTAATCAAAACATTACGGCGATACATTGAGTTCAAATGTGGCATGACGTCACTTCTCAGTAGATTTCATACGTAGCTGTGACGCAACGAGCCCCTACTCCCCAAGTTTAATGTGTTTTATCTAAATCATTTTTTTATCAATATGATAAAGCAAAAAATTCGTGCCAAAATTTTTTTTATTATCTGACTGATGGACGAAACAGATATTTTTTTTTACCCAGGAATCATCCCAATTTTTTTTTATGAACATTTTTTTAGAAAAGTATGGCCTAAATTCAAAAAGTCGAAGATATTTGACATCCACCAACCCGCTCTGTCCGCTTGGTGGACGAACCACCCCTGTCACAGAGGAGGCCAAGTCCCAGCACTGGGAACATTGTCGATTTGGCCAATATTGTATTTATCATCACCAGAAATCGGAATAGGTAGAGTTTATTTACCTTAAATTCGAGGAAGGAAATAACATAGAGTGGATAATACCTCCTCTAAATCACGGAATAATTATAATGACGCTTAAATCCTGGGATTTAAACGTCATTATAATTATTCCGGGAACATTTTTTAGACTTCCGTACAAAAACTATTAAATTAAATTAAATTAAAGAGCTTGAATTTGAGACCATTTTAGTACGTAACCCTAAAAAATATTAAAATGATTTTTCAAATCAATAATTTGTAATTATAAATAAAGTCCAATAAATAATTAGTGGTTTTTAAATCCCGGGATTTAAACGTCATTATAATTAATCCGGGATTTTAGAGGAAGTCTTATCCACTCTATGTTAAAATTGTGTCAAATTCAAGCTTTTAAATTAATTTTTTTTAGTGCGGAGCCCTAAAAAATGTTGATATGATTTTTCAAATATTAATAATTTGTAACTGTAAATGAAGTCCAATAAATAATTCGTGGTTTTTGAATCCCGGGATTTAAACGTCATTATAATTATTCCGGGATTTTAGAGGAGGTATTATCCACTCGTATGTTACTTCCTTTCTCGAAGTTTAGGTAAATAAATACCTATTCAGATGTTTAATCATCACTGTGGGATAATATTGAAAGCATATTAGTTCATTTACATGAGGAGATCTCGGCCGAGACTCGCACGGGGAGCTCTCCATGCGATTATTGCACTTATACGTTTACACTAGAGAACTGAAAATGATAAAAAAATGCTAGAAATCATAATGATAAACACTTTACTTGTTTTCTCTCTATTGTTCTGCTAACCAACTTCAAAAAAGGAGGATGCATTCGGCGAGTTTTATGTACGTATGTTTGGCTCAAAGACCGAAAAGGCTCATCGAAAAAAAAAAAAAAAAAAACCCGCCAAGTGGGTGTCGGACCACGCACAAAGAAGGGTTCCGTACTTGGGAAGAATTTATCCTAAGAACAAACTTAACAATGTAGTTGGTAAACATAGTCTCCCATACATTCCAACTGCAAATGTAAGTACCTAAAAAGGAAAAAAACGGAACCCTTATGGGATCACTCGTGTGTCTGTCTGTCTGTCCGTCTGTCTGTCCGTCTGTCACAGCCAATTTGCTCCGAATGTAATGGACCGATTAAGTTGAAATTTGGTATACATATCATTTTGAGTGACCCAAATACGGACGTGAACCGTAAATAGATGAATTTAGAAGATTGGCGTCAGTTTTGGGGGGCAAATAAGAAAAAAAAAAAAAAAAGATTTACAAACTGTACCGTGTGATATATCAAATGAAAGGGCTTACTGTGAGGGTCTCAAATATATTTTTTAATAATTTTAAAATAAATTGTTTTAAAATTATAAGTGAAAATAGACGAAATTTGACCATTCCCCCCCTTATCTCCGAAACTATAGAGCCTATAATTTTGAAAAAAAAAAAAATACAGAAAATAGTTCTATACTTATAGATTGCAGGAAAATCTATAAGAAGTCTATGGTCTTAAAATAACATGGTAAATCTCTCAATATTGTGCGTACAAACTTACATTTCCAGTTGAAATGTATGGGAGAACTTGTTTTTCAACTAAAATGTTAAGTTTGTTCTTAGGATAAATTCTTTCCAACTACGGAACCCTTAATTGTGCGTGGTCTGACACGCACTTGGCCGGTTTTTTCGTTATTGGAACATGTTGGAGATCACAACAGATATTAATTCAGGACGTCAACGGACTTTGTTTCAGTTTTGTAAATAAAGAATGTTAGCGAATTTTTATGCGTCACTGCTCTTGCCACGGTAAAGTGATTCGGATATAATGCATACATACGTGTTTTTTTTTTTTTCATATCCCATAACTCTAGCGTTATCCATACTAATATTATAAGGATGGTATTTAAAAGTACTTCAATTTTATTTAAAAGTACTCCCATTTCATTTACCTAATTTTGCCTGTGTTCCACCAAATATCCTGAATGTGCACCAAAATATAACCTAACCTAACCTTTAATATTTGGTGCACGATCAGTATTTTTCGGGGAAGAATAAAATTTTAGAAATGCATACATAGATGTACCTTAAGATTTTTGGTGAACACAAAAATATTATCCATATTATAAATTCGAAAGTACCTCTGTCTGTCTGTCTGTATGTTACCTTTTCACGCTTAAACCACTGAACGGATTTCGATAAAATTTTGCAGAGCGATAGATTGCATCCCAGGGAAGGACCTAGGCTACTTTTTGTGTCAAATATATCCCTGAAGGGGGGGATATAGGGGATGAAAGTTTGTATGGGAAACCTGTTATTTCTTAAGTTAGGGATATGAAAATTCAAATTTATGCTTTTATTAACAAATAATGAATTACGTATTTCATAGTTTTTCTGAAATGATCCCTCAAGCGGGTAAAATAGGGGATGATTTTAAAATTCACATATAATATTTACATTTTTGTGTAACTATTTTCAAGGATTGGAAATATAGTCATAGTCCGTATCTGGAGGTGACATTTAGTCTTTATTTCATTAAAATCGGTCCACTCCGCCAAAAGTTATCACTACTTGCAACAGGTTGGAACAGAGAGTTTAGGTTTTGCTCGATAGATGGCGCTGTACAAATGACGCGATTTTCTGAATTGCGGTGTTAAGACTTTCCGTAGGATAGTAACCCTAATTCATGCAACGTATTAGTTGTAGTGTTTAGTTGGTCATTCGTTTCTAAAAAATCGTTGTTCGTTCGTAAATAGTCGATTTTTGAAAAATTGGATTTTATTTATTGGTTCTTCTCTTCGCTTTGTTGTGTATTTATTTTTTATTTTTTTTATTTATGTATTTGTCTTTTTTGTTTTATTTCTCGGAAAAAAAAATCGATCGAACTGGTCGAAGTTCTGTTCTGGTTGATCGATGGGATTTTTTTTTAGTACGACGCACTTCGAGTTCCGGAGGTCTCGCTTCTCGGTCGAGTGTTTTCTAAATCTCTACTCTATCGAGTTTTTAATCAATTTAATCTAACTTCCGTTGATCGCAGTTGACGAGTGTAAATTGCCTTCACGGTCTCAAAAGTTGTCTCCGTTGACGTTGACCTTAGTAATTCGTAGGTTTATATGTTGTTTTATAAGTAGTCTATTCAATAAGACTTATTTTTAGTTCGTTCATTAGGTTTCAAAAATAATTTCTTTTGCACTTAGTGTGCTGTTTACAAAAATGTGTTTACATAAGATATCGATACCTCCCACGTAAACATGTTTTTTTGTAAAATGATATTTTAGTACTATAATGTAATATTATACCTATAAATACTAGAAATTCTTAAAAAATATACATATTTTCATATTTAAAATTTTCACAAAAACCGAGTTTCTAACCCGCTAATAGTCTTATCATATTATGTTTTGCGGCTGATCAACACAAAGAAGACGTTAAAAATCTCTCTCTTGAAAAATCACAAATTTAAACTACGACCTTATGCGCGGGAGGTGTCGATATACAGGGTGGAAACTTTCAGCGGGGCATTAAGGGGAAGAACCTTATCCGTTGCAGCTACACGAAAATGGTCTTAGGAGACTATCCATAATTTTTAATGGAATTTTGATCCCCATTCACAGATTTTCAAAAAAATGTACAGTTAGCAAGAAAATAGCCATTTTACACAAAAACATTTTTTGATGCCAATCGATCCGGTTTCTAATACTGATTAAAAACTTCTATGGGATCAACCATCGTTGGAGTACTCAAAAAGTCACAAATTGCAAAAAACTTTTCCCGTACATTTTGTATGAAAATTTTACGCAAAAGCTTTTTTATTGACGGTTGAGATCTTTTTATTGACTGAATAAAAAGATAAGTTTAAAAACAAGACCAAGTCAACAAGACTTTCATTTTCATTTAAACCAGTCATTAATATTTAAAGCTAAGAAAATGCGACGTCGTCATATTTCACGTAAGGGTTCTTTACATTCATAATCGTGACTTGGTTTTTTTTTTTTTATGAAAAATTAAATCAAAAAAATATATAATTGAAAAATAATTCATAAATAAAAACCACATAAGCCTACATGGGCACTTATGAAACGACAGAAGCTAGGTGCACGGTTCCAATTAGTCGTTTCCTATGGAGAAGAGCCGGCAAGAAAATCCACGGTTACTCTTTAATTTTTTTTTTTTTTTTTTACAATATTATTAAATAGCATTGTTAATACATAGGTATGGTAAAACAGTGTAGGCCTTTCAACAATTACCAGGTACTTAACAAAATAGAAAAGTGCCAACAAATCTACACTCTACTAGGCCTACAACGTTCTCACATTCACAAAATAGAAAATAATCTGTATAAAAGAGATGTATATATCATCATCATCATCAGCCTATAGCAGTCCACTGCTGGACATAGGCCTCTCCAATTGCACGCCATTCAGCTCGATTCTCGGCAACTCTCATCCAGCTGCTACCAGCCACCCTGCGGAGATCGTCGCTCCACCTAGCCTGAGGATGTCCTACCTTACGTTTGCCGATACGCGGTCTCCACTCAAGAACACGTCTATCCCAACGGTCATCGGTTCTATGGCTAATATGGCCGGCCCATTACCACTTCAGCTTGCTTATTCTGTGAGCTATGTCGACAACTTTGGTTCTCTGCCGGATCACCTCGTTCCGGATTCGATCCCTCAGAGAAACTCCAAGCATAGCCCGCTCCATAGCTCGCTGAGCGACCTTGAATTTATGGACCAGCCGTACCGTGAGTGTCCACGTTTCGGCTCCGTAAGTCATAACAGGCAGGACGCACTGATTGAAGACCTTGATCTTTAGGCTCTGTGGAATACGCGACGAGAAGACTCGACGAAGTTTCTCAAATGCTGCACAGCCCAGCTGAATTCATCTGTTAGCCTCCCTCTCAAAGTTGTTCTTACCAAACTGCAGAGTTTGCCCGAGGTAAACATATTCCTGGACAACCTCGAGAGCACCGCCATTGACTGCAATCGATCCCGGAGTGACGTGTTCATTGAACATAACTTGGGTTTTGTCCAAGTTCATCCGGAGACCAATGCGTACAGAAGAATCAACTAGGCCATCCAGCATCTGCTGCTAGTCATGTAGCGATATGTAAAGATATATAATATATATATTAAAATGAAAACCTATTTAAACCAAATGACATGATTGCAATTACAACTACAGAACGACAACGAAATATCATATCCTTTTCTATGTCCTAACAAAAATATTTGTCCCCAGGGATACCCAGCTCTTCGAGATGTTCCGCCTATCCTGCTCACTCCTGGGCACGATGCGCGGCAAGCCTTTAGAACTATCTGATGAAAGACAGCACGCGTTGGTAGCCGCATTACTGAGGCTAGCACATAACTGTCTCACGTTCGACTTTATTGGTACGACCAGTGACGAGTCGAGTGATGATCTGTGTACCGTTCAGGTGAGTTACATTAGAGATCGGATATTCAGATGCATATTGACCTAAAGTTAATTTTTAGCTATGAAAGTATGGAAGCGACTTCTTAAAATATTTTTGTTATAAAAAACACCCGGGATGCCAGGGACACCAGGAATGCATAACTAGTTGGGTGTATAGTATAGAAGCGACTTCTAAAAAAAACCCCAGGGTTCTTGCATAACTATAGCATAACTATCAACTGGTGTTCCTTGGCATACCGGGATTTTTTTTTTGAAGTTCTGGGGTGCCAGGAACACAAACACGTGGATTCTTGCATAATTATAGCATAACTATCAACTAGTGTTCCTTGGCAGACCGGGTTTTTTTTTTTTTTTTGAAGTCCCGGTATGCCAGGAACACAAACACGTGGATTCTTGCATAACTATAGCATAACTATCAACTGGTGTTCCTTGGCATACCGGTTCTTTTTTTTTTTTTGTCCCGGTATCCCAGGAACTCAAGCACGTGGATTCTTGCATAACTATAGCATAACTGTTCACATGCATATTTATTTATAATTAATCTTTAACCCCCGATGCAATGATATGTGTATATAGTGTGTAAGAGGTTGGGTGGTGTATTAGTCAAAAACAAAAAAATACATAATTTAAAGTAATATTTTTTAATAGATTAAATGCTATATCCTGATCGGGCGTAAATATTACTTCGGCTAGCCTCTCTAAAGAAACACAAAATTTGTTCCGGCTTTGGAACCGCGGGGTTTTTGACGATACAAAAGCGCATTCCATATTAGCACATATCTCAACTTTAGGTGAATATGCATCCGATCTCTGGTTATCATCATCCAGAATATTTACTTTGTAAAGTATTATATTATTTTAATTATTGTAAATGTGAAGATTAAGTGGATCATTGTTCTTTTATTTTTTTCTCAGTTTGAATCATGGTCTGGCAGTTTGAGTAATTTATGTGGCCTACCCAAATGTCCTTTTAATTTAATTTATTCATAAATATGTATGACCTACTAGTAGTTGCTCCGGCTGGCTGTTTGTGTATGTGAGTTTAAATGTTTGTAAACGCACCCGCAATACAGGAGAAATTCCTAGTGTGGGACTACGTTTATTTTATTTTTAATATGTAATTTTTTGTATAAATAATAATAGAAATTTTAAAATAAAAAAATAAAATATTCGTAATAACATACACAATAAAGATAAAAAAAATAACAACATAATTCACATCGTCATAATAAAATGATAAAAAATAAAAACGAGATTATTCAATGTCAACACACAATAAAAAATAAATAATCAGCCTATCACTCATAGTCACGCCACCCATTCTTCGCAAGGAACGCATTTCCACAGCATTTTTTCTTCTTTCATGCTTCTTTTGCGACTCCCAACATTCACTTCCATACATAAGCGTAGGCACACCAGGAAACCATTGTGAACAGCCATTCGAGCCTTTTATGAAAATAATATAACCAATTTTTCCTTCTTTCTCAGATCCCAACATCATGGCGTCCGACATTCCTAGAATCAGGCACTTTAGACCTGTTCTTCGAGCTGTACCACTTACTAGGAGGTTCTCTAGCCAGTCTGGCACTCGCCTGTTTGGTACAGCTAGCGTCAGTGCGACGCTCGCTGTTCAGTTCCAACGAGCGAGCCAAGTTCCTGAACAGGTTGGCTGCCGGGGTGCTGAGGATACTGGATAATACACAGGTAGATAGCTCATCATATTTCTGCCTTTGTTACTATACTACCTATGGCGGCATCTAAAACGCCACCTGCGAACTACGCATCAAAGACCTGACGTCACAAAAATCCTGCATCGCGCAAGCAAAGTTTACCGCGCGACTAGCATATACACCGTAGCATTTTTAGTCGTCTTACAAAGACAACCCACTTCATGTATCCAATGACTACTAATCATTCATGTAAAAAAAAATTTTTTTGTACATTTCTGTTTTTTATTTTTATTAATTATGACGCATGACATAGTTTAAAACACTCTGTTACGAGTGCAGTCCGAGCCTTGTGTTATAAGGGCGCCGCGGAATGGAGCGGCGACATCTTTATCAGAGTTCATTCACCCTAACGCGAAAATGTGTTTCTTACTATTGCAACTTAAACTTAATCTAAATCCATTCTGCGGCGCCCTTGAATCACAAGGCTCGGACTGCACTCGTAACAGGGTGTTTTAAACTATGTCATGCGTTTTATTAAAAAAAAAAAAAAAAAATCTAATGTTCAAAAAAAAAATTTTTTTTTCATTCATGAAATGGGCTGTCTTTGTAAGACGACTAAAATGCCACGGTGTATACACAACACCCATCTGGTCGAAGTATCCTCCCTTTTATAGAGAGTATGAGTGAACTTTACACCCTGTTCCTCATACCTCTATAATTTTATTCAAAGCCTTTAAGACTTTGATTTGTAAATAATAAAATTTGTTTTAATACAGAAATTCTGAATATACTCGAGGACTTAGCAGCAAAGTTCTCGCTAGGAGAATATTCTTGGGAGTTTATCATCACTTATTGTGTATCAAGCTATACACTGAAAAAAATTGGTTGTCTGTGTCACGTTAAACTATCGTCCGAAAACCAACTTGGTTTACGGACGATAGTTTAACGTGACAACGTCATAACAAAACATTGATGCGGCGCAAGCGTACAATGAGCGTAACGGGACAATGAGTTATCCTTTTTCGTGCCTGCAGCCGGCGTTCATCCGTACAATGAGCGTAACGGGACAGTGAGCGTAACGGGACAATGCGCCTAACGGGACAATGAGCGTAACGGGACAATGCGTCATCCTTTTTCGTGCATGCAGCCGGCGTTCATCCGTACAATGAGCGTAACGGGACAGTGAGCGTAACGGGACAATGAGCGTAACGGGAAAATAATGAGCGTAACGGGGCAATGAGTCATCCTTTTTCGTGCATGCAGCCGGCGTTCATCCGTACAATGAGCGCAACGGGACAATGCGCGTAACGGGACAATGAGCGTAACGGGACAATGCGTAATCCTTTTTCGTGCATGCAGCCGGAGTTCATCCGTACAATGAGCGCAACGGGACAATGCGCGTAACGGGACAATGAGCGTAACGGGGCAATGAGTCATCCTTTTTCGTGCTTGCAGCCGGCGTTCATCCGTACAATGAGCGCAACGGGACAATGCGCGTAACGGGACAATGCGTAATCCTTTTTCGTGCATGCAGCTGGAGTTCATCCGTACAATGAGCGCAACGGGACAATGCGCCTAACGGGACAATGAGCGTAACGTGACAGTCATCCTTTCTTCATGCATGCAGCCGGCGTTCATAGATTTATTAGATCAAGTCAAAAAAAAAAAAAACGTAGTTGCTACAATCATCATGATCAAGATTTTGTTTAGATTGACTAAGTTGTTTGCATCGATCTGAATCTATCAAGCATAATGATCACAGTTACTACTTTTATTTGATTGAGAATTGAAACGTGATCTTGATTAGAGTTATCACAAAACCTATTCGCAGCAATCAAGTCAAAACATAGTTGCTCCAACCAAGATTATTAGATTAAAGTTTCAATGATCTTTATTGAAGTAATCAAAATGCTTGATTGACACAACTAACTTACTTTGTTACAGTTAAAAAAAAAAACTTTTCTCTTTTTTAACTCTTCTACAATGATGTCATGTTAAGGGTAATCGAGAAACTAGTTTGAGCGTTCAATCATTTGAACTATTATTGCTGCAATCATGTCGTGATGATCAACTTAACTAAGATTTTGATTGATCTAAACAAGATATCGTCAATCAAGCTAAAAAGTCACTTAATTGGAGTGTTTTTTTTTCAATGTCTAAATACCACATTTTTTGTTACAGGGCCTATCAGACCCCACAAATTATCACGAGTTCTGCCGTCTCCTGGCTCGCCTGAAGTCCAACTACCAGCTGGGCGAGCTGGTCATGGTGGACAGCTACCCAAGACTCATCGAGCTCATCGCCAAGTTCACTGTGCAGAGCTTACAGGTAAGAAGAGTGTCAATGGAGTGTCTTGCCCCTTCTTCATATCAAAATCAAAATATTTTATTTCACATAAACCTACATGGGCACTTATGAAACGTCAGAAGCTATACCCAAAGTCTCAAATTCAGATAATTTATGTAAACAAAGGGGATAACATATCAAAAAAATATCTTCGTAATGGTAATTCACATAAAATGGCGAAAAAAAAGGTTCCATGATCTTTTATGTACTGAATTTAAGAAATAATAATTTAAAAATAATCATACCGTAATTATTTCTATGAATGTTCGGTTTTAAACAAAGTTATTTAAAAAAGGAGATTTTCTGGTATAAAATATTTTATGATACTGGTAACAATGCAGGAGATCCAAACTTTTTCACATTTTCTATATGTTCAACAACACTAATATTACAACTCTCATTCATAGATTCATATTGTATGTAGCGTATCTAGCCACATTTTGGATGAAAACGGCTGTAAACTGTTTCGAGAGGAAATCGATTTTGGGAGGCCTACGTCTAGCAGTGGACTGAAAAGGGCTGATTATGACGATCATAGGCCATGTCTCCGACACACTACATAAAACATTGTTTGGCAACGGTATTTTGTTTGCATAGTCCTTATAATTATTACACTTTAATTTCATAGATGATTATTTACAAAAAAAAATATTTAAAAATGATAAAATGTTTTGCACCACTGTCCTGTCATTTTGACAGTGACATTTCTTGACATTACTTTGTTTACATAAATTATCTGAATTAGAGACTTTGGGTATAGGTGCACGGTTCCAATTAGTCGTTTCCTATGGAGAAGAGCCAGCAAGAAACTCCACGATTACTCTTTTAAAAATAATTGGCTTTACAATATTATCAAATAACAGTGATAATAGGTATGGGAGGACAGTGTAGGCCTTTCAACAATTACCAGGTACTTAACAAAATAGAAAAGTGCCAACAAATCTACACTCTGCTAGGCCTACAACGTTCTCACATTCACAAAATAGAAAATAATCTAAATCTCATAGGAATCTAATAGCCTAATTTTGGCTATGGCGCCCAAATTCAGCGGAGACCAACCTTCGGCGCGGGAGATATTATAGTTGTGGCGTGTGTGTGTGCACACAGGTGCACTCTCAAAGTCAAAGCATTTATTTCAAACTAGCTTTTGCCTGCGGCTCCGCCCGCGTGGGCGTGGATGTCGGTTATCGCGTAAAAAAGTAGCTTATGTCCTTCTCCATATCCCAGGCTATATCTATGCCAAATTTCATGACGGTCGGTTCAGCGGTTTAGGCGTGAAAACGTAACATACAGACAGACAGACAAAGTTACTTTCACATTTATAATATTAGTATGGATGTAGCATATCTAGCCACATTTCTAGTTGCCCCTTTCAAAAGGTAGTTTCGCATGGAGAAGAATGGCCAAGAAACTCCACGGTTACTCTTTAAAACTGTATTACAATAGTTTGTATACATCAATTATATCATTACATGTGAACACGATGTACCTAGAATAAAATTACTGTACCACAACAGGTAATAACAATAAAAAATTAAGCATTGACGGATAAATTAACCATGTGTTAGATACAAGGTGCTCACATATTTACAAATATTGTATTATTTTGTACAAATTAAAAGTCAGTGTGCGAGTTAAACTTATTATAAAATTAATGTCTTAAAAATAATACATCCATACTAATATTATAAATGTGAAAGTAACTCCATCTGTCTGTCTGTATGTTACGTTTTCACGCCTACACCGCTGAACCGATCGTCATGAAATTTGGCAGAGATATAGCCTGGGATATGGAGAAAGACAGGCTACTTTTTTACGCGATAACCGACATCCACGCGAGCGGAGCCGCGGGCAAAAACTAGTTATATATAAATTAGCAACCTGTTTGATTTTGTCTAGACTCTACATTGTCTTAGGGAGCTTGACCAGTATGTTTCCAAGCATTCTTAGTTAATTAAATTTGATTGTGTATACTTCTATTATGTGGTTTTCTGTGTTCCAGATGTGGCAATTCGCGCCAAACTCGGTCCACTACCTGCTCTCTCTGTGGCAGCGCATGGTCGCGTCCGTGCCCTACGTGAAGGCTTCGGAGCCGCATCTACTAGAGACCTACGCGCCCGGAGTCACCGCCGCCTATATCGGTTCGAGACTCGACTCTGTGTCCTGTGTGCTAAGGTATATAGTTGTAATACATCTACTATTAATAGACCTACGACTCCGGAGTCCCCGCCGCCTTCATCGGCTCGAAACTGGACTCTGTGTCCTACATGCTAAGGTATATCTTGCAATACATCTTTAAGAGACATATATTTTTTGATCCGGTAATTTTTTGAACATACCATAGATATATCCATACTTTTCACTTTGAGTGCGAGATAAATAGTTAATTTAGTACAAAAACATTTAATTAATATTATTCCTCCAGTCCATAAAACTTTCGTAAGTTTTTAGGTAAATCTTCCGCCATTTTGGCGGCAAAAGATTATCTATTATGTCATTTGCTCTTTGCTCGACGTCAAATTCTTCTTTGTCAATGGACATTCTTAATAAAAAAAAATTAAACCGAACAAATTTACACTCGACAAAAATTCTTAAATTTTCAAGGTCAGTTTTTTCTTCTAAACCAGTCACAGATTAACAATTTATAACACATGGCGCCACTTTCTTTGCGGAAAAAACATGGAACTAAAACTCAACATTTTCGCAATGAAAATGGTCCACACTCCACAGATAATAGTATACTTATTGGCTGTTAGGGCTTTATCATATTAGCGAGTTGCTAGCGAGTGGAAAGCGGGGCGAGTGCGCAGCAAGCTCGCTGCGAGTTCGCAACGTGTGCGCGGCAGACACGCCGCGGGTGCGCAGCGAGCTCGCCGCAGGTGGGCAGCGAGTTCGCGGTGTACGATCCGCGTTTTGTACATTCACTGCCAGAAAGGATTGAAAACAAAATGAACGCGAGTGTATAAAATAGCGTCGACTGCGCCGTTCGCCGAGAGCTCGCTGCGCACCCGCGGCGTCTTCGCGGTGTGTTCGCCGCGCACACGCTGCGTACTCGCCCCGCTTTCCACTCGCTCGCAACTCGCTAGTGTGATAAAGCCCTTAGAGTTTGTCTATGTCACATGAAGGAAATTAAAAAACTATATACTATTCACTCCCTAGAGACTAAAGTGGTCACTTTAGTCCCGCTTCGTAGGGCTATATTGGCGTACTTTTAGAGCATGAGAAGTGAAAACTTATATTATTATTTTCAGGGACGGCCTCGAAGATCCTTTAGACGACGTCGGCACTGTCCAACAACAGCTGGAGCAACTGTCGGTGGTGGGTCGCTGCGAGTACGGCAAGACGTGCCAACTGTTAGTGGCGCACTTCGACCGCGCCGCCGCGGCCTACAGCGTGCCACAGCCGCAGCAAATACCCATGTTGCAAGGTATGTACTGGGGCACCGTCCGTGATCAGAGGACGCACCTGTTTGTTACCTTCGTCGGCCGCGCGATGTGTGTACCTCACCGCGTGCACCCGCGCACCGGACGCGCCCGCACTCCAGCGGTGTCTTAAGATAGATAAAATACTCTTTTCACTTCTCATGCTCTAAAAGTTTGTCTCTAGGTCGTGCGTAGGCGACATAAAGTCGTTTTTTATGCTCTAGAGCATAAATTAAAATCTTCGTCTAAGACCAAGGCATTGGTCCAACACCCACACGAACAACTTCAACTTCATAGAATAACCTCTTTATTTTAATTCGTTTCTTTATATTCTAAGAACAAGGCAAGGATACCAACAGCCAAAGTACACAATAAAACTTCATGAAATAAACTTATATTTTTTATTTCGTCCATTTATTATTTTACATGTTGCTGTTTCGCGTAAAATGGTGCGTTTTATTCACTTGATGTACAATCTACTATTATTGCACACCATACAAATTACAGATTTATATGTAGAAAAGTAGACAAGGAATGACACAATGGGCGGTCTTATCGCTAAAAGCGATCTTTTACAGACAAACTTTGGATTGGTTAAAAGTAGAAGGAGAGACAATACTGCAGGTAGTCAGTGGTGTCGCATGTTTTCAATTTCAACCTGTATACAATAAATACATACATACATATATAAATAATATGGATACTTATCTATCTTATTTATACCTTTTTTTTTTCTTTCTTCTACAGGTCAACTAACCTGGCTAGTGTACATAATCGGCGCCGCGATAGGCGGGCGCGCCTCAGTGAACACGTGCGATGAGAACGACGCCATGGACGGAGAGCTCGTCTGTCGAGTGCTGCAGCTGATGGATCTTACTGACTCCAGGCTGGCACAGGTGAGAATAGGGATGTTTCATAGGTAAAAAAAAAACAGAAACTGTTTAGTCCGTCAGTCAGATAATAAAAAGATATGAGACACGTATTTTTTGCTTTATCATATTAATAGATAAAACACATTAAACTTGGGGAGTGGGGGCTCGTTACGTCACAGCTACGTATAAAATCTAGCGAGCAGTGACGTCATGCCACAACCCACAGAGCCCGCGATTGTCTGCGGGCTCTTCAGCCGCAAGCCGCTCGAGGCGAATACGAGGAGGGGTCCATATTCATGGGCCACCGCATATCCGCTGCGGAAGGGGAGCGTAGCTCCGGTTCCGCTGGCCACGCCTCGCTAGCGGGGGCGTCGCGACATCCAACGAGCGTCATGCCACATTTGAACTCAATGGTGCCGATTCCGTTGTTCACAAACTTAACTAAATTTAAGTTCAGTGCATCTTTTTCTTTCTATTTCATTAAGAAAAGGACAGAAGATACATTTTAGTTTAGTCCTGTCAAATTAATCAGCGCTTGACGTAAATTAACGTAATTTTAGTCGGCAATTTTTTAATCACGTCTAAACTTGTATGGAGTAGTGACAGGCGCTGATTAATTTGACAGGACTGAACTAAAATTTATCTTCTGTCTTTTTCTTAATGAAATAGAAAGAAAAAGATGCACTGAACGTAAATTTAGTTTAGTTTGTGAACAAGGGAATCGGCACCAATGTATCGCCGTAATGTTTTGATTACGTAAAAATAGAAAAAATACGTGTCTAATATTTTTTTATAATCTACATGACGGACAAAATAGTAGATTGTTTGCCAAGGGAGCAAACAACTATTTTGAAGGCGAGAGTGTTTCTTTGAATCCAGAGCGGAGCGAAGGATTCTAGAGTAGAATCCCGAGCGCAGCGAGGGATTCAAAGTACGTCACTCGAGCTTAAAATAGTGTTGCTCCCGAGGTGGACACTACTTTTTATCACCCTCTATGAAAAAATAAGTAAATGCAACTTATGAATAAGATGATTGCAATGGATTGGAATAAACGATTTTGATTTGATGTCATCATTCCTATTAACTAGATAATCAGCCGATAATTTCCCCACTTCTGGGACACAGGCCTTCTCTCTGTGAGAGGGCGTGGGCTCCACAACGCGAGCACAACAGACAGACAGAGAGACAAAATTACTTTCACATTTATTAACCTTTTGACCGCCACGTCAAAAAAGCAAAAACATCCCCCCGGCGCCAATATACGAATTCATCCTTTGAAGTTTTTGTCATCTTATGTTATTATAGATGAAATATAAACAAAGAAGTTTAACTAATATTCAAGTATTACGTAAGCAGAATTTTAGTAATTTTGAACCCCCACCTCCCCCTTGTCAGCAAAACTAAACAAAGCTCATACCCCCCCCCCCCCCTTGCTTACGTAAACATTGGTATTTTGTAATCTGTTCCGGTTTCTTTACTGTTATTCATGAGTCTAGAAATAAGGAATTTATAGACTAACAGTAATTGAATGCCTATTTAAGTAAATTCCCTACTTCGGTTTTTTCTAACCATAAAAAATCGCGTGAGAGCGAGAAAGCAATATCAATTATTTTGGGGAATCTCTGAACATTGGGTTGCCATCTTTGTTCAAATCAAATTCAATTAAATTTTGCAATTGAATTTGAAAAGTAAATTAATAAATATTGCTGACGTAATCCTACCATCCAGACCCCCATCCCCCATGTCATCAAAAATAATCAAAGCAAAGACCCCCCACCCCCCTTTGGTGCTTACGTTATAATTGAATGACCCCATATAAATTAGTACGAGTCAAGGAACATAATTAAAAAACGTCGGGCAGTTGCTCACCAGACACGACACCCGTCTGGTTGAAGAATCCTCCCTATTCAATAGAAGATAAGTGAACTTTACACCCTGTTCCTCATACCTCTGTACTCTTTATAATATTAGTATAAAGGAGATTGTTCTGCATCCATACATCGTTCGCCCCAGAACCAACAGCAAAGGAAAATTACTTTGCGTGTTCTAAATTACAAGTATACGCCCATGAAGACAAAGTTTAATGACGGACAACTTGCAGAAAGGATTTATTTCAAAAGAAAACAAAGATTTTGAGGTTATATTTAGTAAGAAACAATCCTTTCAATACTTCGAAATACATGCTAATAAATGCATGTCACTGTTATTTCTATTGCCTGTATTTGGTTAGTTAAGCTAAGAGAATCAGAAAAACATTTAAGTACTTACCTAAGTACCTATTAGGTATTTGGTAAATCTTCTAGTTTTTGTTATCTTAAAGTAGGTAGGTAGGTAAATAAGTACTTATTTATTTAACTTCAATGCAAACGACTTTATCCTAATGTTTATTTTGATTTTATTTATTTATACTTAGGTTGGAAGCCATATTACCTCATGTATGTGAGTCATGTTATTGAAAGATTGGACATCACTAATTGTCATGTCTAATCTAATTGTCAAAGATGGCGGTATATTTTATGTGATCATTATGGAACGCAGAATGTCCGTTTCATACAGATATTCGCAATTAGTCTAATAAAATATATTTACAATTATTATGTAAGTCAGATGTTTGTTGGTCCTGGGGCCATTTCCGACGATGTCCTTTATATTTAACTAGCAGCCCGTCCCGGCTTCGCACGGGGTAGACAATTATCATTTTAAGACTCATTTTTCTACACCTTCGGTTACATTGTTCAAATTTTACCAAGGATCCCTAATTTTTTTCAAAATGAAATGTAGCCTATGTCAAATTGGAAGAATGTAGCATTCTATTGGTGAAAGAATTTTTTAAATCGGCCCAGTTATTTTTGAGCCTATTCATTACAAACATACAAACATACAAAAATAGGTACAAATCTTTCCTCTTTATAATATTAGTGTAGATAGTGTAGATATATTATACTATTTCCTCCCACAGGGCGGCTGTGAGAAACTCGAGCTCGCAATGATGTCGTTCTTCGAACAGTTCCGTAAGATCTACGTAGGGGAACAAGTGCAGAAGAACAGCAAGGTGTACCGAAGACTTAGTGACGTTTTGGGACTTGCTGATGAGAGCCAGCTCCTCAGTGTGCTGATGAGGAAGATGTGAGTACACTGCTGGGCGTTCCTGGTCCATAATTAACCCGTGGTCTGTTGCAAAATTATCTCAAAATGAGCTCGTGGCTAAATAATAACAGCCACACAGGGTCCATCCATCCAGTGGAGAAATTCAGTAAAAAATCTCACAGTGAAAACTTAGGTGAAGTGAGCTTGAAGTGATGTGTAATTCCACCTGATGCTTGGTATTGACACTATTGACAGCTCACTCATTGCTCACTTCACCTAAGTGTTCACGGTGAGATGGTTACAGAATAGCACTGCAGGTTAAGCTACGCTTGCCGGGGTTGTCCGTGGATGGGTAACGTAAGCACGTTAAGCCGTTGGTTCCGGCTGTCATTCGTGGATCTTTGACAGTCGTTACGGGTCGTCTGAAGCCCGAAAGTCTGAGAATCAATCTTACCTTCTCCTTTTTTTAAAGTTGGTTAAAGATACGAGTCCTCTTTTTGTGCAAAATATGGGCGACCATCTTACTCCGTGCCTCGGTAAGCACGTTAAGCCGTTGGTTCCGGCTGTCATTCGTGGATCTTTGATAGTCGTTACGGGTCGTCTGAAGCCCGAAAGTCTGACAATCAATCTTACCTTCTCCTTTTTTTTAAGTCGGTTAAAGATATGACTCCTCTTTTTGTGCAAAATATGGGCGACCATCTTACTCCGTGCCTCGGTAAGCACGTTACGCCGTTGGTCCCGGCTGTCATTCGTGGATCTTTGACAGTCGTTACGGGTCGTCTGAAGCCCGAAAGTCTGACAATCAATCTTACCTTCTCCTTTTTTTAAAGTCGGTTAAAGATACGACTCCTCTTTTTGTGCAAAATATGGGTGACCATCTTACTCCGTGCCTCGGTAAGCACGTTAAGCCGTTGGTTCCGGCTGTCATTCGTGGATCTTTGACAGTCGTTACGGGTCGTCTGAAGCCCGAAAGTCTGACAATCAATCTTACCTTCTCCTTTTTTTTAAATCGGTTAAAGATATGACTCCTCTTTTTGTGCAAAATATCGATGGCCCCACCGAATAAACGTGCAATGCTTCTTACACGATTTTTTTTTTTGCATTTTTCGTTTCTTTTGCCTATCCTGCACCCACTTAATTTTTTTAATGAATTTTAGACTCAAAACACGCCTATTATAATAGTGAATTTCTTTATTCTAGGGAAATAATTAATTTTAAAATTATAGGAATAATATATGTTATAATTACATGCTTTTTGAGTGGCCAAGAAAGTAAATATACAAGTCTATACCTTATTTTTTTACCAATAATTCGATTATACATTATTTATACCTATTTACAATGAAATGAGTGTTATTGAAGTTTAAACGTTTTTATTTTTTGCTGAAAAGTTGTAATTTTTCTCTTTGGGCCATCGATATGTGACTAGCCGGAGCACAAATGTTTACAAAACATACAGAACAAAAGTTTACCTAAATCACTGTGCCATTACTTATCAAATAATAATATTTTGTTGACAGAATAACAAACCTGAAATACTGGGGCAGCTCTGAGCAAATAATAGCAAAAACGCTCGGTTTGTTGAGCGATCTGAGCGGAGGATACTCGTGCGTGCGCAAACTGGTCAAGTTAGACGAAGTGCAGTTCATGTTGACGCATCACACGGTAAGTTGGTTTGGTCAAGAAACTACTACCCACGCAGAGCGACTGCTGTGTGCGTTCCTAGGTCAGTAGAACAGCCGTAGTAGGTTTTTTTTTTACGTTTTTAGATCTGCTTCTATAGTGGGAGGCAATTCAGAAAACTGTTGATAACAAAATCGGGAGATAAAATTTGGTGTTGCAGCTACATGTCAATTCAATTCAATTCTTTATTGCATATCACATGTGTTTTACAAGTCAGGCACAACAATTTATAATATTTGACAATGAGTAGCATTTAAAAATACTCGTTAGTTATAATTAAAATTCGTAAATTCATTTTAATAAGTAAATAAAGTCAAAGGATAAAATAAAAAATAAAAATTGAGAATAAAAAATAAAATTATAGTCAAGTACATCATGTCATTAAAATAATTATCAAAATACAATCATGTCAACAAGATAATAATCAAAAACGAAATATCAATAAAATAAAATAAAAGTCAAATCATCATGTCGTTAAAATAATAAACAAAATACAATCATGTCAATGGTAATAATCAAAAACAAAATGTCAATAAAATAAAATAAAAAATGTCTATCATCTACATCCAACATTTTTATGACATCGTTCGATAGCTAAAGGATCAAAGCATTTGATGCGTTGAATGACGACTGTGACGCATCGCGCGGAAAAAACGAGGAAAACGCCGCCATTTTGTGGTCGTTTCGGTGCGTCACATAATTTCCGTTCGGTATAAATTTTGTCTCGGAAAAGCTACGACGTTCGTTTGAGTTTCAATCATCTGCTAGTAAGCTAGTATAATTTAAAAGAGTATCCGTGGAGTTTCTTGCCCGTTATTCTTCATAGGAACAAACTACGCTTTGGAAAAGACAACTAGCTTCATCTTACTGAATGATTTAATTGAAATAAAAATAAAAACTGCCTACTTCTTTGACGATAAGTGTGATGTTATTCTCTCATTCCACTTTTACAGGCAGAACACTTTCCGTTCCTTGGCATCGCAGGCGTCGGGGCAGCAGAGATGCGATGTCGCAGTATGTTATACACGGCGCTAGGACGCCTCCTCATGGTGGACCTGGGCGAGGACGAGGACCGCTTCCTGGCCTTCATGATGCCGCTCACTGGTAGGAAAATAATAAGAAAAAATCTATATAGAAAAATAAAATTTAAGAATCTGTTTGTAATGTCCAGAGATCGGAATAGGTAGAATTAATTTACCTAAACTTCGAGGAAGGACGTAAAATAGAGTGGATAACACCTCTAAAATCCCGGGATGATTATAATGACGTTTAAATCCCGGGACTTAAAAACCAAAGTAATTTTCTAAGTTTCCAATTGAACAGGGATGTGTCCTGGGTAAAAAAAAGTAAAAATTGTTTGGTCCGTCAATCAGATAATAAAAAAATATTAGACACGTATTTTTTGCTTTATTTATCATATTAATAAAAAATGACTTAGATAAAACATGAGGAGTGGGGGATCGTTACGTCACAGCTACGTATAAAATCTAGTGAGAAGTGACGTCATGCCACATTTGAACTCAATGTATCGCCGTAATGTTTTGATTACGTAAAAAAAGAAAAAATACGCGTCCAATATTTTTTAATAATGTACAAGACGGACAAAAAATTTTTTTTTGTCGTCATCCCTATTGTAATACGTTACTAATAACTCAAAAACTCCACAGCTGCCTTCGAAAGCATCATAGGCCTCCTATCCGGCCCAGAATCCCCGATGTTCAGTTCAGAAGATGCCAAGAAGACACTGATAGGCCTCGCTCGAGACCTGCGTGGTCTAGCCTTCGCGTTCAACACTAAGACCACTTACATGATGCTGTTTGATTGGATGTGAGTATACATAACGTCAAGCTTGTATTCCTCGGGGGTAGGCAGAGGTGAATGGTAAAACCACTTTCAAACCTGGGGGCCTACTCTAATGCTTAGGCTACACAAATTGCGATAAAACTTCGTCTTCGGCCTACGGCGAATGTGCATGGCCACACTGAAATGCCGCAGCGTTTATCGAGAAAATGGACGAAGCTGTCGCTCTGTATTTTATGGCGCTCAACAATTATTATTGCATTCGTATACAGGTTGTGTTGAGGAGCTCGTGGCTAAGTAATAACAGCCGCACGGGTCGATCCGTCAGGTTAAGCTACGCTTGCCGGGGTTGGTCCGTGGATGGGTGACCATCTTTACATACCGAGACTCCTCCGTGCCTCGGAAAGCACGTTAAGCCGTTGGTCCCGGCTGTCATTCGTGGATCTTTGACAGTCGTTACGGGTCGTCAGAAGCCCAAAAGTCTGACAGCCAGTCTTACCAAGGGGTATCGTGTTACCCAGTTACTGGGTTGTGGAGGTCAGATAGGCAGTCGCTCCATGTAAAATACTGGGGTCTCCCTTGTTTTACCGAAAAGAAATTGCCAAATTATCACTTCCCAAACAAATTTTCGCATAATTTCATTTGCCAAATTATTACTTACCAAAAAATCTATTCACAAAAAATTGTAACGCAAACCTAATGTTTGGCAAATGAACGTTTAAACTATAACTTGTTTGCCAACTAGTACTTTTAACATTTTTATTTAGTCAAATATTTCAGTTGGAATAACAGTTTTTACGTAAAATCAAATAAGCCAAATATTCAGTATCGTCAGTTTTCAATTCTAAATAGTTGAGTTCCGGGTAACCTACTAAAAACATTTTTTTTTTTTCTATTAATGCAAGTCGTGTCTGAGGTGTAGGAGGTCACAGTTTTAACCTAACCTAACCTAACCATTTAAAAAAAAATAACCTACTCTAACTACTATATTAAAATAAAATTGCATTTTTTATTATATAGTTCCCAAAAATCTTATTTTTGCCTTAATATTATTTGTCTTAACAAAACATTTCACCAAACGATTATTGTCTGAAGATTGTTTGCTGTAATAAATCATTTGATTAAAGACCAAATGCCATAATGACATTATACTTGGTAATATTTTGCCAAGTAAAAATTTGACCAAATGAAAATATGCGTACCAAAAATAATTCCAAATATTACATTGGTATAAAAAAAGGTTGCAAAAATTGGTTTGGGTAATGAAAATTTGGCAAAATCTTTTCGGCAAAACGGCAGGATCCCAAAATACTGGTATTCAGCTGCATCCGGTTAGACTGGAAGCCGACCCCAACATAGTTGGGAAAAGGCTAGGCAGATTGATTTATACAGGTTGTGTAAAAAGCTGTGTAAAGGTCCAAAAGCAAACCAATTGGACGACACGGTTGGCGCAGTGGTTAAGCGACTGACTGCTGCACTGCGTGTCGTGGGTTCGATTCCCGCACGGAACAAATATTTGTATGCCCTACAAGTAGTTGTTCCGGGTCTGGCTGTTTGTGTATGTGAATTTAATGTTTGTAAACGCACCCACGATACAGGAGAAATTCCTAGTGTGGGGCGAGGTTTAAAAAAAAAAAAAAAAAAATATATATATATTGTAAATGTTTTCCGTCCCAGCGGCCAGATTTCAACCTTCTTTTTAATTCTTATTTAAATGTTGCCTATAAGCCATAAGCGAATCAAATTCTTTTTTAAATCTTCCACCGTGCATGAGAAACCCAAGTTTCTTTTTATCCTCACCCATGCGTCGTATACCCAAAGTCTCTAATTCAGATAATTTATGTAAACAAAGTAATGTCAAGAAATGTCACTGTCAAAATGACAGGACTGTGGTACAAAACAATTTATCATTTTTTTTTTTTTTGTAAATAATCATCTATGAAATTAAAGTGTAATAATTATAAAAACTATGCAAACAAAATACCGTTGCCAAACAATGTTTTATGTAGTGTGTCGGAGACACGGCCTATGATCGTCATAATCAGCCCTTTTAAGTCCACTGCTAGACGTTACGTAGGCCTCCCAAAATCAATTTCTACTCGAAACAGTTTACAGCCGCTTTCATTCAAAATGTGGCTAGATATGCTACATCCATACTAATATTATAAATGTGAAAGTAACTCTGTCTGTCTGTCTGTCTGTATGTTACGTTTTCACGCCTAAATCGCTGAACCGATCGTCATGAAATTTGGTAGAGATATAGCCTGGGATATGGAGAAAGACATAGGCTACTTTTTACGCGATAACCGACATCACGCGGGCGGAGCCGCGTCCAAAAGCTATATTATAAAATAAAATTAGCAATCTGTTTGATTTTGTCTAGACTCTACATTGTCCTATGAAGCAGGACCAGCATGTTTCCAAGCATTTTTATTCATGAAATTTGGCAGAGATATAGCCTGGGATATAGAGGACATAGGCTATACTTTTTACGCTATATCCGGGCGGAGCCGCGGACAAAAGCTAGTAATTATTATATTTATATATTTTTTTCTCTCCCACAGCTACCCAGTCTACATGAAAGTCCTCCTCCGTGGCATAGAAGTCTGGTTCTCGGAGCCAGCCCTCACCACCCCAGTTCTCAAACTAACAGCAGAGTTAGCACAGAACAGGAACCAGCGACTACACTTCGACGTGTCGTCGCCCAACGGCATCCTGCTGTTCAGAGAGCTGTCCAATATTATATGTGCTTATGGTGAGTGTATCATACATACAGGTTGTAAGCGACAGCACTCCGCAGACTTATGAGGTGATTTCAGTATATCATACTAAGATGACCGGTACATTAAATTATTTCAGGAACGTTATGGGAATATAATAAACCTGATTTGTTTATTACCTCACACGCAATGTATCGTTACCGTGGAAAAACGCACGTAGCGAACGGCAGCGCAGCGAGCCTTCGGCAGAAATACGAACATTCATTGTTCAAGTGCCAATGTTAAACATGATATTTTTTTCTTTGTAGGCAGCAGAATACTAACGATAGACGTGAATAAGAAACAGATGTACGCTATGAAACTGAAGGGCATCTCTCTGTGCTTCTCCATACTGAAGTGTGCGCTGTGCGGCAACTACGCTAACTTCGGAGTGTTCAGGTAAATATAAAAAACATACATAACATCTCGCTTGAAATATAAGATATTTTACGTCACACTTGGCCATAATGTGAGTTTTACCGTACGCTACGCGTGCAGTGAAACTCGCATTGTGGCCAGGTGAAGACGTAAAATTGTGTACTCACCACGGGCAGTAAAAAAGAAAGCCCTCTATCGCATATTTATAACCCTCGCCTGCGGCTCGGGTCACAAATACCTGCGATTTCGGGCTTTCTTTTACAGCCCTTGGTAAGTAATGTACTATTACGTCACACCTGGCCATAATGTGAGTTTTACCGCACGCTACGCGTACAGTAAAACTCATTGTGGCCAGGTGAAGACGTAAAATTGAGTACTCACGACGGGCAGTATAAAAGAAAGCCCTCTATCGCATATTTACAACCCTCGCCTGCGGCTCGGGTCACAAGTACCTTCGATCAACTTCATTTCATTTCTACGAATGACAGCGAATTATAATGATAATTATATTTTTTCAGGCTATACGGCGACGAGGCTCTCGACAATGCGCTAAATATGTTCGTCAAGTTACTACTCAGTATACCACAGAGTGATCTACTTGTAAGTATTTATTCTTCTTTAGATAACAAAAGAAGCTTTTTGCAGAGTGAGCTATTGAATTTTAAATGTAATTTGAGCACATTGGATAATGATCCACCAGTGACTTTAAGCGGAAAACCACTACAGGGCCATGTAGTCACTGAGGACTTGACGATGCTGATATTGAGAGGGAGCGGCGGGCGTTGGTCGCTCGATGTAATGGTAGCCCGCAGATTTGTGTATTGTACAAAGGATGTAATATGATAGTCTCGCTTTTCAAGGCATACTGGTGCCGATTCTCTTGACACAAAATTCTCTAAACTAGACTAAAAATCACCAAAATTTAGTTTATTCCTGTCAAACGACGATTTCTTATTTTGAATTTGACTAAAGTGACAACTATACCACACTATACTATACTATATTTGAGTTATATTTCGTATAATATAAGTAACTAGCTGACCCAACAGACTTCGTTCTGTCAAAAGCTATTTGACTGTGGCAGTTTGTCTACGCGCAAAGGAAACTACCTACCTACCCTACCCTACCCTACCTTACCCTATCCTACCCTACCCTACCTACCTATCTACCTACCCTACCCTACCCACCTACCTTACCCTATTCTACCCTACCCTACCCACCTACCTACCCTACCCTACCCTACCCTACCCTACCAACCCTACCTTCCCTACCCTACCTAACTAAAACCTTCAATTTTTTTTTTTTTTGATAATATCTATTCTCAGACCTACCAAATGATGACTGACACGTTATGTCAAACGCCATAAAGTTACATTAGAAGATAGAGTTACCTACTTATTATTACAATAAAAATGTAAATATGGTCGTTTAGTTACAATTTTTTATTTTTTTAACTTTCTTAAATTTTTCTTACATAAGAACCTTCTCCTGACAATAACAAACACAACAAAAAAATAATTAGCGAAATCGGTCCAGCCGTTCACGCGTGATGCCGTGACCAAGGGAAATAGAGATTCATTTTTATATATATAGATATATAAGTTCGGGTAAAGAACTTTAGGTGAGCCAATATGGACCCTGATGCAATAACAACATCTGGTACGGCGGGGGTAGCGGGCGGGAGGGTCCAGCGCCAATCCGCGCGCTTTGCGTGAACAACTTCAGACCAGTAGAGCAATTATGTAAAAATCTCACGGTGAAAACTTAGGTGAAGTGAACTTGAAGTGACGTGTAATTTAACCTGATGCTTGAGATTGACACTGTTGACAGCTCACTTGACCTAAGTTTTCACGGTGAGATGGTTACAGAATAGCACTGCTGTACTGTTCACGTAAGGGAATCAATTATGACGAATATTCGGTTCGGTAAATATTTTACCGAACATGCGGCCGAATATTCGTATTCGGTGAAACTCGTGTTCGGCCCATCCCTAATAATAATGGATTAAGGACGTTGATGGGTTGTTGACCGTGTTGACGATTTTCATGCCATTATGAGGAAGAGAATAGCGTCAATAATGGGTATGTATGTATTTATGTATGTTTTAGCAAGATTTCTCTATATATTCTCCGTCATTGTTTTCAGGACTACCCCAAACTCTCTCAAACCTACTACGTTCTCCTAGAGCGACTAGCACAGGATCACATGCCTTTCCTGGCGAACTTACAGCCAGACGCCACGCTATACATACTGTGCTCCATTTCAGAAGGACTCACGGCTCTCGGTAAGTATTATTCACCACACAGTTAAATGTTTTTCATTCTGTGTTTTGTTTACATAAATAGGGATGATACCTGGGTAAAAAAAAATAAAAACTGTTTAGTAGTCCGTCAATCAGATAATAAAAAAAATATTAGACACGTATTTTTTGCTTTATCATATTAATAAAAAATGACTTAGATATAACACATTAAACTTGGGGATCGGGGGCTCATTACGTCACAGCTACGTATAAAATCTACTGAGAAGTGACGTCATGCCACATGAACTCAATTTATCGCTGGAATGTTTTGATTAAGTAAAAAAAGAAAAAATACGTGTCCGATATTTTTTAATACTCTACATGACGGGAGAAAACATTTTTTTTGTCATCATCCCTATTAGCCGACGCCCCTTTGCTCAAATGGTTGAAGTTTTTTTACTAACAAATCGTATGATTTTCATATTTGCTTGTTCTAAGTCCGCCTGGCTAGCTACCACCATCTTATCCAAGTCTGTCACCATAACAACAATGTTAACAGCATTTGTTGTGTTTCGGCAGTTAGAGGCAAGATAGCCAGTTCCTCTGTGGTTGAGGATTCGGGGTGAAGCTCGCTTCCACCTTCGGCCTTATCATCACTTACCATCAGCTGAGATGAAGGTCATGAGCTACCCTGTAGTGGATAAAGAAAAAACATCATACGAACCTACCACAGTAAAGCCAGCAGAGTTTACCGCTCGACTGGCATATACAGGGTGTTAGGGACAGCCCTCCGCAAACTAACAGTGCATTCAGCTCCTAATTTTGAATCATATTCCACTGGAATTTTGCTCAGGAAATTTTTCATTTTATCGTTTTTTCAGTTACGATTCCTTTATTTTAATGTAAAATTCCATTTTCTGTACGAAGCAATCGATTTATGTAAAAAAAACTGCTAAAATAAAAAAACCAGCTATGGATGTTGAAATACTCCAAACGACGCGTGAAATCAGCTATTCACTTTGGGGTTTATTTATAAACGCTGCTTAAAGTTAAGTAATGATTAGCGACTGTTTAACCATACATTTTTGACGTTTGAACGTCACTTAACTTTAAGCAACGTTTATGAATAAACCCCTTTGTGCCTAGCTACAGAGTTCATCGAACTCACTCGCTGCGCTGCCGTTCGATACCTGCGTTTTGTTCCTGAAATAATTTCATGTACCGGACATCTTAGGGCCGATTTTTCAATACTCAGTTAAAACGACGAATAGCTACCTAGCGTATAAAATTATCTGGCTGTTTACCAGACGAATAAATATTTTAAATTTTTCAATCGTATAATATCTGAAGAATAGTTATCTGGGGTCTTTGCTAACCAACTTCACACTATCAATGTGCAAGCGAGATGCACAGATACAGTATTCAATGTGTTAGACAAGAATAGAAACGAAACATTTTCTGCTTGACATTTTGACGAGATTTTGACTAACTTTTACCTGAAGAATAAATTTGAGACTTGTTTTTTTGTTCTTTTGTGCTTACAGTCCAGAGTTAGTGAACAAATATCCGTCAGTAATTTAAAATAAATAAACCGACGACGCCGTGAACAACGGAGAAAAAGATTATACTTGGAATAAAATTGTAAACACTTTCAATGCTGCATCGACACATCGAGTGAATCTGTAGTATGTACGGCCAAAACATTAAAATTAAAGTACCTACGAGAGCCTAAATAAGGAAAAAAAGACAAAGATGACTCTACACAGACAGGAATTGTATAGAACAGATGGCGGACAATAAAAACTCAAACAAAAAAAAACGTCAATACATTGTGTTTATTCCCTAGAATAAGCTACTAACTGATGCTTGAAGGGACAGTTAACTTTATTCCTCAGTTACAGGCTTAACTCGTCAGATACTGGTTATCTGGCTATTGAAAAATACAAATTCATGCTATCTAGGGAATAAACACTATTCGATTCTTTATCTGAGGATTGAAAAATCGGCCCTTAGTATGATATACTGAATTAGTTAATGTCTGTTTTACTGCCAAGGCGCGCCAATACATGTTTTACATCAAAAATAGAATGGAAGATTATGATAACTTCAAAAAAAAAAAAATATTTTTACATGAATGTTTCGTAGTCATTGGATACATGAAGTGGGCTGTCTTTGTAAGACGACTAAAATGCCACGGTGTATTATTTGTTTTCAGATACGAGTGTGTGTACAGGATGCTGCGCGACTCTCGATCACATAGTAACATATCTATTTAAACAGTTAGTGCAGAAATGTAAGTATTATAAGCGGTCGTTAATTAGGCACATTGAAATTTAGAAAAAGTTTTGCATGGTAGAAATGGCATGACATGACATGGTGGTGGTTGTGTTTCGTGTCTCTGTTATCCATACTTGTGACAGTCCCTATAAAAAGCTCATATTAACTACTAAATTATTATGTTGTTTAGGTATTTTTTTTAATCTTATTACATTACACAATACACACATACAAACATTGCATTTTTGAAATATTATTATTTTGTTTACAATTTATACAGCGTGTTACGGAAAGGGTATATCCATACAAACGGGGTGAAGAGTGTATCTGGTTCAGAATCTCTGTACAAAGTTTCAGCTCAAAAGCACTAACTAGAAAATGCTTAATATTTTATTTTTTTCGATAGTTTATTAAATTAAAATCATAACAAATGTGTTACCGCCGTTTCTTTGTGTGTAGTTTACTAACACCGATCAGCTGACTTGGTCTAGTGATGTATAGAATTCAATTGGAAACATTTGATTTTTAGTTAAATGTTTCTTAACTTTTTATTTATGTAGGTATAGGTATTAAAAATATTGCCCTGTAGTTTGTTATCACCAAAAGAATCCGTGCCTTTGATATGTATATACCCTTTCCGTAACACGCTGTATAGTTGTTTTTTTTTTTTTTTTTGTCAGTTTTATAACATTTTACGATTTGGAAATTTTATGTTTTTTATTTAAAAAAAAATTACAATTTTTATTATTGTTTTTAATGAACAGAATATTGAAATTTAATTAATCACAGTTTTATTTTGGGATTTTATCTGTTTAAAATAGTTTAATTATTATTATAATTTATAAAATAAAAAATTAAACAATTTAAATGTATAAGTGTGTGTCTATGGAGTTATGGACTATAAATGTCTGAAATAAATAAATTATTATTATGAGTACATTTTAAGAATGTATATAAGTATATAATATAATATAAAACATATTTTTTTAAATAAAAAGTTTTAAAAAAAAGATTGCCGTCATGGGACGCCAGGCAGATGTGAAAAAAAAGCTAAATACTAGTGAGCCACGTATCTGATGTACGATGTCTTTTTATTTGTTTGCAGCTAGCAACAAAGTGTCGAACCCGCGCCAGCCGCCGCCGGAGACCAGCAACATGTTCATAGAAGTGTTACAGCGACGGCCGGAGATCATGCAGCAGTTACTAGCTACAGTAAGTACCTTTACTTACTTGCAAACGTCCACTGATTAATTTATTTTGGTTCACTAACAATAGGGATGTGTCCTGGGTAAGAAAAAGAAAAACTGTTTAGTCCGTCAGTCAGATAATAAAAAAATGTTAGACACATATTTTTTGCATATTGGGGCATTTCACGTCAAGCGGACAACCAAAAAAAAGTGAGGTCCCGAATTTTGTTTATACTCTGGTCAGTTATACTTCTAAAAGACGTGGATGTGTACACCCAATTTTTTTTTCGTATGATCATTTATTGCTGAGTTATGAGCTTTTAAAAATTTACTAAGAATGAAGTCATATATTTTTGGATACTTATTATCGTTATCAGCTAATTTGTAAAAAACACTAGAAAGTATTGTTTCTTTTAGTAAAAAAGTTAAAGTTTTTAATTTTTTTGTCGAATTCTAAATTTGATTTTTTTTACGTATAGTAAACCGGAAGTGAAAATTTCAAATCGATGTTTAAGTAACTTCGACACTTTTTTTTTAATTTTTTTTTAACTTGAATTAAAGCTTTAAATGTACTAATTCTTCACAAAAAAAAATTAAACGTGATCGCCAATAGTTTAAGACTTAGAGCACTTAGAGTACATACACATAGCTATGAGCACTTTCTAAGCAATCGAGTTTATGTGCTAACATGCTGAAATACTATGCTTTTAATATTTTATTCCTTCATTCTAGCATGCAAAAATAGAAAAATAAACGATTTCTTTAATTCTTTACAAAAAAATTAAAACGTGATCGCCGATAGTTTGACTTAGAGCGGTTTTATTAATTGAGATTGAAACAGTATTAATGAAAATAGAAAGATTTATTTTGTAATTTTTACAATTTTACTATTTACACTAGCACTAATTCTCTTTACACATAAGCCCCCGTTGGTTGGAAAAAAAGCATGCAGTTGTTTAGTTCCTGGAACGGTGATAGCGGAAGTGAAACGGACTTGTAGAATATTTCGCTCTTGTTGAATACTTTCCTTCGAGCAATAGTAAATAGAAGTCCCAGTCAATGATGACTTGGCCCATTCATATAATTTTATAGGTGTAGTGATAGCGTTATTCGTAGACTGTAAACTTGCACGGGTTGCCAAACGTTTAAGGTTTCCCCCAAGACCATCACATGGCCCTTTTCCATGAGCGGTGGCATGGAAGTGTAACTGTGCGTCTTTATTAAAATCTTGTTTGTAGTAAAATAGGTTCACAAAATTGAACCTATTCTTAAAATGTTGGGGAGCGCCATCTGTGATGTATTTCATGACAGAAACCGTAATTCTGAGCTTATCAAGGTGCTGGTGCAGTATTTTTTGAAACGCGTAGAATGTGGCAGTATCATGCTTTAAATCGTCTGAAATCATGATGATGCTTCCATGTTTAATGTCATTTCCATCTTTATAATAATAAACAGATGTCAAAAGCGTGGCTTGATCATTATTCCAATGAAATAATTGGGCAGCATCTTGTACGACAAAACTATAATTTTCGGCAAAATCACATTGAACGAAAATTTCGCCTTCAGAGATGGTTTCCTTCAGAGTTCTAAAATAAAGCGCTTGTTGTTCAGCGATATAAGCATGCAGCGATTTTAATAAAGACGCACAGTTACACTTCCATGCCACCGCTCATGGAAAAGGGCCATGTGATGGTCTTGGGGGAAACCTTAAACGTTTGGCAACCCGTGCAAGTTTACAGTCTACGAATAACGCTATCACTACACCTATAAAATTATATGAATGGGCCAAGTCATCATTGACTGGGACTTCTATTTACTATTGCTCGAAGGAAAGTATTCAACAAGAGCGAAATATTCTACAAGTCCGTTTCACTTCCGCTATCACCGTTCCAGGAACTAAACAACTGCATGCTTTTTTTTCCAACCAACGGGGGCTTATGTGTAAAGAGAATTAGTGCTAGTGTAAATAGTAAAAATTACAAAATAAATCTTTCTATTTTCATTAATACTGTTTCAATCTCAATTAATAAAACCGCTCTAAGTCAAACTATCGGCGATCACGTTTTAATTTTTTTGTAAAGAATTAAAGAAATCGTTTATTTTTCTATTTTTGCATGCTAGAATGAAGGAATAAAATATTAAAAGCATAGTATTTCAGCATGTTAGCACATAAACTCGATTGCTTAGAAAGTGCTCATAGCTATGTGTATGTACTCTAAGTGCTCTAAGTCTTAAACTATTGGCGATCACGTTTAATTTTTTTTTGTGAAGAATTAGTACATTTAAAGCTTTAATTCAAGTTAAAAAAAAATTAAAAAAAAAGTGTCGAAGTTACTTAAACATCGATTTGAAATTTTCACTTCCGGTTTACTATACGTAAAAAAAATCAAATTTAGAATTCGACAAAAAAATTAAAAACTTTAACTTTTTTACTAAAAGAAACAATACTTTCTAGTGTTTTTTACAAATTAGCTGATAACGATAATAAGTATCCAAAAATTTATGACTTCATTCTTAGTAAATTTTTAAAAGCTCATAACTCAGCAATAAATGATCATACGAAAAAAATATTGGGTGTACACATCCACGTCTTTTAAAAGTATAACTGACCAGAGTATAAACAAAATTCGGGACCTCACTTTTTTTTGGTTGTCCGCTTGACGTGAAATGCCCCAATTAATAAAAAATGACTAAGATAAAACACATGAAACTTGGGGAGTGGGGGCTCGTTACGTCACAGCTACGTATAACATCTAGCGAGCAGTGACGTCATGCTACATTTGAACTCAATGTATCGCTGTAATGTTTTGATTACGTAAAAAAATAAACAATACGTGTCCAATATTTTTTAATGATCTACATGACGGACAATTTTTTTTTTTTTTATTCATCATTCCTATTGTTTAGGGGCCATTCAAGAATTTACGTGAGCAGAATTTTAGTAACTTTGAACTCGCACCACCCCCTTGTTAGCAAAAGTAAGCAAAGCTCATGCACCTCCTATGCTTACGTAAACATTGGTATTTTTTTGTAATCTGTTCAGGGGCCCCAAGTCTGCTATTTTTATAAATTCGTCACTCCAACACGACCCATTGTCATTTTGCTAAATGTCCGTAATCTGCTAAATTCATAATGATCGATCATTGGTCGGTCAATGGTCTCGTAATAGAATTGTATTACAATGGCATTTTGAACATTTATTCATGCCAGATTTCATTTATATATATTTTTACATATTATTTATTAGTGTTATCTGAAGTAGTAGGAAGTTGGAAGTTTAGTAGGAAGTTTAATTTTTCATTATGTACGAGATTACCAATTCTTTCAATGGAGTGTCAGTGGCTGACGCCATTATATTAGTAGATTACCAAACTTGTCAAAATCAACAATTATGAAATCAATGACTTGAGATCAGACTTGAGGCCCAGGGCCTCAAGTCTGCTATTACAATAGTGTCAGAATGGTCTCGCCATTGTGAGTATTTGACAGTGTTTGTATGGCAAATCTGTCAAAAACTCACAATGAAGAGAGGCCCAGGTTTCTTTATTGTTATTCATGAGTCTAGAATTTAGGAATTTATCGACTATAAACTAATTGAATGCCCATTTAAGTAATTTCCCTACTTCGGTTCTTTTTAACCATAAAACACCGCGTGACAACAAGCAAACAATATCAATTATTTTTGGGAATCCCTGAATATGGGGTTGCCATCTTTGTTCAAATCGAAACCAACTAAATTTAGAGTTTTTTTTATTGTTGACGTAATCAAAATGTATACCCCCTGTCCCCCATGTCATCAAAAACAATCAAAGCTAGACCCCCCACACCTTTGGTGCTTTTGAATACTTGAAAGGTTACTTACACAGGTTTTGTGCTAAACGTAACATGCAAAAGTGGGCTTATTCCACAAATCCCCCCTGAAAAATCCCCCTTAGGAGGAAAAGTGGAATATATAAAAACCAGTCTAGAATTCACCCCTGATAATCCGGCTTATTTCACTAATCCCCCCAGAGAATCCCCTTCAGTGGGGAAAACTGAACCCTAATGTAAAAAAATCACTTTCAGGGGGATCTTGGAATAAGATTTTTTTTTTTTTCAATTCTAGTTTTCTCCCCTAAGGATTATCAGGGATAAATTCTAGACTGTTTTTTATAGATTCCACTTTTCCTCCTAAGGGGGATTTTCAGGGGGGATTTGTGGAATAAGTCCAAAAATGGATATGCAACAGTGCAAAAATCGCTTACAGGCAAACTCTGCAAGCATATAGAAGTTTTCCAGAAAAATAATAATAATTAATCTAGTTGACACACATGAGACATGATTGATTTATCTATATTTGTTTTTCAGGTACTGAACGTAATCATGTTCGAAGACTGTTGCAACCAGTGGTCGATGTCGCGCCCCCTGCTCGGTCTGATCCTCCTCAACGAGGAGCAGTTCGCGCGCATCCGACAGGACATGATCGCGCAGCAGCCGCGCGACAAGCAAGCGCAGCTGGCGCACTGGTTCAACGGGCTCATGGCCGGCATCGAGCCCAACTTGCTCACCAAGAATAGAGACAGGTGGGTCCTAGTACCGGCAGGACATTGACATGGATTTCACCGAATACGAACATTCGACCGAATGTTCGGTAAAACTTTTACCGAACCGAATATTCGGCATAATTGATTCTCTTACGTGAACAGTATACAGGTCTAAACTTGTTCACGCAAAGCGCGCGGATTGGCGCCGCACCCTCCCACCCGCTACACCCGCTGTACCAGATGTTTTTATTGCATCATCTAGTAAGGAGTAAAACTTCGCCCGAAACAGCTGCATACATAAATTTTGTTTATACCATTCCCCCTCTAAAAAGCTTATTGTATTCACTGAAAACAGTGAATAAAATTTAGAACACACCAATATATTCGACCTCCATCTCAATTATATACAACCTCCTTGCGAAAAATAGGTACTCGATACAAACAATACTCGACGGCACGGTTGAAGCGATTTACTGCTGCGCTGCGTGTCGCGGGTTCGATTCCCGCACGGAACCAATATTTGTATGACCTACAAGTAGTTGTTCCGGGTCCGGCTGTTTGTGTATGTGACTTTAAATGTTTGTAAACGCACCCACAATACAGGAGAAATTCATACGAGTGGGGAAACGTTAAAAAAAAAAAAATGTGCAGTTCACGCCCTTCAACGTCCAAAGATGCCCCAGAGTTTTCTCCAGCAGAAATTTCTGACCATCGACAGGAAATCAATATCGCTTTACAGGTTGACCATCCTAATAATAAAATTTATTTAACTTTCTTTTTTTCTTCTTCATTAAATGTCTATTTTCGCTTAAATCTTTCTTTTTCTCGTAGTCATGCTATAAAGTATAGTATGAAACTCTTGAATAAAACGGATTTATATCGAGGGCCATGAATAACTCGCGGCGCTCAGGATTCTAACACTTGAATCACTCGCTGCGCTCGTGATTCAATCATCATGAATCACTCCCTACGGTCGTGATTCAGTCGTTAGAATCCTTCACTTGCTCGCGATTCATCTGTGGCATACTATTTCATAACCATCTTTTTTATTTACTGTTATTGGAAATAAAGCTACAGTGTCGACAGAAACATAAAGCTGCACTGTAAATTACTTACCTAATAAAAATAACACATTTAACACTCAACTCATGATAAATCATACACGGTTCAATACAGTAAAAACTTTGGTTACCACTTTGCCGAACATTCGGCGAAATAGCCGAATATTCGGCCGAATACGAATATTCGGTAAACCTGTCGAATATGCCGAATACCGAATATAAAACGAATATTCGGCCCATCCCTAATATTGCCCAAAACATTGACGTGTAAAAGTGTCTGAAAGAAAGAAATATGATTTAATTTCATTGCTGGTAGACAGACTTCCTCGGCTTCTCTGTGAGATAGGCTCGCCCAGTAATTTCTAAGTTGAACAAATACACTTTGTTCAACTTAGAAATGGGCGAATAATCCTTGGGCGGTATAAATCTTAATAATTAACTAACACTTCTATCGCTCTCATACAGATTCACTCAAAACCTCTCGATGTTCCGGCGCGACATCAACGACCTGCTGAAGGGCGCGGCCGGCGTCAGCGGCGGGAACGCCAGCGATATGATGACGTCATAACTGTCTCTGAGTGTGTCTAGCGGTAATGTAGGCGTAGAACATTGTTGGGGCATGTAGCGGTGGAGTTGAGGGAGATATCAATATTGTTAAGATGAAAAGTATGATATACAGGTTTAAGGTCGTAGCACATTTATCAAATCGGAAAGGGATCGCAACCGTATCAGCCTTCGCGTCGCCGTCAAACAGTCGTCAACCTTACTTAAGCACGTAACCAAAGTGGATCAGAAGCTCCGATACGTCGACTCGGCTACGGCTAGGCGACGCCGCGCTTACGGCTCGCCGACCGCTGGTTGACGGCTAGTCATTGATTCTATGTCACACCTCTTGTATGGGGACGATCCACTGTGCGCGGGAGGGGCGTGGGCGAAGAGACGTAAGCTAGGGTACGGAGAGCCGTAAGCGCGGGAACTGCAAGTCGACCACGCACTGCACCGCGGTTGTGAGCTTGTCCCGAGGCGAGGCAATTTCGTTACGATTCCGATTAGTGTGCGTTGCAATAGGGAGTTTCATACAAATAATACTGAACGGCTCCAGTTGATACGGTGACAATCCCTTTCCGATTTGATACGTGTGCTACGACCTTTATTGTTAAAAACACTAACAACCTTGCAATACTGTATTACTAACATCTTAAACAAAAACTTTTTTCTGTGACTTTTACTTAACATACATTTACCAAAAACACACAAGATTTCGTTATTCTATACATTTAGAGCGTTGGATTTAAATATTTTTATTTTTGTATGAAAGTCTGATGAATTATTAAAAGTAATAATCCTGTATATCACGTTTGATCATGATGAAAAATGACCCTACAAACCATGGGGTATGGTCTGTTCCAAAACTATCTGTTGGAAATATAAACAAACAAAATTAAACAAAACCAAAATCGTTTAATTCAGACAAAATCCATATTACATCAAATTAAACACAATACTGCAATATAATAGATCAGAATAGAATAAAATTACAATGCAATTAAAAATAAACAAATGAGTAGGTACAAATTGGACGTAATTAAACGAAAAGGATCCAATCCAGGGGCCTTACTCCCGAAAACGATTCGAGTTTGATTTTGATTCCGATTCGAACTCGCTTCTGGGGCCTTACTCCCGACAGCATCTAGTCCTGAATCAATCGAATTGGGTTCGAATTAAATGCCGATCCATACTCTTGAATTCAACACTAGCGCACGATCGTGCGGTGGTTCGAAGCGAAACTAACTTCGGTCAGTTTTAAGTTTTCAATGAGTTCGGATCAGAAACGAAATCGAATCGGAATCAAAATCATACTCGAATCGTTTTCGTGAGTAATGCCCCAGAACCTGGTCAAAAAATGAGTTAAGTGTACCAAACGATGCTAAATATCGATACTATCTGCGAGAAAAATAGTTCCAAGCAAAACACAACGGTTTATCATTTTGCTCAGAACCAGCCCACATGCATGGAAATATAAAATATGTCAAATATGTCAATATATATTTTTTTACGATGTGATTGCTCTTGACTCTAGTCTAGGTCAGAGATGACAGAGACAAAGTCTACGATGGAGTGAGCATACCCAGAAGAAGCCTGTTCACTCTCACTTTGAATAGATTAGGTTTGTATGCGTTCGGAAACACAGACGCAGGCAGAGAGTTCCCCTCCTTTGCTGTGCGCATTATAAAAGACGTTTGAAAACGCTTAGAGCGAGTTGGTGGAATATCAACTAGGTAGGGGTGGTAACTTGCAGTGCGTCTAGATGTCCGATGGTAGAAGGGGGCCGGTGGAATGAGGTCGTGGAGTTCATGGGCACACTCGCCGAAGTACAATCTCTAAAAGGACTTCGTGTGGATTGGATCCTTTTGGTTCAACTACGTCCAAGTATAAAAGACTAGCTGCATCTCTTTGTAGTGTCACCGATCTCTTGCTGAGTGAAAGAACTAACCATTAGGACGTCTAATTCAACCTGAACAGGGTTTGTTTACACATTCAGCAGATACATTTGGAACAGACTATAAAACGTTGTACGAATCGTACGCTTCGTATCCTCCAGCGCGGTAATTGCGACTTACAGGAGCAATGGGATTAATTTTGAAAATTCAACGAACATATGAAGCAATGGATTAGCAATATCCTTCAAAATCATTCGGATTTTGATTTGTTACACGATTAGGGTACATTCATTCATCAGATATGTTTGGGAGCGTTCAAGTATTACGTAACGAATTGGGGGGGGGGGGGGGGGGTCTTGTTAGAAGTTACTATGCGTTACAGGGGCGGGAGGGGGTCTTGTTAAAAGTTATGATGCGTTACAGGGGCGGAAGGGGGGGGTGGAACTACGCATTACGTAACATTGTTTTTTTTTTTTTAACCTTTCAGAATGGTCGCGTAGAGATTCTCTCACGCGTTTTTTACACTTTTTTTTCTCTCTTTCAAATGGAAAATTTCAAACATAGTATATTAACGCGATTAAACCAATAACTAAGGTATTTTAGCGACTTTCCGGTACTTTACGCCACATAATTGTGACTTTTAGGTAAAAATGGTCACTTGGTGGTTACGTAAATTTTTACTAGGGGGAGACGGGGGGGGTACGGAAAAACGTTACGGTGCGTTACATGGGGGGAGGGGGGGATAAAAAATCTCCAAAAATTGTGTAACGTAATACTTGAACACTCCCTTTGGAACAGACTATGATCGGTACCGACCCGCACAGACTCTCTTGGATCGGAAACCTGTTTCTTTATGTAAGTACCTTATAAAAGGTACGAATCGTACGTTTCGTATCTTCCAGTATCGAGGCGTGTGACGCGACCGGTAAAGATACTTTCAGTAACTGACTTCATATCATACGCTCCCTACAGTTCGGGGCGTATCATACGCCATTATTTCCTATGGCAAAGTTTACCGTTTAACAGTTAGATTAATTAATAGAACCCTCGACTCTAACGCTATATCCCTATCGACATTTTTTATTAAATTCTATGTGTACTATGAATTATAAGGCAATTCTACTAATAATACTATAAATGTTTGTATGTTTGGATGTTGTTACTTAATCATGAAAAAAATGGCTGAACGGATTTGGACGAAATTTGGCACACAGATAGTTTATAACGGATTGAAGGGTCCCCGAGACAATCAATTGCAGAGGGGAAGTCTACTAAGACTTCCCCTCTGACAATCAAATTAAACTCCACATATACATAAATGTTTTTTTTTTTTTTTGCGAAATCTTCTATAGGCGCACATTGCGCTCTTTCTTAACTGTTAACAAAACTGAACCGTCTCGCTCGGATCAATGACGCAGATTCGGGAATACTCGGCTCCTGTTGGTCGGTGACGCTGAATCACGTATACTCGGCACCAATCGTAAGTTTCCACTTCTATCAACTCTAGAGTTTCGCTAGCTAATTTAATTTGACCTTGTATGATTAAATTTTTATTAATTAGCACAAAGTGTGCTCATTGAGTTGTCTTGAACGTTGAAATTTCCATTTCTCTATGTGCTATAGTATGGGCTCCGTTTGATTTCGAAACGTTTCGGTCAAGCTCCGATGCTAATAAATAAATCTGTTATAAATGTTGTCTTATATATTCATAGTACACAAAGAAGTCTAAATAATCTAAAGTTAAAATTAAAAATATAATTATATTATTAAAATAATAATTATAATTAAAAACTGTTAGTTCAAGAGTTCGTCTACAATTTCAGTAATATCACAATTTGAACTTTATTCATAGTATTGTTTATTATTATTTTTTTTCGTTTTAAGCTATAGAATTTAAACTTACACTCGTGTTAGGTTCTTCGTGATTTTTTTTAAGCATTCGTTGTTTAGGTTTTTTAAGATTTGTCTTTCTGTCGTATGGTGTATAACTACTTTGATGGTAGGTCACTGCTGGGCATAAAAAATCGTCTTAATTCATCATCAAAAGGTTGTCTTTTTAACCTTTTGACGGCCACGGTCGGTACGAATGTGCTGCATTGTATAATAAACTACCAAAAAACATTAAAAATACTAAATCCATGTCAATATTTAAGAAACACTTAAAACTACATATTATGTTAATTAAAAATATTATCGTACCACATTGAGTTCGCGCGTTCCGTGTATGTTTACATCTTAGCTGTGTTAAATTATAAAAAAATATTCCAAAAGTGTAGGATTAATCCTACACCTTTGGAATATTTTTGGGTGTTGTATTTTTTTTTTCCTAAACTGTACATTAATCAATAATGTTTTTAAATTAGTTAAATATTTCTCATGTAAGCGATATTTCTTATGGGATATAAAGATATCTCAAACCCGAAATGAAAACGTGCCCAACACGCCAATGTCGGCTAAATCCTACAAGAACACGGCATTTTTTTTGTTGCTTGGCGGTGGATGGGCTGCCGATGTGTTAACACTTAAAAAAACAGTATCTATTATTATTATAATCTTCATTTGTTTGTGAGATAAGTCAACTAATTTTAATAATAATTTGTAATCATAAAAAAGTAAAAAGTAAATTATTCTGAATTGTAGTTTTTCGCTACGTGTTGCCAGGGTAAACATTAATCTCCAATATTCTTAGTTCAGAAGACAGGAAAAAATCAATTGATATATATCAAGATAAAAATCTATTGATATATTATATCAAGATGAAAATCAATTGATATTTATATCAAGATAAAAATCAATTGATATATATCGTGATATATATCGGCGAACCCTGAGTTGAACCATAAAGCATTGGCGTAAAAGTCTTGGCAGTAGGCTCTGAACAGTGTTACTTGCGAATCTATGAACCAATTTTGTAGAACGCACCGACAACGCTCTTCTTTTGATTTTTGCCCAGCAGTGGCCGTACAGGCTTAAATAACGCCTATCGACGTCACAGTAGTGAGGTATGCCATGTGACGTATAATGTATTCGTGTATACTGTTAATGAGTTGTGTTACAAACAATATGTTCCTTACTGTATGATTTTTCTGTTACTCTGTGAGTGTTCTACATTATTTGCTTGTATTTTTGTCGATAAATTGTCTGAAGGAATATCTTAAATACCGGTTTCTATAAGGCTTTTCATTATTTCTGTTACATGTTTAAAAGACATGTTTTTTCTGTAATGAGTATACCTACAAAACAAGTAGGTATGCAACGTTTGTGGCAGGTTATAAAAATGTGTGAGGGAGCGATCAAGTACTAAGTAACGCAATTTTTGGAGATTTTTGAACCCCCCCCCTCCCCCCTCCCCCCATGTAACGCGCCAGAACGTTTTTCTGTACCCCCTCTCCCCCCTAGTAAAACGTTACATACCCACCAAGTGACCATTTTTACCTATAAGTCACAATTATGTGGCGTAAAGTACCGGAAAGTCGCTAAAATACCTTTGTTATTGTTTTGATCGCGTTAATATAAAATGTGCGAAATTTTACATTTGAAATTAAAAAAAAAATGCGTGAGAGAATCTCTACGTGACCGTTCTGAAGGGTTAAAAAAAAAACAATGTTACGTAACGCGTAGTTCAACCCCCCCCCCCTCTCCCCTGTAACGCATCGTAAAGTTTTACAAGACCCCCCTCCCCCCAAATTCGTTACGTAATACTTGAACGCTCCCAGAGCAAGATGGCATTAGACTCAAATTTTGGAAATCCGTTACTAAATATACTCCGTCCTACTTGCACGTTTTATGACCGCTACTGCCACGAGTTATGACGTTTAGTACAGTTGAAGTTTTCGGTTATACAATCACAACAGCTCTAGTATGAGATTTGCTACAGTTTGACCTGACCGCTGTACCGTGCCTTAGGAATGCGCGGCTCACGGAACTCGACACGCCGTGAGCGTTGATGAGTGAGCGGCGCACTGCCGCCCATGACTCGCGCACGTACACACGGCTACATATCAAGCTATATTGTTCCAGTATTAGCTGAACTCGCATTGTATAGGATTTCCGTACAATAAGAGGCCAGCTTATACGGGAAATTTAAAGATTGATATGTAGCCATGTGTACCTGTACAACGGTACAGCGGTATCAGTCAAACTATAGCAAATTTACTGCCTACAGTTTCTGTAAGTCTGGGCAACTCTTTGATTCGTAAATATTCGTAATTTCAAGCTCTGGCCACACGTAGTCCTATTTGTAAGCGATTGTTGCGCTCATAATATATGTCATTTTTGTTCGGTGATCCTGAATGCGTGGTCGCGCCAACTGAGAGCGTTTTCCGAACAAAAAGTGACATATCGTCGCTTAGGTAACAATACCGCGCAAGTTAAATTTGATACATTTTCAGGAGAGGCATTTTTTTGTTTACGGAGGACAGCGTATGTTTAAACAAAGTAGTTTACAATACCGCCTAAGTCAATGAACATAACACTGAAAAACCGCTGATGTATTTGACGTGTATAATATCAATCTTTAGAATAACAGTAACTTCATTCCACTATACTACAACATAGTAAATAATCGAGCTGGCTTACCTTGCTTGACTGACGACTTACGCGGTTGTGACACAACAAACGATTTGCGCGGTATACCATCAGCGGTATAACTATACGCCTTTTTTTTGTCAATATTCGATGCGCGTCGACAAAATCTATCCAATGAAGTATAAAACGTCACATGGCCAATTTTCGACTTATGCGGTATTGTTGCCTAAGCGATATGCCCACTACGTTCGCGTATTCGTTCGGCGATCGCTTTTAAATAGGACGTGGGGTCCTATTGTTTTATTGATCAAGAAGTCACGCGATTATTCGCGCCAGTTTGACCACCCCCATACAAGTTACTTGGCACAATCGACGCGAGCGCATCCCGCGCGAGATTCGTTTCATTTTAGCTAGAGAATTATGATTGCTTGTTATTTTAGATGCAACATACAGTCATATAAGTTAAAGATACATTAAAATGAATAGGCTTTTAGTAACCGAGTATAAGGATCGACAAATGACAGCAAGTATATGTAAGCACATGAAATGTTCTTTGTATGACCGCAAAGTATATTGTATTAGTGTGTTGAGTGAATTCTATTGAAATAATGTTAAATATAAAGCAAATATTATGTCTAGCTGTACGAGAAACTTTACCCACGAGTACTGTACTTAAATATAATAATACGACAAATGTTTTGACAGTCGTATTTATACGACCAAGAACCTATGTTCGTTTTTAGGGTTCCGTACCCAAAAGGTAAAACGGGACCCTATTACTAAGACTCCGCTGTCCGTCTCTGTCTGTCCGTCTGTCACCAGGCTGTATCTCATGAACCGTGATAGTTAGACAGTTGAAATTTTCACAGATGATGTATTTCTGTTGTCGCTATAACAACAAATACTAAAAAACAATAAAATAAATATTTAAAGGGGCTCCAATACAACAAACGTGTTTTTATTTTGCTAGTTTTTGCTCGATATTGATAACTAAAACAGGTAGACGCTTGACTCAAAACAAAACAGCACACTGTAATTTTTGACAGCGCTCACGGTGATATTAGTAAAAGGCATGGTCGGCGTTATCGCAAGATGGCGAATGTCATGACGTCATCTATGACGTTTCACGGGACATCGTTATCGCGCTCACGCTAATTCGGTACGGGTTTTAGCACGCGAATATCGATATTATCGCAACTCGGAACGCAGGGTCCTATTATCACCGTGATCGCTGTCAAACAGCTCTCAGCTGTCATAATCGTGATATTCTAAATCGGAACGTAAATTATCGATGTGAGTGCTATGAGCGATAACGACCTATAACGGAACGTAGCCAGTGACATTTAACATTTCGGAGACACTACACTAGCGCGTCTAACGGCGAATTCATACGCGATAGCCCTCATTGATATAAAACCAAGCGTCAATAAGCGGTCAATACGTTAAAAACATAAGCATTATTGTCTAAAATCATCTACACGCATTGAGTAAGCGTAGTGATAATTTATCTGCACGAGAAGAGGTCTTTGCTCTGCAGTGGGGCATTATATGCTGGTATTATAGGTCTTTGCTCTGCAGTGGGGCATTATAAGCCGGTATTATAGGTCTTAGCTCTTTAGTGGGGCATTATAAGCTGGTATTATTATTGACACAGCTAGACATAATATTCGTTTACCGTTCTTATTCAAAATGTAGCGTCCCTCGTGATTCTGATAATAGCAATAATACGGTTTAATGCAGAAAATGTAGGAACTAAAATATCTATCTTCCTTTTTAGGGTTTCCGTACCCAAAGTGTGCCAACGGGACCCTATTACTAAAGCTCTGCTGTATGTCCGTCTGTCACAGGGCTGTATCTTTTGAACCGTAATAGGTAGACACTTGAAATGTGTACTACTTCGACCGCTATGAGAACTCCCGGACCTCATACAAGAAACGTGTTATAGAACGATGTAGTGTTAAATATTGTTCGGTTGTATGCTTTTTAGCCGCTTTTTTATTCAAAATCAAAAATCAAAATCAAAATATTTTATTTCACATGAACCTACATGGGCACTTATGAAACGTCAGAAGCTAGGTGCACGGTTCGAGTTAGTCGTTTCCTATGGAGAAGAGCCGGTTACTCTTTTAAAAATAATTGGCTTTACAATATTATTAAATAACAGTGATCATAGGTATGGGAGGACAGTGTAGGCCTTTCAACAATTACCAGGTACTTAACAAAATAGAAAACCGCCAACAAATCTACACTCTACTAGGCCTACAACGTTCTCACATTCACAAAATATAAAATAATCTAAGTATATAAAATATTAATGACATGATTGCAATTACAATTACAGTAACATATCTGAATAAATATCATGTCCACAATATTATTGAGATATGAAAAATTACCCATCCAGAAATATACGTACCGTGAAAGTTTTGTATAAGTTCGCCATCAATAATATTGCCCATGACAGCAAGTAGTGCTATACGAATTGGTATAGGGGAGATACCAAAACAAAAAGTGGAAAAAAAAAATATCGACTTCCAAAAAAAACACTACAATGTGAAAAACAACTCAAAGTCAGTTGTTAGTTATTAGTTGTGGTACCTACCCAAATTAGTTCATATATCACTACTTGCTAAGTAAATAACAGTGAAAGGAAGTAATCATAACCCATGACTACCGCGCGAGCTTCTCCTACCAATTAAAACACGTAAATGGACTCAGTAATCACCAAAGAACGGAACAGGTAGAGTTAATTTACCTAAACTTCGAGGAAGGAAGTGACATAGAGTGAATAATACCTCCTCTAAAATCCCGGAATAATTATAATGACGTTTAAATCCCGGGATTTAAAAACCACGAATTATTTATTGGACTTTATTTAGAGAACTCCAATAAATAATACGTGGTTTTAAAATCCCGGGATTTAAACGTCATTATAATTATTTCGGGATTTTAGAGGAGGTATTATTATCCACTCTATGTTACTTTCTTTCTCGAAGTTTAGGTGAATTAACTCTATTTATTCCGATCTCTGGTAATCACGGAGAAATCGGGAAAAATGTAAGTGGTAATCTTCGTGAACTCCTTCCTGATCCAATTCCGAAAATTATTTCACTAATGAGCAGCTACAGTATTGTCGAGTGTCATAGGATATATGTTAAACCTAGAAATTTGAAGCGTATGAAGTCGCGGACGGAAGCTAGTAACAGATAATTTTATAGTTTTAATTCTTACATTTTCTGCATAAATTTGTTACCTAGTAATGAATGTTTAAATGTCTTAAGTGATGACATTCCATGTTGTGCCGTGTAAGATAGAATGTCCACGAGGGTGACTGTTGACCGGTTGTAATGTGTTGTTGTGCCGATCCCGGGCTGGGTAAAACTGCGCTCAGATTGGGCGAAACTGCGCTTAGATTTGGTGAAACTGCGCTTAGATTTGGCGAAACTGCGCTTAGATTTGGTGAAACTGCACTAAAGTCCTGCAAAACTGCTGATTGCAAATACATCTGAAAAACTATGTAATTTAAATTTTTCCCAAATCTGTGCAAGTTTTGTGCAAAGCAAAATGTACTGTTTTGAACAACACCCGGATTTAAAAGCATGTTAAAATGGAAAACAGATAAGTACGGGATTCGGCATAACACGACTATTTAATTTATAAAAGGACTTTACTTATGAAATGTACGTTGTAATACAGTATCTAGCTGATAAGTCGCCCTGATAGAATACTGGATTTAGCTGGATATTAGCATCTTCTAAAACCCGAAAAAAATATGTTATGACCGGCCTAAAATGCGTCTTGAGAAGAAACCGTATAGAAAATCATCACCGTCATCATTTCAGCTGAAAGACGTCCACTGCTGGACATAGGCCTCCCCCGAGCACCGCCACCTCGACCGGTTCCGTGCTTCCCGCCTTAGCGGATTCCTGCGGATTTTACAAGGTCATCAGTCCACCTTGAGCGAGGCCTTCCTACGCTAAGTTTTCCGGTACGCGGTCGCCACTCCAGAACCTTTCGGCCCCAACGGCTATCTGTTCTGCGAGCAATGTGCCCTGCCCATTGCCACTTATTCTTCGAGCCATGTCGGTTACCTTGGTTCTCCTGCGGATCTCTTCATTTCTGATACGATACGTAGGGAAACTTAGGGAACTAAATAGAAGTCAAAATCGGTTGACCGGACTGTAAAAAAAGGTTTATTTAAATGTCTTAATGTTATTTCAAATGTATAGCACGATATGAAACTGCCCCATCCGGTCGATACTATAGCTCATTCATGCTGGTTGTATTTAGTAAGTCTTGGGGCGCCCTTCTTTGGGTTTGACATTAGTCCCATTGCTAATTTGAGCTTGTTTATTAAGGGGTGAGGCAGTCAAATTCAAATTAGGCCGAGAATCAGCACTTTTCGAACGTCAAAATTACATAAGACAGTCCAGTCCCCTAAATCGTCCGCCCTTACCACTTCCTAGTGCTTTAGCTGGGAAAAGAAGTGGCTACAAACTCACCAGCAGCACAGCTGTCTGTTCAGATAGAAAAACTTGATTCTACACTCTCACTCACACTCACTCACACACCCCACTCTCTCTCTCTCTCTCACTCTCACTCACTCACTCACTTTCACTTTCTCTCTCTTCTTGATTTAACTTGATACAATATTTGGTATGCAAAGTAATTAACATTACGAGACACAGAACAGTAAATTATTTTTTTGCCCTAAGTCAGCTAACACTCGCCAATATACCAGAAAATACAATGAAAACTATACTCATGCTCATATAAAAACCTTTTAAAAATAAACATAACTTAAAACCTAAATAAAAGTCACCAGTCAAAAAGGGTGTGCCCGCTTACATATGCAATGCTGGATTGTGTTCATATATCTGTAACACAAATGATAAACTAGAACCAATCAATCTGCCTAGCCTTTTCCCAACTATGTTGGGGTCGGCTTCCAGTCTAACCGGATGCAGCTGAATACCAGTATTTTACATGGAGCGACTGCCTATCTGACCTCCACAACCCAGTAACTGGGTAACACGATACCCCTTGGTAAGACTGGCTGTCAGACTTTTGGGCTTCTGACGACCCGTAACGACTGTCAAAGATCCACGAATGACAGCCGGGACCAACGGCTTAACGTGCTTTCCGAGGCACGGAGGAGTCTCGGTATGTATAGATGGTCACCCATCCACGGACCAACCCCGGCAAGCGTAGCTTAACCTGACGGATCGACCCGTGCGGCTGTTATTACTTAGCCATGATAAACTAGAACCATCGAAGTAAAATAATTATTAATAACAATAATGAAACCATGGACAGCAAAACGACCAGGCACCACAAGCAGCACCCGTTAACGAGCATAATGACAAGATCAGCCATTACCCCCCTCGCCATATTCGAGGGGAAAGAGGTAACCCGACTCCCGACGAAACGCGAACGCATTTATTTCAAATCACTTTTGGATTGTCAAGTCAGTCAGGGTCGGTCAGTCAGAAAGATGAAGCTATTTGCCCATTCCAAAGCGTAGTGGGTTCCTATGGAGAAGAACGGGCAAGAAATTACACGGACACTCGTCCTATAAGTAGAGTCCATTTATAGCGTATTCATTAGAGCGGCTATGTTAAATATACAATGTTGTTTACTATTTAGTGTCCTCACTGTCTTCTTAGTTTTAATATCGTAATTTAATAAGTTAACAGTAATGTTTCCTATCCTATACAAGCGTCTGTGGTCACTACGGTAAGTTTGTGTAGAGATTTTATGTATAATGCCTGTTTCATTCATCTCTGGATTACTACTGACTTATCTGCCAGCTAATACTGTGTTATCTTTAGTATCTTTGAGTTATTTTCTGAAATGTATTGTTATTAAATAGTTTTGTGTTTTGATTCTATTTAATGTTATATGTATGTGGCTAGAATACTTGCACACGATTCTTTTAATAATACTGGAAAAATTTAAGTGTTATATTAAAGTCAGTCATGCAATATTTAGGTAAAGTAATTGTTAAGCAAATTGACTACCTACCTAAACTGGTACCGAATATTCAAATTGGAACTTTCATTCTTTGACAGTTTGTATGAAATGGCAAATTGACGTGAGGTGTCAATTTGCTAAACAATTAACTCCCCTGACTGTACTTTGCGAAAATGTTTATAACAAAGTCTGTCTGTATATCTCTACATAATATACCGTAGTCCTGCCGACCACGTTTTGATTGTAGTCGTGAAGTCGAAATATATTTATATAGTTAGACTGTATTAAGTTTGTACGCAGTGCGCGATGCGCTTGTAAATACAATAAATTGTGATTTGTACAAAGCGATTCGTTTGGTTTTATTTTTTATTAAATACTAGTGATGCAACGAATACCAATATTCGTATTCACCATTTATTATAACATTAGACAAATAACTGTTCTCACCCTTTCGTTATTTCGATGTAAACGTTTAATAAACTCCGTTATTTCACGATAAATACAAAGTACTGTAATCTATTTACCATACACATAATCTAAAGTGCAGTAATTTCAACAATATTACACAATAACTGTCGTTATTTAGCCGTTATTTGTCTAATGTAAATGGAGTATAATACTATCAGATTACCGAATATTCGTATACGCCGAATACTAACAAATTACCGAATATGCGTATTCGCTGAATATCATCAAATTACCGAATATTCGTATTCGCCGAATACTTTGATGACATTCGTAATTAGTGACGTCCTAGAAATCGCATAAAGATATTGTGTTGCGACCGAGTTGTCGGACACAAAGATCCATTTATAAAATCATAAAACTCATATATTTTGTTTATATCCACAGATTTATATTAAAAAATACAAATATTTGTTCCGGCAATCGAACCCCCGATGCGCAGCGCAGAAGTCAATCGCTTAACCATTGCGTCAGATAACTTTTATCTTAAGAATAAATATGGCGGTTTGACATATTTTCTATACAAAATCTGTCAAAATGTCATTTATTCCTCAGATAACAGTACAGTGAAAAATCAGCCCTTAGAAATGTGACTATGTCTGATTTTGGGAGTTAGTTGGGAGAGGAACGGTATATTTGGAAATATTTCCAGTGAAACGTTATTTATAAAAGTAAGTTGGCATGTTTCCCTGGAGGGCGTTTTTTGACACCGTGAAGTCAAACCCCGGTGCTGTCAATTTCATCACAGCCGTCACTGCGGCCGTTAACACTTTCAATGCCAAAAACCCAGCATATGGGTCTAAAAATAATTCTATCGCGTGCCCAAAACCCGCATCCGAGTCGTCGCTGTAGGTAGCTATTGATGACTTCTGTACATGCCCACGACGCGTCATGTACAGAAGTCATCAATAGCTACCTACAGCGACGACTCGGATGCGGGTTTTGGGCACGCGATAGAATTATTTTTAGACCCATATGCTGGGTTTTTGGCATTGAAAGTGTTAAGTGATAATGTGACGGCCACCGATCTTCTAGGACGCCGTAGCTTAACACGTTGAACGCCGCTTTAATCTTTCAGTCTTTCTGTTTGGGCCGTGGGGAACACCGTGTGGTCGACATACAATAGTTCCGTTGGGGCCGCGGGGACCACATTTGACCGCGAGTCAGAGGCGATTTTCAGCATCTCTATTGAGCCATCGGGCACAGATATAAAACTAATATGTATTTGACGTGACCCCCACGGCTCGGCAGACAAATAGATTTTATTTGGTTTCTAGCCTCTAAAGCAATAAAAACCTATATATAAAACTTAAGAGGCTACCGAGTGCACAGTGGCGCCCTCATCGTTATTTCGGTGATTTCTTTTATTTTAGAATGAAAATGCAGAAAATAAGCTCGTCAAGTTGAGCTTCACAAGACTATACGTTATTATTACTACAAACAGTAGTTTTAAATTGTTATGTTTTATTGTAATCATTAAAACGGAGCTTAGTGGCCACTATTTTCCGTTTTAATGATTACAATAAAATATAACAATTTAAAACTACTGTTTGTAGTAATAATAACGTATAGTCTTGTGAAGCACAACTTGACGAGCTTATTTTCTGCATTTTCATTCTAAAATAATAGAAATCACCGAAATAACGATGAGGGCGCCACTGTGCGCATGATGCAGACTTTTACTATACAAGTGTGGCCCGTATGTTGTCCCCCATGGCGTTTAACGTGTTAAGTTAATTAAACATTAGCAGGGATAGCCTAGTGGTTTGACCGTCGGACTTGCCAAGTCATAGAGTTCAAACCCAAGGCTCGCACGCCGAACTTTTCGGATTCATGGGCGTATTGTATAATTATCACTTGTTTAAAAAATGGTGAAAGAAAACACCGTGATCCAACTATGCCTGAGAGATATTTCTTGACGGCATGTGTAGCAAAGCCAGAGGCCATGGACATAATAAAAACTCTGACACTGGTCAGGGACTACACGAAAAGAAGTAGAATTAAATTATGGCAATAATTTGGCCTATGGCATTAAGGGTCAAGGTATTCGTCGAAGGACCGATAGCCGATGGAGCAGACGAGTCCTGGAGTGGAGACCGCGTATCGGTAAGCGTAGAGGGACGCCCCCCAGCTAGATGAACCGACGTTCTCAAAAAGGTGGCTGGGACAGACTGGATGCGGATGGTGGAGGACAGGGTGTTGTGGCGCAGCATGGGAGAGGCCTATGTTCAGCAGGCTGAGTTGATTGATTAAGGGTCAATCCCCACTGAACGAGCAGCGGCCGTAAGAGCAAGTGACTGATCGCGGCGCCGCGAGAGGCAGCGCGGCCCCTCCGTACGCGACATCCCGAGGCGCCGCAGTGGGCCTCCGTGTGGTAGCTTTGAAATCGGGTAGGAAAGGGTCGCGCGCGCGCCGCCGTGATTCTGTTAGGGAGAGGCCACACGATGCGGTGCGGCTCCGGCGCGGCGATCCACTCATCTCGCCGGACTAGCGACCACACGGTGAGTGAGCAAGAGAAATGACCTGCGGTGCGGCGCCGCACCGCATCGTGTGGCTTGGCACTTAGCTGTACCGCGGTCGGCCGCACGTCAGTTAGCTGCGCGGCGCCTCTTTTGACTAGTCGCTAGAAGACTCGTGCAGCCTCGCAGCGTCACGCTGCCCCTCCTTTGCCTTCAAATGACTATAAACGGTATATGATCAGAGTGTCTAACTTTCAATTCGTCTACGAAGCAAAATGTCATACACAGCAAATTGCCTAAGCTGTAAATCGCCTAGAGATCAAAATTTTTAACAAGCAAAATGCCTAAAATGCAATAATTTCTAAGTAGTCGAGATGGTTAAAATAAACTCACAGTAGATCCTCTGAACTGTAGGTTAGGTTAGGTTAGAACTGCGACCAGACATATTGCAAGGTAGGCATTTTGGTTCATAGTTAATATAAGGTTTAGGCAATACTTGGCGTAGACGTTTTGATTTCTAGACAGCATGATCATCATAAAGGCTATGAACGTTTTAATCACTTAGATAAGATTCCAAATTATTTGTAATATTTTGCCTCAAAAAGACGCTACCGGCCGCTGCTCTTTCAGTGGGAATTGACCCTAAGTCCGCCTATAAACTTCTGCGCTTGAAGTATTAAATAAATAACAAAATTAAACACAATGATCATTGAAACATAACTTTATTCTATCATAAACAATACAGTACTTTGGCACCTTAACCTAAAGTCTGAGAACAATACCCGAAGATCTGCTGTGCACGACATCCTACAGTTAGCGCACGATATCAACTAGACTGAGATATCGTCTACACGTGCTTAGCAAGCTCCTGCGACTTGGCAATCACGTCTTCAATGGTCCCTACCATGTAGAAGGCAGCTTCTGGGATATGGTCCAGTTCACCTTGGAGGATCTGTCAGCGAAAATGTTTGGATTAGAGCACATTTCTTATTAGTAAGTTCTTATAATCAGCCTACTATACTGTTCCCAATGCTGTGACATTGAGTACTGAGTACTGTACTTCCTCTCGGTGAGAGGGAGGCCGTAATCCGCCACATGGGTCCAGTGCGGTTTGGTGGATATCGCTATCGTGGAAAACACATCACGTGATTAATGGACGCGAAAACGCTCCGTTGAACCCTTATACTTAGGGGCCTAAGTTCAACGGGAGCGTTTTCGCCGACGATATGCGGAAGGAAGGGCGGAAAATGGAATGGCGAAGTTTTCCTATGCATTGCTTTGCTCATGAAGGTTTGTATAAGCTGTAGATGCATGAGGAACAGGGTGTAAAGTTCACTCATCCGCCATAGAAAAGGGAGGATTTTCCGACCACGGACCAGACGGGTGTTGTGTGTGAAACTGCCAGACGGTTGTTTTTTTTTTTTTTTTTTTGAAATGGCAACTCAGGGTAACCACGAGGGGCTCGGACTCTTTAACCAGACTATCCTGTGGTGCCTTAAGCTCCTAACGGATTTTAAGGCCTCCAGCCAGGGGCATACTTATAAGCTAAATAATTTCCGTCTGCTGGCTAAGGGCACCCCCTGCGGGGTACGAACATCGGCTTAGGGCAGAGTCGCAGGACGGGGGAGGGTGGCAAGGGACCGTCGGTGGCTGGATAAAATCAGTGTTTTGATTATCATATATGGGGAGTTTGGACCAGGGCCGGATTTAGGGCAGGGCAACAGGGGCTCTAGCCCCGGGCCTCCACAAAGAAGGGGCCTCCACAATCAGTTTTTTTTTTATAAGAAAGAATACATCTTTTGTCAAAGAAAAACAAGTTCACATTCACAAGGTATCTTTTTAAATTGTTTTTTTTTTTTGGGTGTTCAAAAAAATCATGGGGTAACGAAGAAGTGGAGACCACTTCTTGGTTGCCCCAGGGCCTCCACACCTTTAAATCCGGCGCTGGTTTGGACTAAATGCTGCTCGGCTAAAGCGCGTGCTGGCGCTTCACTTACAGTCAAGGGTCGGGGAGGACTATTCGTTAGTCGGGGATTTCGCGCGGGGCCTCGGCGGCGAGGTCGGAATGAAGCCAGACGGTTGATGTCGGGATGTTGTATATATGCTAGTCGCACGGTAAACTCTGATTGCGCGATGCAGGATTTGTGACGTCAGGTCTTTGTGCCGTTGTAGATGCCGCCACAAAGCTAAGTAATAACAGCCCTACCGGCCGATAGATCCTAACCCCTAACCTGATAACCTGATCCCTAGCTAATATTTATTATTATAGATTTGTCACATAAAAATTACTTACGATATATCGAAAATATCGATATATTTGTACGATATATCGCAAAGTATCGATATAACACTACGATATATTATATCGAAAAAAATATCGATATTTTTTTTACATGAACATCCCTAGTCTGTCAACCAGTCTTACTAAGAGATCATGTTACTCAGTAACTGGGTTATGGAGCTCAGATAGGAAGTCGCAATACCCAATGCTGCCACTAAGCAGCGTCACTTTTTTCCAGTTTGAAGGATGCCCCACGTAATCCCCAAGAACTCAAGTCTCGTATATCCAAATTACCCTTTTGAATCCTTTGATCGTCTCTTCCAATTTGACCAGCTTACCGATGTGCCCGGTAAATACTTCAGCTACCTGCGAAATTATCAGAACATTATAACTGGGGCCCAAGTCTGCTATTTTTATAAATTCGTCATTCCAACACGATCCCATTGTCATTTTGCTAAAAGTTCGTAATCTGCTAAATTCATAATGGTCGAACATTGGTCGGTCAATGGTCTCGTAATAGAATTGTATTACAATGGCATTTTGAACATTTATTCATGCCAGGTACGTTTCATTTATATATATTTTTACATATTATTTATTAGTGTTTTATGCAATCTGAAGTAGTAGGAAGTTGGAAGTTTATAATAGTAGGAAGTTTAATTTGTCATTATGTACAAGATTACCAATTCTTTCAACGGAGTGTCAGTGGCTGACCATTGGAAAGTCATAATGACGCCATTATATTAGTAGATCACCAAACTTGTCAAAATCAACAATTATGTAATCAATGATAGATCATTCTGACACTATTGTAATAGCAGACTTGAGGCCCTGTTATTATGTAGGTATGTCGGTCTATATCTCATCATGGGTGATTTATATTCGAGTGTAGTATACCTAACTCATTTTATTATTGGAGATATCTACTGCCTCATTAATCAGTGATCAGTGGCTCATGGCCAGCAGCGCTGGAAAAACCCAATATACCTACAGGATACATTTTTAATCAGTGCGAAAATTTTGACAAGTTTAACTTAAACGTGTTTTATTATACACCTATTTCTTATTTTTATATGACTGAGGCGCGGCGGCGTAGTCAGTGAAGCGGAACGCAGCAGTAGGTACCTATCAGCTGTGCGCTAGTCCATTGATATTATTACGAATAGATTGTATCCATATTTTGCTGATTTAAAGTGGAGAAAAAAAAAAATTGAACAAATAATGGAATTTATGAGTTCTATTACTGATACTGAACCACCAATAGTAGATTGTACATCAAGTGCATAAAACGCACCATTTTACGCGAGACGTTTATCCATCCGAGCGAGCTTGCGAGCGAAGATGGATATAAAGTAGAGTGTAAAATGGGTTTTAAGGACGAGTTGTACACTCTACTTTTCACTTCGATTGCGAGGAAATGAAACGGCAACATGTTAATATTATAAAAATAATTATGGTTACCGCTAATTAACTTTTTTTGTCTTTTTTTTTTCAGTCTGAACTTGACATAATAACTGACTTAGGTCGTTACATACTGTTCAGTTATAAAAACATTTCGTTTTTATATCTATGATAACTTAGTTATAGTTTGAATATATTGATTAACTAATACAAAAAACTAATTAGGAAAAAAAAATTTAATGGACGAAATCAAAAATATTTCATGAAGTTTTATTGTGTACTTTGGCTGTTGGTATCCTTGCCTTGTTCTTAGAATACTTACGAAACGATTTAAAATAAAGAGGTTATTTATTCTATGAAGTTGAAGTTGTTCGTGTGGCTGTTGGACCGATTGCCTTGGTCTTCGACGAAGATTTTACTTTATGCTCTAGAGCATTAAAAGCGACTTTATGTCGCCTACGCACGACATAAAGACGAACTTTTAGAGCAGGAGCAGTGAAAAAAAAATTGCGCACAACTCAACTTATCTTGTGTATTATTTCCCAATCAGCCCCAAACTAAACAGTGTCTGTATCTTGGGGTTCGGCGTACGAATTCCAGAGTGAGACTAGAGAGGTCATTTCAGGTATGGTATGGTATGTGTGTGTTTAAGTGTGCGTGTTTGATTGTGCTTCATTTGATTCGGTGTCATTGAAGACCAGGGCCTCAAGTCTGCTATTACAATAGTGTCAGAATGGTCTCGCCATTGTGAGTATTTGACAGTGTTTATATGGCAAATCTGTCAAAAACTCACAATGAAGAGACCATTGCAACGTTTGTACATTAGTAGACTTGGCCCCGAGGTGTCAGGTCTTTATATTAATTGTTCCGATTCATCATAACCAATGAACGTCATTATACCTGGAAAGGTTGTGATAAGAACCGTTGTATCTTGCGAGCTCGCGCCACTGTCAGCTTGTCATCTTCTGACAACTCATCCATTCCCAAGATAGCGATGATGTCTTGCAGAGACTTGTAGTCCTGGATGCACGGAGGTAATTATGAAGACATCAGAGTCCAATACTTGTGTCTGAGGCTGTAGCTGCTAAGAGTCGGTTGTGAACGGAGATTAAAATTTCTCAAAAAAATAACGACAGTCTCCTGCAACCGTTTTTCTGTTACTACAGTGGATAAGGTACCCTTAGGTACTGCCCCTAAACCTTCCCTGAAATAAAAACCCACCTGCAAAATCTTCTGCACGCCTCTAGCAACTCCATAATGCTCTGCCCCAATTATATTAGGGTCCATAACCCTGGAAGTGGAATCCAGAGGGTCTACCGCAGGGTACACGCCGAGTTCTGCGATCGCCCGGGACAATACCGTGGTCGCGTCTAAATGGGCGAAGGTCGTCGCGGGAGCAGGGTCCGTCAGATCATCTGCGGGGACGTATACTGCCTGGATATGGATGGAAATAAAACATTTCTTATTGTTGAGATAATACTAATGCAGGTTCACAGGTTCAAACGAACGTCGTAGCTTCTCCAAAACAAAATGGAAATTATGTGACGTAGCGAAACGACCTCAAAATGGCGGCGCATGGCACACGTCACAGTCACAGCCCTCACTCAACGTAACGAATTATTTGATCCTTTAGCTATCGATTGGTGAGTAATTACATTTTGGATGCAGATGATAGATATGTATCTGCAACACCAAACTGTATAATCCCGGATTTTGTTATCAACAGTTTTCTGAATTGCCTCCCATTATAGAAGCCCCATTCCCCATTTCCTCCCGTGGGTGTCATAAAAGGCGACTAAGGGATTTACTAGAGAATGGGCAGCAGCGTTCTCTATGCATTTTTAACACCATACTGCGATCGCCAACCCGTCTGCCAAGCGTGACGATTATGGCAAATCCCACCCTTTTGGGGGAGGCCTATGTCCAGCAGTGGACGTCTTTCGGCTGAAACGATGACGATGACGAATAGAAGCCAATTTAAAGACGTATTCACGTCATAATATCATTTTGAGGCTTAAAAAATTACAGCTAGATTACATTAGTGTTCGTTGTCAGTGAGCCCCAAACTTGACTGTTGTTAGTCTGTATCTTGGGGCTCGGGATACGATTAACAGAGTGGAGACTAGTAACGTGGATATGATGGCTGTCACCATCTTACCTGCACGCTGGTGATGGAACCAGTCTTCGTGGTGGTAATCCGTTCCTGCATGGTTCCCATGTCAGTCGCTAAGGTTGGCTGGTAACCTACAGCGGATGGGATACGGCCCAGCAACGCCGATACCTGACGAATAATGTTTAAAATATCAAAACAACACGCCTATATTTTGCCAGCTATGTAAATAATTACTTATGGAAAATCCAATGTCCTTATGGAAAACTCAAAACTCAAACTCAAACTCAAAGCATTTATTTCAAATAAACCAATTACAGGCACTTTTGAATTGTCAAGGGGTCGGTCAGTCAGAAAGATGAAGCTAGTTGCCCATTCCAAAGCGTAGTAGGTTCCTATGGAGAAGAACGGACAAGAAACTCCATGGACACTCTTTTAAAACAAAATATTGTTACAAAATATGGGTTACATCATTCATGTTGAAGTTATACATGTGAGAACAATGTAGAAAGACGTGCACGTTAGAAGCGTCCGTAATAGAAACAATTCAAAAATTAAAATAAGCCGTGGCAGCTAAGAGATGACCAGTCCCAACTGACGGCGCCCGTTCACGAACATGACGCATGGATCAGCACCATTTAGCTCAACCATTTTGAAGGGAACTTAATGATCCAACACACACGCCACCACCAGCGAGACATTTGAGTGAGCATGACATACTCTCAGCCGCCAGGGCACATTCAAGTCAATAAAAGACATATTACCCGGTAAATGGTAGCTCTATAGTACATAGTACTCACACCTGTGCTATGCAATTATATAATTCAAGGACATTGAGTTTATACAATGCAAAAATAGTTTACAATCTTCAGCAGCTCCAACATGATTGTCAAATGTTAATTAACTAGCTGAGGTTGTGGAGCAGGACCAGCATTCAGCCAAGCATTTTTATCAGCGATGTAATCCCCCAACTTATAATATGCCTGCCTGCATAGTGTGCGTTTTATACAAGATTTAAATTTAGTCTCATTCAGTTGAAGTATGTGGGGAGGAATTTTATTGTAACATTTTAAACAGTACCCCATGAAAGATGAGTCTACTTTAGCCAGTCTGAAACCTGGTTGAGCTAATAGGTCCCTATTTCTAGTACTATAATTATGTCTTTCACCTCTTTTTCTAAAAAGATGTAAATTTTTCCTTACGTACATGATGTTTTCGTAGATATATTGACAAGGTACCGTCATGATGTTAATATCCTTAAACAGTTCCCTTAGAGAATCGCGCCTGCGGAGATTATATATGGCTCTGATGGCTCTTTTCTGCAGAATAAAAATAGACTCGATGTCTGCAGCCCGTCCCCAAAGTAAAATACCGTAAGACATTATACTATGGAAGTAACTGAAATAGACTAGCCTCGCGGTATCTACATCAGTAAATTGACGGATTTTTCTGACAGCATATGCTGCTGAACTTAGCCGTCCTGCAAGAGATGTTAAATGAGGACCCCATTGTAGTCTTGAATCCAGCGTGATCCCCAGGAAAACAGTTTTATCGACGAATTCTAGTTTCTCTTGATTCAATACTATCTCACAATCACTACTTTTGACATTTGGTAAAGAAAATTTTATGCACTTCGTTTTTTTCCCATTTAATACTAAATTATTAGCAGTAAACCAATTTTGGACCTGCAATAGAGCGTTATTTACGTCGTCAAAATTTGTAGCACGTCTATCTACCTTAAAAATTAAGGAAGTATCGTCAGCAAATAACACCATTTGTGGTTGATTTTTTAATAAATGGAGTAGATCATTTATATACACTAAAAAAAGGAAAGGACCCAATATCGAGCCTTGTGGAACACCCATTTTTACTTTTAAACCGAGTGAATTGATACCATTTATTTGAACTTGCTGTTGTCTATCATTTAAATAAGATTTTACTAAACTAAGTGCAAGTTTTCCTAGTCCGTAATGCTCAAGTTTCAAAAGTAAGGTTTCGTGATCGACGCAATCAAATGCCTTGGAGAGGTCACAAAAGATTCCTATGGCGTCTTGGGCCTCTTCCCACGCGTTAAAAATGTGTCTTAATAATGTTACACCGGCGTCGGTCGTGCAACGTCCTTTGGTGAAACCATACTGTTGTTCGTGAAGGATTTTATTCGTGTTAAAATGATTGAGCAATTGATTAAGCATTACCTTTTCAAACACCTTACTGAAAACCGGCAACACGGATACGGGTCTATAATTATTGGTGTCTTTACTGTCCCCGGATTTGAAAAGAGGTATTACCTTACTGTATTTCATTAAATCCGGGAAGACTCCTTGATCTACACACAAGTTAAATATTAAGGCTAAGTAAGGGGCTATAGTCTCAATTATAGAGGTACAGACTTTAACAGATATTCCCCAAAGATCTTCGGTTAATTTGATCTTGATTTGCTTAAAAGCTTTTATTACTATTATGGGGTTAATATGCTTAAAGTTAAATTCAATCGGGCAGGCTGAAACGTTCGCCTTTACTAAATCAAAAGAGAGCGAGGGTGAGGAATTTAAGGTTTCAGTCGTTTTGAGTGGGATACTGGTAAAGAAATTTACAAATTCTTGCGCAACTACTTTGTTATCGCAAATAAGACCACACGACGTCTCCAGTGTATAATCAGAATTATGCTTTTTGTTCCTATTTGTTTCATTATTGATAATTTTCCAAACCGTCTTTATTTTATCGTCTGCTGATTTAACCTTGTTACTGATGAATAAGGCTTTGGCTGCCTTACAAGTGTTCTTAAAAATTCTAGAGTAAGTAGCAACATACTTATTAAAAGTTTCTGTGTTAATATAAGGCTTAAGGCCATACAACTCGAAAAGTCTTTCCCTACTTTTCCTGAGTCCTTTAGTTGCCCAGTCACTAAATAAAAACCTAGGGCTGATAGTTTTAGTGTTCTTTTTAAAATAATTATTGAACTCGGTTTGGACTACTGAAAAGAATTCTTTATACAAAATATTAACATTGTTCATTGTAAGGTCCTGATCATTTAACTTATAAATTAAAGTGCTATTAAATTTATTTAAATTAACTGTTGTTAATGGTCTGAACTGTATCTGCACTTTTTGTATTGGTATGTTGGACTCAAAGGTTACGGTTTGACCGCTGTGATCAGAAGGGAGATAATTAACTATGGCTTTATCTAAATAGGTGCAGCAACAAAAAACATTATCAATACATGTAGCAGTAGTCGTGGTTATTCTGGTTGGTTCTACAAACACATTTGACAAATTAAATGATTTAAACAAATTTAATAATCTACTGGTATTTGAATTATTTTCTAAAATATTAATGTTAAAATCACCACAGATAATTACTGATTTATTACCAGTTGCAAGTTTTGCCAAAACATCTTCCATAACAGACTCAAATATAAAGTAGTTTTGATAATTTGGGGGTCTATAAACGCACACTATAACATGCTTATCTAGCTCAACACAAGACAACTCAATGCTATGTTCAACCGACAGTTCACCTATGTCTTTACGAGTTTTTGATTTAATACAATTTTTTATTAAAATTAGTGAACCACCACGCAGCATTGATTTTCGGTTAAAACAACTGGCCACACTATAATTCTCATAGTTAATTAACATTTCATGTTCTTTTAACCAATGCTCAGTTAAACAGATAATGTCAAACATTGTTTTTTCTAAAAACAATTCAATTTCCAATTGTTTGGAAGAAAAACCTTGAATATTTTGGTGAAATAATTTCAAGGTTTTCTGCTTAGCCCCTTTTCTACAGTTAACTATACTAGTGCTAGAAAATACCTTTTTGCTCTTAAGTGTAACTATACTGTCAGTGGTATCTTCTGTTGTCTTACAAACTAGTTTAAATTATTTGAGCTAACCACCATATTATTAGTACTATTACTAACTGTGGTGCTAATTGTACATGACTTCGACATACTAATTATGTCTGGGTTAATATTAAAAGCTAATAGCCTAGCTATTTGACGTCTAAAACTAATGGGCAGATACACAGTATCCCTAGTCGACCTTAGCTTATCAACAAAAATGTTGGTGTCAAAAAATATAAACTTGTCACTATGGTGACTAACTAAAAAATGCATGTAATTATTTAACATGTGAATGTACTTGTTTTGCCTGTTTGACAAGTGCTCAAAGTAGGGAAAAGCACACAGAATTATTTTATTACAATTCAACTTTAATAGTTTGGTAACACTATCAGTGATATCATCTTTTTTAACGTTAAAACTATTACCTATAAATACAGTAATAATCGCCTTAGGATCATATTCTTTCCTAGTTATTGAAGACATTATTTGATTGTAAGAAGTCTGAGGCATACAACAGTTTTGAGAAGAATGACTCAGATTGTTGTTAAGTAACTTTCCTAAACCTCTTCCTATACTATCTGAGAACATAACTGAATGATAAAGGTCCTGACTACTGGAAGATGGACAACTAACAATCTCAGGCCGTACCACATGAGATAGATCTTGTACTATATCAGATATATCTTGGTTGAGGATACAGTCTTGAGAAAAACTCACAGTCTGGGACGGGTCCTCCGTTGCCTCAGGCTGGACAGAATCAGGGATTGAAACCTGACAAGTACACTGACACATAACTAACTCATTAGCAGCAAGAATATGTTCTTTAATTTGGTTCTGAGAAGTCACATATTTAATGTAAAGGGAACTAAGCTGACCCTCAAGTGCCTCTATGTCAGACTGTAAGCGCTGGGTGTCAATTTCATAGATTTTTTTGCTGTCTTCTAATTTGATTTGATAATTTTTTAATTTATTGATTAAATCAACATGCTCTTTTCTCTGTGGAATATTTTTAGAAAAGTGTTGTTTCTTAATTTGATTACATTTTTTGAGTATTCTATTTAGTTTAGCATATTTTTTCATTTTATTATGACTAACTTTATAACCAACATTCTGTTTCAGCAAGGAATCCTCAGTAAGGTCAATACTTATAATGGAATTAGGGTTAAAATTACTATTTAATAATTCATTACACAAGAGGCTAGTTTCTTTAACCTGAGTACATTGTTTTTCTTTCTCTAAACGGATAATACGACTATTAGCATGAATTAATTCATCTTCTAGGTCCCTAACTTTGCTTAAAGCCTCTTCATACAAGTTACTACAGTTGCTGAAACCATCCGTGACCACCTTCAGTTGGTCGCGTTCATCAACAATATTCAGATATTGCTGATTTAGGACTACTAGCTCCCGTTTAAGGCTTGAGTTTTTGTTAATTATCTTCTTGACTTCCTCCTCACTTTCATCATTCTCCTGTAACAATTGTTGACATTGGAGTTTCGATGCTTCAAGGTCTTGGAGGGCCGTTCTCAATTTAAGCTCCATATCCTGAGCAGTAGCCTTACGGGTCATCACAGGCATGGTTTCAGAATTTGTTACTGAAATTAGAATAAAGAAACAGTGAGAACGAGTTAGACAGACAAATAAAATAAAGTTGGAAATGAAAGGGAAAATGGGAGAAGTTAGTGTTGTTCAGAAGAGAAATAAGGTAGGCTACTGAATTGACTTGAAGAGCTATTATCAACGCTATATTATCAAATTGAATGAAAATTTTTAATGCTTTTATACCCTTAGGATTTTACTTTTCCTAATGTGGGTAGGTTGCCTAGATTTTTTAAAGTTATTATTCGATATTAAATTATAACGAAAATCCAAAATTAACGATCATGAACGTTTTATTGTTGTATTTTATGTTAAAGAACAGATTGAGATTAATTGAATCTTCGCTAAGTTTCGTTTTTACGATGTAAACAATGCGATTTAAACTCAATTCTGAGTGATAAATCAGTGAACTATTTATGATAAAACCTAACGAGGATGTGTAAAAGAGTATAAGTGACGATTGTGTGCTATTAAAAAGTAAAAGTAAAGCAATACTCCCCGTTTAAATCCGTAGTTCGAACGTCAGCTGTTTGTTTTAGGTTACCGGTGTGTAACCAAACACTGTGTTTTACTTTATATACAGGGTGTTTGGCAGAACGTTGAACATACGAAAATGGTGGATAGGTGGGGTCACCTGCTACTTACTCAGGCCTAATTTATTTGGCCCTGGCCCCCTGGATATTAAAAAAAATTTTTTTTTGCTTTCTTCTAGTTTCACCACTTTCTTAACTTTAAAGTGTAATTTGTATTAAAAATGGGTAAAACAGGCAATATTTTTATTTATTACATCTTTCTGTAAGTTTGAGGAGTCATAACTTTTTTTCTAGCTAACATCTGAATAAAGCAATAATTTTATAAGAATCTGCCAATATTAAAGATAAAAAAATAAACTAAAATATTGCCTGTTTTACCCATTTTTAATAAAAAAATACACTTTAAAGTTAAGAAAGTGGTGAAACTAAAAGAAAGCAAACAATTTTTTTTTTTATATTCATGGGGCCAGGGCCAAATAAATTAGGGCTGAGTAAGTAGCAGATGACCCCACCTATCCACCATTTTCGTATGTTCAACGTTCTGCCAAACACCCTGTATATACAGGAAAACAATAATCCTGAGTATTTATGCTATTATATTACGTTTACACATTAAATTACACCTTAATTTTACTTAATTACTATTAAAAATAATTTTAAAATACGGAACAAAAATTTTTATTTTTTTTGAAAACTCCGCCATTAACTTGGCCGGGAATCGAACCTAAGACTGGACGCTCAACAGTCACGCTTAGTATACCTACTCTTAAATCATATCATTTAGTATTGGCACAGCCAACTTTTACGATAGTTACCAATAGGAGAACATCTTTCATAAGAGCGTTCATCCGTCGCGGGCTGGCATTGGTGCCGATTCTCTTGTACACCGAACTAAATTAACTAAACTATCACTAAAATTCCTTACTTTTGGCTATGAGAATCTTAAAGCTATTCTGCAAACAAAATTCTCTTAATTTAAAAATAAGTTTGACACAACTAAATCGAATTTGACAATCGTGACTCCACGTGGTATTTTTTTTTTTGGCTTCGCAACTTTGTACTTGTTTGCCTATGATTTTTTTTAGAGCCGGAGGCCGCGCATGGGGGGTCAGCCGCGACGTGTTTTTTTATGGAATTTTTAACTTTTTGTGTGGAAAATAAAAAAAAAGATTACTTACATGTAGAGTAATAGTGGTTTTTCGCTGCTGTGGCTTTTTTACGACATAAAGATGTATATCTTAAAATATTTCGTGTATGAATAGATACACCTTATATACAGTACTGGTTTTGCACCAGAAGTCGAGGTGTTGGTGTGAATTTTAGTTCATGACATCTAATTTTATTGCACAGCTTTTTAATCGCGATTAAAAATAGTCAGATTTAGTTAGAAAATCTAAATTTTAGTTTAAAAACGTCAAATTCAGAATAACAACATTGCCATTTTCATTAAATTTAAAAACTCAGTACCATCTTAGAGCTGTCAAACTAAAATATAGTTAAGTTGTGTCACTTTAGTCAATTTCAGAATAGGAAATGGTCGTTTGACAGGAATAAACTAAATTTTGGCGATTTTTAGTCTAGTTTAGAGAATTTTGTGACAAGAGAATCGGCACCAATGTCGCATTACTAGAGGTTTTTCGTGATTATTTTATTAAATTTAAATCAAAGTACAATTTTTTTCAGACAAACAGTAGATCGTTGTATCTTATAATTACATATCTTATTTAACATTTATTTTATACTTTATAGCGCCAAGGTAGCCTGCAAAATTTAAATTTTCTTACGCTCATTGTCTGTGTTTATGTTGATTAAAGAATGATTAGCGACTGATGATAATTAGAATCAGTAATACTTACAACTCCTTTAGTATAATCCTTGGAGTGCAAATTTACCATTTATTGTAAGCGATCGAGAAATATTTTATTTTTATTGGACTGTATTTTAGAGGTTGCTGGTGATCGCCCAGAGGGAATTAGATGACGAATAGACAAACAATTAGAAGGGTATAGGAGGTTGAATACGCATACCTGATGTTTTCGATGGTGGAGTTCCTGCTTGCTGCACTGAAGTTCACATGCGCTCAAATCATCACCCGAAACTTGATTCAATCACGATACGGAGACCTTAAGCGGTGAAGCGGATTTAATTAGCGAGCGGAGCGAGCGAGCGTACGCGACGCGCGAATCATCCTCGCGTTTCGAAATCTTTTCTAGACTAATTGAATCCAAATGTCAAAATTTCATTAAATAATCATTCAGTAGGGTAATATTAAATTAGAGAGCTGTATTCATGATTTTAATGATTATAATTCTATAAGTACAGATTTGTTTCGGTGGCGAATCATATTGATTAACATATAACCTGATATTGACCTGCAAATTGAAAAATGCGTAAGAAAATTTGAATTTCGCGGGCTTCCCTGGCGCTTTGGGAGCGTACTAACTTAAATTCATCTTGGCTGTACGGGAATTACAATACATGTGTATGTTATCTATGTCTTGCAGTTGTCACCAGTACTAACCTCAGAGCCAGCTTGCGTGAATCTGAATATGTTATCAATGAACAGCAGCACATCCTGGCCCTCCTTGTCCCTGAAGTGCTCAGCCACAGTGAGCCCGGTCAGAGCCACGCGAGCTCGCGCGCCGGGAGGCTCGTTCATTTGACCGTATACGAGAGCCACCTGACCGGGGAAAGATAGATAGGTTTTGTAGATAGTTATTAGGGAATGCAATCTCGTTCGTCGTTCGCATCTCTTAGCTGCCACGGCTTATTCTAATTTATTTTAATTTTTGAAGAGTTTTTATTACGGACGCTTCTAACGTGCACGTCTTTCTACATTGTTCTCATAATGTATGTATAACTTCAACATGAATGATGTAACCCATATTTTGTAACAATATTTTGTTTTAAAAGAGTGTCCGTGGAGTTTCATGGCCGTTCTTCTCCATAGGAACCTACTACGCTTTGGAATGGGCAACTAGCTTCATCTTCCTGACTGACCGACCCCTTGACAATTCAAAAGTGCCTGTAATGGGTTTATTGGAAATAAATGCTTTGAGTTTGAGTTTGAGTTCTCGTGAGATTTCGGCCATATTTACCGAGATTAATCCCGCCCGAAAATCGAACGAGATCTCGTGAGAATTAACGAGATTGCACAGGAGCATTAACACATGTTTTTCGAAGCGGAGGATGTGTTTTTCAGGGGTCTAAGGGAGAACTCTTACAGTTTGCAGAAAATTATTTGCGCTCTGTAGACCTTCCAGTGTAGAGGGCAAATTATTTAGTCTGCAAAATTAGAAGCCGTCTGCCGGACGACACATTAGACACCTACTTTATTCTTTTTACAAAGCTACTACTAAAATTTTGAGGACAAATTTTTACTATCTTAAATTACTTATTTAAAAAAAGGGCAGTCTTTGGGGACTGCCCATAGAACTGAAAACTGAGTAACTTATGAATTGTACAGTCAAGCTATTAGATGTTTTTTGTTCACCCAAAGAGTGCTCAACGCGCCTAAAGAAGTTTTCACTTCAAAAAGAAGAATCTTATAGAATCATATGACAATCACGGCATTGGACCTACTCACCTTAGAAGTCTTGTAATCGTCTGTTATAACTCCGCCCACTTTCATCTCATTGTACAAATCGTTGCCTTCGCGCGTTCTTTCTCCGACGCCGGCAAACACCTGATCGAAATATACATAGCTAACACACAGAACAAAATACACAAAACCAATCCAGGGGCCCAAGTCTGCTATTTTTACAAATTCGTCACTCCAACACGACCCCATTGTAATTTTGCTAAAAGTTCGTAATCTGCTAAATTTATAATGGTCGATCATTGGTCGGTCAATGGTCTCGTAATAGAATTGTATTACAATGGCATTTTGAACATTTATTCATGCCAGATTTCATTTATATATATTTTTACATATTATTTATTAGTGTTATAAGCAATCTGAAGTAGTAGGAAGATGGAAGTTTAGTAGGAAGTTTCATTTGTCATTATGTACGAGATTACCGATTCTTTCAATGGAGTGTCAGTGGCTGACCACCGGAAAGTCATAATGACGCCATTATATTAGTAGATTACCAAACTTGTCAAAATCAACAATTATGAAATCAATGATAGACCATTCTGACACTATTGTAAAAGCAGACTTGAGGCCCAGGTTCTTGGTATCTTCTCTCATAACGCCACATTCGCTGTGAACGAAGGTGTACCGGGTTTAAAAAGACTGTGGCGGCATCTATAACGCCACATGCGAACTACGCATCAAAGACCTGACGTCACAAATCCTGCATCTCGCAATCAGAGTTTACCGCGCAACTAGCATATATACAACATCCCGATATCTAACGGTATCAAACGGGTAGTTTCCTATCAGACACAACACCCGTCTGGTCGGAGGATCCTCTCTTTTCTATACAGAATGAGTGAACTTTACACTGTTCCTCATACCTCAATAGACTACACGCAATGAAGGGTTCTGCAATTGAAATAAATTTATCCCAAAAAAAAAAAACTCCTACACATCGTATAAAAAAAAAACTCATGTCACAGTCAATTCTTAAATGCAAAAGTAAATTAGCAAAAAAAATGTGATAAAACTGCTAATTAAATATTTTTGTTCGTTACTCATGCTCAATCGCACTGTTTAATAGAAATTTTCTATCTTAATCTTGTTTTAATAGAAATTTTAAAATTATAAAAATTATAATATTGTCGTAGTTTGATACGATACAATGTTTTTTATGCGATATTTATATAGGAATACATTGGTTCCATTTTCTTTTATTCCCAAAGTCTAATTCAGATAATTTATGTAAACAAAGGGGATAACATATCAAAAAAATATCTTCGTAATGGTAATTCACATAAAATGGCGACCACCAACTCGTACTAAGCGTTTTCAAACGTCTTTTATAATGCGCGCAGCAAAGGAGTGGAACTCTCTGCCTGCGTCTGTGTTTCCGAACGCATACAACCCTAATCTATTCAAAGTGAGAGTGAACAGGCTTCTTCTGGGTATGCTCACTCCATCGTAGACTTTGTCTCTGTCATCCAGACCTAGACTAAAGTCAAGAGCAAACTCATAGTAGAATTAAAAAAAAAAAAACATTTTTTTTAAGTACTGATTTTAAGAAATAATAATAAAAAAAGAATCATACCGCATTATTATTTTTATAAATTTTCGGTTTTAAACAAAGTTATTAAAAAAAGGAGATTTTCTGGTATAAAATATTTTATGATACTAGTAACAATGCGGAAAAGATCCAAATATTTTCACATTTTTTACATCTTCAACAACACTAATATTACAACTCTCATTCATAGATTCATATTGCAAATAGCATATCTAGCCACATTTTGGATGAAAACGGCTGTCAACTGTTTCGGGTGGAAATAGATTTTGGGTGGCCTGCGTCTAGCAGTAGACTTAAAACGACTGCTTATGACGATCATTGGCCGTGTCTCCGACAAACTACACAAAACATTGTTTAGCAACGGTATTTTGTTTGCATAGTTCTTAAAATTAATTCAGTTTAATTTCATAGACGAATATTTACAAAAAAAATATAATGATAAAATGTTTTGCACCACTGTCCTGTCATTTTGACAGTGACATTTCTTGACATTACTTTGTTTACAAAAATTATCTGAATTAGAGACTTTGGGTATCTATAAGTACTGATTTTTTATTATTGTTTCTAAAATCAGTACTTAAAAGAGATTGGAACCTTAAGTTTCGCCATTTTATGTGAGTTACCATTAATGGGGACACGGGCGAGATGGGGACAGCGAGAATACACCGATATATCGCAGGGTATCCTATGGCCAAAACATCGTATTAAATATCGATATATCGTATAGTGCTGTTCGATATTCCGATATATCGATCGTATCGGGCCATCCCTACTCTCGGCTATTTTCGTTATTCCTTCTCATTGGTCCCCTGCCTCAAAGTACCATTTTCCAGACACCTTCATTGTCATTATACTTACGGAGAATCCTCCGTGCGCCTTGGCAACGTTGTTAATAAGTTCCATGATCAACACAGTCTTGCCAACTCCTGCGCCGCCAAAAAGGCCAATCTTGCCACCTGAATAACAAGATGGTAGGTCAAGTTTATATTTGTCGGAAGGGTCCTGAGTACGGGATGTCAATTGGCAACGAAATGTAATTGTGAAGTTGGCGCGCTTCGACAGAATCAAGCCTGAAGTTCGTGCGAGTCGACGTGAGCTCTTCAGCGGCGTGGAGCAGCCTCTTTAGGATCGGACATCGTACGGACAACAAGTATCTAGAAACTTTAGCACGTTCTGTATAGTTGTGTCGTGTTCCAACATTAATTACTTTGCATACCCATTACTGTATAGAATCAAGTTCTTCTAACTGAACAGACAGATGTGCTGCTGGGGAGTTTGTTCCGCTACTTCTTCTTCCCAGCTAAAGCACTAGGAAGCGAGGAAGGGATGGGCGTTTTGGGGGAACTGTCTTATGTAATTTGATTCTCAGTTTAGTTTAAGTAAATGACTTTTGATTTGAATTTGATTCGGTTTTTCTATTGCGCAATAACCAACACTACCCATAGTACGCCCACAGTAGATAGTTAACAATATAGCTGATGTTAACGAGAGATACCTACCGTTCTCCGACCACGGTTTTCACGACTCGACAAAACATCGAGATTTCATATTGTATTAGCACGCATAAACCGTTGCGTAGTTTAGAAGAAAACCTCCTCCACACAGACAAGAAGAGCGACTTCAATTTACAATAAAGTATAGATAATAATTATTATTTGTTGTTGCTGTATTTGTTGATGATGTTGTTGTATGCAGGAGCGATCCCACAAGAATGGTGCAATCGTTTGCTAGTGCCCATCTTCAAGAATAAAGGTGATGTACAGGACTGAACAACTATCGAGGAATAAAGCTCATGTCACATACTATGAAGTTATGGGAGAAAGTGACAGAGAAAAGATTGCGAGAGGAGAGTAGATTGCCCCAAACCAGTTTCTGTTTATATCAGGTCGAGGAACAATGGATGCCACTTGGACGTGCACACAAGAATAGGGATGTGTCCTGGTTAAAAAAAAAAAGAAAATCTGTTTAGTCCGCCAATCATTTCATCATTTTTTGCTTTATCATATTAATAAAAAATGACTTCCATAAAACACATTAAAATTGGGGAGTGGGGGCTTGTTACGTCACAGCTACGTATAAAATCTACTGAGAAGTGATGTCATGCCACATTTGAACTCAATGTATCGACGTAATGTTTTGATAAGGTAAAAAAAGAAAAAATACGTGACCAATATTTTTTAATAATCGACAGGACTGACAAAAAAATTTTTTTTAGTTATCCTCCCTATTTGCACATGCTGGTCATCGATCTCGAGAAAGCGTATGATAGAAAACTTCGGGATGTGTTGTGTTGGGCCTTGAAAGGAAAAGGTTTTCCCGGGAAGTATGTAAAATTTATTCGTGCTATGTAGAGTAAATCTCGTACCTACGCCCGGTCGGCTTCCAGCAAAACCATCGCGTTCAGTGTGGCAGACTTGCACCAAGGATCGGCTTTAAGTCCTTACCTCTTCCTAGTGATTTAGACGCTCTGACGTCAGGCATTCAGGAAGAGGCACCCTGGTGCATGCTGTTTGTGAATGATATTGTTCTTGTCGGTGAAGATGGACCTGATTTCCAGAGCAGATCAGAGAAATGGGAACAGAATCTGGAGAATGTGGGCTTGAAAATCAGCAGAACTAAAACTGAATATATGCTCTGCGATGTCGACGGTCTCTCTAGTTCTGGGCGCGTTGCTCCCGGTTTGCTCATGTTTTTGTTATCTTGGTTCACTCGTGCAAAGCGATGACGAAGTAGATCGGACTGTTAAGCACAGAATTAACATTGGGTGGCTGAAATAGCGGCAGGTCACGGGAATAATCTGCGACTCCCACATTCCCCTTAACCTTTAGGGGAAGATTTATAAAACAATGGTTAGACATGCTGTCTAGTATGGATCAGAATGTTGGGTCATAAAAGGGATGAATGAAAGGCAACTGCATGCAGCTGAGATGAGAATGCTCAGAGGAATGTGGTGTTACGCGAATGGGTAGAATAAGAAATGAGTATTCTCCGTGGCATTTTAGTCGTCTTACAAAGACAGCCCACTTCATTTATCCAATGACTACTAATCATTCATAAAAAAAAAAAATTTTTTTGAACGTTGGTATATTTTATTTTTATTAATTATGACGCATGACATAGTTTAAAACACCCTGTTACGAGTGCAGCCCGAGCCTTGTGTTACAAGGGCGCTGCGGAATGGAGCGGCGACATCTTTATCAGAGTTCATTCACCCTAACGCAAAAATGTGTTTCTTACTATTGCAACTTAAACTTAATCTAAATCCATTCTGCGGCACCCTTGTATCACAAGGCTCGGACTGCACTCGTAACAGGGTGTTTTAAACTACCTATGTCATGCGTCATAATTAATAAAAAAAAATATTAAAAATTACTAATGTTCAAAAAAAAAAATTTTACCTTAATGATTAGTAGTCATTGGATACATGAAGTGGGCTGTCTTTGTAAGACGACTAAAATGCCATGGTGTATAATAGGACAAATTGGCACCGGTGACTGAAAAGTTGTGTGGAAATAGGTTGTCATGGTAAGGGGCATGTGATGCGGGGAGGCATGAGAGAAATGTCGTCAGGAAAGTTTTGAGTATGAATATGGATGGTTATACGAGTAGGGGAAGACCAAAGAAACGATGGATGTACTTTGTGAAAGATGATATGGCTAGAAAGGGAGCGGCAACCGTTATGACCATTAATAGAGAATAATGGAAGAAAAAACTATGTTGCGCCAACCACAAATAACGTGGAATGAGGGCAGGAGAATGGTGATAAGATAATAATATTATATTTTATAGAAGTTATAGATTATAACTGTTACGAGCTTGGGTTCCGTGACAGTAAAAACTGCCGATTTAATAACCAAAAATGACACTTTTAAACAACACTGATAACAACTCAAACACTAATTATAAAACACAACTGCACTACTGATCACTCTAAATTCGCACTTGAAGATCGCTTGTATCTTTTGAAGTTTACTTGTCGCTTGATCGCTTGTTCTTCGACTGACTCGGGTCGGGGTCCATACCTGCCTTATATAGTTCCAGAACCATCTACTGTAGAAACATCTAGAATGTTCGAGTACATACCGGCCCCGACTGACCAGATGTCGATAGTTCTAGAAAGGTCTAGCATCGAACTTTCTAGAAGCATCTCGACTCTACTAGTTCTGCTACTTGATACTAGATGGCGCTAGTGGTCTACTAGTTCTGCTACTCGATACTAGATGGCGCTAGTGGTCTACTAGTTCTGCTACTCGATACTAGATGGCGCTAGTGGTACTTAATGTCACGACGTACCAGGCATTAATTGTGGCGCGCAACATAACTATAAAAAACTCCTTAGGCTTTCTGTCAGGGTTTGTATGCGGGGGGGTCTATGGGTCAGCTACACCAAAAGATGCCTTTCGCGTCCAATATATGTTTTTAGGATGCTATTGGGATTGCCCCGGTTCTGAAGTGCATCGAAGATGTTTTCGCAAAATGGAACTGACGGTTTCCACGCAGTCATACGCAAAAAAGTTGATTCACTGATGCATCGAACGCGGGTCAGTAACAATATTATCCTAAAATTAGTGGCAGGGAGTCCTTACTCCCCTGTTCTGAGGCATTTTGTGGAGAGGCTGCTCAACTAAGTAGCTGATCTCTTGCTTGATCGTTCTCTGAGAACCTGCCTCGGACATTTAATTCGTTATGTGTTGTTGATTGTGTGTTTTGTATAACTAACATAAGTTATAAGGTATTTTTCACTAACAAGATGGACTATGTTGTTGTCCGAAACTGAATAAATATATAATTAATATAAATTAATTAACCATTTCACTCACCTTTAACATATGGCGCGAGAAGATCCACAACTTTAATGCCAGTCGCCAGAATCTCCTGTTCTACCGACATCTCAACGAAAGGAGGTGCGTCCGCGTGGATCGCGGCAAATTCATCCGTTTCGATTGGACCACGCTCATCTGTTACGTAAGAAAGAAAAATGTTTATTGTGTGTTTGTTCAACCCGTATCCATGCAAACTTCGGATATAAGGCGGGGAATGGTTTTTTTTTTTTAAATAATGCTATAAAAAAATGCAGCCTAAAAAAAATGTTTAAGAATGTGCAAATAGCGCTCTTTCATATGATACCCCACATGCCCTAGTAGCCCCACTTCGATTTTTGATGACCCCAGACTATCTTTCTTATTTGCAAAACAGTTGGGCAAACGTCATCTAAAACTATTCCAAATTTCAAGTTGATAGATTAGTAGTTCTTGAGATATCAGCTGTGAAAGACGGACAGATAGACTGAGTCGCACTATAAGGATTCCTTTTTACCATTTTGGTACGGAACCCTAATAAAATATTCATTTAATCCACGTGTCAGTATCCGACGTCACCTCATTAATTGTCGAAGATAGGCCAATTACCAGTATTGGGTGAAGTCGATGTGGACAAATTCCTTACCAATAGGTTCTCCAATGACATTCATAATCCTTCCCAAGGTTGGTTCGCCCACAGGAATGGTGATGGGAGCTCCAGTGTCCACAATGGGCTGCCCTCGCACCAAGCCTTCAGTACCATCCATAGCTATGGTACGGCAAGCGCTCTCGCCTAGATGCTGGGCTACCTCCAAGATTAGGCGTGGTTCTGCAAGATTTGGTGCAATTTGGTTAGGGCACGTGTGTCTTCCACATCTACATAATCAAATGGCAGTACTTAATTTATATTTATTTATATATATATACTTTATTGTACATCAGATTACACATTACAAAAGAAAAGAAAAGCTTATACACTATAAAATATACAATGGGCGGCCATATCGCATACTGCGATCGCTTCCAGGGCCTCAAGTCTGCTATTACAATAGTGTCAGAATGGTTTCTTCATTGTGAGTTATTGACAGATTTGCCATACAAACACTGTCAAATACTCACAATGGCGAGACCATTCTGACACTATTGTAATAGCAGACTTGAGGCCCAGGCAACCTCGGCATGGACAGTGAATTTCTGGACATAAAATGGGGTTGTCATTAGTGCAAAAATAAAAAGTATAACAGTACAATATCCTATAATAGATACACAGATATATGCTATATAATAGATACATACATACTAACTAAATAAGCAAATACAATAAAAGAAGACTAGATTATTACAGCTAACAACGAGAACAAAATCACAACAACAAGTAATGTTCCTTCACGAGTTTTTTAAACACAGGCAACGATTGCGCGCGTTTTATTGGATCTGACATTGCATTCCACAAACGAGCGGCTTGGACAGTAAAGGATTTGTCAAGGAAAGTTGTGGAATGCATGGACATTTTAAGCTTCAAGTTATCTGATGACCTTAAAAATTTAATACACTAAATAAGACAACAACTTGGATGAATGACCATAACCTGGAAATCAATTTCTCCAAATCTAAAATAATATCCTTGCACCCCCGACAAAAAGCCCCACTAGACATAAACTTTACCTACAAAGGTGCAAAAATAGAAGTCATTCATGAATTTACTCTGCTTGGTCTATCTATAGATACTAACATTAATTGGAAGTCATACATCCAAAAGATAAAATCGAAATTGTCCAAATTTGCATACGCCCTTCGTGAAGTCAAAAAGACCACTGACTTTAAAACTGCGCTTGTTACCTATTATGCCTACGCATATGCGTGGCTTAGTTACGGCGTGATATTGTGGGGAAACAGCACAGATGCACCGATACTTTTTACATTGCAAAAAAGACATAAGAATCCTTGTAAATATAGAAGACACCGATAGCTGCAAACCTCACTTCCAAGAACATAAGATACTAACCCTAGCCTGCTTATACATTCTAGAAATATGCAAATTCGTTCGTAATTACCAACACTTTTACACGACAAGAGAAAATATACAGTCAAGATATACACTGCGCCATAAAAATAGGTTAAACTTACCAGGCTCTAAGCTGAAAATGCACTCAACAAGTACACTAGTCATGTCAATTAAAATTTATAATAAATTACCAGAAAAAATTAAAGAAGAACAAAAACTTTATACATTCATAAATAAATTAAAACAATTTCTGTTATCTAAATGCTATTACAATATCAATGAATACTTAAATGACAAATTTTAAATAACATGTTATATGTTAATAATCACAACGCCTATTCAATATTATTATTATAACAACTAAGTAGTCAAATAAAAGCCCCTCTTCCTCTCTCCTACTTTTGCCGTGCCCGACAGGGTCCACAATGATCATATCTTTGTAAAACCTACCACCTAAGTTCACATGTGGAAGCAATAAATATATTGAGTATTGAAATTTCGTGTAAGAGTCGCAAAGAAACTGAAAACGTTTTTTTAAAATAGAGAGGGATGGAAGGGGAAAAGAGCACATTATACAAAAGGGAAAGAATATGAGCATTCCGGCGAAGGCGAATCGGTAACCACTTAAGCTCCCTTAATTTAATTCCCATTTTGACTTTATTTCCCGCATTTACTCGCCTGTGCACATCTTCATAATTTTTTTCATCCCTTGTAAACTGCCTCCTGAAATATACAAACTCACTTGCTCCACATTTTTATCATTTATTTTCACAACACACACCTATACATCCTCTGCTCTTTCAAACTATTCACTTTTATGAGTGAATTTCTCAGGCGAAAAATTTACGCATCTAGGCTGAAAACGCAGTGCTGCTTTACTAATGCAACGATTTTTTTTCTCAGAATTAAAGAGATGTGAATCTAAATGAAGCCATTTAAATTATGTTTATAAGACTAATACTTTTTAAGAAAAACATCAGTAAATGATGAATTATCAATTTCTGTGTTTTGTCCACAATCACTTTCATACACAGCATTTACCTCTCAGGAAGATAACCTCCAACAAATATAGGAAAAAGTATTTTGCTTGCGTTAAGTTATAATTGACCTATTAATGAGTACATGTCAACGGTAGTTTTGTCCGAGCGAAATTACTCATTTCTATGGTCATTTTGTTTCGCCGTCCTGAGCTTCCACCAATGAATTTAAACGAACAATTAATCCCTGCCCGGCAAGAGACAATCGTGCGTTACGCACAGTGAGAACGGTAGTGCACCATGTTATAAAACCTGAAAATGAAAATGTCTATGGAAATTAGGTAAAAAATCGAGTTGTTGAAATTGACTCTTATATTCATTCCTTTCCCATTTTGATTTCCTTATTTAGTAATGGATCCTGACAGTATTTTAGCTACACTGGTTCATGTATAATTATTGTATTTTTAAGTTATTGAGTTTACTGACATAGGCTAAGTTCATACTAACACTGTATATGGATCCCTTGGTCTGATTTTTTTAATTTGAATTCAAATTACCCTGCTGGACTAAATGGCGCCCCACAAGATCAGCCACAGTTACTTACTAAAATGGTAATACTCACTTCTGCCTGGCACCTCCAGTGCATTCAAGATCAGAGGCAGCTCTTTGTCGAACTGTACATCCACCACGGCGCCAATCACTATGAGAACAGAACAAATTGCATTACTAAGTTGCCGCGAAAATCAAATTTTCTTACGATTTTTGCAATTTGTAGGACAGTATCAGGTATTAGGTTGATCTGAATATGATTCGCAACCGTAACAATTGTGTATTTATAGAATCACAGTCATCAAAAGGTACAATTTTTCGCGGGCTACCTTTATAGCGCTTCCCCCTTAACACATCGTAGTCACAGTATGAGCATTAGACATTTTGACAATGGACTAAATCAGTGTTTTTCAACGTTTATGTCGCGACCCCCTAGGGGGTCGCCAAACCTCTTTAACTCGGGGTTCCCGTTACTTTAAAATTTAAAGCTAATAAATATAAAATCATATTAGTTCAAAATGTTATATTTGTAAACAATTTAAAAAAATTAAAGTCTTATATTAAAACATATGAATAAATACCTACTAGTCACATGAATTATTAATGTGAAGTTGAACATACGCACACATCCACATTATTGTGAAGGTTACGCCTATTTCTCGCTAACCAATTATTTTTTTACACATTCTATTAACTCTTTCTCTAATTTTCGGCAATTTCTATTGCCTTTTAATTGAACCATCGATGAAAAAGTTATCTCGCGCAAAAAGGAGGTCCCAAATGGAATCTAACACTTCGAAGCTCTGTGGTTAATTGTGGGTATTCTGTTTTTCTGCTTAACCAAAAAGTAACCAAAATGACAGACTTGAATTCCAAGTTAGAAACCGCGGAGGGTAGGGGGTCACGAAATATTTTTCCATACTAAGGGGGCCACACCATGAAAAAGGTTGAAAAACACTGTACTAAATAATTATAGTAATAAATAAAAATAAAAATCATTTATTTCAGACAAAAAAGTCCATAGGGAAAGCAAGGTTGTTAGTAACAAGAAATTTTGCTTATAACTAGTGTTAGTAACTAAAAAGTAAAAAGAAGAAATTAGACACACCGTCTACCCCTGCACAGTAGGCTCATCGGTCTCGCAACAGTTCAGTGAACCTACTGAGCAGAACAGTATCGGTTCTCTCGCCAATCAAAGTAATGAGAGAACACACTTATTAGATTCAGTAAGCAAGTAGTAAGTAAATGAGGCAGAAAAATAATAATTATATTTCTGTCTCGTATAAAAAAGTTTGCAAACGCGGAAGAGATAAGAGAAATATCTCTATCTATTTCGCGAGGGTAGGCTTTCTCATTACGGAAATCCTATACAATGCGAGATCAGCTTATACTGGAAATGTACAGCTATGCCGTGTGTACATAGGTAAAAATTTCGCACAACAAAATAAATGCTAACAAAAGGCGTAAAGATGAAAAAGCCTTGATTGGCAAGCCTGATCATCTACCTAGCCTTTTCCCAACTAAAGATCGGTTTCTGGTCTAACTAGATTAGGCATGGGCAAAGTGTATCATTTATGCGATTGGAACATTTGCATCTGGATCACTGAAATGATCCGAAACACTGTTACCTACGTTTCATTTGGATCATTCGGAACATCGGTTCAAAGGGTATTTAATACTGAATGTTACGTATAAAACGCATCAAATTAAAACGATAACTTGTTTTACAAACATTATATGCAAAAAGCGATCTTTTAGATATAGCGATCTTAGTGGTCATTTTTACGTGCATGGTTATCGACAGCGAAAAACTGTGCGAGTATGAGTGATACACATCTCATTTGGTATCTCTTTCTGATTTGTATAGATTGCAATATCGCACCTTTAGAATTATAGAGACCTACTCGTAATTTCTTCAGAAGTTGAAAAACATCACCAAATTAGGTCACTATAATAATATTATAGTGACCTATATTTGAAATTTTAAGATTTCAACCTTTCTAAAGAACATCACCAATGAGGTCACTATAATATTGTGAATTAATTGATGATGTCATTAACTGATGATGTGATTGATGATTTCAAATAAGGTCTCTATAATTCTAAAGGTGCGATATGTCAACCGCTCACTAGTAAAGTAACTCAGTGTGTCTCAGTTTGCCTCTCTCGCTCACAGCTCAGTCGCCTCGCAAGCAACGCGTCGCGCGGAAAGAGCACAGAACAAAGTAATGTTTCAGATCCAAATGATGCGTCTGAAACGTTGTTACTGAACCATCCTTTGGATTCACTTCAATGATCCGGATCAGTGAGTCGGTTCCATATTGAGTTACATACGCCTAAACCAGATGCAGCTGAATGCCAGTATTTTACATGGAATGGCTCCTTATTTGGCCTGCACAACCCAGTTACTGGAGTGGGAACACGATACCCCTCGATAATATAACTGACTCTCAAACTTCGGGGCTTTTGATTAACCATAACGACTGATGACCTACTTACTTGTCTGAGAAACGCGAATGGACCTAAGTCTCGAGTGCTGCTAAGCTGTTCCACCCCTTTAGGTTCATAACGACAACTTCCCAAAACGTTCACTCTCCCAAAACGTCTACTTCCCAAAATGGTCATTCCCAAAATGTTTATTTCCTATTTCGTCCACTTCCCAAAACGACCAGTTCCCAAATAGTCCGTTTCTCAAAACGACTACTCGTCTAGTTTAGTAGACGTTTTGGGAGTAGTCGTGTTAAAACACTTGTCGTATATTTTCTTGAAAAATAGAAGAATGGCTTTATCATCCTTTTCCTAAACAGGACTACAATGAATAAATAAAAATGCGTAATGAAGATTAAACAGGGCCTCAAATCTGCTATTACAATAGTGTCAGAATGGTCTCTTCATTGTGAGTTTTTGACAGATTTGCCATACAAACACTGTCAAATACTCACAATGGCGAGACCATTCTGACACTATTGTAATAGCAGACTTGAGGCCCTGGTTTATTTACGTTTTAACATTTAAATACGAATCTTTGATAGATATATATACGCTCATGAAACTACGCATAATGTTCGAGGAAATAATAATCTAATAGTCTAATAATAAATCTAATCTAGTAATTTAACACTACTTCTACACTAAATACATTAATCACTTCTGAAAATGCCAAAACAAAATGCATGTCTTTTTTTAGATTGTAATAAAAAAATCTAATTAAAAAGGAAAAAAATACTTATAGCATAGTTCTAAAAGGTGAACATTTTGGGAAGATGTCGTTATGAACCTTAAGGGTTCCACCTCCCAAAGGACATGGAGAAATATCTGGAGATGATTGCCAACCTTCAGCGATAGGACAGACACCGAAAGAATAAGAATGATTGGCTGCCGGTTGGCAAGACTGACCAGCGATAATCCGACCCTTAGCACCGCCACCTGGAGCTGGAGGTGGTGCTGTCTGTTTACTCCCAGCCTTTGCAGCTTTCGATGTCGCAGTTTTTGGTGGTACAGCTGTTTCTGGCGCAGCTTCCGATGGCGGAGCCTTCTTCTCTGCATCATAGCTGATCGCTGTTGTAGAAAACTGAGGGAGTAAGGTTAAAAGTTAGTTTTCTTGTGGAACATACAGTCATCATCATCATTTCATCTCAAAGACATTCTCTGCTGGACATAGGCCTCCTGCAAGCGTTGCTACACTAACCGGTCCTGCAGCATCTAGCGGATTCCTGCTACCTTCATGAGATCATCGGTCCACCTTGTGGGAGGCTTAGCCCCGCATACTTAGCTTAGCCTAAATTGACTAGTATCTAAACACAAACGCGCCCCATAGTTAAAGCAGATAGTGCTGAAAACCCTGACTGGTGGTCAGTGGCCTACACTCCATACATGCAAATAAGCTCTGCATACCCTGGAGTCCCCCCATACATATACGCCCCTCTAACTAAATTAAAATATAATAATATAGACTGATAAATAAATAACTACATGGTCATTTATTAGTCTAACTTATTCGCCATCTCACCGCACGACACTGACTTCGCGTGTTTATTTACTCACCATCTATTGCTTTTTGTTAGAACTAATTCCTTCGAGCAACGAATAAGCCGCCAAAAAGCAGTACTACGCTTTGCTTTTACTTCATACATCGCATCTCGTTTAGTACATAGCCAAAGTGTGACTGCGTGCGTGAAAATGTGTGCGTGTGATAGAGTTTTTTGGAAGCATAGCGTGCGTTGCAACCCGTCCAAATTAAGAAGCCGTTAAAGCACTACTTCATTGTTGATTGCAAAGGGTCGATTTATTTAGTCGGATTGACCAAATGACCAATTGATTCATTCGTTCGTTTCGAAACGAAACTTTCCGGAAATCGCCAATTGAATTCGTTCAGACCTGGAATTTCTCTTCTTTAAACAGTAATGTCTTTTTCTATACTTAATTAGGTTTTATTCATTGAGAGTTGTGTTTTAATACTGGACAGGTCCACTCAAATCCGAGTGATTCTTTCTTCAAAAGACCATCTGTCTGAGGCTGACATGGTCTTTTGAAGAAAAATCACAGTAATCAGCATGGTCTTCATATGGCCTGACCAAGAATATGGCCCGGACTGCACCAAAGTGGATACGAGACGAGAGGAGAAATGTGTTTTAGACAACCAATAGAATTTCGTTATTTACACTTTCGTCTTCACTCAGATTCAGTGGATACCACTGAGCGAAGATGTATCATATTTGTATGGCGCGATTGAAGTGGAGATGTGAGCTGTTCTTCGGAAGCTGGCGACGGTGCGCAGCGGAGACGAGAAGAGATTTGAGCGGCGTGCAGTGAGCAGCGCCGCTAGTCTCCCCGCGTCGCGGCGTATATGGAATCCCTTCCAGAACCCCAGTACTGCTGAGCTGCGGGATAATTCACAGAAAGTTACCTTAAGCCATTCCGCTATTCAGAGTTGCGAACGCTTTGGATACGGGTATTGTTTCCCGTGTAGGATTCAAGACTTCATAACTAAAATGCTTCCTCTACTCAGATGCCTAGAAAGCATATAAGTACTTAAGTGCGATCTGACCGACGGATGCCAGTAGTTACATTCTCTAGTTCCATTATGGGACTACTGGGATTTTTTCTCCCAGTAGTTCCATGGAACTAGAATACTTTTGTGAAGGACATGCTTTTACATAATTCGCAAATGACATTTCTCAGTGGAGAAGTTACTGTACCACATTTCTTGGAGATGAATCGTCCGCAGTTCTCATAAGTAGAGGTAGAAAATGAAAAATAAAAGCATTCTAAGTAACGTCTTTGTACAAATAAGCTCAGATCTGTTAAGCGGTCTATTCCATTGCGATTTAACTGTACTGGAACTTATGAGACTAATTTTATCTTGCATTAACAGAATGCCAGTTCCATGGAACTACTGGGAGAAAAAAAAAACCCAGTAGTCCCATAATGGCACTAGAGAATGGAACTGCTGGGATACGGCGGATCTGACACGCGGGCGGGATTTCTGCGCTATGTGCAGAAACCCCAGGGTAGCATTTAGTCCATCAAACAGCGCGTTCAATTGCTTAAAGGCTCCCGCAGCTCAAAAGTACTGGGGTTCTGAATACTGGATGGGTTTCCATAAACGCTGCGTCGCACAACCCCTCAGCCGCGCCCGTGCCCCTCGCCACTCTCGCTAATATCTCCGCTCTAGTCTAGACAGCACGCATCTCCACACAGATTCGGTGGATACACCCTAGCTGAAAAACATCTCTTCTCGTCTCCGCTTCGGACATCGCCGCTTTGGTGGAGTCCGGACCTATGTCTGGACTTTCAAAGACAGTGTGAACTCTTCCGGTGTTTCCTCTCAGAGTAGTCGATTAAGAAACACTGACTTCATCTACATAGTTTCAAAATAAAATATATTTTTGACGTTTTAAAGTGTTTTTTTTTTTTAACAAATTTACAGAAATAAACATCATTTATCACAAAAAACTTACATTTTTTGCATCTACTCGTACATTAAGGCTGGCACCGTATTTAAACATCGGCTGAGGTAACAGCCCGGATTTTTTCATCCTCAGATTCACATACATGTCCCGACTTTTGCTTCGAAAACCAGGAGACGACTGGACTGACAGGGTTTTAGCTCTAGTCAAAGGTTCCTCTTCCCTGGTCCGAGATAACGAATTCTTGAGAAACTTCATCGTTGATATATTCGATGCTGGTAGCTTGGAGTTTACTGCAATTTTTATTAGACAACAAAATTTTGTGAGGAATGTTTTGAGCAAAAATGTGGATGGCTATAAGATTAGAGGAATAGTAATAGTCCATATATTTGTTAGAATATTGTTACAGAGTTGTAAGTTACATAGTTTTAAAAGTACATAATATTCTGCTGTTTCCGAAGTACAAATAAATTTTCAGGGTTTTAGTTACATTATTGGGTATAGAATTGAATTATATAAATTACGATAACATTCAAATTGCAAATCAGTCTAATATTAGGTATAGAAATGTCAAAAATCGCCTTTTCTCATTAAAACGGTACAATTTCAAAAATAATCGAAATTGAGTTAATATGCGGAAATGTTTGATATATTTTTCTCTTAAAACGCTCTCCTGTAAAATTAGTAAATTTTGAGACTATACACTATACAGTTTTATTCGAAATTGAGTTAATACGAGTATGCGGAAACGTTTGGTATCACCAGTATTTTTCTCTTAAAACACTCTGCGTAAAATTTGTAAGTTTTGAGATTATACATTTTTAATGCGAGAAGACGAAATATGAAATTAAGTCTAAATAATTTACATTTAAATGTCCTAGAGTTGGGAGTTTTAAAACAATCTGGTAGGTCATCATCATCATCATCATCATTTCAGCCGAAAGACGTCCACTGCTGGATATAGGCCTCCCCCAAGCACCGCCACTTCGATCGGTTCTGTGCTTCCCGCATCCAGCGGATTTCTGCGGCTTTCATAAGGTCATCGGTCTACTTTGTGGAAGGCCTTCCAACGCTACGTCTTCCGGTACGCGGTCGCCACTCCAGAATCTTTCGGCCCCAACGGCCATCTGTTCTGCGCGCAATGTGCCCTGCCCATTGCCACTTAAGTTTGTCAACTCTTCGAGCTATATCGGTTACCTTGGTTCTACTGCGGATCTCTTCATTTCTGATTCGATCACGTTTAGAAACTCCAAGCATAGCCCTCTCCATTGCCCTTTGGGTGACTTTCTTGTATCTGGTAGGTATCTTTATCTGGTAGGTAGTTTATTATAAACTTTGGTCGCCATACGGCATACAGAAATCAGAATACATTATTATCAAATAGTTTATTATTTCGTCTACTCTAGGTACCTACACGAAGCATGTCAACTTTGCGGCTAGGTCTGGCTAAAACATCACTAAGCAATTGAAATTCATTCTTATTATGGTACGCAACAACCAAAGAACCAAAGAAACGATATATGGTATGGACTGTGTGTGATGATATGACTAGAAAGGGAGTGACGTCCAAGATCAACACTAATAAAGAAGTATGGAAAAAGGAGTAATGTTGCGTCGACCCCAAATAAATTATGATACTCGTAAGGGTAAGAAAATAATGAATTAGGGTTCATCAGAAGCCCGAAAGTCTGACAACCAGTCTCAGCAAGGGATATCGTGCTAACCAGTAATTGGGTTGTGTGTAGAGGTAAGATACTAAGTCGTTCCATAACATACGAAATGTATTTATTTTACTACAGTTATTAATTTTGAATATCGGGGTCACTTTGGCTTATTGCCAAAGTTTGTACACGGGCAATCTATGGGTCAATATTGTACTAAGAGATCGCTGGATGTCCTGTGCGCCCAATATAACAAAGCTTTCAGGATGTTGTTGAGGCTGCCTCGTTACTGTAGCGCGTCGGAAATGTTTGCGCAAGCCCGCACCGACGGCGACGGCTTCTATGTAATTATACGCAAGAAACTGCGTCGCTACGCTACTGAGGAGAGGGTAGTCAAAACAGCATCCTGAAAGCTTCCGAGAGCTTCGGTTATCTGTTTATACAGCAGTTTGTGAGGAGATAACTTATTTTTTGTATGTTACTAACGCTATATATGGATAGTTGTGTCCGAAATAAAGCGATTCTATTCTATTGATGCGAGAAAAATAAGAAGAAAAAAAACTGTACCGTGTGACGTATTATAACAAATGCTAACTATTAGGATCTCAAGTATATTTTTTTATAATGTTTAAATAAATAGACTATAAGTTAATCCAAGAAGGCGGCAGCGAAAATTTCCAAATTTTTCGTCATGGGTGTCGTTTTCATGGTTTTCGAGGGTGCTAGAGCCGATAGCGAGGTCAAAATGAAAATCCAAGATGACGGCTGCGAAAATTTTCATTTTTTCATCATGGGTGTCGTTTTCATGGTTTTCGAGGGTGTTAGAGCCGACAGCGAGGTCAAAATGAAAATCCTAGATGACGGCTGCGAAAATTTTCATTTTTTCATCATGAGTGTCGTTTTCATGGTTTTCGAGGGTGTTAGAGCCGACAGCGAGGTCAAAATGAAAATCCTAGATGACGGCTGCGAAAATTTTCATTTTTTCATCATGGGTGTCGTTTTCATGGTTTTCGAGGGTGCAAGTTATTGCAAATTAGATGAAAATTGACAATTCCGCGACGCATCTACGTCTGCCACCGACGAGTATCGACGGCTGCAGGTGCCTCTGCCGTTGGCATTGTGCCGCTGATGTACTGACATGGAGCGACTGCCTATCTGACCTCAATCCACTTATGGATAACACTATACTCCTTGGTAAGACGTGTACTTATATAATAATCATCATTTATTCAAGCAACAAGACTCAAAGTGTTAGTAACAATATACTTACAAACTATATTAGTAAACATTAACACACACAATTTGTGACATCACTGCTGCAAGGTAACAGGCCCAGCTGATACTCTGCAGCAGTGGTTCAGAAACGCACAATTTTTTGCTTGCTACCATAGATAGGATGCTATTGGTAGCGCCCCGCACCCTACTAACCAGGGATGCCACCGCCTCCGCATCACAGTGTAGAAGCAGTCAACGCGAGCTTCCGCAAACATCACAGATGCGCTGCAATATCGGGGCAACCCCAACAGCACCCTGAATGCGTTATTGTACTGAACGCGAAGGGCGCTGTATGATTTCTAAGTATAATGAGCCCACAGACTGCAAGAGTAAAAAGACGTGCAGTAAGCACTAAATATAGTGCGCTTGACCTCTTCAGAGGCACGCCTGAATCTGTGGGCAATCATGTTAGCTTTCACACACAGCGCCCTCCGCTCCCTGTCAATATCCTCATCATCTTTATGATCGGTACTTACAGGTATTGCCGCAAACCCAGCTGAACTCGGAAGGCACTTTAGTAAACACTTTCATTTTTAACACTTTATCCATGATTAAAAATACTTATTCTTTGGTCACTAGCGTGTTTAAAGAAATTGTTGAGCTGATACGCTTTGAAATGTAAGCTGGACGTCACAAAATTTAAATGATTGAAAACATCAAACGAGTTTTTTTTTTTTGTTTTTGTTTTCATAAAAAGTTTGTATAGGTATAGACAATGATAATATATTAACCGATAAATTCCCGGGTAAATTCAAATTTGGGTATAAACGGGGTATTTACGCAGGTTAATACCCAGATTTTTATAAGAACGAAGTTACATATTTATACATATTTGTTATAGCTTTTTGGTTTATTAGGTAGGACCGCGATGACATTAGGGTCCTCCCCGACCCTTGACTGTAAGTGAAGCGCCGCCAGCACGCGCTTTAGTTGAGCAGCAAGTTTTCCAAACTCCCCATGATAATAATCAAAACACTGATTTTATCCAGCCACCGACGGTCCCTTGCCACCCTCCCTCCGACGCAGCTGCCCTAAGCCGAGGTTCGTACCCCACAGGGGGTGCCCTTAGCGAGCAGCAGTCGTTTAGTTTATAAGTTTTTACGCCCTGGCTGGAGGCATTAAGTTTCGTTAGGAGCTTAAGGCAGCCACAGGAAAGTCCGGTTAAAGAGTCGGAACCTTAGTGGTTAAACAGATATGTTTTGAGCGCGCAATCGTGAAGACTCGAAAACGTCCTAATTGGGACGTATTGACTTTAGTCTGCGACACGCATGGCGACGAGTAATACGCTTAGTTGAAGCAAACAGTAGCTATTTCTTTTTTTCTTGTTGTTTTTAACAAGCCATCTCTTTTCTATCATTTTTACTTGTAGTGAAATGTAAAATGAATGAAAAGTGGGTACCTATGTGTACTGCCGCTGCTGCGCGGAACACTTTTTCGGTTGTTTTGTGAGTGTACATAACATATCTGTTAATATAATATCATTGGGTATAGAGGTATGAGGAACAGGATGTAAATTTCACTCATACTCTAGTAAAGGGAGGATCCTCCGACCAGACGGGTGTTGCGTCTGGTGGGCAACTGCCCAACGGTTGATGTCGGGATGTTGTATAATATATATGCTAGTCGCGCGGTAAACTCTGATTGCGTGATGCAGGATTTGTGACGTCAGGTCTTTGATGCGTAGTTCGCACCGTTGTTGATACCGCCACATTACTCCCCTCCGGAGACCGGAGGTCGATAGTGGGCTGAGTCAGTGCATTTGATGCTTGCCACGGCCAGTTGTCGTTCCAGTGAGTCGGAACCGGATACTGAATAGTTCACGGTGCGTAGGGACTCCCTCCAACCTTCCCATGCAACGTACGTTATTCAGGACGAATCGTGGGGCGGCTGTGGATATAGCACCCTAGGCAATCTTAACAGTCCGCAGGCGCTTCTTGATCCCCTACAAGTTATGTCCATGTGTGTCCCTAATGGCAATTCTCCCGAATGGGTATGCAACGAAACACAACAGCTTCGCCGTCGGTGCACCTGTGAACAAAGCGTTAGTGTTTCGATATATACAAATACGTGTGCGTGTGGGAATAGATACATATATAAATACAATTGCGTCATTTATTTTACGCACTGTGGTGGCGTCTTTCTTTTCGCCGTAGGCGATATTCTCTTCGCCCACAACCTCTTTCACCCTCTCCCCACATGGCGTCTTTCTTTTCGCCGTTGTTGGGCGTCATTCTTTTCGCAATTATTGGGCGTCATTCTTTTCGCCTCTTTTCTATATCTCTCTCTTACTCTCTCTCTCTCTCTCAAGCCCTCCCTTTACCCTCTCTAGTTTCAACGTGATGTCGCCTCCTCTCGCTCCAGTTTGCTCCGGACGACATGCCATGTGTGCGCGTACTGCTTAAGCCGGTCAAAGTTCGCCGGTGAATTTACGAGATCCCCGTAATAGATCGGACCGACCTCCGTGCGGCTGATCCCATCCATCATCTTGCAGCTTTTGTACCGTTCACCGTGCGTAGGGACTGTCTGCGGAGATTCCTCAGTAACGCTGCGTTATGCTCGTGAGTCAGATGTGGTAGAACGGCTGCTGGCGTCGACCAGGAGAGGTTTGATGGTCTCTGCTTGTGGACCGGCCGAAAGTGCAGCGTGCTGTGCCAAGGTCCACAGCTACCACATAGGTATTAAGTATAGGTATAAGGAGGTTGTGTACTGCCGCTGAAAACCAGCGCTGTGGCTATGACTCGCATAGGGTCACAGCATTATGCTGAGAGATAGCCGTTTTACATAGATGTGACGCATATTTTCCCCTAACTTGTTCCTTTTATATACCGGATGACGTTTTTTACCGTCTCGAAAAAAATTGGGTATACTAGATGAATGGAGTAGAAGCCTATGGCATAGTTTTTTTTTTTTTTTTTTTTCAGAAATAAAACTAAAAAAAAAGATAAAAATATTGAAATTTGGGTGCGTATGATTTAAATTTAAATATTATTTATCGTATTTATTTATTGAATTATGTTCTTTGTTAAATTTCTGTGTTTATTGTTATAGTTTGATAAGTTTACTTCAAATGTGTGGTATTTATCCATAGATCAATTTCTTTCTAGGTTAAAGAAAAAATTATAAAAACTTTGCCATAGGCTTCTACTCCGTTCACCTAGTATAACCAAATTTTTACGAGACGGTAAAAAATATCATCCGGTATTTATTTAATACTTAAATTTAAAAATGTACAGAGGCGGACTTAATGCCATAGGAACTTTTTACCAACCTTTGGGTGGTGCCAACCGGCGTGTGTGTATGACCAGATATATGAACGTAATCGAAGAAAACGAGTATTTAAGACGACGATATCCGACTTTTAATGATTTTATACTGAAGATCACGTTCAAACAAGTAGTGTTAATGATTTGGAAAAAATATAATTATGTTAAATTAGAGCATTTTCTTAATAACTTAATATATGAATATATTAGATTATTAAGAAAATGCTCTAATTTAACAAAATTTTTTTTTTTTGAGGAGCTCGTGGCTACGTCATAACAGCCGCACGGGTCGATACGCCCCAGGTTAAGCTACGCTTGCCGGGGTTGGTCCGTGGATAGGTGACCATCTTTACACACCGAGACTCCTCCGTGCCTCGGAAAGCACATTAAGCCGTTGGTCCCGGCTGTCATTCGTGGATCTTTGACAGTCGTTACGGGTCGTCAGAAGCCCAAAAAGTCTGACAGCCAGTCTTACCAAGGGGTATCGTGTTACCCAGTTACTGGGTTGTGGAGGTCAGATAGGCAGTCGCTCCATGTAAAATACTGGTATTCAGCTGCATCCATTAAGACTGGAAGCCGACCCCAAAATAGTTGGGAAAAGGCTAGGCAGATTGATATGAATATTTTAGATTGTTTTTTTTTTTTTTTTTTTTTAATCTGTGCCCCACACTAGGCATTTCTCCTGTATCATGGGGGCGTTTACAAACATTTAAACTCACATACACAAACAGTCAGACCCGGAACAACTACTTGTAGATCATACACCGTGCGGGGATCGAACCCTCGACACGCAGCGCAGTAGTCAATCGCTTAACCACTGCGCCAACCGTGCCGTCAACCGTGTGTTTATGTTACATTTACATAGTGAAATTAATTTGTAAAGTTATATCTAACGCGGATAAAAAACTGAGAATCACGCAAAATCTATCAAGCGTATTTTTCTGACACCTTTACCTTTTAAAGATAATTTAATATTGATCTTTTAGTATACGTGTTTTATTGAAATATATTTTGTTTTGTGTATAATAAATTAATAATGCGTCTTAATTGGGACAGCGCTCCTGGATGGGCGGGTCCTATTACTGGCTGGACGTACAACGCGTTGCGCGAGTTCAGTACAGAACACGCAAGCTAATCACTCAAGGTCACTGGCCTATATCTGGGCCTTAAGGAGCGTAGCAGGGGCCCAAGTCTGCTATTTTTATAAATTCGTCACTCCAACACGATCCCATTGTCATTTTGCTAAAAGTTCGTAATCAGCTAAATTCATATTAATGGTCGATCATTGGTCGGTCAATGGTCTCGTAATAGAATTGTATGACAATGGCATTTTGAACATTTATTCATGCCAGATTTCGTTTAAATATATTTTTACATATTATTTATTAGTGTTATAAGCAATCTGAAGTAGTAGGAAGTTGGAAGTTTAGTAGGAAGTTTAATTTGTCATTATGTACGAGATTACCAATTCTTTCAATGGAGGATGACCCTTGGGAACTCATAATGACGCAATTATATTAGTAGACTAGCTTTTGCCCGCGGCTCCGCCCGCTTGGATGTCGGTTATCGCGTAAAAAAGTAGCCTATGTCCGTCTCCATATCCCAGGCTATATCTCTGCCAAATTTCATGACGATCGGTTTAGCGGTTTAGGCGTGAAAACGTAACATACAGACAGACAGACAGAGTTACTTTCACATTTATAATATTAGTATGGATTACCAAACTTGTCAAAATCAACAATTATGAAATTAATGATAGACCATTCTGACACTATTGTAATACTCGTAACAGACTTGAGGCCCAGGTGGTCTGTAGTATCTTCGCCATGGGAAGAAGGCGTGTATGTGTATTTTACCGCAAATAAACGTATTTTCTTTCTTTCTTTTAAAGATTCATGCTATAGCAATCATCATTCTAGAATTTCCCTAGCAAGAAAACCTGTATAGCCTCGCAACAAATCCTGCCTAGGAACAAAACCTATATAGCCTAGCAACAAAACCTGTAACCCTAATAGCCTCGTAGTTTGATGATACATTACCTATTCGTCTATGTCCGCTGACAGCGCGTTTATGTAAAACGTAGGGTGAAAGGGTTAATTGTCGGCACAACGCGCGCGTTCTCACAGCGATCATTAATGTGCTGGTATAACTTTACTTGTGCAATGTGAGGCGAGGTTTTATTTGAGTTTCTAGAGTTTAACTTCATAACAGTTTGTTGTTTGGAAATTAAACACATAACATAAAATCACGCCAAGAATCCCCGATGGGTTAAGCTGAGGTGTACCTGTACCCAGGGCCTCAAGTCTGCTATTACAATAGTGTCAGATGGTCTCGCCATTGTGAGTATTTGACAGTGTTTGTATGGCAAATCTGTCAAAAACTCACAATGAAGAGACCATTCTGACTCTATTGTAATAGCAGACTTGAGGCCCTGATTGCGTGCGCAACGGTCCGACATGGAGGCACAGCAAGTAGCCGGTGCTTTCTGCCACGGCAGTAATTGTCTGGGACAAAGAAGAGTGCCAGCACAGCGTTCAGGGGGCCAAGTCTACTAATGTACAAACGTTGCAATGGTCTCTTCATTGTGAGTTTTCGACAGATTTGCCATACAAACACTGTCAAATACTTACAATGGTGAGACCATTCCAACGTTTGTAAATTAGTAGACTTAGGCCCCAGGTCAGGCGCGTCAATAGTGCCACGGAGCGTCTTACAGGCTGTTGTGAGCTGGGGCCCAAGTCTGCTATTTTTATAAATTCGTCACTCCAACACGATCCCATTGTCATTTTGCTAAAAGTTCGTAATCTGCTAAATTCATAATGGTCGATCATTGGTCGGTCAATGGTCTCGTAATAGGATTGTATTACAATAGCATTTTGAACATTTAGTCATGCCAGATTTCATTTATATATATTTTTACATATTATTTATTAGTGTTATAAGCAATCTGAAGTAATAGGAAGTTGGAAGTTTAGTAGGAAGTTTCATTTGTCATTATGTACGAGATTACCAATTATTTCAATGGAGTGTCAGTGGCTGACCATTGGAAAGTCATAATGACGCCATTATATTAGTAGATTACCAAATTTGTCAAAATCAACAATTATGAAATCAATCATAGCCGGTCTCTTCATTGTGAGTTTTTGACAGATTTGCCATACAAACACTGTCAAATACTCACAATGGCGAGACCATTCTGACACTATTGTAATAGCAGACTTAAGACCCAGCTGCTCAAGTCTGCTATTACAATAGTGTCAGAATGGTCTCGCCATTGTGAGTTTTTGACAGTGTTTGTATGGCAAATCTGTCAAAAACTCACAATTAAGAGACCATTGCAACGTTTGTACATTAGTAGACTTGGCCCCCAGGTATTTTGCTCGCCGTACCCTAACGAGTTACATCCGAGACATCCCAGTAGAAATTTGGTCGGATAGAGGTAAGGATAATAGCCATTGTTTACGCTTATAGAGAAACTTATTTTTTTTGGGTGGGTTATTATCAAATAACTTCTCCCGCTCTGGGCGGAGCTGGCGTGTCAGACGTTTACTGACTAAAACCCACCCGTGTTCCTTCAGTTGCCTCTATGCCAGGACCACGGTATCCCTTTCGGACAAACCCGCAATACTGGCAGGCATCGCTCCCAGTGGACCCCGTCAGTATGTGCTGGCATCTCTCTGAGGCGCGCGTAGAACACAACGCGCCGTCGACCCGGGCCTGGTCCTTACCGGACGGCGAGCTGCCCAAAGCTCGCCGTCCGTAAGCCCGCAACTACGGTGGCCGGGAATTGGTTGATTCCCGTCGCCCAGGGCATCTCCTGAGGCGACTAGGGGCGTGAGGGCGCACAGACTGCCTCTCCCTCACGCGTCTGCCTGAGTCTGATCCAGCTCCGTAGCATGAACATTCAACACAAGTCCGATCCGATAGTCAGATCTGACGTGTGTTTAGTATTCAAGCAAAATAATGTCTCCAACGCCTTCCCATTGCCGGATCCGTATATCTGATGAAAAAATCTGAAGTATATGCCCAGTCTATCAGAATCAGAATATTGTGCAGTATTTATTTTTTAAATATCGCAGCGTTATGCTGAGATGTGACGAGTGAGGTGAGCTGTACAGTGTGGTGCCGGACGTAAAGAATTGCACCAACCCAATTCCTCCCGTGGGTCTCGTAAAAGGCGACTAAGGGACTTACTAGAGAATGGACAGCAGCGTTCTTTATGCATTTTTAACGCAATACTGCGATCGCCAACCCGCCTGGCCAAGCGTGGCGATTATGGCAAACTCCCCCAATTGGGGGAGGCTTATGTCCAGCAGTGGATGTCTTTCGGCTGTAATGATGATGATGAGGAGCCTTTTTGGCCTCGCACAGGTCTTATGTTATTTTTTATTTTTATTCTTGTTTTTAATACACCGTGGCATTTTAGTCGTCTTACAAAGACAGCCCACTTCATGTATTCAATGACTACTAACCATTCAAGTAAAAAAACATTTTATTTGACAATATATATTTTTTTTAAATTAATTATGATGCAATGCCATAGTTTAAAACACCCTATTACGAGTGCAGTCCGAGCCTTGTGATACAAGGGCGCCGCAGAATGGATTTAGATTAAGTTTAAGTTGCAATAGTAAGAAACACATTTTTGCGTTAGGGTAAATGAACTCTGATAAAGATGTCACCGCTCCGCTCCAAAAAAATAAAAATAAATAACAGGGTGTTTTAAATTATGTCACGCGTCATAATTAAAAAAAAAAAACAACAAAAAATAATTCTTTTTTACATGAATGATTAGTAGTCATTTGATACATGAAGTGGGCTGTCTTTGTAAGACGACTAAAATGCCACGGTGTATATATTTTTTTTAGTTTTAAATGGTCCTTTTTTAATGTTTGTATTTCCTTTTTAATGTTTGTATTTCCTGTGCGTATCCCAAATAAAATATTTTTCTTTCTTTCTTTCTTAAATCGAAATCTAGAGACATTAATAGATTGATTGTACAGCTCTGCAGTTCTTTGGGAAACGAAGGCTAAATGTTGTTTGAAAAATAATAAACAGCCGTAGTGCTCGAATCGAAGCGATAGAGTAACATCACCTTCGTTCCAATAATTATTAGTCGGTTATTTGATGTTAGACCTTCATCGGACAGAGAAAACTGTGGAGAAGGCCACTGTTTAACCTTTTGACCGCTGCTGCAAGGTTAGTTTTTGTAGAAACGAAGATTTTCCGTTTCTATAACGTCCGTAGACGTATGTCTCGAATGGGTAGCATAGGTAGGTACTAGGGCTTTCAGTCTCGCTGCATTTAAGAGTCCCGGGAATAAAAAAAACGAGTTTTGATGCGGTCTCGAAATTCCCGGGAAAAACGAGATTTTCGAGATCATTTCAAAAGTTGGTTTCATTACTTATAGGCTAGGCTTTTAGGCAGGCAAAACAAGATATTTCAATGAAGTGCTTTATTAAACATAGGTACAGTAACAAACTCAAATTATAAAATCAATTTTTTTAATGAGTTTTCCTTTATATATTTTGGACGCAAGAAACAAAGTGCGTTTAACATATGTAGTTGCAGACAGAGAGAACCTGAATTTATTACAAAAGTAAGGTTCTCTCTGCTTCGACACTAGTGGGGGATAGATATTAAGTAATAATTGTAACAATAGTTTAGGTATTACCTTTAACCATCGGACAGGTCTCAAAAGTCTCGTTATTCCTGAGACTGAAAATATCAGTCTCGAATCTCGAAAATACCAAAAAATAATCGAGACTCTCGAAATTTTCGAGACAGAGATTCCCGGGATGAAAGCCTTAGTAGGTACGGTACGATAGAAACGACGATTTTCGCAGTGTACATGGCTGTAGCAGATAATATGTCTAGCTGAGGATCAAGTTGAATGGCTGCATTTGGAGAGGTCTTCCTCCAGCAATGGAGGTCTGAACTGCGATAGGCTAATGATGATAAATCGCAATCGCTATGTGATTTGAGAAGACTCAAGATTTCAAAAACCATGTATTTATAGAAGTATGAGAAACAGGGTGTAAAGTTCGCTCATACTCTATAGTAAAGGAAGGACCCTCCGTCCAGACGGGTGTTGTTTCTGGTGGGCAAATGCCCGACGGTTGATGTCGGGATGTTGTTTATATCCTAGTCACGCGGTGAACTCTGATTGCGCGATGCAGGATTTGTGACGTCAGGTCTTTGATGCGTAACTTGCATGTGGCGTTCTAGATAGGCGGCCACAGATTATAGAAGCAGTCCTTTCAGAAAGGGATTTAAAAATAAAATAAACGTAGTCGTCTCCACAGCCACCTCTGTCCAAGTTACTCGGTCGCTCATAACGCGTACGGTGGCGACGCCGTAAGCGCCAATTATAACGCCACGCGACGCCATGTTGCTTTCAGAAGGCTCTTTATAATAGCATCACAGGTATTTGTTAGTTTTACTACTTTTTATTAATCAAAGTCAAATCATTTATTTCAAATTAGGCACATAAAAGGCACTTTTGAACGTCAAAAATTACAAAAATAATAATTAATTGATTCTAGTTGCCCCTTCCAAAAGGTAGTTACGTATGGAGAAGAATGGGCAAGAAACTCCATACTTACTCTTTTAAAATGCTAACAATATTTTGTATGTAATACATTAATTATTACATTTATTATTATTAATTACCTAGAATAAAATAATGTTTATGAGACTTATGAATATGAGAGACTCGCGGCTAATAACAAACGAACCCCGGATGTAATTTGTAAATCTTTAGTCGTTACGGGTGGTCAGAATATGAGAATCCCGAAAGTCTGAAAACCAGTCTTACCAAGGGGTATTGTTTTACGCAGTAAATGGGTTGTGGAGGTCAGTTAGTGAGTCGCCTCATGGAAAATACTGGCATTCAGCTGCATCTGGTTAGAATGCAAGCCAATATACTTAATTGGGAAAAGGCCAGACAGATGATGATATATACCTACTATAATAAAACCACTCCATATAATAATAGAATGTATTCCGCCAATATCAAAATGAACACGAACATTATAATCTAGATATTACAATCAGAGTAACTTCGACATAAACGTATACAGTACAACTTGAATATAATTTCACTATTTCAATCATGAGATCATTGTTTCAGTCTGTTAGCCAGAACTTCCAACTAGGATGACTCCCTTCCACGAATTGCCCCACGACCCACATCAAAGTGGAAAAGCTTACATTTACATCAACTTCCGGCTTCTCGAAACATCGAGAACATTCTAGATGGTTCTACAAATGCCGCTCTAGTGTCGAGAAGCGCCCGCTACAACATAATTATTATACAATAACTCATTGATAACAGCGCCCCTGGTGTCAAAAGGCGTAAGTAGTTATCTAATATTCCATTCATAATAATCTGAGTAAATCATTCATTAATGCTAAAGCCATCTAGCAGCGACCGGCACAAACAGAAGGATACGCTCTTACATTGTTTTCGCTGCTTAGCGATGGGTGGTGCTAATATTTATATCAGTCACAATGACGCTACGATTATTTAAACAAGAAATCATGATATAAAATTCAGCATAAGCTATTAATATAAAATAGCCATATAGAAAATAGATAATAATATGTACAAGTATATAAAAAAGGGAGGGAAAGAATCAAAGGGCATCAAAAAATTCGTCCGCATTGCTGTCAACAGGAAAAGTGCCCAAAAGGCTGGCAGCATTGCCACGTTGTATGGCAATGCTGATTCTTTGGGCGAGAAATAGGCCAGCCCTCTGGTCACGTGAAGAGTCGACCAACCACTTGGCGATGTCTCGAAATACCAAGTGGGCACTCGGACCCCATGACCCTAGTGTTTCAACCCCAAACGGCTAAAACATATAACTCCCAATAAGGTTGTTATATTTGCGCCGTTTGAGGTTTTCCGAATATATGGTTCTTGTAGTAAAAACTTCTTTAAGCGCGTTGAGCACTTTTTGGGTAAACAAAAATCATCTCGCGTCATCGTCACTGAACGCTTTCCATGAGCTATTTATGTATAAAAGAACAGTTATTCCAAATTTTTGTGTTTTCACTTCTGTCGGCTGTCCTTATGACTGCGATTTTTTTTTTCCACTCCAACGGCATGCAAAAGGCTATACACATAAAAAAGGACAGGATCTTTCAGGCTTTCAGCCATTTCGGCCCAATGTCCTACCAAGGACGGGAAAGATCGCTTACAAACATTTTGAACATAAGTATTCGGCTCATCTGGGATCTCGACACTCTCCTCGCGTTTCTTTGACTCTGACGTAAAGCACTGCAATCCCCTGATTGTGGCTGCCACCCGATACACTCCCTCCCTCACAAAAAAACCTTCCCCTCCCTTGTTTTTTGTATTTGCAGATGCAATATATTTATATAGTACATTGTGATACAACGGTGGGAAGTAGGTTATTGCAAACGAGCTGTCATTAACAAGCCCGAGCCGAAGGCGAGGGTTTTTAATGACACGAGTTTGCAATAACCTGCACACCCGTGTATCACACGACGTTTTTCAATACAGTTGTTCCCGAAATAGTAAAAAACAAATATTTTTTTTTTTATCAATTTATCCCACAAATTAAAATTTTCAGGTAATGGCGCGTATTTGCAACTGGACATATTTTTTTTAACATTGAAAACCGCCTATACAGCCTATTCGATTTTTGACAAATTATGATGTGAAAATAATTAAATTAAAACTGGTAATTAAATATATTAAACAACCATTTAAAAGACTTTTGAGAATTCAATGATAAGACGTACCGTAAAGGCGGGTTACTTTAGCAATTTTTTTCAAATAATTTTGGAATTTGTTCTGTAGTTTGTATTGATATTATCTTTTTAGTGTTATTATATGTTACAAAGAAGCTCAAGGATGTAATCAACAAGATGCAAAGTGATTTTTGAAAATATGATAATCGTAATTAGTTTTTTTTTTTTAATTAAAGATTGGGCCAAAGTTGTTCTTAGGAAAGGGTTACTTTAACCCCATGAACGTTATCGGTGAAAAATCGCACTTACAGCTATCAGTGGCCAAAGAAACCATCAAGAGCGGTAAGATTGAATATCCAGGAGAGGTTTAATGTAAAAAAAAATCTCAACAAATATTAGAAAGGTAACAAACTTTCAAAAATTACAATATTATTATCGTTTATTGTTTTAACGTAACGATCTTAGATGAATTAGGTAACCTTCGTAAACATAATTTTACTTTTCAGTCTAACAAAATTATAATTTCCTTCCTCCAGCCGCTCTTTGTGTGAGCACTTTTGATTGGATTGCATCCAGACATTTTTTTAAATCTGCCTGGGTGTAGTCGACATATCGACGATTGCCAGGCTTTCGTCTGTACAGTGTACACGGATGGCATCAGGAATGTCGCTTTTTAATTTAGTTCTGTAACAAATTGATCAAAAATGTAAAGTTTTTCACTTTGGCCCGCAGGTCCAAAGTTACCCGAAAAGGCGGTCAATGTATACCGATTTTCTAAATCTGTAATTTGAGTCCCAAAACATAAATAAATCGTCTTTAAAAAACAATTGCCATACTCCTAGATACATACCTAACAAAATAAATTACAATCCAATTGGAAAACTTATCAAAATACAGCATTACACATCAAAGTTTGCAGCAGTAAAATACGCCGGTGTTACTGACAAAACTTCAAACGGCGCGAACATGTAGGACGTGCACTTGAGTCGGTAAAACAGTTCCGCAAGTACGCGTCTCCTATTGCCATCTATTAGTTACCGAAGGAACTACGACGTTCAGTTGTGTGGTCGCGACACGGCGGGCAGTTCAAACTTTTTCTCGATTTGGGCCAAATTTATGCCCTAGGGTCAAAGTAACCCGCCTCTACGGTACGGACTCATAAATTTTTTTCCCTCGTATAAAATCTATCCCATTTTATTCTATGCATGAAAACTCCTTGCAACTAAACTTTTTAAATTGTCTTATAAATTTAAAACTCAACTGCAAAACAAAATGATCGAGCTCGTAAACAAAAGTCACGACCGCGTAAACAAAAGATGTCTGTGCAAAATATTTAATTTTCGAATCATAATTATAGCCTCTGAAAGTACGCCATGTTTAACAACTGTATTGAAAAATATTATATAGACTATGTCACTCCCACAATTATATTATTTATTATTTACCAATCTAACGACTTCTCATTTAGGCTACAGAGCGTGCCAAAGAAATAGACATACTTACATATTCTCGAAAGAAATTATCCTCCTTCTGGGGCAGTCGTAGGGCATGCAATATCGGAAGGTTTTCAATTCCGGAACTGAGTTCCAATACTGGAGATCTGATTCCGGAATTCCGGAACTGGTTCCGGAACCGGTAACTTTTAAAGTTTGTTTCAAATCAAACAAGATTTATAATTATATTAGTCTTTTAAATAATTTTTAGTAGATAACAAATTGAACATATTACTTCTCCCTTATTACTCTAATTAAACATTTTAAACCGTAAAATCAACAAGGCTTATTTATCACACAATAGAAGTCTTTTAATCATTTTTAGTAACAAATTAAACATCTTTCTCCCTCATTGGCCGTCTAGCGGCTTGTGGAAAGTTCCACAGACTAGTTTGCTTAAGTTTGGATAAAATAATAATCAAAATATCAAAAAATTATGAATATCGGAATTTCGATATTACTCCTCTCAATTTCGGAATTGAAAAATCAGAAAAATTGTTACGGAATTCCGGAATTACGAAATTCCGGAATTCCGGAATGCATGCCCTAGGCAGTCGGGTAATAAACAAATAAATTACCTGAACAAACACACAAAGGCGACCTCATAAAGAACCTTTCCCATCCACCTGAAAACTTAATGCCACTTCATCAACTATTCAACGTAGAACGTTACACGCGGTGTCATAAGTTGAACCGGGTTACCGCGGGAAAATTGGGGGCGTGGCCTCCCTCCCTACCAATCAGGCGCCGCCAAACCACCCGATAATTACTCATTCAACCAATAGCAACCAAGGATGTTGCTGTACAATTAGTGTTGGCCCCAATGGAAGGAAGCGCGCGAAATTATCAAAGTGATGTAGCATTTTCCATAGTGGTGTAATGTTTTATTTTAGTTAGTCGAGCGGTTTATTTGATTTAGGAATGGCTGGTGGTGTGTTTTATTTAAAGAAAAAGTATATTTTGTTAACTTAAAAACAATTCTTAAGAATCAGATGCGAGTGTTAGCAAATAAATATGAATTAGACAAAAAGGACCACCTGCCATGAATTAAAATAATATTATCCTATATGTGCGTTATCAAATAATTGGTGTTTCCACTTTGCCGTCGGTTTTATAATTTTCTAAATTCAACATTATAGATGTAACGAATACTTTTGTAACAATTTAATTTAAAAGAGTGTCTATGGAGTTTCTTGCCCGTTCTTCTCCATAGGTACCTACGCTTTGAAATGGGAATGTAGCTTCATTTTTCTTACTGACCGACTCCTTGACAATTCAAAAGTGCCTGTAAATGGTTTAATTGAAATAAATGATTTGAGTTTGAGTTTTGAGTTCAAAGTTTCTAAGAGCATAATTTTAATTAAAGTACTACTTCGTTTCTAATAAGATTAGATATTTAAATAAATCTTTTTTACAATCCGTTCAACTGATTTTGACTTCTATTGCGTTGGTGGTATGACAAATGGCAGCTGCAATAAACAGTTGGTATTGTAACCACCTTTTTGCTTTGAATGCCATCCTTATGCTTAGGGAATAGAAGTCAAAATCGGTTGAACGAACTGTAAAAAAAGGTTTATTTAAAATGAAGTATAGTAGGTCCTAAAATAAGCGAATATAATAAAAAGTAAAATCGCTGGCCAGAAAAGTCAATGTACCCCACATTCTTAAAAGTGGAATGGCCTTTTTTCAGGATATGGCAATTGATTAACTAGACGCCATCCAAAATCTAGGACAACTGAAATAAATACTTCCAAGAATAGAATACCTACAAAGAGCTTACACATAATAATGTTTATTATAGTGACATTAATCTGATTTTATTTTCTATTGTATAATGTAATAATTGACATACCATAATTATAATACCAGCCTATAACTGTCCCACTGCTGGGCAAAGGCCTCTTCTCATACAGAGAAGGCACGAGCATTGATCACCACGCTTGCTCAAGACGGGTTGGCGATTTCAGACTTATATTAACTATAAGTCCAGGTTCCCTCACGATGTTTTTCCTTCACCGATGTCAGTAATGTCCAAGATAAACTCAGAAAGTACCATAATTGCAACTAATTATTACTTGACAAGACATGATTGTATTTACTACCTATCTCTTATTTGACTACCTATCTAGTAATAATATCTGACATATGACTATATGTACTGTATAGTGTTCATTACTGTTTACTGACTTCATATAATTTCATTTTTTTTTTTTTGAAACTTATTTTATTGTAGTTTTATAAGTCTTGACTCAATTTATGTTAATTTTATGTTAATTCTATATACTCAACAGCAAGCCAGCATTTATGTTTTGCAGCGCCCTGACAGGGTTCATGTAGAAAAACCGACAATAATCGTTTGTAAAATGTGTGATGTGCATGAGAGCAAATAAATAAATAATAAATTATTGAATGTAGCCGTCCTTAGAAACCGCATCTGAACACTAATTAAACTATGTGAACCATAATGACGTAAGTAGAAAAAGCCCTCAAAAGACTTTATATTATATAGACGAGTTATTGTGTAAAAGTGATAATCAACAATTCCGAAAACAATGCAAAAACCACCAACCTCTTCCAAAGAGGCAGTTTAAAAAAAGAACGACCCAGGACCATTGCAGTGAATCCAGGAACCATGGAACCAGGAATGCCGCTGTATTCTCTGGAGTCAGTTGCCTGTCTGCTTCGAAGCTACAACCATTTGCTTGCACCGACGGCGCCCGCTCCTGCTCCTGGTAAGTTTATAGACTCAAACTCAAATCATTTATTTTAATTAAACCATTTCCAGGCATTTTTGAATTGTCAAGGAGTCAGTCAGTAAGAAAAATGAAGCTACATGCCCATTCCAAAGCGTAACTAATATTTTTGTAACAATAATTTAAAAGAGTGTCCATGGAGTTTCTTGCCCGTTCTTCTCCATAGGTACCTACCTATGGAGAAGAATTTTGAATTTTTATATCTTTCAGCGCCTGTCACTACTCCGTACAAGTTTAGATGTGATTAAAAACTTGACGACTAAAATTACGTCAATTTACGTCAAGCGCTGATTAATTTGACAGGACTAAACTAAAATTTATCTTCTGTCCTTTTCTTAATGAAATAGAAAGAAAAAGATGCACTGAACTATAATTTAGTTTAGTTTTTGAACAAGAGAATCGGCACCATTGTCTTATTTTTATTTCTTCTGCAGCCGCAACGCATTGTATGCATTCTACCAAAGAGATCGCCGATTTTAGTTCCATTTTCAAAAATAAAATGTTCTTTTTTTATGAAACAGTATAGTCGAGTCTTTATTCATGATTATTCTACTTATGACTTAAGACTTTTTTATGTTTGTAGGCTCATTGTCATTTGACAGAAAAAAATAAAAAATAAAAAAAAATCCCCTAGAGGAAGAAATGCAATTTTTTCTTCGCTCTGGTACGCCACAATGACGGTCTTTTTGAGCAAGAGGAATGAAAAATTAATTATGTAGTCTATATGATGGGTGCTGAGAAAGGGGCGGCTGGTACTTACTAGATGGCCTGGGGCCTAGGGCAGCTAAAACTGCAAATCCGTCACAATAACCATGAACTGAAAAAAAAAAGTAGTTGCCACAATCAAGATTTTGTTTATATTGACTAAGTAACTTGTTTGCATCTGAGCCTATCAAGCACAATGATCACAGCTACTACTTTTATTTGATTGAGTTTTGAAACGGGCTCTTGATTGGAATTATCACAAAACCTATTTGCAGCAATCTAGTCAAAACATAGTAGCTCCAATTAAGATTATTAGATTAAAGTTTCAATGATCTTATTGAAGTTCGTTACAGTTTTTTTTTTTAACTTGTCTCTTTTTTAACTCTTCTACAATGATGTCATGTTAAGGTAATCTAGAAACTTGTTTGAGCGTTCAATCATTTGAACTAGTATTGCTGCAATCATGTCGTGATGATCAACTTAACTAAGATTTTGATTAATCTAAACAAGATATAGTCAATCAAGCTAAAAAGGCACTTGATTGGCTTGCATTTTTTTCAGTGGGGTTTCGTTATTGTTATTATTAATTAACTGTTTATATATCTTACTTCGATGGTCCTAGTTTATCATTTTGTGTTACATAATCCAGCATTGCATATGTGAGTGAATTTCTCAGGCGATTTTTTTATTCTCAGAATGAATGTGACGTGAATCTATATAAATGAAGCCACTTAAATTATGCTTATAAGACTATTACTTTTTAAGAAAAACATCAGTAAATGATGAATTATCAATTTCTGTGTCTTATCCACAATCACTTTCATACACAGCGTTTACCTCTCAGGAAGATAATCTCCAACTTAAATAGGAAAAAGTATTTTGATTGCGTTAAGTAATAATTGACCTACAAGAAGCTAATTATTTTTGAACGTTTAGACTTATACTCGTATTTAATGAGTGCGTGTCAACGGTAGTTTTTTCCGAGCGAAATTACTAATTGTTATGGTCATTTTGTTTCGCCGTCCTGAGCTTCCACCAATGAGTTTAAACGAACAATTAATCCCTGCCCGGCAAGAGACAATCGTGCGCTTACGCACAGTGAGAACGGTAGTGCACATGTTATAAAACCTGAAAATGAAAATGTCCATGGAAATTAGGTAAAAAATCGAGTTGTTGAAATTGACTTATGTACGCGGGCACGCCCTTTATGCCAGGAGACGTTTATTTAGGTAATTAGTTTTTATTTCTTTTTTTGAGTATAGTTTTTCACTATATTGCTGCTATATTGGCGTGTGCTAGCTGACATATATGTGGCAAATTATTTAATATACTGTTCTGTGTCTCGTAATGTTAATTACTTTGCAATACCTACTATTGAATAGAATCAAGTTTATCTAATTGAACAGACAGATGTGCTGCTGGGGAGTTTTTTGCACCATTTCTTCTTCCTAGCTAAAGCACTAGGAAGTGGTTGAGGGCGAGCGTTTTGGGGGAATATCTTATGTAATTTTGACGTTCGAAAAGTGGTGATTCTCAGCCTAATTTGAATAAATTACTTTTAATTTTGATTAGGACCAAAACATTGCTTTTCAAAGAAATCTACAAGTCATCTTTCTCGATGACTTTTCCCTCTTCCATTTCATTGTACCGCAAATTTCTATTTTCTATTGTGAAACATCCAGTTCCCGGCCCCCAACCAGTAATCGGCCTCTACCCACACTTTGTATGAGTGACAAGAGAGCGAAGTTCAAAACCCACATCAAACGTGTCCTTATCAAAAAAGCATATTATAAGATAAAAGACTACGTTGAAGACAAGGAAGTTTGGCAATAATTCCTTCTGCACATGTGGCTTCCCTGGTACCTCATAAACAACATAACTATGTCAATGTCTATTAACTGCTCCCAAATAACGATGTTTATTTAGATTTTTTTTATTTTTTTTATTTTACATACTTCCTTGACATAATCTTTTCATTATTTGACATTATTTACCTACAAATCGAATTCCAATTCTTTATTAGTGGCTTTTGTGGACATGATATTTATTCAGATATGTTACTGTAGTTGTAATTGCAATCATGTCATTAATATTTTATATACTTAGATTATTTTATATTTTGTGAATGTGAGAACGTTGTAGGCCTAGTAGAGTGTAGATTTGTTGGCGGTTTTATTTATTTATTTATTATTTATTTAATACTTTAGCACAAAAAAAAAAAATGTACAGAGGCGGACTTAATGCCATAGGCATTTTCTACCAGTCAACCTTTGGGTGGAGCAGAGACAAACAGAGGTAGGTGCAATTATGAAATTGGAGGAATAATTGTATACATATAGGAATATCCTTAGATATACCTATACCATAACTATAAATAAGATAAATATACCTAATTATATATAAATATAAGAACAAATAAATACATATAAATACACAAATATACTAAAACTAATTAAACAAACAATGGGATAACATTTCCGTTGTTATGATACTGCCAGCTTCTTACGAATGTGCTCGCGAACTTTAACCTTAAAGGATAATCGGTTGGTTACCATCCTGATTTCCTGGGGGAGCGCATTCCACAGAGAGATAGATTGAATGAAGAAAGAAGAGTGAATGAAGTCAGTGCGGTGTGTAGGACATTGAAGAAGACGATTGTGTGATGAACGTAGATTTCTATTGTGGTTGGCGCAAATGTACTGAAAATGGGGAGCTAGATAACTAGGGGAAGAGGGAGAGTCAAGAAATGAAAACAAAGTGGTCAGCGCCCTTTGCTCTCTACGCTGGCGTATGGGCAACCACTTTAGAAGCGACCGATGCGCAGAGACATGATCATATTTACGCAAATTGAAAACGAATCGAATGCAGTTATTGAGAAGACGGTCGAGTTTGTCGAGGAGATCTGCATTCAGGTCATAGTAGCACACATCACCATAATCGATGATAGGGAAAATTAAGGACTGCACAAGCATTGTCTTGGTACTTGATGGTAACAAATTTTTCAGTCGGTATAGAGCCCGCAGCGTTCCAGTGACCTTCTGGCTGACCCTAGCGACTTGAGTACGCCAGTTCAAGGTACAATCGACGTGCAAGCCTAGGTCCTTCACTTCAGTGCTAAATGGAACGATCGCACCATTGAAGAGAACTGGTGGCAAAGTTGAACAATCCACCTTACCAATACTACGAGGACTCCCAATGATTATCGCCTGACACTTATTAGGGTTTACTGCAACACCAAATCGATCAGCCCAGGTTTTAATAGCTTTCAAGTCCCTATTTAACTTGTCGATAGCGTCAGATAGTTCATCAACCCTGCCGTGACAGTACAACTGCAAGTCATCTGCATACAGATGATACGCACACTGAAGCTCGGAAGTTATAAGATTAATAAAAATAGAAAACAGAAGAGGAGAAAGAATACCGCCTTGAGGAACGCCAGACTCCAAATCACACCAGCAAGATGAAGAATCCCCAACACGAACGGACTGCTGACGTTCCTGAAGGTAAGAGGAGAACCATTCCAGTGCTTCGGGAGAGACCATAACATGGGACAGAATAGATAATAGGATATCGTGACTGACGGTATTAAAGGCATTCGAGAAATCAACCAAAACTAAAGCAGTAACCTTGGTATGTTCCAGTCCTGCCCGTATATCGCCAGTCACTTTAAGAAGGGCGGAAACAGTGCTGTGCCCAGGCCTGAACCCAGATTGAAGAGGGCTAATTAGTGAGTTCCGATGAACAAAATTGGAGAATTGTTTGTGGACACAGGCCTCGAGCACTTTGGATAGGAAAGGAAGTATAGATATTGGTCGGAAGTCGGTAAGAAGAGAGGGATTAGATATCTTAGGTAGTGGACGAACATAGGCTTTGCGCCACAGGGAAGGGAAAACTCCGGTGTACAGGGAAAAATTTACCATATGGGTAATCGCGGGTAGGAGATGATCCAGAATAGTTATGATCATACCACGGGTGATATTGTCACATCCCACCGCTTTCGATTTGATGGAGAGAATGATCTTTCTGATCTCTCGTTTCGTCGTTTTCTATTTTGTTAAGTACCTGGTAATTGTTGAAAGGCCTACACTGTCCTCCCATACCTGTGATCACTGTTATTTAATAATATTGTAAAGCCAATTATTTTTAAAAGAGTAACCGTGGAGTTTCTTGCCGGCTCTTCTCCATAGGAAATGACTAACTCGAACCGTGCACCTAGCTTCTGACGTTTCATAAGTGCCCATGTAGGTTTATGTGAAATAAAATATTTTGATTTTTTAAATCGCAGAAAACATAAAGTCTAAAAGTTAAGAAGTGTTGACAAGAGCGAGCGGAGCGAGCTCGAAAATTTTAGCACTTAGGTAGCATTTAAATTTTGCTTATGTAAGTGACAAGAGAGCGAAATTGCGGACAAAATACAGGGTCGAAGTGACATCGACGCGCAAACTGTTACCATGATTCTAGACCCCCAAAGTAGACATTTTTCAAAGGTAATAAAAAGAAATCCGCTGCATACAAAATGGTCAAAATGTTGGGAACAGCAGATATTTATTTTAATAGCCGATAAAATTTTTCTACTCTGGGGGCTCTAGAACCATGTACTGAATTCATGGTAACAGTTTGCCGAAGTGCAAACTGCAATTTCACTCTCTTGTCACTTACATAAGCAAAATTTAAATGCTAGGTGTTTAAATTTTCGAGCTCGCTTCGCTCGTTCTTATCAACATTCTCTTAATATTCAGACTTTTCTGCACATATCTAAGTGGAAAAGTAACTCCTATTTCTACATAAATAGTCCAAAGTAAACCTAACCTACACAAGCTGGTGTGCTAAAATTTTCGATACATTCTCTTCATTCTCATGGTTTCTTTATAAGTCGATAAAGTAACTCCCATGGATCTGTAGAGGTATGAGGAACAGTGTGTAAGTTCACTCATATTCTACAGAAAAGGGAGGACCCTCCGACCAGACGTGTGTCGTGTCTGGGCCTCAAGTCTGCTATTACAATAGTGTCAGAATGGTCTCACCATTGTGAGTATTTGACAGTGTTTGTATGGCAAATCTGTCAAAAACTCACAATGAAGAGACCATTGCAACGTTTGTATATTAGTAGACTTGGCCCCCTGGTGGGCAACTGCCCGACGGTTGATGTCGGGATGTTGTATGTATGCTAGTCGCGCAGTAAACTCTGATTGCAAGATTTCGAACATATGAAGCAATCATCATCATCATCATTTCAACCGAGAGACGTCCACTGCTGGACATAGGCCTACCCCAGATGGGGTGGTTTGCCATAATCGGCATGCTTGGCAGGCAGGTTGACAATTGCAATATGGTGTTAAAAATACATAGAGAACGCTGCTCTCTAGTAAGTCCCTTAGTCGCCTTTTACGACACCCACGGGAGGAAATGGAGTAGTGCTATTCTTTACGTCCGGTACCGCACGGTACGATGCAATGGATTACCAATATTCTACAAAGTCATTCAGTGATTGACAGTGTTTTACGGATGCTGGAAACTGTTGCATTTTTGTGTCAGATTTATTAAATATGTCCTCTAAACAGCGCTTGGACGGAAAAGTCCTTTAATTTTTTTTTTTTTTTAATAACATAAAGTGTTAGGGCTGAAACTGCGTGAAGCGGGCGCCCGCGACGGATACCCGTCGCATGTCTACGCGTATGGGCACCCAGATGGCCTCCGTGGGCAATTAATTACCCGTAGTTTAATTTTAACGGTGTGTATGTACAGTCGTGTCGATGGAGAACTTAGCAAAACGTCGACTAGCAGAAAACAAACGACAGCCAGTAAGCTGGCGCTACCGGGCCCCGCGCGTACCATCGCAACGGACGCCTGCGCGGGTCTCTGCGACGGAGCACTTTTGTATGGGACCGCGCGGGCGTCCGCTTCACGCAGTTTCAGCCCTTAATATGCGTGATTTGGAGATCACCTTATAGAACTTTTGTTGTGACGTGATTTGCGTTATATAGTAAATTAAATTAAATGTTCCTTCAGTAGTACACAGTGATAGTATTGTATGAGTAACTATAACTAAACAGTACACGGTTTATGAGAATAAGTAACTTATATTATGGTGATTAAGAATTAACACGATTGACATGAGGTGAACGAGGGCGACGGTTAGTGAGACGACTGTGTATCGTGAGTCGCCTGAACTGTATGAGACGTGTGACGTCGCTTGCACTCGAGCTCGCAAGCGAGCGTGCATATGTGTGGATTACATACCACTACAACCTTTTAAACAAGAAGATGCTTGTGTGTCTTTTCCACCAAAAGACTAAAAACTGTTTGTTCTGTGTTTCCGAACGCATACAACCCTAATCTATTCAAAGTGAGAGTGAACAGGCATCTTCTGGGTAAGCTCACTCCATCGTCGACTTTGTCTCTGTCACCTCTGACCTAGACTAGAGTCAAGAGAAACCCTTAGTAAAAAAAAAAAAAAACTAAGATTACATGACTTCTTGTTTTATTTGTAATCCATTGCAAGGGAGTGAGGTGCTTGGAAACTTCTGCGCCGAGTGCACAGTGGCGCCCTCATCGTTATTTCGGTGATTTCTTTTATTTTAGAATGAAAATGCAGACAATAAGCTCGTCGAGTTGTGCTTCACAACACTATACACTATTATTACTACCAACAGTAGTTTTAAATTGTTATGTTTTATTGTAATCATTAAAACGGAGCTTAGTGGCCACTATTTTCCGTTTTAATGATTACAATAAAACATAACAATTTAAAACTACTGTTTGTAGTAATCATAACGTATAGTCTTACACCATAAATTATTATTCTATGTCTATAAGTGAGGATTTGTAATTGGCTCTCTGGTGACAATGGTTTCCTTTTGTTTGTTTTTATTAGCTGTAAGTCCTTCATGTACTAAATAAAGAAATATCTTCCAGCATAGGTACCTGTGATAGGAAAGTAGAAAGACTTCCCGTAATTGTGATATATTTTTTGTACTGGACCATACCTAACCTTCTGGCTACGGAGATATTGAAGGTCAAAGTTCCAACATATCGTTGTTTTACGAAATCACGTTTTTAAGGATCCGTAGTAAAAAAAAACCTGAAGTCCTGACCGATTTTAAGTCATGGCGGCCAATCTCAGAGGAGAACAGCTATCAAAAATCCCGAAAACTTCCATACAAACATACTTATGTAGACTGTAGGCACTCACAAAACAATCAAAGTCCCTATATTAAAAAAGTACACATCGAAATAACACCCAACATAGTCATTGTTAAATAATAAATTTTTCACTTACGATTTGGTGGTGTCATCAAGAAATTCAAATAAATTCCTACCTTATCTTGTTGAAAATAAAGTTTTATTTCAAATGGGGGTAGATTATCTATCAGTTATGTGATCGGGCAGGTGCTGAGGGACGTAAGGTCGGAGGCTAATTACTTTTTATAAATCAATATTTACTTCTGTCAACATTGAATATTATTGGTTCGTGAATTTCGAAGTGATTTGTTGGGAAACTAACCGACGATGGTCCTTCAAAACGAAACAACACATTAAGTAGGTATCTTATGCAGAGCCACCCCGTTCGTATAAATATAGACGAACTAGATACCCAGTCTCAAATTCAGATAATTTGTGTAAACAAAGGGGATAACATATCAATTTTTTTTTTTTTTTTGTAATGGTAATTCACCTAAAATGGCAAAAAAAGGTCCAATTTTCTTTTGAGTACTTACTGATTTAAGAAATAATAATAAAAAAATAATCATACCGTAATAATTATTTTTATCAATTTTCGGTGTTAAAGAAAGTTAATAAAAGAAGGAGATTTTCTGGTATTAAAATATTTTATGATACTGGTAACAATGGAGGCGATCCAAACATTTTCAAATGTTTTACATCTTCAACAACACTAATATTACAACTCTCATTCATAGTAGTATTGTAAACTGTAGCATATCTAGCCACATTTTAGATGAAAACGGCTGTAAACTGTTTCGAGTGATGGAAATCGATTTTGGGAAGCCTACGTCTAGCATTGGACTTAAAAGGGCTGATTATGACGATCATATGCCGTGTCTCCGACATACTACACAAAAAATTGTTTGGCAACGGTATTTTGTTTGCATAGTTCTTATAATTAATTCACTTTAATTTTAGCAATAAATATTTACAAAAAAAAAAAGAGATAATATGTTTTGCACCACTGTCCTGTCATTTTGACAGTGACATTTCTTTACATTACTTTGTTTACTTAAAATAACTGAAATAGAGACTCGGAGTACAGGCGACGGGCTGGGGCGGTCGTGTGGGCGCTTGTGTGTATACTCGTATTAGTGGGAGGCGGCAATCGCAATACGCGAGGCAACCACTTGCGACTTCGCGAGCCTCAGTCGGCTCGACCGCGATCATAGCACCTTAAAAGGGCGCCGTTCCAGTCTTTCGCCTAGGGCGCCAGAAATTCTCGGGCCGGCTGATGATCTTATGTAGGTATCTCTAACTTTCTGCGTTTATAATCAAAATCAAAGGTCATTTAATCAGATTAGGCTGAGAATCAGCACTTTTCGAACGTCAAAATTAAATAAGACAGTGCCCCAAAACTCCTGCCCTTCACCACTTCCTAGTGATTTCAATAAATAAATAAGATAAATAAAATCTTTTATTTCGGACCCACAAATATAGTCCACTTGGTTAGTATACTCGTATACACAACTTAGAAACTAGTGTTAGTACTTACATCTACCAGAAAAACAACAAACTACTAATTACTACGCCACAGTGGCATGTAGGCGTATCCAATGTCCCAGTGTGGGGCTGTCCCACCTATCAGATATGGTCTTCAGGATGTTGTTGGGGCTGGCACGTACCCTGCGCATAATGGAAGCGTAACGCTTGCGCATGATGGCGTGAAAGCCATATATTTTCGCTTCTGCGAACATGCCGGAAGCCCCATCAACACCCTGAAAGCATTATTGTATTGTACGCGCAGGGCACTATATGCCCTCTGCGTGTGACCCACAGACTAGATGTATAAAACGACTGACAGTACGCTGTAAATAGTGTAGCCTTAACTTCTGTCGTGCATTTCGCAAATCTGCGAGCCAACATATTGCAGCGGACAGCCAACGCTCTGCGAAGAACCTGCTGTAGCTGGGAAGAAGGGGAGCAACTAACTCCCCAGCAGCACAGCTCTCTGTTCAGTTCGGTAAACTTAATTCTACGCAATAGTAGAGACCCATGGATCCCAGACTTGGTCTTTGACAAACATTCAAAATTCCAAACTTAGGGTAATTTATTATACATAAAACAAAAGGTATTTTAATAAAACACGTATAGTAAAAGATCAATAATTAAATTATCTTTAAAAAGGTGAAGGTATCAGAAAAATACGCTTGAGAAATTTTGCGTGATTCTCAGTATTTTTTTTTTTTTTTGACGTAACTTTACAAATTAATTTCACTCTGTAAAACAAACATCTAAAATATTCATAATTATACAATACTAGCTTCTGCCCGCGACTTCGTTCGCGTGGAAGTCGTAAAACACCATAATATACTAAAATACCAGCCACATTTTAATAGAACTTCCCTGAACACTACGTTTGTATTTTTGGTCACAGCAGTTAAAATATACAGAGAGTCAGGACTGGTGACGTAGGAGCAAGCGACGTACAGTTCTATGTTCTATGGTAAAGGGTTTGGTTTCCGCACTTAGTCCTTAAGGTGAACCATTGTACATGGGCCATGGCGGCCATCAGTGGTTATTCCAACCAGCCCACCTCCCTCCAGAAGTTAATTACGTCTCCCGGTATGTTTAGAACATCTGTGAAAGATCAGGGTGCCCCGAGGGTCTCTGTTCTAATCTGGGTGACGCCTGCATTCAAAGAGCACATGCACAACGGTTTCCGAAGCCTCCATGCAAGGTCTGCACAGAGGATTGTCCGATATGTGTATTGTGTGGAATTGTTTGTTTAGCGTGCGTAATGGTCCATGGTACGGAGCGAGAGTGCATGGGAGGCCGTCACCTCCTTCTGCGAAGCAGTAATGCTTGCGAAGGCGAAGGCGGAATGCGTGAGGGAGAGGTAGTCTGTGCGCCCTCACGCCCCTAGTCGCCGCAGAAGACGCCCTGGGCGGCGGGAATCAATTGGCAATTCCCGGCCACCGCAGGCGCGGGAAGTACCAGTTGCAAAAAAAAAAAATACTTATTTGCAACATAGTTGGGCAAAATTAGTCATCTAAAATTATTCAAAATTTATAAAATATATAAAAAAAGAAGCACATAAATATCAATACTTTGGAATCGAAATCCAGATTTGTATTGCTTTGTAGAAAGTTGACTGAAATAGCATAATATGTCATAATTGACTGCTTAGATCCATAAGGTATGATAATAATCATTTAAAAGATTAAATTTGTAACTATCTGATAAATTCGTTTCGTATTCAACACAGCGAAGTAGTAATGGAATAATTCGACTGTTGTCATACACTGATGCATTGTGTTCGTTCTCACCTACGACCAGGGTGCCAAGTCTACTAATATACTCGTACAAACGTTGCAATGATCTCTTCATTGTGAGTTTTTGACAGATTTGCCATACAAACACTGTGCAATGGCGAGACCATTGCAACGTTTGTAAATTAGTAGACTTGGCCCCCGAAAAGTAGTTAATAGAAAGCGTGAGTTTATGTATGTATGTAAGCAAAACAAACAAAACCACCATTTTATTATAGTCCGCCACGCCGCATCGTTAGAAAAACCGCGTAATTATTACGCGTTTACCCCACAATAATAAGGTAGACAAACATTTAGCATCAGATATGACACGGTCACGTAATGAGCCTGGTATTACGATGTGATGGTACCAAATGGGGTGGTGAACAGGGGTGGCGACTGCAAAGACGACTATAAATCTCAGCGAAATTTATAAACGCGAATGTTTATGAAGAGATGGATGTTTGTTGTTACTCAATCGTGAAAAAACGGCAGAACAGACGGCATGTAGGGCTTATTCCACAAATCCCCCCTATGAGGAAAAGTGGAATCTATAAAAAACAGTCTAGAATTCACCTCTGATAATCCCGCTTAGGGGGGGAAACTAGAAATGAAAAAAAAAAAACTTATTCCAAGACCCCCTGAAAGTGATTTTTTTACATTAGGGTTCAGTTTTCCCCACTGAGGGGGATTCTTTGGGGGGATTAGTGAAATAAGCCGGATTATCAGGGGTGAATTCTAGACTGGTTTTTATAGTATATTATTTATTAGTGGCTTTTGTGGACATGATATTTATTCAGATATGTTACTGTAGTTGTAATTGCAATCATGTCATTAATATTTTATATACTTAGATTATTTTATATTTTGTGAATGTGAGAACGTTGTAGGCCTAGTAGAGTGTAGATTTATTGGCGGTTTTCTATTTTGTTAAGTACCTGGTAATTGTTGAAAGGCCTACACTGTCCTCCCATACCTATTATCACTGTTATTTAATAATATTGTAAAGCCAATTATTTTTAAAAGAGTAACCGTGGAGTTTCTTGCCGGCTCTTCTCCATAGGAAACGACTAATAGGAACCGTGCACCTAGCTTCTGACGTTTCGTAAGTGCCCATGTAGGTTTATGTGAAATAAAATATTATGATTTTTTTGATTTTGATTTTATATATCCCACTTTTCCTCCTAAAGGGAATTTTTCAGGGGGGATTTGTGGAATAAGCATGTAGGTGTGGCACACAGATAGTTTATAACCTGTATTAACACATAGGCTACATTTTAGCGTTCCGTAATCAACAAGGAACCCTTATAGTTTCGCCATGTCCATGTAAAAAAAAAACTCACACAGAGAAGCATCAAAGGTGTATACGCGTATAGAGGTATGAGGAACAGGGTGTAAGTTCACTCATACTCTATGGAAGAGGGAGGATCTTCCGACCAGACGGGTGTCGTGTCTGGTGGGCAACTGCCCGACGGTTCACGTCAGGATGTTGTATATATGCTAGTCGCGCGGTAAACTCTGATTGCGCGATGCAGGATTTGTGACGTCAGGTCTTTGATGTGCAGTTCGCATGTGGCGGAGATGCCGGCAAACGCGCGCGCACACACAAGGGAGTCGAGAGCACGACATGATAGCGTCATGCCGGTTGTCGTCACGACATACGAGTCGGTTTTACTGCCAAAGCGCGCCAATAGATGTTTCACACCAAAAATCCAAAAGTTAGGCAACCCTACAATACCAATAATAACACTTAATTAGCTGAACACACCCCTACTCTTGCGAACTGCACGAATTTAACCCCTGATGTTCATTTTGGGGTTAATTCTGATTGCGGTTCACGTATTAAATTGGGATCATTGTAATAACAACTTTTGGTAAATTATTTTTGCCGGGGAATCTATTTTTAATCGACTTTCCGAGAAGAAGGCATCTAAAACTTCTGAACGGTTAGTTGTCATCACCACTAACATTACAAATAACCCGATATTATTAGCATCCGGAACTACGGCAATAAATTCCTATCCGACAGCCTATCTGTGCTCAAAGCTTTAGGGAACAAACAAACCAACAATAAGCTAATTTTTGAGTGCCATCTAGCTCTGGAGAGTTTATCGACGTTCGATCGAATTACCCTCCAGTGGATCAAAGGGCATAGTGCATCCTTGGGCAATGACGCTGCAGATGAACTTGCGAAGAGAGGCTCCGATATGAAGGTACGTACCCACTTCTCCCTCTGCCTTTCTCACAATTTCGTGCGTGGATTTGCCAAAGATCGACCGAACTCCATAACAACAGATGGTCACGGGTAACAGACTGTAGACAGTCAAAATTGACTTTACCAATGCGATTAACCAAAAAACTTCTCAGCCTAAGTAGAAATAACCTTAGAATAATAACAGGTACAATTACGGGCCATAATCTCCTTAACAAACATCTTTTTAACATAGGCGCCACCGACAGCCACCTTTGCAGGGGCTGCCTTGACGCCGAGGAATCAGCCGCCCACGTCATCCTGGAATACGAGGCCGTGGCTCCACAACATGAAGAAATCCTCGGAACAGTGAGGTCGCTCCGTGAAGCCTGTGAAGCTCCCAGAAAGCTTCTGTGCTTTTGGGCGGACTTTTGGCTGGCTCTGTTAGCCAGAATCCCCATGCACAACGGACCAAATGAGAGTCTCAAGTGCGGAAAAGGGAGCCCCATCATCATCATCAACCCGATATTACTATTTGTTGTGGCCCCATGTTGGGCGCCAAACTGTAACGTACAAATAGCGGGTATCATCAGGTTGTCGGGGAAATGTGGTATTTTGCTTTACAAAACCACATCATCTTGTGACATTATACCACGTTACGGAAAGGTTGAAGTATCACGTTAAAGAGTAGTTTATGAGGCCGTAATAACGGGATGTTCGAAAGTTATGGCAGTATGACCCGATAGAGACCGTGCTTACTGGTTTTTTTAATCCATGGAAAACATAAAAAACAGTGTTATAAAATTCTGAAAAAAAGATATATCTTATTGCAGGATCTGGCGGACATGCAATCGCGTTTAATAACACGATTAGAATTAGCTGAATAGAAAAAAATATCCCAAAGTTACCCCATTTGGACCCATTGCGACGATATGTGTGCCTTTCAACTTAATCGGCCCAGTAGATTCGGAACAAATTAGCTGTTACAGACAGACAGACACACGAGTGATTCTATAAGGGTTCCATTTTTTCCTTTCGAAGTACGGAACCCTAAATGGAGTTGTCTTAACACGTGGTTTTAACGGTGGTTCGTGATTTTTATTTAAAAATGTTCACTTTTCACAGTCACTTACATCATTTTTTATAATCGTCTGCCACAAACCCCTTCAATAATTAGCGCCTATCATTACGACAGCGGCACAGGGGTGTACACAGGTGTCCTGGTCCCCACGGCCGCAGGTGCAAGTGTGTGTTTAACTAACACCACGTCATGACCTGTGATGTCATTAGTTGTGGGGGCATCGACAGGACTATTAGGTGGATGTATTTAATTTATTTCATTGTTTAACAAAACAATTTAAGGTGACGATAATCGAATTTTAATGATTTTATACTGAAGATCACGCCAAAATGAGTATTGTTATTGTTTTGAAAAAAAAAAAAAAAAATAGTTAAATTAGAGAATTTTCTTAATAACTTAATATATAAATATTTTAGATTATGTTTATATTACATAGGGAAATTAATTTGTAAAGTTATACAACGTTTTATAGGTATACATAATTATTGACATGAATATTTACTTTGAAAAGGATTATATATTACTTTAATTATTGTGAATGCGAGCACTATGTGGGTCATTTGTTTTCTTTAAGATTATCTCTTTTTTTTCCTCTTTCTCACGTTTTTAATGATGGTCTAGAATTTTGAGTACTTTATGCGGCCTACCCAAATGTCCTTTCTTTGGTATTTTTCGTCGAGTCGTTGAGCTCCTTAAATCCTGAGTTGAGCTACACGTTTACTGACAAATGCTTGCACTGACTGGACAGGTCCACTCAAAATTGTGTGGTTCTTTCATTCTTTCCTCAAAAGACCATTTCAGACACGGATCTACATGGTCCTCACGATTATGTTTGGACTTTAAAAGAGACTTTGACCCCTGAATTTGTTTCGCCATTTCTTCTCAGGGGTAGTCAGATAGGAAATGTCGACTTCACCTAGCTTATTTTTATTTTTTTATATGACGTGTAAAAGTGATTCCGATATCCTATTTACAGAATAAACGATTTCATTTCATGTCTAACGCGGATAAAAAACTGAGAATCACGCAAAATCTACCAAGCGTATTTTTCTGAAACCTTCACCTTTTTTAAAGATATTTTGATTATTGATCACTCAAGGTCACTGCCATATTTCTGGGCCTTAAGTATCGGTGGTCTAGCTATTTCTGTGTGTCCTAGTGGTGTGACCGTCGGACTGCCAAGTCATAGGTCTAGAGTTCGAACCCAAGGCTCGACTTTCACGAAGCAACAAAATACGATCTAGAGGAATGTGGCCGTTTTTATTTCGATCGAATTTTGTTGCATCGTGTCTCAATATCAAACTTTAAAAAAGGTATTAGAAAATTCTAGACACACTTACCGATATAGTTGATTGAGCCGTTTCTCATAATTCCTTCTTAGTCACGAGATAAATATGGATTGGCGCTAATGGACCGGTGACAACCCTCTTAACAATCAATTTCTTTCCTACATTTCACAAATACACAATATTTGGTCAAACTATTTGACCAATAATCGGAGCGAAGGTGGCCGTTTAAGGGTCGCGTGGCGTCGATCAAATGCAACACGTCATTTTGTTAGACAAGGGGGGCAAGCGTGCATAATAAAGAGTATCTATAATTTAATACAGGGGACGATATTGACAGGAAGATCGGGGGTTAAATGTACAGCAAATATTTTACAGCACAAGTGAATACTATACGTATCTACTTACCTCCTATAAGGCCGCTTGTACACGCCAAGAAAAGGCACCGGGCCTACGCAAGAATTTGTGTCGTTTCTACATACGAACTGTGTACACTGCCACGGTGCTGAACAAGAAAATATCTTGTCTGCGCTAGACACGACGCGCTCTGAGTTGCTGCGGTATATACCGGATGACTTTTTTTACCGTCTCGTAAAAATTTGGGTATACTAGGTGAACGGAGTAGAAGTCTATGGCATCGGTTTTTTTTTTTTTTTTCAGAATTATAACAAAACAAAAAAAAAGATATAAATATTGAAATTTGGGTGCATATGATTTAAATTTCAATATTATTTACCGTATTTATTTATTTAATTATGATATTTGTTAAATTTCTGTGTTTATTGTTATAGTATGATAAGTTTACTTCAAATGTGTGATATTTATCCATAGATCAATTTCTTTCTAGGTTAAAGAAAAAATAATTAAACTATGCCATAGGCTTCTACTCCATTCACCTAGTATACCCAAATTTTTACGAGACGGTAAAAAATGTCATCCGGTATAGGGAGGAACGGGGTAGGTGAGGTGGTTCAGTTTGTTAGTGTACGTTTAACGCGTGGACGTGTTCTTCACTCACAAACAATTGCAAATTATTATCAGACTTGACTTGAGCAGCCTACTATACCCCACACACGACTGCCCGAAAACAATCGTATCGTGTACACGTTCATATTTGTCTTATCTGCAGCAGACACGACAAGTTTTCGTGCCTAGGTCCGACAAAATTCTCGAAAAACGTCAGAAGCTAGGTGCACGGTTCGAGTTAGTCGTTTCCTATGGAGAAGAGCCGGCAAGAAACTCCACGGTTACTCTTTTAAAAATAATTGGCTTTACAATATTATTAAATAACAGTGATAATAGGTATGGGAGGACAGTGTAGGCCTTTCAACAATAATTCTGGTCGGAGGATCCTCCCTTTTCAATAGAGGATGAGCTTTGCATACCAAATATTGTATAGAATCAAGTTTATCTAATTGAACAGACAGATGTGCTGCTGGGGAGTTTGTTCCGCTACTTCTTCTTCCCAGCTAAAGCACTAGGAAGTGGTGAAGGGTTGGTTGGCGTTTTGGGGGACTGTCTTATATAATTTTGACGTTCGAAAAGTGCTGATTCTCAGCACAATTTGAATAAATGACATTTGAATTTTCAATTCTTATTTAATTCCAGATGTGCATAACGTGGTGAATCCATTGCTGGCAGCGTTGCCGCCACAGTTGCACTGTATACCTCCATATTGTCATCATCTACCACCGAGGAACACTACGCGTAAGTATTTACTACTCTACAAATTACCTAAGTTCCTTTTTCCCTGCAAAAATAAATACTATGGGATTGCTCATTTCTGTTTGCTAAAATTCAAACATAAAAGAGTAGAAATTAAATGAAGGCGTCACTTTCTACGTAACTGTCACATTTTTGACGTAAAATGCTTAAACCGCGCCCCGTGGCGGCGAGGGCGGTCGAAGGCTTGCTGCGCTGCCGTTCGCTACGTGCGTTTTGCTACGGTAACGATACATTGCGTGTGAGGTAATAAAACAAATCGGGCTTATTGGATTCCCATAACGTTCCTGAAACAATTTAATGTAGAGACGGTATCGGTCATCTTAGTATGACACATCTGTAAAAAAAAAAAATACCCCATCAGTCTGCACGTGGCAAAAATTTAGTATGGATTTTTTTTTGTTCCATTTTATTTAATTTCTACTCTTTATGGCCAAGCTGTACTTAGTAATTTTACGGCACCCGCAGATACTATGTTAGCGCAAGACCGATCGTTGTGGAGATCCTATGTAAAAGCCTTCCTTCCTATGTTTAAATCAAAAATCAAAAACAAAATATTTTATTTCACATAAACTTACATGGGCACTTATGAAACGTCAGAAGCTCAGAAAACGTCAGGTGCACGGTTCCAATTAGTCGTTTCCTATGGAGAAGAGCCGGCAAGAAACTCCACGGTTACTCTTTTAAAAATAATTGGCTTTACAATATTATCAAATAATAGTGATAATAGGTATGGGAGGACAGTGTAGGCCTTTCAACAATTACCAGGTACTTAACAAAATAGAAAAGTGCCAACAAATCTACACTCTACTAGGCCTACAACGTTCTCACATTCACAAAATAGAAAATAATCTAAGTATATAAAAGATTAATGACATGATTGCAATTACAACTACAGTAACATATCTGAATAAATATCATGTTCACAAAACATGAACTCGATTTTGATTTGAGGAATTCGATTTGTAGGTAAATAATGTCAAATAATGAAAAGATTATGTCAAGGAAGTATGTAAAAAATAATTATTTAAAAATATAAATAAACATCGTTATTTGGGAGCAGTTAATAGACATTTACATAGTTATGTTGTTCATGAGGTACCAGGGAAGCCACATGTGCAGAAGGAATTATTGCCAAACTTCCTTGTCTTCAACGTAGTCTTTTATCTTATAATATGCTTTTTTGATAAGGACACGTTTGATGTGGGTTTTGAACTTTCCGTCGCTAAGTTCTGTAACCGACTTTGGCAACTTGTTATAAAAGCGGATACTGTTTATAAGAAATGACTTGCTAGTTTTAGTTAATCTGAATTTGGGTATCACAATTTCATGTTTACTACGTGTATTTATATTATTTAACTAGCTTCTGCCCGCGACTCGTCCGCGTAAAATTTCGGCCCACAACCCACCCCGTCGCATCGCATCGCCCGTACGCGCAATTACTTTGTTTTCGCTTCGCGTTTCTTCCGACTTTTTTTCGAATTGCTCGGCTCCTTAGGGGCTTAGCGTGATGTTAAATCGTCGTTGCGGCTTTAAGACCTCTTATGTGTCACTTTTGGCAAAATCACTTTTTTACGCCAGCCTTTTATCACATTTTGAAGCTCTTATCGAATGCAAAAACTCTCATGTGTATACGACGATTTGATCATCATTTCTTTACCAATTTCAAAATCTACAATGTGTGCTTCCTAATAAAATGTTGGTGCTTACAATATCGATTTTCTCATACGTAAAGTTGAATTTTACACATAAGAGATCTTAAAGTCGCAACGACGAAATAGCCACTTTTTGTTGCGAAGTCATTTTAAAATTATGATATCTCCTAAGATGATGATTGAAATCAAGTAATGTCAAGGACAATTTTATTTACATTGAAATACTTGTGATTAATAACATATTTATTTGGATAAGGATTAATATTATGTTGACAAAACTCCTTCGCACATAATGCATTAATTTCTAACAAATTTGATTACCATAAAAAAGGTTATAGTGAGTCAATCTTAAAAGATAGACATAAATGCTATCGCGAACTTTTTTTAGAACTTTTATAGAGGAACAATTCCATCATACATGATATTTGCGTAACTTAAACCGTTTACGCAGCGCACGCAAAGGAAGCTCTCAATAAGAAATATTTTTTCCCGTTTTTGCAACATTTTTCATTTATGCTCTGCTCCTATTGGTCGTAGCGTAATGTTATATAGCCTATAATATTCCTCAATAAATGTACTATCCAACACAAAAATAATTTTTCAATTCCAACCAGTAGTTCCTGAGATTAGCGCGTTCAAACAAACAAACAAACTCTTCAGCTTTATATATTAGTATATATAGATTTCTACTCTTTATGTACGGCACCCGTAGATGCTATGTTAGCGCAAGACTGATCGATGTGGAGATCCTATGTAGAAGCCTTCCTTGCTATGTCTAGCAGTGGCAGCATTTTTCTGGTGGATAGGCCCGGAGATAACGGCTTTTATTCCTATCCGGGGATTGTGCATAATCAGCCTAATATACTGGATAAGTTTTTAACCGGTGCGCAATTTTTTTTTTTTTTTTGTTGGATCAGTATCTGTAATTGAATACATTTGATACAATACATACAATCTATTCGTAATAATTTCAATGGGCGAGCGCACAGCTATTAGGTACCTAGTACTGCCTTCCGCTTCACTGACCGCGCCGCCGCCGCCGCACATTGGGGATAGAGCCAATTTTTTGTTCAAAACCACCTAGCGACCGCAAAAATAAACCAAATGAGACAATTTTTGGACAGAAATGTTTGTAATTAAATTCTAAAGAGACTGACGAAGCCGGATTTCTAATATTCTTTAAATCTAAAACTTCATAACCCACTAAAACCAAGGTAAAGCGAGTTTTACCCTGTTGGCTTTGTTTTTTTGGGCTTAGGATTTTTCGGCTTGGGGTTTGCAGACTTACCTCCTTACTAATAAACGTTGTATAGCGTCTGTATAGTTACACAACGCTTTGTCTTCTTCTTTCGAAAGTCAAATTACTGACGAGTGAAAGAGAGAAATCGGTGTGTATGTAACTATACAGACGCTATACAACGTTTATTAGTAAGGAGGTCTAAATTTATCATTATTATGTCTATGATTGAACTAAAATTACATGTTAAAAAGTGTTTCTTTTCAGTAAAGCTATTTTTTTTTAATTTGTATTTTAACTTCAGATTCTGATTTGACTCATTAAAACAGATTAAAAAATTACAAATTTACAAGCAGATATAATTTTGCAAAAATATGTATTACTAAATTTTACAAAAAACCATTTAAATAATTTTTATAATTTCGCAAATCGGGCTTCGTGAGTGTCTTTGGAATTTAATTTCAAACATTTATGTGCAAAAATGGTTTAATTTGGTTAATATTTGAGGTCTCTAGGTGGTTTTGAACATTCTGTCCCCAATGTGCGATACAATCTATTCGTAATAATATCAATGGGCGAGCGCACGGCTGCGTTCCGCTTCACTGACCGCGCCGACTCCGGCGCATTGAGCGACGAGTATCCATTAAACCAGTTTCAAAATAAACATCTTTCGTTAACGATAACTTATTTTTTTTGGTACTAAAACATATCAAAATAAGAAATAGGTGCATAATAAAACACGTTTAAGTTTAATTTGTCAAAATTTGCACACTGGTTAAAAACTTATCCTGTATATATATTTTATTTTATTTTTATTACTGATTGGGCCTGCTCTTGACCTCAATCTCGCCTGATGGAAAGCGATGGATGAGCTATATGATGGAACGAGCGTGCCCAAAAGATGCCTGTTCACTCTTACCAACCTTTTCACTACTACACTCTTAATTTACGCACTGCTGAGATACAGGACTCCTTTCCGTGGGAGAGAGTGGGCCATAACATAATCCACTACGCGAACACAGCGCGGGCAGAGTGCCGCGTATAATAAGGTAATACGGGCCGGTGTCCGCAACTCCACTTCAATGCGCGTATTTTGCGTAAAGAGTGGGATAATCGATTATTCGAACCACCCCATCTCCTCAAGGAAGGCCAGCAACGCCTTGGTGTTACTGACAATCTCACGGAGGGTACCTGGGTTACCGAAGTACTTGGTCCTGTATGTTGCGACCACCGGGCAGTTTAGAAGCACATGAACTGCTGTCTTGTCGTCAGGGACGTAGCTACCGCCGTATCAGCCGTATCAATGATACAGGAATCCCTCAAATTCTTTTATTAAAAACGCAATGACAGCTTAACATAGTATCCCCGTCAGGATGCTCCAACTTTCGAACTCGCTCCGCTCGTTCTTGCATTTTCTTAGTAGAATCACAACGATAGCTCAACCTAGTATCCGAGTCAGAGAGCTCAAATTTTCTGGCTCACCTCGCTCGCTCTTGCATTCTCATAGTAAAATTGTAATGGAAACTTACCCTGACATGTTAGTACACTATTTTGTAAACAAAAATTCCTTCCTTTGGAGTTTCGCCGCAGTCGGGTAAAAAGTGACCCCAACAAGGGGACCTTTTTTACTTTTCGATACAGGACCCATTTATGACTAGCTAAGCCACTGCTCGTCGTCCTCCATACAGGCCCTGCACAGCGGACTGTCTGTGACTCCTAGTATGACAAAGAGGTGTTTATTAAATGACCCGTGGTCAGTTATAGCTGCTGGAACTGAACGCAGCTGTGATTTAGTTAGTCGGAGAAACAGTTTCGTGAGGCGGCCATCAATTGGACGTAGTTAAATGAAAAGGATCCAATCTACAACAAAAACTGATGCTAAAATCGATGCTATCGGCTAGTAAAAAAGATCCATGCATAAAATAGCAGTTTATCATTTTGATCATCCTCAGAACCAGCCCACATGCACGGAAATATAAAATATGTGATATTTTCTAAACTTCAAACGTCAATATCTCTAAAAGGACTTTGTGTGGATTGGATCCTTTTCGTTTAATTACGTCCAATTGTAGCCGGCTTAATTTGTTCCTATTACTGATCTCCAGTGCTCCCATCACCGACCAGTGAGCTGGACATCCGTCGCCGCGGTGAGAAGAGACCGATCCCTCCAGAGCTGAAAGATGAGAAGTACTTTGAAAGACGGCGAAGAAACAACCAAGCGGCCAAGAAGTCAAGAGACGCGAGACGCATTAGAGAAGACCAGGTAAATGGTTATTTTTTCTAGAAGTCATATGCCTGTTTTCCACGAAGGATTAGATAGAACAGAGGTGTAACTATAGTACGTCCAAATTTCGCCAGCAATTTTAAAGTCCCATGTATGTAATACAAGGCGAGCCTATTAAAATTGCGAGCATTTTGAAAACTATTGTATAGAATCAAGTTCTTCTATTCAGTGTTATTCAACCTGTGGGTCGCGACCCCCTAGGGGGCCGCCAAGCCTCGATAAGGGGGTCGCCGTTACTTTAAAATTTAAAGCTCATAAATATAAAATCATAGTAGTTCAAAATGTTATATTTGTTAACAAAAAAAAAAAAAAAAAATGCTTACATAAATACCTAGTAGTCACATGAATTATTAATGTGAAGTTGAACATACGCACCCATTGTGATGGTTGCGCCTGTTTCTCGTTAACCAATTTTTTATTACACATTCGATTAACTCGTTCTCTAAATTTCAGCGAATAGTTCAATTAAAAGGCAAACAGAGAGTTTGCCTTTTAATTGAACTATCGATGAAAACGTTATCTCGCACAAGTAGGAGGTTCCAAATAGAATCAAACACTTCGAAGCTTCTGTGGTTAATTGTGGGTATTCTGTTTTTCTGCTTCACCAAAAAGTAACCAAAGTGACAGACATGAATTCCAAGTTGGAAACCGCGGAGGGTAGGGGGTCGCGAAATATTTTTCCATACTAGGGGGCCACACTATGAAAAAGGTTGAAAAACACTGTTCTGTCTAAACAAAACCGACCGTTATGCTGCTGGGGAGATTGTTGCGCTAATTCATCTTCCCAGCTAAAGCACTAGGAAGTGGTGAGGGGCAGGACTGTCTTATGTAATTTTGACGTCCAAGTGCTAATTCTCAGCCTAATTAGAATAAATTACTTATGATTTTGATTAACCGGGCGCGAAAAAACCTGTCAATTTAAGTTCTTCGTAAAGGGTTAGGAAACTAGAACCAGGGCCTCAAGTCTGCTATTACAATAGTGTCAGAATGGTCTCGCCATTGTGAGTATTTGACAGTTTTTGTATGGCAAATCTGTCAAAAACTCACAATGAAGAGACCATTCTGACACTATTGTAATAGCAGACTTAAGGCCCAGGTTTTCTGCAGTCTTATTTCATTCGTGATTGTTGACGAATGATTCTGCTGATGTCAAGTTAGGGGACCAAACTAACAGATGATTGGCTTCAAGTTGGACTTATGACATGACATGACCAGCTGCGCAACGCGTTTTCAACCGCATTAGTCTCGATTCCATGGAAACATCGGGATAAAAAGTATCCTATGTGTTAATCCAGATTACAAACTATATGTGTGCCAAATTACATCCAAATCCGCTTTGCCATTTTTTCATGATTGAGTAACAAACATCCATCCATCCTCACAAACTTTCGTGTTTACAATACTTATTATTATTATTAGTAGGAAGGAAGTAGGATTTTGCCGAAGTGTCCCTGTGTTGCCACTGTAAAAAGCCCGCCCCTGGTGCCCAACACCTTACCAACATAATTTGTTGTTTACTATTTAACTGTGATCCTATCCCTTCAACAGATAGCCTGGCGAGCGTGTCTCCTAGAACAAGAGAACGCGTCCCTCCGAGCCCACGTTGCCGCTCTTCGTCAGGAGGCCCTTGCCCTTCGCTCACTTCTGGCTGCTAGAGATGAACCACCAGCTCCTGCACCATCTTCTACCACTCCAGACTAATGAACTATGAAATTAAAATACCAGGGCCTCAAGTCTGCTATTACAATAATGTCAGAATGGTCTATCATTGATTTCATATTTGTTGATTTTGACAAGTTTGATAATCTACTAATATAATGGCGTCATTATGACTTTCCAATGGTCAGCCACTGACACTCCATTGAAAGAATTGGTAATTTCGTAGATACATAATGACAAATGAAACTTCCTATTAAACTTCCAACTTCCTACTATTTCAGATTGCTTATAACACTAATAAATAATATGTAAAAATATAATATATAAATGAAATCTGGCATGAATAAATGTTCAAAATGCCATTGTAATACAATTCTATTACAAGACCATTGACCGACCAATGATCGACCATTATGAATTTAGCCGATTACGAACTTTAAGCAAAATGACAATGGGATCGTGTTGGAGCGACGAATTTATAAAAATTGCAGACTTGGGCCCCTGGCCGTAAAAATGGCAGATAGTTTTTGAAAAAAAGTCGACTCTGTAAACGTCGCGTCTATGTGTTGTCTGTCTGGCCTCTTCCGAACTATGTTGGGGCCTCAGACCAAATAAAAAACCAAGACAGAGCGCTGCGAAAAATACAGTGAAGAATGCCAAAACTACGCCTCCGCGCTGTGCGTACACGCTCACACGCACACATTTACAACCATTTACAATCAAACTACATCTCACTAAGTGTACACATGTTTACAAAACCGGCCTCACGTCTAGACTTGGGTAGCTCATGAGCTAGTGATAGAAAAGAGCTAGCTCTTTACGATTGACGTCGCTCTCGCTCACTCACTCGGTCGCTAAATAGCTCACTCAGACTCACTAGCTCAGTAAGTCAGTTGGTCTCGGCAGACGTCTCACCGAGCGAGACACCGAAGCGAAGTCACCGACCAAACGGCTTATTCGGATCGCTTCGGAATACTTCGGACCGCATCGTTCGCTCTTCCACACAATAGCTCTCCGGCACAATACGTCATTGTAAACTTATCATACGACATAAGTCAAGGAAAGTCATAAGAGCAAACAGTAGTACTTAGTACTTTTTCGGTTGTTTTGATGTAATGGCATGCATGCAAATTCCCTATAGTGTTTATAGTGTACTTTAATATGTTTTCCAAAGACCTTTGACTTTTGGGCGACCCGAGACTTTCTTTCGACACGCGTGCTGCGTGAGTCATGAACTAACGGTCGGCGTCTGAGCGACTGAGTCACTGAGCTATAGAAGGTCTAGTGAGCTAGAAGAGTGATATAGTTCTTTAGAGTGAAAGAGCTACATAATCACTCTTTTTCTTCTCAATGAGCTATTTCGCCCATGTCACTGTTGACAGCGCTCTGTCTTAGTTTTTTATTAGGTCTGAGGTTGGGGTCAGCTTCTAGCCTAACCGGGTGCAGCTGAATACAAATATTTAACATGGAGCGCTGTCTATCTGACCTCCACAATCCAGTTACTGAGTAACACAACACCCCTTGTTGACGTACTGCAGGGTACCGTGCGTTTAGTTTAATTGATTAATAAAATGAAAAAATAAATGTATCATGGTGCCGATTCCCTTGTTCACAAACTAAACTAAATTTAAGTTCAGTGCATCTTTTTCTTCCTATTTCATTAAGAAAAGGACGGAAGATAAATTTTTGTTTAGTCCTGTCAAATTAATCAGCGCTTGACGTAAATTGACGTAATTTTAGTCGGCAAGTTTTTAATCACGTCTAAACTTGTATGGAGTAGGACTGATTAATTTGACTGGACTAAACTTTTCTTTTCTTAATGAAATGAAATAGAAAGAAAAAGATGCACTGAACTTAAATTTAGTTTAGTTTGTGAACAAGGGAATCGGCACCAATATTATGTATTGTATAAGTGTAAAAGTCTAGAATACAATACATATTTCCTTATTATTTAACAATGTGACAGCTAGCAACTGTCAGTTTCCTCTAGTGAATTAATTCGACTCTCATCGTGAAGTGAGCTGGAAATGGACTGTCATTCCACATGACACTATTGACAGCGCATTTTAAAGCTCACTTCACCTTTTTTTTTTACACACTACGGGGAAGCTCTTGGCCTTCATCTCACCTGATGGTAAGTGATGATAAGGCCGAAGATGGAAGCGAGCTTCACCCGGAATCCTCAACCACAGGGGAACTGGCTATCTTACCTCTAACTGCCGAAACACAACAAATGCTGTTAACATTGTTGTTTGGCGACAGACTTAGATAAGATGGTGGTAGCTAGCCAGGCGGACTTAGAACAAGCCCTACAACCAACCTTCGTTTTTCACAGACAGATTTTGATGGAATATCTACTTAGATCGGTTGCTATGGGTTATGCGACATACAAAATGCATTATTACAAAAAAGCTTTGTAAATAATCCCACTGAGCACGAATATGTTGCATAAACATTGCTGAAACTAAAAATTCAAAGACGCAATCTTGTAGCAAGGTTACACGAACGTAGATTAAATAGCCCTAACGGCAACGCCAGGAACACTAGATGCAATGTTGCTCATAGAGATCAGATAAAACTTTCAACAACTATCATTTGCAACGTTACGGCAATGTTGACATGTAATAACATTGTAGGAATATCATTTATATAAATTACAGTAAGTTTTAAAAGTTTGTTTCTTCAAAGTATAAAAAACAACTTTTTTACGTAATGTTGTTGCGACATCTGTTTTAACATTTTGGTAAGAGTTAAAACATACATGTTTAATGAAAATAGCCGTAATGTTTATTATGATCTTTCTTTTTAAACGTTCATATGGGGGGTATATCAAGACTTTCAGACTTTCTACAAAGTTTCTGTAAGTTTCATGCTTAGTGGGATGATTTCTAATTCTAGTAAAATAAGTGCCTAAGCACACAGAAAGAGTGTGAAAATACAAATACAACATAAGTACCGTAATATCGCAACGATTCCGTCCATTTTGTGATTGTAATTTTTGATTAAAATAATAATTGATATTATTCGTTAGGTAGTTAATAAGAGCGATCTCTATACAGAAGTGCAATTGTCTAGTTTTAGTGTAAATTATATTTAAGCTAAGTCATTACCTCATTATATATTATAACTACCTATGAGGTCATTCAAGTATTACGTAAGCACCAAAGGGGGGGGGGGTCTTTGCTTTGATTATTTTTGATGACATAGAGAACGAGGGGGTCTGGATAGTGATTACGTTAGCAATATTTATTTATTTGCTTTTTCAGATTTCTCCGCAAAAGGGTCTAGCCGAATAAGTATGACGAGTTGGCCCCCAATTGGGAACCTATATCAAAACTTATGTTTTAAGATCGACATTCTTTATCAGAACAAGCTAGGATACTGTACAAACTGGCATTATTTGTTTTAAAGTAAGTGTTATATGTTTTAGGTTTACTTGATTGTGCTGATGTTACAGGGTGACGTTATCGCTCAGCGATAAAGCCCTTAAAATAAAGAGGGAAAAAAAAAAAAAAAAAAGATCGGCATGATGTACAAACACAGTTTATGTACATTTCGCGACCAGCTTCCGTTTTGTCCTTGAGATATGGAAAAAAAAACCGCACGCATGACCACTATTCAAAGTAATATATCTCAACAACTAATTAAGCTAGAGTAGAGAAGTGAAACCACAGCAAACCTTTAGGTTTCATTACAGAGTACATTCTATATATATTTTTTAAATTTTTATGATATTTTATGAAATAAAATATAAGAAAAATAAATAAATCATAATTTTTTTTTCATGTTCTTTAAGACATACAATCACGAAAATAATATATGTCATGCTCCTTTATGTGCACTATTATTCATAAAAATAACGTGACAAAAAAGTTGGTGCAACACTTCGAAAAAAAAAAAAAAAAATTTTTATTCGCGCCTTAAAGTATACCGCAGTACTTTGGTCCACAGTTCCACACCACATCACATTTTATTTTTTTTATAAGTCTTGCACCAATTTATTTTAGAACATAAATGGCAAAGTCTATCGTATATTACTTTGAATAGTAGTCATGCGTACGGTTTATTTTCCATACCTCAAGGACAAAACGGAAGCTGGTCGCGAAATATACATAAAATGTGTTTGTACATCAAGTCGATCTTAAAACATAAGTTTCGCTATAGATTCCCATTTGGGGGCCGACTCGTCATACTTATCCGGCCAGACCCTTTAGTTGATTTTGATTTGAACAAAGATGGCAACCCCATATTCAGGGATTCCCCAAAATAATTGATATTGTCTTCTTCGCTCTCACGCTGTATTTTATGGTTAGAAAGAACCGAAGTAGGGAAATTACTTAAATGGGCATTCAATTGTGGCGGCATCTACTACGCCACATCAAACTACGCATCAAAGACCTGACGTCACAAATCCTGTATCGCGCAATCAATGTTTACCGGGAGACTAGTATATATTATACTAGGTTCTGCCCGCGGCTCCGCCCGCGTGGATGTCGGTTATCGCGTAAAAAAGTGGCCTATGTCCTTCTCCATATCCCAGGCTATATATCTGCCAAATTTCATGACGATCGGTTCAGCGGTTTAGGCGTGAAAACGTGACATAAAGACAGACAGAGTTACTTTGACATTTATAATATTAGTATGGATACCATCGGGCAGTTGCCCACTAGACACAACTCCCGTCTGAGGTCGAAGGATCCTCCCTTTTCTATGGAGGATGAGTGAACTTTACACTCAGTTCCTCATACTTCTTTACAATTATTTTATAGTCTTTATTCCTTATTTCTAGACTCATGAATAACAATATAGAAACCTGGGCCTCAAGTCTGCTATTACAATAGTGTCAGAATGGTCTCTTCATTGTGAGTTTTTGACGATTTGCCATACAAACACTGTCAAATGTAACTCATAATGGCGAGGTCATTCTGACACTATTGTAATAGCAGACTTGAGGCCCTGGGGCCTTACTCCCGACAGCATCGAGTTCTGAATCAATCGAATTGGGTTCGAATTAAATGCCGATCCATACTCTTGAATCCGACACTAGCGCACGATCGTGCGGTGGGTCGAAGCGAAACTAACTTCGGTCAGTTTTAAGTTTTAAATCGAGTTGGGATCAAAAACTAAATTAAATCAAAATCAAACTCGAATCGTTTTCGGGATTATGGCCCCTGAACAGATAAAAAAAAAATACCAATGTATGTAAGTTAGGAGGGGCATGAGCTTTGCTTACCTACTTTTGCTGACAAGTTTGAGGTGGGAGTCCAAAATTACTAAAATTCTGCTTATCTTATACTTGAACACACACACTTTGACCGTGCGTGAGCAGCGGGGTAATTGCGTAAACCAATAAGTAGGAATGGGTTTCATTCGGCCAGTTTTTTTTTTTTTTAAACAACAAAATTCGATCTAAAGAAAAGCGGCCACATTCCTCTAGAACTAGATCGTATTTTGTTTCTTCGTGTCTCAATAACCATGTATCTACACCGTGGCATTTTAGTCGTCTTACAAAGACAGCTCACTTCATGTATCCAATGACTAATAATTATTCATGTAATTTGTTTTTTTTTAACTGTATTTTTTTTTTGTTTGTTTTTTATGACGCATAACATAGTTTAAAACACCCTGTTACGAGTGCAGTCCGAGCCTTGTGATACAAGGGCGCCGCCGCGCCGCAGAATGGATTTAGATTAAGTTTAAGTTGCAATAGTAAGAAACACATTTTTGCGTTAGGGTGAATGAACTCTGATAAAGATGTCGCCGCTCCATTCCGCGGCGCCCTTGTAACACAAGGCTCGGACTGCACTCGTAACAGGGTGTTTTAAACTATGTCAAGCGTCATAATTAATAAAAAATAAAAATTCGGAGATTCATAAAAAAAAATTTTTTTACATGAATGATTAGTAGTCATGGATACATGAAGTGGGCTGTCTTTGTAAGACGACTAAAATGCCACGGTGTATAACCTATCCATCGGTACCATTCCAATGAGCCCAAACACGATAGGTACCTCTGCTTTATGTTAGTGAGGGAGTTGGGTATCCTGCAAATTCCAATTACATATTAGACACTATATGATGGGTGACATATTAGCCACTGTTACATGTTAGATTTTGTCCCTCTAGTAGTATTGGAACAAAGCCCAGATGCAAGGTGGTTATGTAGGTATCGAAATACAAGGAAACAATAAACTGTTTGAAATAACATAATATTTATAAAAAATACTCCTCCTTAAAACAACAAACGGTAACCTTTAAGGGTCTATCGCATTAATAATTTATTATATCAAACATTTATATTAAGTATCAAACACTTATAATAAGTTAACCTTTATAATATATAAGTGATTATCTGTCACTTATTAATGCCAGCCAGCTCAAACTTCAGCTGAAAGAACTAAGGTCGTGGGGAGTTGGAGATGCAAAACGAAGCAACAAAATTCGATCTAAATAAAAAGGCCACATTCCTCTAGATCGTATTTTGTTGCTTCGTGTCTTCAATATGAAACTTTATAAAGGGTATTAGAAAATTCTAGACACACTTACCGAGGTTCCTGATTGAGCTGTTTTCTATAATTTCTTGTCTGTCACGATATAATATTTTTTTAAACAAGTGCAGTGTGGCGCTAGTATACCGGTAAGCGCTCTCTTAAGCAAGTATAACGTAAGTAAGTTTTTGATTACTGTGGTCCTTTATAAGATCATTGACTGTGTAAGTAGATGAAACATGTAACTACTGTATTAATAAACACATTCTACATAAATAAATTGACCTTATTTTATATGTTTTATTTAATTTTTGCTCTACAGCGTAGACCTGCCAATCCCATAGAAATTTTAAATTCCCAACAAGAGAATAGGTCAGCACATCAGGGCCTCAAGTCTGCTATTACAATAGTGTCAGAATGGTCTCTTCATTGTGAGTTTTTGACAGATTTGCCATACAAACACTGTCAAATACTCACAATGGCGAGACCATTCTGACACTATTGTAATAGCAGACTTGAGGCCCTGGTTATAAGAAACTGTCAAATTTCTCCAAACGATTTTAACCCGAATGCCCGAATGAGAAAATTTTACAGTTTTAGCGTGGTAACTTGATGTGCTGGCCCAGTTTTATTGTAATCATTAAAATGGAAAATAGTGGCCACTAAGCTCCGTTTTAATTATTACAATAAAATATAACAATGTAAAACTACTGTTGGTAATAATAATAACGTATAGTCTTGTGAAGCACAACTTAACGTGCTTATTTTCTGCATTTTCATTATAAAATAGAAGAAATCACCAAACAAACGATGAGGGCGCCACTGCGCGCTCGGCATTCTCCGTATTAGGGTGAATTATTATTAGTATTTTATAGTATATACTAATGTTATAAAGATAATCTTCGGGTACCTACTTACTAATCTTCAAAAATACTGATCCGATTTCGAAAATTATGTCACTAATAAATTAAGGAAGCTATTGCCGAGTGTGACTTTTTTATTTTTTATTCTTTGGATATATTTAAAGTTTTAAAAAAACAATAAAACAATAATTATGCGGATAACGTCCCGGGCAGAAGCTAGTCAAAGGTCAAAGTGAATTTTTCAGAAGATGTTAAAATACTTAAAATAGTAATTAAAATATGTTCAGAATGGTCACATAGCGCCATCTTACAACACAGTATGTAAAATATAATGTTACTAGTCGTCACTAGATGGTACTTAAAGTTATGGTTGACAACTACTAGTTTATTTAATTTATAAAAACTGTGTACCACTACATAATATGTTTTAAGACATTTCAATCATATTTTTGTCAAAATTAAAATTATAAACCTTTTCTATAATTTTTATGATTATTACATAATGAGCTAGTTTTCACTGACAGAAACTCACTAATGTAAACAATATCGTTAATTCCATTGGTTCAAGTTATGACGTCTTTAGTGTTGGACCAATAAAGTTCTAAAGAAAAGAAAATTTTATGCCAATGAAAACGTTCCGTCCGTAACTAAAAAACGAGAACATTCTAGGGCGCCCGGTAGTATTTTTTTTGTGTTGGCAAGGTTTGTTCTTCGAGGTGTGCTAGAAAAAAAAGTAAAAATTGTTCTTTCATGAAGTTGCGTCACCCGCATGTTCTGTTTGAAGTGAAATAAAGCTAGCAAATAAATTAAATAGTTGATAATTTTGTCGCAAAAATGTTGACCGCTACGCGGGTGATCGGCCGTAAGGCTTTGGAGTGCTCCGGCTTAAGTTCAGACCTATACACACAAAGGAATTTCTCGTCAATTATTAGAAACGTGAGTGACCATTTTATTTCTGAAAACGAATGAAAATCGTATGTCACACTGTTAGAAAATGTCAAAAACTTATTAATTTCACATTCCCTGTAGAAATTTGTATTATTTCTTTGTGTTTCTTTTGATTATTCGCGCCGGTTCTGAGGACGCATGGACCCGACTACTAAAATGTATAGGTTAACATTTCGCCTTATCGTGCATTTCAGACCGCAGCCCCGACAGTGCCCATTTACCAGCAACATGCTGTCCAATACAGGAACAAGTAAGTGTTTAATTTTCTTTTTTTCTCCAAATATTTCATCATAACCTAACTTATTGCGTATCTCAGGTTGACCTTTGAATATATAATAAATTAAGGAGTTTGGTCGATAGGGCTTAACCTCTATGCTCTAAGAATGTATAAATTGTCGCTGGCTTCGTTTCTGAACATCATAAAGACTAGATTCATTGACATTTTCATTAAAATTCCTAGTTTGAGAAAGTTCCTATGAACTAGCATTTGATGCACTCAGTTAAGTAATGTCATCATCATCATTTCAGCCGAAAAACGTCCACTGCTGAACATAGGCCTCATAAGTAATGTAAAAGAGCTGAATTTTCTGAGAGAAAATTGAATGAAAAGTTCCAGCATAATAATCTATCACATTCTCCTGGCAATATCCCAATTTATTTGGGCTTGGGGCAACATGTATTTTTCTAATAATGTATTCATCATCATCATCATTTCAGCCGAAAGACGTCCACTGCTGGACATAGGCCTCCCCCAATTGGGGGGGTTTGCCATAATCGCCATGCTTGGCAGGCAGGTTGGCGATCGCAGTATGGTGTTAAAATTGCATAGAGAATGCCGCTGCCCATTCTCTAGTAAATCCCTTAGTCGCCTTTTACGATACCCACTGGAGGAAATGGGGTGGTGCTATTCTTTACGTCCGGCACCACACGGAACAATAATGTATTACTCTTATTAAAAAAGTGAAACTAAGTCTGATTACACCCGAGGGCTATTTAATTAAACACCCTCTTCCTTGTTCTCTTCAAATTATATTATTTTCTCTCTTCATTTTATGCTGTCAAATATACAATGCCGCCCATGGGCATATGACTGCCCGTATTTTTCTGAATATTCATGAAAAATTATCTAAAATTAATTTTAAAATGGGGGTCTGTCTTTTATATTTTTCATGTTGAATCGAGTTTTACTGTTACGAGTGTCTTTTTTAAGTTCATTTTCGATAATGTTTCATGAATATTCAGAAAAATCTGGGCAGTCACATACCCATGGACGGCGTTGTATAAAATTCTAGTCATAGTGACAGTTGAGAAGTTGAGATATCAAACACTCCTTATTTTATCAAGGCGAGCAGTATAGTCTCTCCTTCCTGAATCCATTCAAAGATTGTCTTTAAAATATCACTTTTAGCAATAAGACTGTCCATTGTATCATCCCTTGGAAAAGATCTACATTTATCTGCTGGGACTCGGGCCCCTCTCTGTGAGAATGAGTAGGTCCTATAAAGTTTCTACACGTTTTAGGTTTCTTTTCCAGGCAGCATTTACCAAGGTTGAAATTCAAATTCAGAATGATGAAATTCAGGATATAATATTGAAACAGTCTCCTTTAGGCCGCTTGTACATACTACGAAAACTCACCGTGTCTGCTGAAGACATGACCAATTTCATCATGTACATGACAAGAATTTTGTTGGAACTAGGTATGAAAACTTGTCGTGTCTGCTGCAGACAAGACAAATATGAATGTGTACACGATAAGATTATTTTCGGGCAGTTGTGTGTAGGGTATGGTAGGCTGCTCTCGTCAAGTCTGTTATTAATTTGCGATTGTTTGCGAGTGAAGATTACGTCCACACGTTAAACGTACACTAACAACCTGAACCACCTCACCTACCCCGCCCCTCCTTAGACCGCAGCAACACAGAGCGCGTCGTGTCTAGCGCAGACAAGGTGTTTTCTTGTTCTGCACCGTGGCAGTGTACAAGCGGCCTTAGGAATCTCTTTCATCATTTTGCTACTGCAAACTGTTACATGTTGGATAGTTGTTATTCAAATAAGTTAAATGATAATTTTATTTAAATATTACAGTTCAATGTTCAGCTTTGAGGTTATAACTTAAACATTATACAAAATTAGCTTAATGTATACATTTCTTTCACCATTTGTGATCAGCTGATATGAAAGTAGTTTGTTCAGAATCGTTTACTAAATCGATTTTTGACATTTTTTAAGATCTGGTAATTTGTTATCAGATAATAAATAAAAATACAAGTGTCTGTTGTAATGTCAAAACAGGTGCATATGAAAGTATAAACGGTCCTTACAACAATAAAACAACTTTTAACATTTTCGTCTGTCTGTCTGTTCAGGCTAATCTCCGAAACGACTGTACCGCTTTTGACGGAACTTTTACTGGCAAATAGCCGCGGGCAGCTAGTAAAAAATAAAATATCAGTTTCAATTTGTTTCCAATTAACTCAGTTGCATTATGCTGCTATTCAATTCCATACATGCCTATGCAATGAATCCTACAATTGGATGCCAATTTAGAGTGCAAGCAAATAAATTCAGACGAACAGAGGTACTATGATGGACATCCAAATTGGACCACCATATATTCTTGCTTGCAGCGCTCCACCGCTATAGTAATGCTTGCCTACACTCATCAACCAATAGCATCGCAGCTTCAGATTTTTGCTGAACCCCTTGTTATTGTAAATTAAAAAAAGAAAGACCGTACAAAACCAGCCGAGGTGGTGAGACATCTGTGATCATAGTAACAGAGCCTGAGAAATTTATTTAAACTTGACTGCCACAATCATGTATAGATGACAAACCAAAATGTGCCCAGCACGCCACGGTCACGACTACATGACATACTTTTATACGTAAATCTGTAAATAAAGCTCGTAAAACAACTTTTTTTAATATATCCTTTGCTAATTACGTTCCTTGACTCATCCTAATTTATATTTTAATAGAACTCCTTTCTTTATATTTCATCTATATTAACTTAAAAGATGACAAAAACTCGAAAGGATGAATTTTATGTTTTTTGACATGGCGGTCACAAGGTTTTTTATTATTGGTCTTTTCAAAAAGGGGCGGTAAACAGATGTGGACATCCATGAGCACGGGATTTTGTTTTGAAAGTGTGCCGATTCGGATGTCCCCCATAGTACATTGAAGATAACATAAACATAACATCACGCCTGTATTCCCCGAAGGGCTAGGCAGAGGTATACCTAGGTTTTTTTTCTGTGATTCTCCAGAGGGACAGGCCGAGTTGTGTACGTCTCTTGTCTTGGGTGAGCCCAATACCATAAACCAGGCAAAATCTAGACTCCAGGCTTTTACTGAAAACTTTAAAATCAATCTGGCTAGCCTTCTCCTAACTATGTTAGGGTTGGCTTCCAGTCTTAACCGAAACTGAAGAATGAACTTTAAGAAGTCTACTACCTCAGCGCCCCCTCACTCTTTGTCTCGCTCGCACACTATTGCTCCCGGTCACGCGAGCAAGCGAGACAGGGCGGCAGGGAAAAGGCTCCAAGGCGCCGATAGGTAATTTCTTTTTACGGTGTAAATAATGGTCATTAAAAAAAAAAATATATTACAGGACCTGCTATAAAGTTAGTTCAGTTAATATGCAAAGTTTCATTATCTAATTTGAAGTATTTTTTTAATATCAGCGGTTTATTGTTCGGTTTGGAGGTAACTTTGGTTTTTTTTTTTTTTTTTTTCTATACTTAGAGAAAATTTTACGGAATCGTGTAATCGTCAAACATAGTACTTAACATTAATCCTCAACTTTACCATATATTTTTATATCAAAACTAATGCTGCAGTATTTTCGACAAAACGGAGTGTCATGCTAAGCCATTTGAGGTAGCTAAAGCACCACCGATCGGTGTCCGCGCCAATGCGCGGTACACTTTTGCAGCGGTGCGAGAGTAGTCGCGGTACCAGCTAGTGGCGTGCCACTTGCACGCCGCTTTCCTAGAAACCGTGGCACATTGCTTTTATACTTCTAAAAAGGTTATGCGCTAAAAAAGGCATAGATACCAATGAGGTAGAATGTATTTACAATATCAAGATATCAACTTTTTCTTATGTATTTAGGTCGGAGGGAGTTCGCGGCGCTGTCATCGGTATCGACTTGGGTACGACCAACTCTTGCGTTGCTGTCATGGAGGGCAAGACACCCAAGGTAAGCACTTTAAAATTATCTAGCGATAAGAGGAACATTTTAATTAATTCAACAAGGCAAAGTAAAAAATACAAAAAGAGAATTGGGTGTCTGTAAAATCGATTTACGGATGATAATTTTACGTGATAACGTAACACAAGCCGAACGCTTAGGCCGATCGTGCCTCTCTATCTCTTGTTCCGCGCTCTCGCTTGCACACTCGGCTCAGGCGGAACGTGACGAAGCGTCATGCTTTTTCGTGCGTGCAGCCGGCGTTCATCGATCTATGGCGATTAACACACTGCCACGCACCACGCAGCGTAGCGCGTGAATGCGTGTTTTAACGTTGCTTGTAAGTATCTCCGTTTGTATAGAAAACACGCACAGTCCAACACACATAAAATGCATCCACGCGCGTTCATTCAGATGCTGATGCAGCGTGATGCGTGGTAGTGTGATAATCGCCTATAAGACGTTATCACGTCAAAAACTGGTAATTTATCATTCTACTAACGACCCGCCCCTGATTCACACGGGTGTAGAGAATAAGGTCTCGGGATCCAGGATCCCGGCCGTTGTCTAGTCCCGAAAATTCCGGAATTGAACTTGACTAATCCCGGGATTTTCGGGATTGCCAGAAAAAGGTTTTGTTTGCATTTCATTAAGCCCCTCGGGATCCCGGCAGTTTTCTAATCTCGAAAATTCCGGGATTGAACTTAGCATATCCCGGGATTATCGGGATTGAACTTGTTTTATCCCGGGATTTTCGGGATTGAATTCCAGAAATAGTTTTTTTAGCATTTTGATTCTTAGATTTCATTAAGGGCAAATATAGAGAAGATTAAAAAATTCAAGGAAACAGTAAAATTTTAGATTTCTGTGCTATAAACTAAGTTGAATATTTATGTATGATACACATAAACCCTCTGGAATAAATGTGAAAACCGCATCAAAATCCATTGTGTAGTTTAGAAGATCTAAACGGCCACACAAACACTGACTATGTATAGATACGAAATATTATGTAACTTTACTACCCCAAGGTAAACGTTAGACCTTGAACACACAGAAGCAATACTTTATTAAATATTCCAAAAGAATAATAAAATGTTCATGATTATAAATAACTAGCTGCGCCCCGCGATGTTACCCGCGAATACTACATTCTTTCGTGATAAAAAGTAGCCTATGTGTATATCCAGGGTGTCAGCTACGTCCATACCAAATTTTATCAAAATTGGTCCAGCCGTTTGAGCGTGAAGAAGTGACAAACATACACACACACTCATAAACTTCCGCCTTTATAATATTAGTGTCATAAATGGTCAGTTTTTTATGTAGGTATTTATACTTATTTTGATGGCAATCAGTCCTATAGAACAATCTAAATACGTAGTTGTATTTATTCGTCAAATCTTGTTATCTGAACTAACTTTATTCTGGTCTGGCTCTTGTGATGGTCTGGCTCTTGTGATTGTCTGGCTCTTGTGATGGTCTGGCTCTTGTGATTGGTCTGGCTCTTGTGATAGATATGTCTTGAAGTCATCATCTGCCTAGCCTTTTCCCAGCTAAGTTGGGGTCAGCTTCCAGTCTAACCGGATGAAGATGAATACCATTATTTTACATGGAGCGACTACCTATCTCATCTTCACAACCCATTTACTGGGTAATACGATACCCGTTAGTAAGACTGGTTGTCAGACTTTCGGGCTTCTGAGGACCCCTAACGACTGGATCTACAAATAACAGCCGGGACTAACGGCTTAACGTGCTTTCCGAGGCACGGAATTATTTCAAGATTATACAGGAAAAGTTTTTGACCAGTGCGCAAATTTTTACTAATAAAACTTAGGGCCCATTCACACGTACCATAACCACACCACATCACAGCGACAAAATGTGGTCAAGCTGTGGTGACGTGTGAATAGTGTCGCTGCGGCTTCTTGCGGTTGCGTTGTGGTACCTACCAAATGTGCCGACCGCTAGTTCAAGGTGTCGCTGGTGGTTGCATTGTGGTTACGACGTGACTGCGATGTGGTCGGTAGCACACACGCGGTCGATAATGACGGCAAAATGTGGTTCACGTGAATTTAACTATTAATATTTATAATTAGCGCCCAACCAAGTGTTGTGGTTGTGTCGTTGTGGTACGTGTGTAACAAGCCTTAGAGCCGTTTTTTTAATCGCCTGATAACTTTTATCTGAAAAATAAAATTGCGTTTTGACATATTTTCTATGTAAAAGCTGTCAAACTGCCATATTTATTCCTCCGATAAAAATTATTCGACTATTGAAAAATCTGCCCTTAAACGAGTTTTCATATTTTGATATGTCTTAGTCAGGGTTCGAAAAAATCCGATTTTTATAATAAATATCAAAAATCCGATTTTTTATAAGTACATAGATATCGGATATATATCCAGGCCAAGAAAAAGAAGCGAATTTCATTCTGTAAGGGGATTAAAAACTTAAAAATGTAAAATGAATTTGTAAAATAATATGTACCAAAAAAATTCATACAAAAAAAAAAAAAAAAAAAAAAATTATTAGTGTTATTTGAGAAATAATTTTTTAATGAACACTTAAAAAAACAAGTACCTATTATTATAATAATCTTCATTTATTTGTGAGATAAATCAACTAATTTTAATAATAATTTGTAATCATAAAAAAGTAAATTATTCTGAATTGTAGTTTTTCGCTACGTGTTGTCAAATTTTTAGTTCAGAAGACAGGAAAGAATCAATTGATATATATCAAGATAAAAATCAGTTGATATATATCAAGATAAAAATCAATTGATATATATCATGATATATATCCGCTGATATATCGACGAACCCTGGTCTTAGTACAAAAAAAATAAGTTATCGAAATATGTTTATTTTGAAACTAGCACCGCCGATCGGTGTCCGCGCCAGTGCGCGGTACACTTTTGCAGCGGTGCGAGAGTAGTCGCGGTACCAGCTAGTGGCGTGCCATTTGCACGCTGCTTTCCTAGAAACCGCGGCACATTTTTGTGTTACATAATTTTTATCTCGAATATTTTGATAATAATTCGGTTATCACTATGACAGATAATACTAGAGTATGTCAGTAAGGTGTCACTTAAAATATCTGTGTTGCCAGTTTCCGGGATTCGAATCTACGTGGTTATTGGTAAAAACACTAAAAACCTCTCAGCTAACATCATAAACAACCACTTTTTAACCGACTTCAAAAAAGGAGGAGATTCTATGTTAGACAGTATATTTATTTATTTATTAAAACTTAATGCACATATAAAAACTCTACAAAGGCGGACTTAATGCCTTGGGCATTATATATTTTAACTAGCTTTTGCCCGCGGCTTCGCCCGCGTGGATGTCGGTTATCGCATAAAAAAGTACCCTATGTACTACCCTCTCCATATCCCAGGCTATATCTCAAAATTCTAACTTAATATTAATTTTAATGTGACTCACTATGTGTTTATTACCGAGCTGGTAATGAGTTGAACTATCTAACTAATGTGCACACTAATAGGGTTGAAAATAAAACCACAATAGTGTACTGATCTAAGCTGGTATACTTAATTAAAATTGCGAGACCCCAACCAAATCGCGGTAACGAAACCATAGCGAGATCTATTTCGACGTCAACGCCATCTATCGAGCTTGACATCAAACTTTTAACATTTCACAATAATAACTATGGTTTTATGGTTTCTTCATGAACACTATGTGAATAGAAACCGAAACAAATGATTTAATATAGTAAAAGTACTTATGTTCTGAACGTGAATGAGTCTTTACCTAAAGATAACAAACACAAAATCAAAATACGAAATTTCACTCAAATTCTTAAAGCAATCAATTGTACCAAATACAACACGAAATAAAATTGCGACACAAATAATAATTTTAGAATAATTCACGTAAGTACTAACTTTTCTCAGGGTCACGTTCGCAATTGGACGAAATATTAGACATTTATTTTGTACTTGCAAACACGATCTGGATGTAGAATTCGATTAATCGACTAATAATTGACCGGTTGACATTTTAGCGGGAACACCACTAAACGAACGAAAAAAGAAAACAAAATACGTCTATACTCTGTGGTCGTGTGGCGGTGTGACGCGATGCTTAATGTAAACATTCATCAAGGTTTATACGTGCGTAAATTAATGGATTCAATGAGAAAACGGTTTAATCTTAGAAGAATCTTATACAGAATTACTGAGAAATAAGTGTAGATTTCGTATTGAGTGTTAGTTTATCGAAAAGTGATAAATATGTCAGTGAAAAAGTAACGAAAGTTTTGGAATGCACAAATTTTGATCATAAGGCCGCCGTGTTTAGTAATGTTTTTATGATAAATATTCTTGTATACTGTTTGAAATACACGTAAGTAGCTAGCTTATTTATCTACGAACATAATTTGGCTTATAGCTACTGATATTATAGCGTATTGTTATCGTAATCGTATTTCCAAGAGTAAAATTCGGCAAACAAATACCTACAAAAAGTCAATAAAATGGATATAGTATGTTATCCTTAAGAGATAGACATATGCCATCGCGGACTTTTTTGAAGACCTTTTTATGATACACAATTCCACCATACATTATTTTGTTATATCTCAAAGGGTTTAGACAGCGTTTTCGTTGAAAGCTCCCAGACGGCTTATTTTTTTCCGACACCTCCAACAAATATCGTTAATTCATACAAAAATGCATACAAAAACATAACAAATTATATACTAAAACCTTCCTAGAGAACCAAGCTATCCATTGGTGAAAACAGCATGAGAATCGGTGCAGCAGTATTTGAGTTTATCGCGAACAGACAGACAGACAGGCAGACAGACAGACGCGGCGGAGGACTTTGTTTTATAATATGTAGTGATATATATTTATTTATAATTTAATTATTTATATATTTTCACCAATTTCTCCGTCAATTGTGGACCGATTTTGAAAATAATTTTTCGTTTGAAAGGGTATGCTTTCGAGGTGGTCCCAATGTCACCAAGTCAGAATTTGATATGGGGATCCCATAGAAATTGAGGGAAATCTTCAATTTTTATAGTAATTTCACAGATTGTGTACCTATTTTGAAAATTCTTCTTTCCTTTGATAGAAGCTTGCGCGTTGGTCCGATATAAATTTTATACACTTTGAATTAGCGGTTTTTAAGTTAACTTCGATAATATGATTGTATTTATTCCACTTTATCTATCTTGATGATTTTATAATACTTCCTGTTGTTATGATCTAAAGATTTTAGTTCTCGAGTCCAATACTAGATGGCGTTACTAGGCGCGCCACAGTTGATTTAGTAAAATATATTATAAAATTGACAAGTGACGGTGGGAGAAAAATAACTGAGACGGAGAGATGTCAATTGTGAATCGGTGAAAAGACAAAAAGGAACTAACGGTTGCTCCGCAATAGAAGAAAGATTAATTAATAATATAATGAAAGATAGATTAAGAAAAGGACAGAAGATAAATTTTAGTTTAGTCCTGTCAAATTAATCAGCGCTTGACGTAAATTGAGGTAATTTTAGTCGGCAAGTTTTTAATCACGTCTTAACTTGTATGGAGTAGTGACAGGCGCTGATTAATTTGACTAAACTAAAATTTATCTTCTGTCCTTTTCTTAATGAAATAGAAAGAAAGATTCATTCATTCATTCATTCATTCATTCATTCATTCATTCATTCATTCATGTCCTTTTCTTAATGAAATAGAAAGAAAGAGATGCACTGAACTTAAATTTAGTTTAGTTTGTGAACAAGGGAATCGGCACCATTATTAGTTTAAAGACTTGAAATGTTACAGCAAAATTCCTTTCCACAGTATGACGTGTTTTCCAATAGTTTTTTTTAACAATCGATCTATTTATAGGTGACACAGATTAGGGCAGAGATAGTATTATACTCGGGTTTCATACTAGGAGACGTATACGCTTGTGATATTTTAGAATGTTGGCAAATTGACACGAGATTTGGTACTCACAAAATTTGTATGTACTTTGTTTAATGATCAAGTGCTAAAATAATATCTATACCAATAAATAAAATTGAAGTGTCTGTTTGTAATATCAAAATAACAGCTTACGAGGCGCTAGTGGACCGTAGTACGCCTTAATGCGACAATTTTTTTTTACCGTGCACTGGATTTTGAACTCTTGGCGTTGATTGTAGCGTTGAGAATCAAACAGCGCGATGAAAAAATCCCTAGCGTGTTATTAAGCAGTTGGTCCCGGATTTAATTCGTGGATCTTTGACAGTCGTTACGGGTCGTCAGAAGCCCGAAAGTCTGACAACAAGTCTTACCAAGGGGTATTGTATTACCCAGTAACTGTGTTGTGTAGGATGGTATTTAAAAGTACTTCAATTTTATTTAAAAGTACTCCCATTTCATTTACCTAATTTTGCCTGTGTTCCACCAAATATACTGAATGTGCACCAAAATATAACCTAACCTAACCTAACCTTTAATATTTGGTGCACGATCAGTATTTTTCGGGGAAGAATAAAATTTTAGAAATGCATACATAGATGTACCTTAAGATTTTTGGTGAACACAAAAATATTATCCTAAATAAAATTGAAGTGTCTGTTTGTAATATCAAAATAACAGCTTACGAGGCGCTAGTGGACCGTAGACGCCTTAATGCGACAATTTTTTTTTACCGTGCACTGGATTTTGAACTCTTGGCGTTGATTGTAGCGTTGAGAATCAAACAGCGCGATGAAAAAATCCCTAGCGTGTTATTAAGCAGTTGGTCCCGGATTTAATTCGTGGATCTTTGACAGTCGTTACGGGTCGTCAGAAGCCCGAAAGTCTTACCAAGGGGTATTGTATTACCCAGTAACTGTGTTGTGTAGGTCAGAGAGGCAGTCGCTCCATGTAAAATATTGGTATTCAGCTTTATCCAGTTAAACTAGAAACCAACCTCAGCATACTTGACAGTGTTTCTTTCAGGTACTACTCCGAACAAAATTCATTCTAAAGAAAAACTGCCACATTCCTCTTGATCGTATTTTGTTGCTTCCTGTCTCAATATGAAACTTTATAATAGGTATTAGAAAATTCTAGACACACCGAGGTATTTGTTGAGCCGTTTTTCATAATTCCTTCTCAGTCACGAGATAATATTTTTTTAAAGGAGTGGACCCATATATGCACTCTTAAGACCATGTAATATACATACCGACCATGTTCTGACAAATAAATCGTCATAATCGTAGAACAGTGACGGATCTGAAATTTATGTTGAACTCTGTCGCGCGTGCAATAACAGCAGTAACTATAATTTTTGTCCAAATAGAGTCAAAGATTCGGAATCAGCGCAATGAGCTGATTCCGAATCAATGCTCAACTAAATTTGGACAAAAATTATACTTACTGCTGTTATTGCACGCGCGGCAGAGTTCAACATAAATTTCAGATCCGTCATTGTTCTACGATTATGACGAAATGATTATGATAGGGAAACTACCAGAATGTTTTCCAACTGAAAACCACATTTCCTTGCTCGGTTTTACATCAACAATTTCATCAAAGTGGTTGTGTATGTGTGCGTGGCTGCGCTCACGTGAGGTGTTTAACAGAATAAAGCAGTGTGTCTATAGCTGTCGTGTGTTTCACTTGTCTCCCGTACTACTTAACAGTGGCGACGAGGATGGGATGGATGAGAGGGAGAAAGGAACGAGGTGGAATTGTCATCCTCACCTTCATCCCGGAATTCGAGATGTTCCAGCAGACTACTGCGGGATATACCCAGGGTTGATTATAAACAGTTCTTTAAAAAAATTATAATAAGCATTTTTCTATTTATGTTTAATTGGGGGAGGGATTGTTGTGTATGTGTGCGTGGCTGCGCCCACGTGAGGTGTTTAACAGAATAAAGCAGTGTGTCTATAGCTGTCGTGTGTTTCACTTGTCTCCCGTATTAAGTACTTAACAAAAGTCATCCTCTCTTCCTACAGGTCGTGGAGAACAGCGAAGGATCTCGCACCACCCCCTCCCACGTTGCCTTCACCAAGGAGGGCGAACGCTTAGTGGGCATGCCAGCGAAGCGCCAAGCAGTCACCAACAGTGGCAACACTTTCTACGCCACGAAGCGACTTATCGGCCGGCGATTCGATGACCCTGAAGTTCAGAAGGATATGAAGAATCTGTCGTATAAGGTTGTTCGGGCTTCCAATGGCGATGCTTGGGTTCAGGGTAAGTTAATTCTAATGTAACATCACGCTAGCTACAGTAAGGTATTTCTCCTGTATTGTGGGTGCGTTTACAACATTTAAGGTCCAGATATATGCCAGCGACCTTGAGTGGTTATCTTTCGTGTTCTGTACTGAGCTCACGAAACGCGTCGTACGTCCAGCCAGCCAGGACTCGCCCATCCAGGAGCGCTGTCCCAAATAAGACGCATTATTAATTTATTACACATAAAACAAAAGGTATTTTAATAAAACACGTATACTGAAAGATCAATAGTTAAATTATCTTTAAAAAAAAGGTGAAGGTTTTTGAAAAATACGCTTGATAGATTTTGTTTCCGCGTTAGACATAACTTTACAAATTAATTTCACTATGTAATATAGACATAATCTAAAATATTCATATATCAAGTTATTAAGAAAATGCTCTAATTTAACATATATTTTTTTCAAATCATTAACACTACTCGTTTAGACGTGATCTATCATCTATCAGTATAAAATCATTAAAAGTCGGTTATCTTCGCCTTAAACTCACATACACAAACAGCCAAACCCGAAACAACTACTTGTAGTTCATACAAATATTTGTTCCGTGTGGGAATCGAACCCGCGACACGCAGCAGTCAATCACTTAATCACTGGGCCAACTGTGCCGTCAAAAAATAAAAATTATTCGGCATTCGGCGATAGTTGTCTAAATAAACTATGAATGAACAGAAAAACTAACTTCAAAATAATTAAACTTATATGGAAGGCTTTATAGACAGTATAAGCACCGCCGATCGGTGTCCGCGCCAGTGCGCGGTACACTTTTGCAGCGGTGCGAGAGTAGTCGCGGTACCAGCTAGTGGCGTGCCACTTGCACGCCGCTTTCCTAGAAACCGTGGCACATTGAATTTTTACTTTTATCTATTCCACACAAAATAATAATAAATAAAATATGTTTTATTGACATAAAAAAGTTTTACAAAAGGGACCTAAACACACACAATTAGTAGCCAGGGGCCTTAGTCCCGACAGCATCGAGTTCTGAATCAATCGAATTGGATTCGAATTAAATGCCGATCCATACTCTTGAATCCGACACTAGCGCACGATCGTGCGGTGGTTCGAAGCGAAACTAACTTCGATCGAAAGATTCGTTAGGATCGAAAAGTTGTACTCCGCACGCCATCTGACAGATAGATATCGAGTTGTTGGATCAAAACTAAACGTCAAATTACACGATATCAAATAAAATAATAAAATAAAATAAAATTCATTTATTTCAGGCAAGTTTTTTACACATACACCCATAGTATTAGAAAAATTAATTGAATTAAAAATGAAATAGATATTAAATTAAATTACCACCTAAAAGACATAAAGCACTTGACGATGACGTAATCCGTCGGATACGCATATAACGACGCTGTTATTACTCGAACCTATGTCGATCTTGGTTTACGATTTGAATTGGTTCGGGAGTAAGGTTTTAAATCGAGTTCGAATCGGATACAAAATCAAACTCGAATCGTTTTCGGGAGTAAGGCCCCTGATCTCTATGTCAGATGTCGTGTTGAGCACAAAAACGATAGCCCCCATTTGTACGACCACGATCATAGGTTTACGTACGATACAAATTTGTGTCCAAAGTGCTCGCGGCTTTACGACGGTCAAATAACTACTAATGACAACCGGGCCATACTTAACGTGCTTTCTATTTTTGAATTGTTTTTATTACGGACGCTTCTAACGTGCACGTCTTTCTACATTGTTCTCACATGTATAATTTCGACATGAATGATGTAACCCACATTTTGTAACAATATTTTGTTTTAAAAGAGTGTCCATGGAGTTTCTTGCCCGTTCTTCTCCATAGGAACCTACTACGCTTTGGAATGGGCAATTAGCTTCATCTTTCTGACTGACCGACCCCTTGACAGTTCAAAAGTGCCTACAACAGGTTTATTTGAAATAAATGCTTTGAGTTTGAGTTTTCCGAGGCATGGCACCCACTGGAACCCTTGGAGAGACTGGTTGTTGTTTAGAGGTATGAGGAACAGGGTGTAAAGTTCACTCATACTCTATAGTAAAGGGAGGATCCTCCGACCAGATGGGCGTTTAGTCTGGTGGGCAACTGCCCAACGGTTGATGTCGGGATGTTGTATATATGATAGTCGCACGGTAAACTCTAATAGCGCGATGCAGGATTTGTGACGTCAGATCTTTGATGCGTAGTTCGCATGTGGCGTTGTTGATACCGCCACAGTTGTCATAACAAAAACTAAATTCTATAATTTTCTCCTTCAGGCAGTGACGGTAAAGTGTACTCTCCATCTCAAATCGGAGCGTTTGTTCTGGTGAAGATGAAGGAGACGGCTGAAGCCTACCTGAACACCACCGTCAAGAACGCTGTTATCACTGTGCCAGCTTACTTCAACGACTCACAGAGACAGGCTACTAAGGATGCAGGTACGTGGTGACATCTTTAAGTAAGACTAGGTAATTTGATTAAAACATGGCGATGGAAAGGGCCATGGCCAGAAAGCAAGAGACATGCGTGGCAATAAATCTGTATAATGAAACAGTAAATTGCTTTTTCTTTCAACTACGTAGTAATGTTATCATTAATCACTACAAAACCGATCACAAAGGACGTATTTTTTGCTTAGAACCAAAACAGTGCAGAAATGTTATATGAAATCTCATGGTTGCAAATTTCATTTTTCATTAACACATTGACTGCCACCGCGGTCACTGGTGACCGCTAACAATAGTTTTTCTATTGTGTCTGTTGTCTGGCAGTCAAAGCCTTAATGCACTGTTTTTTATTTAGATATAAATTTACCACAGAGGTTTAATGTATTAGATCAAAAAGATACCGGCTGAAAATTAAAATCGGCAGAATAAAACCGACTTGGTGAAAAAAAAAAAAACAAATGGCGCGCATTTTGTACCATTGATACTTCATATTTGGCAAGAAATGTTTAAAAAAAATGGAAATAGTCTGCGATAGCGATATGAATTCAACTGCAGAAAGGTATATTTTATTACGGTAGGTAGATTGATAGTTGAAAGAAAAGTAATTAATGCACTTATGTTAATTTAGTGTCCTTACATGCGGTACCATTATAACACATGTGCATTAATAACACACACACACACACACACGCACATTATTTTTAATTCAATTAATTTTTCTAATACTATGGGTGTATGTGTAAAAAACTTGCCTGAAATAAATGAATTTTATTTGATTTATTTATTTATAACTCACTTTGCGCCCGATGCAACAATCTACTATTTGTTTAACTGCATAAAATAGTGTTTTTAAGGCTAAAACTGACACAGTAACAAGAAGTACTGATAATAATCTACTGTTATTTTAACGAAGCAACGCGCGCTTTACTTGTGGTAACCGAATGTACAAACACGCTTTGAATGTGTGTGTAAGCGCAGGAGTTTTCGGTACCCTCCGAGACAATAACGAAGTTGGAAGTGTGTGTGTTATGTGCTGACGCTACTCGTCTTCACGCACACTTTCACAGCGTGTCTGTACACTTGGTTACCACAAGTAAAGCACGCGTCGCTTCGTTAAAATAAAAATACTATAACTGATATAAATTATCATTTTTATCGAGTTTGAATTATGGTCTAAAATAAAATAAACATCAGCCCGCCAGAGCAATAAATCGTTTATAAAATTTTCGACTGTTTATCCTTTGATGTTACAGAACTCGGAAATAAGCCAAATTCATTAAATAGATTCGCTGATTCTAATGATTTTAATTTTGCAAATACATATTTGTCATATGTTGTATACACATGGTCGCGAACCATAATTTTGGTCAACCATGAACCTGCCACTGATTTGCAAGTTGCAAAACAAAAGTAAGAATTGCAGCTATTGAGAGTTTACATAAGAAATCGGGCATCGATGATGAAGCACCGCCGATCGGTGTCCGCGCCAATGCGCGGTACACTTTTGCAGCGGTGCGAGAGTAGTCGCGGTACCAGCTAGTGGCGTGCCATTTGCACGCTGCTTTCCTAGAAACCGTGGCACATTGCATTTTCTATTTACAGAATAAACGATTTCATTACAATGATGAGAACATTTTTTTTTTTTTTCTTTTCCTTCTCAGTATATTTTTTTTTTTCCTGTTCATGGTATGGCAGTTTGAGTAATTTATGCGGCCTGCCCAAATGTCCTTTCTTTGGTATTGTTCGTCGAATCGTTGAGCTCCTTATGTTCTGAGTTGAGCTGCACGATTACTGACAAATGCGTGCACTGAATGGACAGGTCCACTCAATCTGTGTGGTTCTTTCTTCAAAAGACCATTCCAGACACCAGTCTACATGGTCTTCACATGATTTGACCAAGATTATGTCTGGACTTTAAAAGAGACTGTGACCTCTGAGTTTGTTTCGGTCTTTCTTCTCAGAGTAGTCAGATACGAAATGCCGACCTCATCTAGTTTTAAAATATGATTGACGTGTAAAAGTGTTTGTAAAAACCTACTTACAGAAATAAAATCATTTATCATTTAACAATCACCCCCATTTCAGGTTATCAGTCATTTCGATTACAACTTGTTGGTAAACATAACCTTAGTTTTAACAAAAACTTGTCAACAGGTCAGATCTCTGGTCTGAACGTGTTGAGAGTGATCAACGAACCTACTGCGGCGGCCCTCGCATACGGCATGGACAAGACTGACGACAAAATGTGAGTATTATTATATATTTTCGACCCCTGTCATACAGGATGTCCTAATTCAGGGGTCAAGAACTCATTGATGTAACGTGTATTGAAGTTTGGATATAAATTACTGTTATAATAAAAATTAAAAAAAAACTGAACCTGGTGTAAATTGACGGTTTTTGACATTTATTTCTCAAAAAGAATACAATTCACTTAACATGAGAAATACAGCCGGTCAATTCTGTTAACGTCTCACTGTGAAAACTAAGGTGAGGTGAGCTGTTATTCCTTCTGTAGCGCAATTCTGTAAAAATCTCACCGTGAATTCGTAAGTGAAGTGAGTTCAAAGTGAGCTGTAAATATCTAGACTCCCTAACGTTAGGTGGGATGACAGTTCACTTTAAGCTCACTTCACCTATATTTTCACGGTGAGATTTTGACAGAATCGACCGGCTGATGCTAGGACTTGGCAGCTCACTTCACCTACATTTTCACGGTGAGATATTACAGAATCGGCCGCCTGGTTAAGACGGTTGTCACCGGTCCACTAGCTCCCACTCCTTTAAAAACATTATCTCGTGACTGAGAAGGAATTATGAAAAACCGCTCAATCAACTGTCTCGGTAAGTGTGTCTAGAATTTTCTAATACCTTTTATAAAGTTTCATATGAGGCACGAAGCAACAAAATACGATCTAGAGGAATCTTTAGATCGAATTTTGTTGCTTCGTGTCGCAATATGAAAATTAAAAAAAAGGCATTAGAAACAGGCAAAAAGGTAGCCACTTCTTCTGTCTGTCTGTCATAGCTGCTTATCGCTAGAACCACAGATGCCATTGACTTGTTTGGACTTGGAATCGTTATCAAACCATTGTCCCAATTTTTTTTTCTCTATCAGCATTAGATATGGATGCCATCACATCGGTGAAGTTTCGCCAATTAATTTAATTTTGATCTTTCAAAACTACCCTCCAAAATCAACCCGACATTTCTCTCCAGCATCGCCGTATACGACTTGGGCGGCGGTACATTCGATATCTCAGTTCTTGAGATTCAGAAGGGAGTGTTCGAAGTGAAGAGCACCAACGGAGACACCTTGCTCGGTGGCGAGGACTTTGACAATGTCATCGTCAACTTCTTGGTGGATGAGTTTAAACGTGATGTGAGTATTCTTTACATTCTCTTTTTTTTCTAATTGAACGACTCCTTGACAGTTAAAAATTGTCTGGCAATTTTTTTGTCAGAAACTGGATGTAAACTACATTTATAGGTATTCATAGCCACCTTATTAGCAAGCTTTGTGTGTCTAGTAGTTTACTATGTGCGTCATTCTCAGGACACTCATTATTTGGTTGATTTCGGTGGTTTTTTTTTTTTTACATTTAGTCATAACTAACAATCAATCTGCCTAGCCTTTTCCCAACTATGTTGGGGTCGGCTTCCAGTCTAACCGGATGCAGCTGAATACCAGTATTTTACATGGAGCGACTGCCTATCTGACCTCCACAGCCCAGTAACTGGGTAACACGATACCCCTTGGTAAGACTGGCTGGACTTTGGGGCTTCTGACGACCCGTAACGACTTTCAAAGATCCACGAATGACAGCCGGGACCAACGGCTTAACGTGCTTTCCGAGGCACGGAGGAGTCTCGGTATGTAAAGATGGTCACCCATCCACGGACCAACCTCGGCAAGCGTAGCTTAACCTGACGGATCGACCCGTGCGGCGGTTATTACTTAGCCACGAGCTCCTCAATTTTTTAAATCAAATCTAGAGTACTACTAATATGTTTTAAATTAACTCTAGAGATTTGATATTTCATGTTAGTTATGCCTAAATGTAAAAAAAAAAACCACTGAAATCAACCAAATAATGAGTGTCCTGAGAATGACCCATGTATGAAAGTCCATATGAATATTGTGTGTAGGGAAAGGATTTTATAAAGAAAAGCACGGAAAGACAAGACTTAGGCATTTATTTCAATTAGGCTTGTCAAAGTAACGTTACTGAGAAAGCTAGTTGTCCGTTCCAAAACTAGGTCTTCGTGGAGAAGAATGGACAAGAAACTCCACGGGAGCAGCATTAAAGTATTCTATCATCATATTTCTACCATAAACTTAACTTTAATCCCATCTAATTATTTTTTTTTTCTCTCTTTTTTTTTCTGCGGTCAATCCCCGGACTATGAGCAGATTTGTTGTTGTATTTGATGATCAGAGTGGTTTCTCCAGCGAGATTACCCTCATAATATTCCATGGCAACATGTCCTAGTTGACATTGGCAAGATCCACCACAGCCAACCTTTTCAGCCGCTTTTTATGATCTGGCTTAGTGAGCGCTTTCGCCAGAGGATTTGGATGAATCTCAAGGTGCTTTGTAGCGTTCTGCACAGTTTTTCACTTCCTGATGCACTGTGTTTTGGTTGAGATATTCATGAACCTCGCAGTTTCTTGTAAACCATGGTGCATTTGTGATGTTTTTGAGGATGACATTTTGGAATCTTTGGAGCATGTTAATATTAGAGACACTAGCAGTTCCCCATAGTTGGATGCCATCTAATTTCCTATTGACTTTATTTTTTTTTGCTTTTATTTTGTTAATGTGACATTCGATTACCAAAGCTATTTTGTATGCCTACTGGCGGGACATAGTATGGACCAATTCTTTTATTTTAACATCTGTATAATTTTACCCTATGTTCACAAAATGAATAAATGAATTTGAGTTGAGTTTTCTAGTACTATTTATCAAATCAAAGTATTCATCTCTTAGCTGCCACAGCTAATTTAATATTTTTAAATTTTGTATTGTTTTTATTACGGGCGCTTCTAACGTGCACGTCTTTCTACATTGTTCCCACATGTATAACTTCAACATGAATGATGTAACCCATATTTTGTAACAATATTTTGTTTTAAAAGAGTGTCCGTGGAGTTTCATGGCCGTTCTTCTCCATAGGAACCTACTACGCTTTGGAATGGGCAACTAGCTTCATCTTTCTGACTGACCGACCCCTTGACAATTCAAAAGTGCCTGTAATTGGTTTATTTGAAATAAATGCTTTGAGTTTGAGTTTTCCGAGGCATGGCACCCAATGGAACCCTTGGAAAGACTGGTTGTTGTTCAGAGGTATGAGGAACAGGGTGTTGGGTGTTGGGAACCGTAATCAGGATGATTCCTGGGAAAAAAAAAGAAAAACTGTTTAGTCCGTCAATCAGATAATAAAAAAAATATGTATCATGTATGTTTTGCTTTATAAAAAATAATAAATAAATAAAAAATAATAAATAAATAAAAAATAATAAATAAATAAAAAATAATAAATAAATAAAAAATAATAAAAAATTACTTAGATAAAACACATTAAACTTGGGGAGTGCGGGCTCGTTACGTCACAGCTCAGTATAAAATCTACTGAGAAGTGACGTCATGCCACATTAGAACTCAATGTATCGCCGTAATGTTTTGATTACGTAAGAAAAGAAAAAATACGTGTTCAATGTTTTTTAATAATCTACGTGAAAAACACTTTTTTTTTTGTCATTATCACTATTTTTGTTGGCGTTCAAAAAGCTGAAAGTGAAACTTAGCTTTATTATAAGCACCGCCGATCGGTGTCCGCGCCAATGCGCGGTACACTTTTGCAGCGGTGCGAGAGTAGTCGCGGTACCAGCTAGTGGCGTGCCACTTGCGCGCCGCTTTCCTAGAAACCGTGGTACATTATTATCATCTGATTGATTTTTCGTGCATAACTGACATTCCACGCAGTAATAGCTATTATTCTTTGCTCATAGTAATGTATGTTCTGTCTAATTTCTAGATCTGCTTGTATAATTTAGAATAATAAAATAATGCTAATTTCAGAAGAGCACAAACTCATATATTTCAAGGCGTATTCTCGTTTCGTTCCTTTGTAAAATATTATGTATTACCCATTTTGGCAAAATAAATGTCTATTTTATTCTGTGTACGCATATTTGTAGGTCTTACAGCACATAGTGTACAATATTTTTATTTATGGCACCATGTACCAAAAATAACATACCTATGTGTGGGTGTATCCCAATATTTCTATTAGGTATTTCTATTGATAGAAATACTGGGCCTGATTCAGACTGATTGTCCCATTATTTCTATTGCTGTCGGCTGCAATAGAAATAGAGAAATAATAATAATACTTGTCTTCAGTATGTGGTGGAGAATTATAAAAAAAAAAATGGCAGATTATTAATTTGTTCTCCATTAATTTTTTTTGAATACCGAGAAGTCGTGTTTTAATTTTAATCTATTCATTAAAAGTGGTAAACTTTTCAAATAACATGTAAATGTGTGAACTGTCCCTTCAGTAATCTTTCCGAAAGTATAGGATGTACCCAAAATTTTCTATTTCTTCTTCTTTTTCTGTACTTCATGTACAAAATAATACTTCGCGATCTCTGCACGATTTCCATAGCGTCTACGTCCCTACAGCTCTGCCGACAGAATGATCGAAGATGTGCGTCGTGTGCGTTGAGTCTGTGAAAAATCCGCGACCGACTTTTTGCGCGCCATGCAGACTTTTTGTGCGCCATGCAGACTTTTTGTGCGCCGCAGACTCGATCGCACAAGAAGTGTGCCGTCTGCGCTGCACCTAACTGCGTTTTTTTGTCGCAACAGAAATAATGGGATATAATTTGTAAAAAAGTCGCTAGTCCCACTTTTTCTATTTTGTATTTCCATGGAAATAGTGGGATACACCCCAATGTGTCACAAATATATAAAGTTGAATCAAAAATTCTAAACTTATTACTCTAACATAGTAAAAATCTTCGTTCCACCAACAATCGTCTTCTACGATGTCCGTCTCACCGCTCTGGTTTCATTCACTCTTCTTTCTTTGTCCAAGCGGTCTTGCTTTGGAATTCGCTCCCTCTGAATATCAGGATGACAACCAGTCGGTTATCATTCAAAGTGAAGGCACGCGAACATATTCGTAAGAAGTTGACTGAATCATCCCAGCGCTGATTCGTTTTCTCCCCTACCAGTCGTTATTTCTCCTGACACTATTTATTTTGCTTATATTTATGTATATGTATCTATGTATTAGTATATATATATTTTTTTTTTCTAGTTATCTATTCCATAAGTTGCACCTGCCATGTTTTGTCCCTGCATCACTCTAAGGTTGACTGGTAGAAAATACCTCAGGCATTAACACGTTCAGACCGGCGTGTACCACCGGTGGAGCACGAAGTATTTGCTGACACGGCGAGGTGTACCACCGGTGGCCACGTCACACTATACTTTCAATATACTAAGAAATTCGCGGCGCTTTGAGAGAAAGTATTGTACTTACCGTCCTCGCCTAGTAAAAATGTCAAATTTTCATAGTGCAGCTCAGGAGGTGGATATTATTTCGAGAAGTAAACGAAAATCAACATTGAAAAATTGTTTTTAAATTAGATTTTTTTTTACATAATCCATACTAATATTATAAATGTGAAAGTAACTCTGTCTGTCTGTCTGTATGTTACCTTTTCACGCCTAAACCGCTGAACCAATCGTCATGAAATTTGACAAATGAAATGAAATGAAATCGTTTATTCTGTAAATAGGATATCGGAATCACTTTTACACGTCATATAAAAACAAGCTTGAGGAAGTCGACATTTCCTATCTGACTATCCCTGAGAAGAAATGGCGAAACAAACTCAGGGGTCAAAGTCTCTTTTAAAGTCCAGACATAATCTTGGTCAGATCATGTGAGGACCATGTAGATCCGTGTCTGAAATGGTCTTTTGAGGAAAGAACCACACAATTTTGAGTGGACCTGTCCAGTCAGTGCAAGCATTTGTCAGTAAACGTGTAGCTCACGAGACACGAGACAGAGATATAGCCTAGGATATGGAGACGGACATAGGCTACTTTTTTACGCGATAATCGACATTACGCGGGCGGAGCCGCGAGCAAAAGCTAGTCACTTCATAAATTGTACGAAATGCAAATTATTTATGATAAATGACGTTGGGAAAACGTAATATTTAGAAAATTAAATCATTTTTTTTTTTTTTTTAATGAATTGCCACCATGGTTGGTATCAAATGAAAATTATTTTCCTCAGGCTTTTTTACGTCAGCGCGGCACGCGCGGTTCTGATTGATGATACAAAACAATTTACCTTTTATTACGATTACTATACTCCATTTACTATAGCATTAGAAAAAAGAGGCTCGTAGAAGCAGGAGTGCGAAACATTTTATTCAAAGTTAAAAGTTTAAACAATTAAACTAAAAATGTTTTAACATAACTTTGATAAATAGGTCGTAATAACATCTTCATCACACATTACTTACAACAAAACGAATGAATGAAACAAACGATTACGTCGTGTTGATTTAAATTTAATTAAGATTAAAGGAAATAAAAGTCTTTTTTTTTTACAATATTTTATTTAAAACAACAACTTTCAACACACAATAGTTGGTGTAACTTCTTCGTCTTCATCATATAATTTAGTCACTATCATCAGAAAATAAAGATGAAGAAGTTTCACCGACGTTACCTAATAATAAATCTTTCTACCACATCATCCATTATGCTTTAACTTTTCCTCTTCTTATTTGCATGAGCAACGCAAGACTGCCATCGTTCTAGCGTAATACTATCCAGATCTTGTGGGAGTAATTGTTTCTCCTTGTCTAATTTGAACGTTTTGTTATGTTGAGCCACATACCCCATCATTTGAGCCCATATTAATTCTATAGGGTTGAACTCGCAGTGGTAGGGTGGGAGGCGCAATACTGAAATACCCTTCTCTCTAGCCATCTCATCTACAACAAACTTTTGGTATAAATGTCATTGTATTTTTGCTTTTTCTAATAAAGTTGCCCTAAGATCTTTTTCCTCAAAAGGAATATTTTTGCTTTTAAACCATTCCTGTATATTTGCCTTTCGTGTAGCTGTGGTTGGCAGCTTCTCCAATGTCCTTGAGTGGTATAGCGCATTGTCCATAACAATTACAGCGCCACTCTCAATTTTTGACAAAATTAACTTGAACCATTTTCACTTTTGTCTATCGCGCTTCTATAACATATTCCCTGTAAATTGAGAGGTCTGGCTCTTATGAAACAGGAAATCCTAGTACAAGAGTCAGGGCTACACAGATGATTGTGTCTTGAAGTGTAAATAAATAAATTATTATTATTATTAAAGTTGAAGGCGTCCATTTCGGAGTGGTCATCTTCATCACCTTTCTTTGCATCAAATATTAATGCAGCATCCATTAAGAACTCTTCACAAACCTTGTGAAATAAAATTAATACAAGTCAATTATTCCGTACCCCCTATATAATTTCACTGCTGGAAATAGTTCATAGATAAATACTATAACAAAATTTATAACTTTAAAAGTTCGCTTTGCATGCGTTAATTCATAATACAATATAATATGTATTACTAAATTAATAGTCAATAACAATGGGGTGTTCATTTTTTTATGGCGAGGACAGTCCATAAAATACATACCAGTATGACCGATTATAAGTTGGATTTTTTAAACCAGCAGATAGACCTTCCCAATGAGCTTCTTTTGAAGACTTATTATTAGTGTCATGCAATATTAGGCTTTTCGTGTGACCTGTTTGTATGATAAAAGGTTATTAATATAAATACCATTCATTTCACGAACCAATTTAATGAAATTATCTTTAACTGTATAATTAATTATAATGTTATTGAATGCAAGAGGTCATACACTGCTTAGTGCATAAATAGCTGTTAAGAAATTTAGAAGCACTGTACCTTCATTTAGCCAAGTGTCATCTAAATAATAACATATTTTCCTTCGTTTATTCCTTAGCCTTTTTATTTCATGAAGATATTTTAGTCTCCAAAGGACGATCTCCTGCTTGTCTATGACTTCTATGAGTGCACTTTTTCTGCTCCATTTGATTTATGTGAACTTTAATGTTTTTTAAAAATCTGGCAGAGACTCGTCACTGTTAACTGCTTCCAGCATCTTGTCCAAGGTGGGCAACTCATTATTAAAGAAGAAGGAATGAATTTTCCTGCATATTCCACTAAATGTGATGTCATCAAAATCATCACGTTTCATGTGCTTCTGTTGGGGAGGGGGAGATTGCAGGCGACTTTTTATGTTGTACTCTTTGAGAATATTGGACAGAGTAGCCCGAGATACGCCTGTAAATAATAAAATCATGTGCGGAGTTTCTAAAATATAATACATTTTATCACAATGCATGTTAGTTTCAAATATTTTTATAGTAATAATTTTATGAATCATCCTTACCGGCAACTTCTGCGATTTTGTTTATCATCTCAGTCCTATAATGAGGAGTATCTGCAGGCCAGGACTCCAATTGCTTAAAAATATTTATCAGAGGTTGTTTTTCTACAGCACGCAGCGTTCTCTTTTTTTTTTTTTGGGAGACATTATTATTTCGTCGGAGTCAACTTTTGGACCACGTTTTTTTCGCCGTTGGCTTTGGTCAGACTCAGCACTTATATGTTGTAAGCCACTCGGTCCCGCACCGGGATCACTCATAGCTCAAAAAAAAAGTAACGTTTTGTACAAACAACCCAATGACAACACTGATAACAATACAATAATAAAGAAATAACTAAATATTATTTATTATTTTAATAAATAACAACAAAATCACGAAACTTAAACAATAACAAAGTATTCACAAGTAAATGACATACATGACAATCTTAGAACATTGTCAAGTCAATTTCATAGACGACATAAACCAGTAAAATTAGAAATCCCCGGCTGTCACAGCTTATGAAGGGATTAAGTAACATTTTAGATTTGGTAGGATTATAGTGAAACAAAAAGCGTTGCAGTATTGTTGACTCCTGCTTCTTTTAGGTTTTTAGCATAGGCACTGTAATATTAAATTGGAATGAAATAATATATCTAAATGAAAGCTACTTAATTTCATATGGTTGTTTTTTTAAATGATTACAATTAAGTGTGATAGCTGATATATAAATTCATTTTAATCGATTTGGCGTCAATCGTAACTATAACAAGTTTATTGTACTTTTGTTATAAAGTGTGCATCAAAAATAACCTTTTTTAACTTCTGTCTAATGCTATTATAAATGGAGTATAGCTTATTAGAAAGACAGAGAAAGCATAATTCCTGTCTCATCCTGTCCTTGACTTTTGATTCATGGGGCGGTGATGTACCACCGGTGGCCATATGAAGATTTGCGTCGTAGGATACCAATTCATGAGGTGCCGGTCTGAACGTGTTAAGTCCGCCTTTATTTTTTTACTTGTGCATAAAGTTGTAATAAATAAACTTCAAATCAATCAATCAATCTGTTCGCGCAACTGCCTTGCAGAACGGTCGCCAGAACTGAATCCTGATGGCCAACCCTGAATGTGATGTATTTGCGGACGAATGGAATAAAATTAAACGCGTATGTCTGGGCCTCAAGTCTGCTATTACAATAGTGTCAGAATGGTCTCGCCATTGTGATTATTTGACAGTGTTTGTATGGCAAATCTGTCAAAAACTCACAATGAAGAGACTATTCTGACACTATTGTAATAGCAGACTTGAGGCCCTAATGTTCTGTGAGAAAAAGTATGCGAGAGTGTCCACTGTTCCATGTTAGTACCTAAGTAGCGAATAATTGTTTATGACACAATTGTTTGATTTTCTATGTTAATTAATGTAATTGGTATTGTACCGTGTTAGTTAACTATAAATAAATAAATAATTTCCCATTAACAGCAAGGCCTGGACATCCGTAAAGACCCGATGGCCATGCAGCGTCTGAAGGAGGCCGCTGAGAAGGCGAAGATCGAGCTGTCAGGCTCCCTGCAGACCGACATCAACCTTCCGTACCTGACCATGGACGCTTCTGGACCTAAACACATGAATCTTAAGGTGAGAACATGTTTTTAACCGACGAAAAAAAACTGAGGAGATTCTCAAGTCGACGCGTATATTTTTTTTTTAATGTATGACCACGCATAACTTTTTACAATGTAGTCCGATTTTGATAACTCTTTTTTTATTGGAAAGGGTTTACAACTTCGGTGCGGTATTGTGTTTAAGTCATGCGAGCCGGCAGGCTAGTCTAGTCTTCTAGTCTAAGAAGAAGAAATCATTCCACTAGTTTTTATGACAAGTCTTTTACAGTTCAAGCAGTACGGTTATGGAATGCCTTGCCCGTCTCGATAAGGCGTGCTCAATCTTTGTCCACTTTTAAAATTTTGGTTAAAAATCACTTCCTCTCTCCTTAAACATCATCATTACTTAAAGTTCCTTGCTCTTGTATCATGTTTATTATTGTGTGTGTATATATATATATATTTATATGGATAAGTATCTATATGCTTTGTGTATATGTATTTATTGTATATAATTATGTAAGTGTAACACCACTAAATACCTGCAGTATTGTCTCTCCTTCTACTTTTTGATCCATCCAAAGGTTGTCTGTAAAAGATCGCTTTTAGCGATAAGACCGCCCATTGTGACACCCTATGTAACAGTTCTACATTTATATCTGTAATTTTTATGGTGTACATAATAAAGAGTATTCTATTCTATAATCTACTGTAACAAAAAAGATTTCGATTTTTTTAAGTGATCGCAAACTCTTTTTGATGTGTGTACATACCATCATACATTCTATTGGATCATCAAGATACAGGCTGTGTCTAGTTTAGGACCCGCTTTTAAATCTGTCAAAAGTCTTCTGTCAGTTACTACTTCATTTTGTTTCTTGTTTAGTGAATGAATTTGAATATTGGTTAATATTGGCACAGCTCCGATCCTCTCCTCTCTTCGCTCCAGGGGACAGGCAGCTTTAATGGCAATATGGCTCGATCCGAATCTCATTACAAGGAACTCAGGGAGCGTTCGAGGATTACGTAACGAATTTGGGGGAGGGGGGGTCTTGTAAAACGTTACGAGATGCGTTACTAGAGAGGGAGGGGGCAATTTTATCCTATTTTATTTCAAGAAAAACATGTTTCTTTTCAATTGAGGGTAGTTTTTTCCCCTATTTTTGGACGCTTACTTCCAATCATGGAGTTTGTTTCACACTGTTTTGTTTACAACTGGGAACAACTTTTTTAGAAATTCCATAAAAAATAAAATAAAATATTTAGATTTTTTTTAAATATTTTTACCGTAGATAAAAGCATAGATTCCCTCATTTCGATATGTGCACATTATAAAGACTCACACTGTATGATACAATCATTAGAATCAGCAATACAACTCCTTAAGGCCCAGATATATGCCAGTGACCTTGAGTGGTTAGCTGCGTGTTCTGTACTGAGCTCACACAACGCTTCGTACGTCCAGCCAGTAATAGGACTCGCCCATCCAGGAGCGCTGTCCCAAATAAGACGCATTATTAATTTATTTAAATTTCAAATTTGAATTTTGTGGGCTACCCTGATCCTTTCGTCTTAGTCTCGTAATAGGGGTAATTTCATACTCCACCGTCCGGCTAGTAAGCACTTAAATAGCACAAGCCGATGTCAGCCCCTCATGGCTGTCTAGGCGGTCTATCAGACGGGTGCCAGATTGAACTGGGGTTATATTCCCCGGCCGTGTCTGTACATGGTCGGGTTATACACTCACATACATTTATTTATACTTAGACAGGGATATTGGTAAAACACTTCATGATGTTAGTAATCCTGCAAGGATTTCTAAACCTTGCAGGATGGACCTCCTTGTTGGAGGACAACAACTTTTGTTCTCGGTCGGGTTATACGCTCACACACATTTTTGGTTTATGATCAGAGTGTTTAACTTTCAATTCGTTTACGAAGCAAAATGCCTAAAATTAATGTCTACACAGCAAATTGCCTAAGCTGTAAATCGCCTAGAGATCAAAATGTTTAACAAGCAAAATGTCTAAAATGCATTCATTTCTAAGTAGTCGAGATGGTTAAAATTAACTCACACTCGGGCCTCTGAACCATAAGTTAGGTTAGGTTAGAACTGTGACCACACAACGCCAGAAACGGTACTCCCTTTCTTCTCCTAAAATAATAGACATATTGCTAGGTAGGCATTTTGGTTCATAGTCAGAATAAGGTTTAGTTCAAATACTATAGAGACATATTGCAAGGTAGGCATTGTGCTTCCTAGTCAATATAAGGTTTAGGCAATACTTGGCATAGACGTTTTGATTTCTAGTCATCATGATCTTAATGGACATTTTTATTGACGTAACCAAAAATACTGCCTCGTTGGTAGGTTGGTTGGCTGTATAGTCTTTGATAATACATATAACCAAACTATACTAATACAAATCTCTCCTCAACAGATGACCCGCTCAAAACTGGAATCGTTAGTCGGCGACCTCATCAAGCGCACAGTAACTCCATGCCAACGCGCGCTACAGGACGCCGAAGTGCAGCGATCTGATATCGGGGAAGTTCTGCTTGTTGGCGGTATGACCCGCATGCCCAAGGTAAGCACATCATCTGACAATGTAACCTTAAAAGTAATTATTTATTATTTATTTATATATATTTTATTGCACATCAGATTACACATAACAAAAGAAAAGAAAACTTATACACTACAAAATATACAATGGGCGGCCTTATCGCATACTGCGATCTCTTCCAGGCAACCTTGGCATGGACAGTGAATTTATGGACATAAAATGGGGTTGTCATTGGTGCAAATATAAAAAGTATAACAGTACAATATCCTATAATAGGTACACAGATAGATACATAGATACATACATACTAACTAAATAAGCAAATAAAACAAATGAAGACTAGATTATTACAGTAAACAACGAGAACAAAATCGCAACAACAAGTAATGTTCCTTCACGAGTCTTTTAAACATAGGCAGCGATTGCGGATTTGATTAATTATATTTGCATTTAAAAACCAGAAAATATTTGAGTGGAGTACATCATGATTAGTCATGTTCAAATCTACTATAAACGCGATATAGACTCTAAGCGTATAAAAAGTCACGGTATAAAAATATATACCATTCCCCCTCCAAAAAGCTTATTTTATTCACTGAAAACAGTGAATAAAAAGCACTTTTAATCACTAATTTGGTGTTTGGATTTAGAACACACCAATATATTCGATCTCCATCTCAATGCTATACAACCTCCTTGCGAAAAATAGGTACTCGATACAAACAATACTTGACGGCACGGTTGAAGCGATTGACTTGCTGCGCTGCGTGTCACGGGTTCGATTCCCGCACGGAACCAATATTTGTATGACCTACAAGTAGTTGTTCCGGGTCTGGCTGTTTGTGTATGTGACTTTAAATGTTTGTAAACGCACCCACAATATAGGGGAAATTCCTAGTGTGGAACAAGGTTAAAAAAAAAACTTGTGCACTCCACGCCCTTCAACGTCCAAAGATGCCCCAGAGTTTCCTCTAGCAGAAAGTTCTGACCATCGTCAGAAATAATAATAATAAGAAAATTACTCCAAAATTGTTCCAATTTTAATGTGCATTTTAATTAATTTAACCTTCCTTTTTTCTTCATTAGCTATCTATTTTCGCTTAAATCTTTCCTTTTCTTGTATTCATGGTATATAGTATGCAACACTTGAATAAAACGGATTATTTATATCGAGAGCCATGAATCACTCGCGTCGCTCGGGATTCTAACACTTGAACCACTCGCTCCGCTCGTGATTCATCTATGGCCCTCGCTACGCTCGTGATTCATCGCTTTAAATCCGTCCTTTATTCACTAATTGCATAATATACTATTTATAGCGCGTTGTTTTATACGCTATCATTATTACACATTGTTAACAAAAGTCTGCCGCAAAGTACGTAGTGATGAACGGTGAAAGTTATCTCGCAACGGGCTGTACACGAAAGAATATACCTATCATGAAGCGATATGAATATAATATCTTATGAACTCCATATTTTCCACGCTTATTAGGGTCTATTATAAAGTTGATTAAAGGATATATTATTTTTTTTTTTGTGATACAATTATTCTTTACTATAGACGTATTTAAAAGATCATTGTTTGTATGATTTGCATGTACAAAATTCAACTATGTACATGTTATTTTATGATATTATGTTAAAATCACTTTTCTCATTGTGTTAAACATGAGAATTATTATATTTACGTCACACCTGGCCATAATGTGTGTGTGTGTTTTCTGCTCGGTTTGGTTGGTGGTAGGGCTTGTTCTAAGTCCGCCTGGCTAGCTACCACCATCTTATCTAAGTCTGTCGCCAAACAACAATGTTAACAACATTTGTTGTGTTTCGGCAGTTAGAGGTAAGATAGCCAGTTCCTCTGTGGTTGAGGATTCCGGGTGAAGCTCGCTTCCATCTTCGGCCTTATCATCAATTACCATCAGGTGAGATGAAGGCCAAGAGCTTCCCCGTTGAGTGTAAAAAAAAAAAAAAAAAAATTGAGTTTTATCGCATGCTACGCGTACAGTAAAACTCGCATTGTGGCCAGGTGAAGACGTAAAATTCACGCAATCGCATCTTTACAACCCTCGCCTGCGGCTCGGGTCACAAATACCTGCGATTTCGGGCTTTCTTTTATAGCCCTTGGTAAGTAATGTACTATTACAATACAAGTTAAAGAAAAACAAAATTACAAAACGATTTTATTAAACGAGATCGCGTTCTGTGACTGACTTTCACTAAAGAATTAATTAAAATAATTTAATAAGTACTAAGCACTTTAACAGCACAAGCCGATGTCAGCCCCTCATGGCTGTCTAGGCGGTCTATCAGACGGGTGCCAGATTGAACTGGGGTTATATTCCCCGGCCGTGTCTGTACATGGTCGGGTTATACACTCACATACATTTATGTATACTTAGACAAGGATATTGGTAAAACACTTCATGATGTTAGTAATCCTGCAAGGATTTCTAAACCTTGCAGGATGGACCTCCTTGTTGGAGGACAACAACTTTTGTTCTCGGTCGGGTTATACGCTCACACACATTTTAGGTTTATGATCAGAGTGTTTAATTTTCAATTCGTCTACGAAGCAAAATGCCTAAAATTAATGTCTACACAGCAAATTGCCTAAGCTGTAAGCTGCGATCAACTTAGTTCAAATAATGTATAGACATATTGCAAGGTAGGCATTGTGCTTCCTAGTCAATATAAGGTTTAGGCAATACTTGGCATAGACGTTTTGATTTCTAGTCAGCATAATCATAACGGGTGTTACCCAGTACTCCTGGGCCTCAAGTCTGCTATTACAATAGTGTCAGAATGGTCTCTTCATTGTGAGTTTTTGACAGATTTGCCATACAAACACTGTCAAATACTCACAATGGCGAGACCATTCTGACACTATTGTAATAGCAGACTTGAGGCCCTGACCAAACTATGTCCCATAGTGGTGGAGTGTCCAAAGTGCCCATACACCTGCATACTGTTCTGGCAAGCACAATTTAGCAAAATGGGGGATTATTGACCCAACCGACACCTAGTGCGAATGCGGTGGTCCTGAACAAACCATGTCCCATATGGTGGAGTGTCCAAAGTGCCCACACACATGCATACAGGGGGCCAAGTCTACTAATGTACAAACGTTGCAATGGTCTCTTCATTGTGAGTTTTTGACAGATTTGCCATACAAACACTGTCAAATACTCACAATGGCGAGACCATTGCAACGTTTGTAAATTAGTAGACTTAGGCCCCTGTTCTGAGGACCTAAAAAACGCTACTGATGCCGCGATTACCGTGGCTACTTACTGGGCCCAACTCATCTCACATAATCTAGTTTTTTTTTTTTTTTAAGAAGCCAGTAAATGTGTATTTCTGTCCGTTTCTCCACAGTCACGCCATTCTTGAATACCAAAACCACTCCACAAAGAAAATTCAACACCGATCTCCTTCCCTTAGGTACAAACTACAGTACAAGAAATCTTCGGACGCACCCCTTCGCGCGCCGTGAACCCGGACGAAGCCGTCGCCGTGGGCGCCGCCGTGCAGGGCGGAGTCCTAGCCGGTGACGTCACTGACATCCTGCTACTCGACGTCACACCTCTGTCCCTGGGTATCGAGACCCTAGGAGGAGTCTTCACCAAGCTTATCACCAGGAACACCACTATACCGACTAAGAAGAGCCAAGTTTTCTCTACCGGTGAGTTTGGATGGAATAGCTGTAGGATAATGTACAGAATAAGAAAAAGAAATATGTCGATAGTTGCGGCTGGTTTCTACCAAAGCAGAAACAACAAAACATGTCCCGAACATAAGTTTAAATACTTATTCTCACAAAGGTAGTTAACAAATAATTTTGCGGAATTGTCACAGCTCTTCGCTTAGATAGCTTTGTTCATTAGTCTACTCAGTGCCGCAGTTCCAAAAGGTTTTATGTGTCCTGACTAGATAAAGGAAAAAATTTGAAAACTGACGAAGATATAAAAGACTGCCCTTACCATAAATAGTAGTAGATTGTTATACAAGGGGCTAAAATGACCCATTTACACGAGGTCGTTTTACTCCCGAGCTTTAGCGAGGGAGTAAATGGAAACCGAGTTATAACTACTTTTCACTACGATTGCGAGAAAATAAAATAGTCCAATACAATATTAAAAATAAATTACGGCCACTAATTCAATTTGCACATTAGAGAAAAATTCTAAAGAATTCGCGCCAATATCTTTTTTTTTTTATTTCTTCTGCAGCCGCAACGCATTGCATGCATTTACCAAAGAGATCGCCGATTTTAGTTCCATTTTCAAAAATAAAATGTTGTTCTTTTTTTATGAAACAGTAATAAGTCGAGTCTTTATTCATGATTATTCTATTTACGACTAAAGACTTTTTCGTTTTTGTAGGCTCATTGTCATTTGACAGACAAAAATTAAGAAAAAAAAAACTTTTCCCCTAGAGGAAGAAATGCTTTTTTCTTCGCTCTGGTACGCCACAATGACGGTCTTTTTGAGCAAGAGGAGTGAAAACAATTTTTTTTTTCCCCACAGCTGCTGACGGCCAAACCCAAGTCGAGATCAAAGTCCACCAAGGCGAACGTGAAATGGCGGCCGATAACAAGCTTCTGGGACAGTTCTCGCTGGTCGGCATCCCGCCCGCGCCTCGCGGTGTACCGCAGGTCGAGGTCACCTTCGACATCGACGCCAACGGCATCGTGCATGTTTCCGCCCGGGACAAGGGCACCGGCAAGGAGCAGCAGAGTGAGTAGCCTTCGATAAATATCATGCTTTTTGCCCATAGAGAATAACTAAATATTGCAAATAATTAATAGTTGTTTTTTTTTTTTTCATCGTGTAATTTCGGAAATACAAACTTGCGTAAATAATCTTCTACAGTATTTTTAGTTCACGAGGCGCGCGCTTTAGTTGTGGTAACCAAGTGCACAAACAAGTAGTTCGTGTGTTGATGGACGAACAATCTTAAGACAAGCATATTTTATAGTCCTCTTCACCGTATCGACAGCGACCCAGACTACTTTTCTTTCGTGAACTCTGGTACCATGCTTATTTGGCGCTTCTTGTCTAGGTCTTCAAGACGATTTGTTTCAAAGCATTCAGTTGCTTTGTGGATTTAAGTGCGCCACCTTTCTCGGTTTCGAGCAAGCTCCTGCCACCGATGAACGGGTATGCCACAGGCCGTAAGGTGACGTTTCAGGACGTCTTTGTAGCGCAGGTATTGCCCGCCTTGTGCACTCAGACTGTGAACAAGAACTATTTTATTTATTACTAGCTGACCCGACAGACTTCGTTCTGTCAAAAGCTATAGTATAAACTCCACTACTCTACCCTACTCTACCCTACCCCACCTACCTACCTACCTACCTACTCTACCCTACCCTACCCTACCCTACCCTACCCTACCCCTACCTACCTACCTACCTACCTACCTACCCTACCCTGCCTACCTACCTACCTGCCTACCTACCTACCTACCTACCTACGAAGAACGGGCAAGAAACTCCATGGACACTTTTAATTGTTACAAAAATATTAGTTACATCTATAATGTTGAATTTATAACTAAACTAGCTGACCCGACAGACTTCGTTCTGTCAAAAGCTGTAGTATAAACTCCACTACACTACACTACCCTACCTACCTACCTACCCTACCCTACCCTACCCTACCCTACCCTACCCTACCCTACCCTACCTACCTGACCTACCTACCTACCTTAAACTTAAAAAAAAAATATAGTAGCCGATTCTCAGACCTAATTTCATAAAAATCGGTCAAGCCGTTTCGGAGGAGTATGGTAACTAACATTGTGACACGAGAAATTTATCTATAAGATAAGCACCGCCGATCGGTGTCCGCGCCAGTGCGCGGTACACTTTTGCAGTGGTGCGAAAGTAGTCGCGGTACCAGCTAGTGGCGTGCCACTTGCACGCCGCTTTCCTAGAAACCGTGGCACATTATATTTTCACGCTGTTCCAAACGTATCTTATGAAATTGTTAACAAACTCTGTTCAGGTTAAATTCTTACACAATCACTTGCTAAAGCATCAACGACGTAATTGAGGTTATTATAAAATTATACTTAATTGTCAAATGAAAAAATCGGGGTGTGGTTATGTCGTGGACACGGCCGTATATTTTACGTGATTACTGGTACGTCTGCAGATTTACTGGCGCCGCCGATGATCCACTCGGATGACTTCATTCTTTTACGTTCCCAACAACGCTTCACTCGTATCTTATGGTGTGTTATGCATATCACTGGATTGCTCTTGAGAAGCCCTTTCCAACGTATACGATTTCTATAGTTTGATTTGGCTTTTTGAGGAGTATAGCCGATATTGCGTATATATATATATTTTTTACATTAACTCCATATATTTATTCACTATAACTATTCCACACCAATGTTTTATATACTCAATAGGTCTTGACGAGAGCAGACGATTGAAACTCAAACGAACGTCATAGCTTCTCCGATACAAAATTTATACTAAACGAAAATTATGTGACGCAGCGAAACGACCTCAAAATGGAGGCGTTTTTTTTCTGCCGTGCGCGTTGTGTCACAGTCCTCGCTCAACGTAACGACTTTTTTATCCTAAAGGACAAAAATTTAAAAACGATGAGGATAGATGATAGATACAAACACCAAACTGTATCCCCAGATTTGTTATCACCAGTTTTCCGAATTGCCCCCCACAATAGAAGCAAATTTAAAGACGTATTCATGTCAAAACGTTGTTTTGGGTACAAGTATTGAAATAGTCAAATCTTAATTTGGCGAAGTGGCATCCACACGTACATACTTTTTCTGATCCATTTGTTTACATTTTCATCTGATTGCCGACAAACTGTTGTGCAGTTTGGAAAATATTGGAGATACTTTTGGAATGGTCCTAAAACGAAGGAGCGAGACGACACGAGTCTCCGAAGCGACAGATTTATAGAACCTTGATAAATGTATGACCTATCATTTATCTTTCCCCTCCAAACAGTCGTGATCCAGTCATCGGGCGGTCTATCCAAAGATGAGATTGAGAACATGGTGAAAGCTGCCGAACAGTTCGCTGCCACAGACAAACAGAGGCGCGAGCGAGTTGAGGTCTCCAACCAGGCCGAGGGTGTTCTACACGATACTGAGACTAAGATGGACGAGTACAAGAGCCAGTTGCCACAGGAAGAGGTGAGTGGTTTATCTGAAATAGTATTATAATGTACGACTTCGAACTCAAGTTTTGGTAAAAAGTAAGAAAAGCCTGTGCTGACCAGCGTTGACAACCAGCGTTTATATTCAGTCAGTTAATATGTAAACAGGGTGTAAGTGACAGCCCTCCGCAGAATGATGGGGTGAATTCAGTATATTATACTAAGATGACCGGTACATTAAATTCTTTCAGGAACGTTATGGGAATCCAATAAACCTGATTTGTCTTATTAACTCAAACGCAATGTATCGTTACCGTGGCAAAACGCACGTAGCGAACGGCAGCGCAATGTACCCCGCCACGCGGCGCGGTGAGTTCTATGAACTCTGTAGCTAGGCAGGAAGTGATCAGCTGATTTCACGCGTCGTTAGAGTATTTCAACATTAATTGCAATGTATTTTTTATTTATTTAAGCTGTTTTGTTTACAAAAATGGAGTTCTGCGTACACAGAATGTAATTTTACATTGAAATAAAGAAAGGATAATATTTTTGTGTTCACCAAAAATCTCATGGTACATCTATGTATGCATTTCTAAAATTTTATTCTTCCCCGAAAAATACTGATCGTGCACCAAATATTAAAGGTTAGGTTAGGTTATATTTTGGTGCACATTCAGTATATTTGGTGGAACACAGGCAAAATTAGGTAAATGAAATGGGAGTACTTTTAAATAAAATTGAAGTACTTTTAAATACCATCCATAAAGAAATAGTAACTGAAAAACTATTAAAAAAAAATTGAAATTTTTCCTAAGCAAGTGGAATATGATTCAAAATAAAGAGCTGAATGCACCTGTTAGTTTGTGGAGGGCTGTCCCTTACAACCTGTATAAGCACCGCCGATCGGTGTCCGCGCCAATGCGCGGTACACTTTTGCAGCGGTGCGAGAGTAGTCGCGGTACCAGCTAGTGACGTGCCACTTGCACGCCGCTTTCCTAGAAACCGTGGAACATTATATTTTCACTACTTTACTATACAGGATAAGTTTAAAAGGAGTGCGTATATTTTAAGAGGTAATCAGGTGCAATAACGGGACAACTTTCCCCAAGGAACATAGGTCGAAATCTTAAAATTGAAAATCGACTTTTCATACAAAGGGACTGGTCACGTGACTTATGTTTGTATGAGAAGTTGAATTTTTATTTTTTAGATTGTGACCTATGTCCCTTGGGGAAAGTTGTTCAGTTTTATGCACCTGATTACCCACAAAAATATACGCCGCCGAGATGTCGTGAAGAGACGACACTGTGCAACAGTGTCGCGGTGCGACTACAGAAACAATCTCAGATACCCTATCACAGGACCCGCGTCGAGCAACGCGGGTCCATCATCCCCAAGCCGTCCGAGGCTGACCCAACGAGGGGCCCATATTAATGGGCCACCGTGAACCCTCCGCGGACAGGGAGCGACGCTCCGGTTCCGCAGCGGTTCCCTTTTAAACTTATCCTGTATGTTCGTGGTAGTTCCGGTGCTAAAGTAAAACGCGATAGCGAGACAACATAAGTTTCTGTAAAGAGTTTTTACAAAATCTCATACACCCACACACAGACTGACCTCCGCAAGCGTAGATATATGTTGTGTTGTGTCAAATTTTAACAATTAATTACCATTTATCTTCCACACACAGTGCGACAAACTCCGTGAAGACATCGTGAAACTCCGTGAGCTGCTCGCGAAGAAGGATACAGCTGACCCTGAAGAGATCCGCACCGCTACCAGCACATTGCAGCAGGCCAGTCTCAAGCTGTTCGAGCAAGCATACAAGAAGGTAAGCCCAACATAATATTCCCACAGCTGGGACTCGGGCCTCTGTGAGAGAGACTGGGCTTTCCACCATCCATAGAGACTGGTCATCTCTTAGCTGCCAAGGCTTGTTTTAAAAAGGATAATGTGAAAAAATGTCCAAATCTTAACTAATATTTGTTTGCAAATAATTAAATTCACTTGTGTCGAGGCCATGAGAGCCAGAGTGGCCTAAAAACTGCTCTAAATTTACCTCGGAAGCAGTTTTTCAGAATCAGTATTGAAAAAATTACTGTTAGGCCACTCTAGCTCTCAGAGGCCATGAGAGCCAGAGTGGCCTAAACTTACCTCGGAAGCAGTTTTTCAAAATAATGCAGTTGTAGTTATCTATCAGCTGTGCGCCCGCGCAACTCGCCGACGTAGGCATTTCACCGCTAAAGTTTAAGCCGTGACCTGAAGTTATTTGAAGAGTAATTCTAATTTTTCCTTCATACTTTCATGTGCTTAGAACCATCAAAATGCAGAAAATGAAGCATTGTGATCAATTAAATTAAGGCACTTATAACAGTTATAACACACTTATTCGGGGTCCTGAACTTTCTGTAATCATTTGATCAAGAAGCCTTTGAGTGGCTGCTTGATCGAACCCCGCCGACACCCGCCGCGGGTGCCGGCCGGCGCACGCGCTCATTGATATTATTACGAATAGATTGTGTCCATATTTTGCTGAAATCAAGTCGGACAAAAAAAAAAGTATTGAACAAATGATGGAAATGTCTTCTATTACTGATACTGAACCACCAAAAAAATTTGCGCACTGGTTATAAAAAACCCTCTATAACCTAGTGGTGTGACCGTTGGACTGCCAAGTCATAAGTCTCCAGTTTGAACCCAAGGCATATCATAGTCTTTGTATGTCACTTTGTATGTACTCGCAGACCGTGCCCTCATTTGTAAAATGAAAATTGAATCTACGTCAGCTGCCGATCTCCACAGCAGAACACAATAAGACATAATACTGTCGAAATAAGCAAAGTATACTAACCTAGCTGTGGCTATATCCGTTAACTGCCTTATTTTTCTTACTGCATATGCAGTTGAACTTAATCTACCTGAAAGAGTTCTAATGTAAGCGCCCCATTGAAATTTGAAATCTAAAGCAATTCCTAAAAATACAGTTTCCGTAATTGCATCTAATTACTTGCCATCAATTTTTAGATTTAGACTCACTTGGCGTACATCTGGTAATGAGAACTTGAAGACATTTAGTTTTGTTCGCATATAAAAGATTATTAACTGCGAACCATTTTGAAAGAATAGCCAGACTATCATTGATATATATCGAGCCTCTTCAGGAAGAAGATCGTAACCGCCATTTTGCATATTTTACAGGAGAACGTTTTTTTTAAATATTTCTCAAAATATTTACAGCATCAATTTGAAATTTTTACTTGAAGTTATATGGGCACCTCCTTATTAATTCAAATGTTAAGATTTGACTTAGTACTATAAAATCACATACATTTGTCGCTTACGTTAAAACTGATGACAGTTATTATGTAGAGCTGATATGACTATGTCGATTACGATAATTTTTAAATATTATAAAATAGTAGAAATATTTTTTTGTGACTTTTTTTTTAAACTGTTTTTACGAGGTACCATGCCAGGCAGAGAAGGACAAAGAGTCAGAAACACAAAAAAGAAAAAAAAGAAAATTTTGTAGGTACTTCTAAGTGAATTTGAGCTTTATTAATAAAATGAAATACAAAAAGAGTCATCAGTCCTCGTCTTCATTAGTCTCAGGTAAAGCGTCTCTTGTGTTTCTATCGCAGGGCAAATTCAGATATTCTTTTCTATAAACTTTTGGTATGATACCCTTTTCGCACATTTTCTTTAAATCTTCGTATTTCGCCTTCGAGATGGGAATTTTTTCATTGTAAGCAGTTTTAAGTTCACGAATAGCTTGTTGATTCTGCCGAGACCTCAATATAAGAGACACATCAACAGCTTGTTCGGGTCCATCATAGTCGTATTTCAGATAGAACTTGTCGCCTTTTTCAAATCTAGCGTTACGGAGCTTGCTTGTTTGTATTTTAATTTTGTTTGGTAAGAAGGCTGTTGCATAGGAATTCCAATCTTTAATTTCATTATTTTTTTAAAGAATTGTCTCATATTTTTTGGGATTTGTCCGAGCATTTCCAATCAAAGTTTGCCATTCAGATGGTGCGTAAATAGTTCTTTTCTGTATAAATCCTTCTATTGTTGCATGCACAGAGTCTACTGGCATCATGGTATGTCCAGGAGTGAGGAAGTTTATAGTCAGCCTTTCAACAAAACTCGCATGATATTGCATGAAATAATACAGCATTACAATCATGGCTTTATTTTTATTTTGTCCTGCGCAAGGCGCAACTGTCACAGTATAATGCAACTTCATTTTGGGTCCTTCTCTCGTCAACCATTTTAAGGTATTTAAAGATAATAGTTCAGATTTCATTACACTCTCTTTTCGCTTCCGTTTCATCAATAGTTAATTTTCAAAATATAAGTGAAGAAGTTATAACACAGTGACGAAAATCTTCAAATTTAAAACACGTTGAAACCTGTCTTGATGCTATACTACTTCTACAAGTGCGTTTTGATTCACTAACCTAAACTATTAGGTTGATTCTTTTAACCATAAAATAATAAGCAGTTTCGTTATTTCTATTACTAACCTAAAGTCAAGGTAAGTTTTCTACTATAGTAACCAAAGTTAATGGCATTCATATTTTAATTTATTACACTATTATAATGTTACATTTCACGAACAACTAAACGCAAAACGCATTTTATTTCTATCGCAAGATAATAAATACGTTGCATAATTTAGTATCGTAAGTGCCAAGTAGGATGTTTGCAATAAAATTATTAACCTAAGATTATATCGTAAGCGACAGGTACTATACTAACGATCTGTCAGTCGGTGGAGGTTACGTTAAAAAAACCGAATGGGTGGTAACTTACGATGAAAATTTCGTAATTAGAAAAAGTTAATTACCATTTCTTCTTTGAACTCAAGTAAGTGACAAAAGATTCAAAATCAGTTGATCTGACGGTTAATAATTAAAACTGTTTTTTGGGAATTTTGGCGCTTACGATGTTCTTCCTGAAAAGGCTCGATATATATATCATCTTATCTAAGTCTGCCGCCAAACAACAATGTTAACAACATTTGTTGTGTTTCGGCAGTTAAAGGTAAGATAGCCAGTTCTTCTGTTGAGGAATCCGGGTGAAGCTCGCTTCCATCTTCGGCCTTATCATCACTTACCATCAGGTGAGATGAAGGCCAAGAGCTTCCCCGTTATGTGTAAAAAAAAAAATATGTAAGACATCAGTATCTTTTCTATCTATTTAATGAATAAGAGAAGTGTCATCAGTAGAGATCGGTTATTCGGATGCATGTTCACCTAAAGTTGAGATGTTGGCTAATATGGAATGCGCTTTAGTATCGAAAAAATCCTGCGGTTCTGAATCCACAAGTTAAGCTTTCTGATATTATATGTTTCTGGCATATTTATTTACTTTCAAATGTTGGTAAAAATTCTAAATAAATATGCATCAGAATAATTATGCAATCCAAGAACTCTGGGTTTTTTTTTATTAATTATTTTTTTAGAAGTCGTTTAAATATTACACACTCGACTAGTTATGCATTCCCTTTGGTACTGGCAACACGGATTTTTTTTTTACAATGGAAATATTTAAGAAGCCGCTTCCATACTTTCATAGCCAAAAATTAACTTTAGGTTAATATGCATCCGAATATCCGATCTCTAGTCATCAGCGAATAGAATTATATCCGATAAGTTAGCCATCATGTAAGGAGGGTCATTAATATAAACTAGAAATAGGAAAGGGTTGAGAATAAAGGAATCATCCTTTATCACCCTAAAAAAAATATGTGGGGCAGTCTTTGGTGACTGCCGATAGAAGTGAAAACTAAGTAACTAAAGCGTTCGGTGACGATGACGCGAGTTCCATGATTTTTGGTCACCCAAAAGTACACATATATACACAGTATACATATAGCACCCGCTGCCGAGCATAGGCCTCTCTTTTCTCGAGCCAATCCCCACGCTCCTGTATCAGGGGCCTTACTCCCGAAAACGATTCGATTTTGATTCCGATTCGAACTCGATTTAAAACATAAAACTGACCTAAGTTAGTTTCGCTTCGAACCACCGCACGATCGTCCGCTAGTGTTGGATTCAAGAGTATGGATCGGCATTTAATTCGAACCCAATTCGATTGATTCAGAACTCGATGCTGTCGGGAGTAAGGCCCCAGTCTCATCCAGGATCTACCGGCGATGATAACATATCCATTACCACCTCATTTTTAAAAGATCACAAATCCATAGATTTATTTTACTAATCCCCGCGAAAATCATTAACACATGCACACATTTGAGCCATCTTGCCTTCTTAAAAGCCGGTTGGTCAAGCACGTGTGCTAAATCAAAGTAGTCTCTATATCAAACAGCTTAGCTCTGAAGCGAGCTGAACGATTTCTGACTACTACATGGTACTCACGACTACATCTATCAATCTGACTAACTTTAACCCGACTACGTTGAATTCGACTACATAGTACTCACTTCTTCTATTCGTGTGGTTAGAGACTAACCCATGGGCCTTTGACTTGGCGACACGTCAATCAATCAATCAACTCAGCCTATCCCAGTCCACTGCTGAACATAGGCCTCTCCCATGCTGCGCCACAACACCCTGTCCTCCGCCATCCGCATCCAGTCTGTCCCAGCCACCTTTTTGAGGTCGTCGGTCCATCTAGCTGGGGGGCGTCCCACACTACGCTTGCCGATACGCGGCTACACATGCCGTCGAGCAACATGTCGTACGTCCAGCCAATAATAGGACTCGCCCATCCAGGAGCGCTGTCCCAAATAAAACGCACTATAAATTTATTACACATAAAACAAAAGGTGTTTTTAAAACATATTAAAAGATCAATAATTAATCTTTAAGGTGAAGGTTTCAGAAAAATACGCTTGATAGATTTTGCGTGATTCTCAGTTTTTTATCCGCGTTAGACATAACTTTACAAATTTTTTTCAATATGTAATATAAACATAATCTAAAATATTCACATATTAAGTTATTAAGAAAATGCTCTAATTTAACATATATTTTTTCAAATAATCTCTACTCGTTTAGACGTGATCTTCAGTATAAAATCATTAAAGTCGGTTATCGTCGCCTGAAACCTGTATGTGCTGTTCGCGTTTAGTTCCATTGGTGAAATTCGCCCTTAGTGTGTTAATCACCTCGCAGTATTTTATTTTATATGTAGCGTCTGCCTGTCTTACCTCCATAACCCAGTTACCGGGTAACACGACTTTCGGGCTTCTGACTACCCGTATCGACTGTCAAAGATCCAAGATTTCCAGTATAAGCTAGCTTCGCATTGTTGCTGGCTTACCATACAATGAGAGGTCAGCTTTTACTAGAAATATACAGGAAATGTTCTTAATCAGTGCGCAAATTTTGACAAATTAAACTTAAACGTGTTTTATTATACACCTATTTCTTATTTTGATATGTCTTAGTACAAAAAAATAAAGGTATCGTTAACGAAAGATGTTTAAGATGTGTAAATTGAGAGGTCTGGCTCTTGTGACACAGGAAGTCCTAGTACAAGAGTCAGGGCTACACAGATGTTTGTGTCTTGAAGTGAATAAATAAATAAATTATTATTATTATTATTATTCATTAAAATGTTAAAAATCAATAGTATTATTTAAAATCAAGAAATTCATAAAAATCTTGAAATTAATTAAAAACAACAAAATAAATAAAAATAAAACCTATCATTTCATCAGCTGCTGTCCTTTACGACGTGCAACTGTACACAATGCCACAATATTATATTATTATATTATACTAGTAGCCCGTCCCGGCTTCGCACGGGGTAGACAATTATCATTTTAAGACTCATTTTTCTACACCTTCGGTTACATTGTTCAAATTTTACCAAGGATCCCTAATTTTTTCAAAATGAAATGTAGCCTATGTCAAATTGGAAGAATGTAGCATTCTATTGGTGAAAGATTTTTTTAAATCGGCCCAGTACTTTTTGAGCCTATTCATTACAAACAAACAAACAAACATACAAAAATAGGTACAAATCTTTCCTCTTTATAATATTAGTGTAAGTGTAGATTGGGCAGTCAATACTGCCAGCTACAACGCTAAGAATGCTGTTGCCACTGCCGCGGGCACGACTTAGCATCGATGCAGTGTTTCAATTGACCAAAAAAAAATCCCTCTGCTGTTTATGGTATTTATCGATCAAGGGATGCATTTATAATGCACGAGTAAAACACGTGACCATTTCAAACACTTTTTTTTTTAAATCTCGTAGTTTCGGTGATCTTTTCATTTAAAAAATTAAAATAATTTCTAGAAACGTAACTGTCAATATTCCTGTGCTATTGTCTAGTCGCACTTTTGAGTTTTTAGGGAGAAAAAATAAAATAAAAATCAAAATCTGAAAAATAAATATTACTCGGTATCCGGAGGTGATTTTTCAAAATAAAAACTGGAAATATGCGCCCAAAGATGCTCTGTCAGATAATATTTATATAAAATAAATATCTTGGACAGTTTATTATTTATTTAATACTTTAAGCACATAAATGTACAGAGGCGGACTTAATGCCATAGGCATTTTCTACCAGTCAACCTTTGGGTGATGCAGAGACAAACAGTGGTAGGTGCAATTACGAAAAATCTTGGAATAACTTTATAGTTATTACAAGAATATCATGTGATCTTTATAGATACTTACAAACTATAAATATAATATATATATACCAAATTTCCAATTTCTATATATATACAAGCACAAATAAACATACATAAATACACGAATATACTAGAACAAATAAGACAAACAATGGGAAAACATTAACGTTGTGATGATACTGCCAGCTTCTTAAGAATGTGCTCGCGAACTTTCACTTTAAATGATAATCGGTTTGTTGCCATCCTGATCTCCAGAGGGAGCGCATTCAGTTCCGTTTCCAGAATTTATTTTAATTTTTTTAAATGAAAAGATCACCTTAACTTCGAGATTAAAAAAAAGTGTTTGAAATGGTCACGTGGGTGTTTTACTCGTGCATTATAAATGCATCCCTTGATCGATAAATACCATAAACAGCAGAGGGATTTTTTTTTGGTCAATTGAAACACTGCGATGCAGCTCTCTTCCTGAGGATGGCATGGAAGCCATCAATACGAGCATCGGCAAACATGCCTGACGCACTGCAGTGCCTCGGCAGCCGCATCAACATCCTAAAAGCGTTGTTGTACTGTAATCTGGGTATCTCTGGGTAGTTATAAAAATTAAAACGTTTTTTTTTTTTTCTTTTCCAGATGGCTGCCGAACGCGAAGGTCAGCAGCAGCAGACAACCCAATCCACCGATCAACAGAATCAAGAGAAAAAAGAAGAGAAGAACTAAGTAACTAACACTCAGTTGAGTTGTACTCGACTAAGCGCCACTTAGTTTTGTTGTACTCTTTGTACTCGACTAGCGCGATATGCTCGCATGTACAGGAATGATAGCCGATCGGTTTTATAATAACGTGCTATATTATTAGGGGCACTTTGGAGGGTAGTTTACGTCACAATCTATAAATAGTTTAATACAAAGTCGCTTTTCTTTGAGTGCGCTTTGTTCTTCTAAACTACACAATGGATTTTGATGTGGCGTTTCACCATCATTAAAAAAAAAAAAAAAGTAATTTTAAACTTGGCTATGAAATATTTTTCTTAATTACGCAGAAGTTTTCTAAATTCTAGCTGAATATTAATATGACGTAAATCATCAACGCCAAAGTATTCGCAAACCTAATAATGTAACGCCCCATAATGTGTGTCTAAGTATTTAGTATAGAGTGACGTATAAAGAAGAACGTCGCTCATTGGCCGAGCGCCGGCGTCGCGTCACAAAGCTCGATTCTGATTGGCCGATATCACTCCATACTAATACTTTACTGTATGCTTGAGACAGTTTATTCTTTTGGTAGAAACTCCAGTTAAGTTTGGTAAGGTTTTGAACGAGGTCTCTAAGGGTTGGAAGACGTCCATTGCTGGATATAGGGGCTCCCCTAAGCATCGTCACAAAGGCTGGTCCTGCGCTTCTCGCGTCGACCTTCACTAGTGGTCTTCGGTCCACCTTGTAGGCAAATATATTTTTTTAATCTACCCAGCCAAGAAGTCAAAATCGGTTGAACGGACTGTAAGGTTTAATTAAATGTCTAATCTTATTTTAAACTGAGTTTAGTGTATTTTATTATTAGTTTATTTCTTTATTAAGCCTCTTGCCGACACTTTTTCCTCATTCAAAAACTTCCCAATTTTTGTTGGAATTGTTATGAAATTAAGATGTATGTATGATCGATTCATCCTTAAATTTCATTTTGAGGGTAGGCACAAATTATTGTCTACTCACATGCTAGTTTTTCATCGAAAACTGCTCGATACACAGTGGCCCAATGTGGTAGCGTTGTATTGTCAAACTCCAAGTCTAAAAAAAAATTGTTTCAAGAGACGATTGGCCAAAAATTTTATCATATTGAGTCCTGTGCAATGAGTCAGATTGCCACACATAGGTATAATAAAATATATTATTTTATCATACCGTTATGTAGCAATAACAACGAAAATGCATAATATTGTACCTACAAAAATTCCAGTAGTTCAATATTTCACATTTTCCGATCACATGTAGACGCCATTTTAAATTTAGACATTAGTATTAAATATTAAATTGTTATTTAGTGTAAATGGGCTCTTGGTTTCCTAGTAGTGTAGGATAGGACTTGCAGCCGTTATTTTTATTAAATTATAAATAATTTAAATAAATTTTTTTGAATTATTATCCCCCGAAGTCCTTTGTCATCCCTCTTGAAAACCTTTACAGATCACTATAATACATTATCTACAGAAGAATAAATTTTTTGAAACCCATTTGAAAGGTGAAATTTCTTGCCAAACTTGTGGCAAACAATTAAATTTAAGGCCAGGTTCTTCAAGTTAACCTCTAGGAAATGTAATTTTAATGTCATTTTATTTAGAAACGGTAATGATTAAAAACATGAAAAAGTTATATTTTGCTTTTGAGACCTTTCTGTAGGTACGTCGGATACTCGTTACATAATTAGATAAAGTTCGCTCGATAGAAAAAAAATACAAACATACCCTTATTTTGTAGATTAAAATCATTTTATTTCAATATTATACCACATTATGTATTGAAAATCACATCAAAATAAACGTCTACGATGATGTAATGTCCATCGGGTTTAACATTGTTAATATCGTAAAACATAATTTTCAACCCAAAATTAACGAAATTCACGGCACAATTTACTCGTGCCCAGCTGCCACCTCTAGAACAAAAATGCACGCTCGAAGAACCTCGCCTTAAGCAATAAATCCTTGCATCGTCTAAACACTGATGGTGCATGTTTTATTGTTACTTTGCGAGTTAATACTAACACCATGTAAATTGGACTTGATTGCCACGCTATGAAAAATGGTTATCAAATTGACATTTGACGTAAGAAATTTGCGTTAAATCCTTGAAACTCCGCCTATTTCATCCTATGGCTTACATAAAAAGAACACATCACATAATTTTCTGACTAAAACATTTGAAATGATTTTTAATTCAGAGTCACCCAAAATACTAGGAAATAATGACCGCAAGTCCCATCATTGAATTTATTCTGTAATTTCAATACTACATAATCGTTTAGGGAATGAATTACAGTGCCCTGTCGTAAATATAGCACATCGAGTAAAAAGTTTGGCTTTAAAAAGCGTTGTCTCTGACACTCGTACCTGTGTGTCTTTTTCTTTAGCCCGATGTGTAATATTATCGCTTGGTAACTACTATATTTTGCATACGCTACATATTTTTGAACCAAGCATTTCAGTTGCAAAGTCAAATCATTTATTTCAAATAGGCACTTTTGAACAGGGACCGATATCGATACTCGGAAGAATACCGATATTTTTAAGAAAATACCGATATTTTAAGAAAATACCGATATTTTTTAAGAAAATGCCGATATTTTTAAGAAAATACCGATAACAGTATCGACATCTAACATAAATACTGGTATTTTATATCAGTAATTTGAGTATCGGTATAAAATATAGATACTCAGTACTGATATCAGGCTACAATGTGACGTCACAGAATCTTTATTGATGATTCTTAAGTAAATACATATTTTTTTACAGTCGCGAATCATATTTTGACCAAGATACAACCAGACGTTGACCTGCGAATTGCAAAAAAGCAAGAAAATTTAATAATAACTGTATTATATCTATACCCAAATACCGGTATTTATAACGATATTTTGGTATCATGTATCCAAATTATATCGGTATTCAGTCCCTGCTTTTGAACGTCAAAAATTACAAAAATAATAAATTCATGGTATAGTTCAACGGGCTAATGTAGTAATTATTTACTTAAACAAACAGCCATCACACAGCGTGTACAGTACTTGACCCAAATATTCGGGTCGAGTATTGTACACAGAGCAGATTTTTTTGCCATTACGAGAAAACTCGCAGATACTTAGCTATACTATGTACATTTCTTGCTGATCGATAAGACACATGCAAATTTCAGTCTTTGTAGCGTATGCTTAATATTATTACTGTTAAAAAAAAAAACGCTGAAGTATGTTTCAATGTCTCGTGCAGATTTTGTGACGATATCAACACAGGACTAATGCATTTAAGTTTAGTATTACAATAAAAGAAATGTGCCCTGACATCGGTAGTTCCTTTTTGTTCTATGGAACATGACGTCATCGGACAAAATCTGGTTTTTTATTTATTTGTACTATAGAACTATATACTAGCGTTTCACCCGTGCTCACTTCTTAGTGACGTCACGGCACAACATCAGAATGTATTTTTTCCCAAATTGTTTCATATGATGTTTGACTCAAGAGATCTGTCTTAACACAGATTAAAACAGATAGGACACTCCACAAAATCATTTGAATGAAAAGCGACTCTTGTTACGACACAATAAAGTGCAATTCAGATCGCACAACAAAGTCAAATAATTTATTTCAAATAGGCACGAAGATGCACTTTTGAACGTCAAAAATTACATGAATAGTTAATTGATTCTAGTTGCGCCTTCCAAAATGTAGTTATGTATGGAGAAGAATGAGCAAGAAACTCCATACTTACTCTTTTAAAATGTTAACAATAGTTTGTATACATTAATTAATATTTATAGGTGAAGACTATGTACCGAGAATAAAAATATAAAAATTTCATCAAAATTACTTACCACAATTGGTAAAAAGAATGAAAAGTGAAGTAATGACAGAAAAATTAATAAATGCGATAGGTACATGGTGCTCACATATTTACAAACACTGTATATGATTTCCCAAAAAAATAAAAACAACATATAATAAGTCAGTGTGTGAGTTAAAATATTAATCACAGAAAATAAAATTAATATCATAAAAATTATAAATTATACAGTTAACTACATAACTACAGTTATATTCACCTACAAGTTACCTCTCTATCACATAACTCTTATAACAGCGGCGCGCGTCACTCCTATTAGTGGAGAGTCGTTGTCGAATTTTTGACGGACGAAACATAACCGTTTTCCTGACAACGAAAACGGTTGCAGAAAACGGTCGTCGTTGCAACTGGTTTGAAGACGGCTTAAGAGGGATTTCAAAGAAAAACGGCCACATTCCTCTCGATCGTATTTTGTTCGTATCGTGTTTTGTAATAAGCATCACCTTGGTACGTATTTTTCTGTTCCTTTCTTCTTGTGTTTATACACCGTGGCATTTGAGTCGTCTTACAAAGATAGCCCACTTCATGTATCCAATGATTACTAAACATGCATATATTTTTTTTTATTAATTATGACGCATGACATAGTTTAAAACACCCTGTTACGAGTGCAGTCCGAGCCTTGTGTTACAAGGGCGCCGCGGAATGGAGCGGCGACATCTTTAAGAGTTCATTCACCCTAACGCAAAAATGTCTTTCTTAGGGCGGGTTGTTTCACGTACACTTGACGCACGCGTATCCGTCATAAATGGCGTCTAACTATCGTCAAACCGTTGTTTCACAAAATTATTCCCTTGACGTTCGTTAAAAAATAACGATTACAGTGACCCACTGGTTAACGTCATTTAATTCTTCGACATTTGAAGTTTGACGATCGGTTTTATATGCAGTGAAACAACGCTTTGTATTTGACGTACGTTAAACATCATAATGTAATCGTTAATATTTGACGTACGTATGTTACGTTAACGAACTGTTTGAAACAACCGGCCCTTACTATTGCAACTTAAACTTAATCTAAGTCCATTCTGCGGCGCCATTGTATCACAAGGCTCGGACTGCATTCGTAACAGTGTTTTAAACTAAGTCATGCGTCATAATTAATAAAAATAATAAAAAATTCAAATGTTCAAAAAAAAATTTTTTTTTTTACATCAATGATTAGTAGTCATTGGATACATGAAGTGGGCTGTCTTTGTAAGACGACTAAAATGTCACGGTGTATGTGTGTACATAAATTGTTAAATAAATAAATAAATAAAAGGTATTAGAAAATTCTAGACACACCGAGGTATTTGTTGAGCCGTTTTTCATAATTCCTTCTCAGTCACGAGATAATATTTTTTTAAAGGGGTGGCACTAGTGGACCCATATAAATGCCCTCTTTAAAGGACGAAACTTATCAAACATAAAATAGAATTAAGTTTTCTTCAAGTGAAATAGTTACAGTTTCATACAACTATCAACGGGTTTGATCGTGACATCACGAACGACAGCATTGACAACTGGTAGGTAATACATTATCGACTGTATTTTATTGACAAAAGCTCACTTTCTATAAATTCGGGTCGGCAGACTAAAGCACATAAGTCAAACTTATGTTTTTTATAATGTCGCAAGATTCGAATCAAGAGGTTGAAAAAGGACGCCACTTGATATTCAAGCCCGAACAAGCGAACTAACTTATGTGTTTTAGTCTGCCGATGTATTGATTTAAATTAATATTTTTGGTACTAAGAAAAAATAAAGCAATATTTTGACTTATGTGCTTTAGTCCGCCGACCCGACGAACGCGGAATGTTAACTTCCATAACGTACGAGACGCGACGGACGAGATAGTTGACTCATTGCGTTCTCGACTGTATTTTCATAGACGTACAATAAAAAAGCGCACTAAATAATTCGGAGACTGGTTTGTGCAAACTCAAACTCAAATCATTTATTTCAATTAAACCATTTACAGGCACTTGAATTGTCAAGGAGTCGGTCCGTAAGAAAAATGAAGCTACATGCCCATTCCAAAGCGTAGGTACCTATGGAGAAGAACGGGCAAGAAACTCCATGGACACTCTTTTAAATTAAATTGTTACAAAAATTATTATTACTTACATCATAATGTTGAATTTATAATGAAATGTGAGAACGATGTAAAAATAAAAAATCAAAACGTAGGTACAAGTTAAAAGCGTCCAGAGTAAAAACAATCAATTCGAAAATAAAAAAATAAAAATAAGCCATGGCAGCTAAGAGATGACCAGTCCCAACTGACAGCGCCCGTTCAATAACATTTTTTTTTTTTTTTATTGTTCATCTTGCGATCGGTTGTAAACCTTTAGCAGATTTGTTCTGTGCGGATATTGACTGCTGAGGTCCATTCTTCCAGTGAAGAATCTGCCTCTCAAAATTGTTTAGGCTTTATTTAATTAAGTCCCATATGTGGTGTCGTTTAAGCCTTTTCATGGTTACTGGTTCACTTAGGGCTGTGGCTAAGGTATTGGTATGTGAAGTTATTCGATATTTGTATGAATGTATCCTGTGTTCTATTTCTTCTTTTACAGTTCTGATTTGTAGATGCTCATGTAATTCTGAGGTCTTCATAAACCAAAGAGCATGTTCACGAACATGACGCATGGATTAGCACCATTCATGCAACGAAGACTGTTTGAACCCAGGACGTAAAACGGTTTCATCGTCGCAGAACACAAAACGGTCTTTGAAAACGGTTCGTCGTCGCAACGCCCACTACTAACTCCTACTGAATTTTCCCAGTGAGATGGGCCCGCCGCGTACTTGTAGCTTCATAACTAAACTGCGGAGTGTCCCATCTGTATTATTAATCTGTGGTCTTAGTGATTGACACATCTATGTTTCTAAAATCAATAGTTCATAACCGAATACCTACCTACAATCAAGTCACTAAGATTATAAAAAAATATTTACTCTTTTCCGTTATGGTGGACTGTATGTTGGGGAGATCTTGAATATTTATGACTAACTACACTTAGGAATCTAATTAGAACTTACTAAAATAAGCTAATTTAGAAACTTTAATTCTTATTTGATACTGTGTATCACAGAGCTCCTACCGCTACTTGTGCCCATGTGCGCAGATAGGGTCTCGAATCAAACTTATTCCTAAACATGCTCGGCGTCCGTTACATCCGTCTTGTTTTCCTTGTTCCACAGAACAATTTCAGAAATAAAAATATGATATTAGTTCTGTAGTACAAAAGAAAAATTTGTCTCATTTTGTCCGATTACGTCATGTTCCATAGATAAAATGACAGCTACTGCCCGAAATCGCCCGAAAAGAAACGAAAATTCATGATGTTTTTCTGTTAAATATTCGAATATTTATCTCGAGTAGCTAAGGTTGTAGCCTAGAGGTACAAGGATTTTATGGCGAATTAATGACTTGACTGGGTGGCGCTATTTGTGTTTTGTTTCGTGAAACGTATTGAAGAAACAAGATGGCGGCCACACGCTAAAAGATCCTTGTACACCTGTAGCAATGTATATATAACTTGGTCTTTCGACGGAGCTGTTAATGGGCCAATTTTGTTCTTAATAATTATTATTTTTTAATTTCCACATCAGAGTTTACTGATATGTAGGTAGTTCAGCTTTACCAAATACACTGCTAAGAATTATTTTTGGGTTTTTATTTCTAACGTTACGAAGTTATAATAAAAATTTTAGAGGCTGCATCGTTGGTCTAGTGGAGGTCGGACAAATTGCTACTGGGTTTTTCTATCTGGAATTTCTCAGTAGGAACCCGGAGTTTGGGTTTGTGCCCGGTTTATAGCAATAGGCCCCCTATGGACATTACATTGGACTTAAATATAACTGGCGAAATGTACAACTCTGCCCAATCCTTCGGGGAAACATGGCGTGATGCTATGTGTTGTAGTTTAAACAATGAACAAGAGAATCGGCTTCTATGTCTTGTTAGGTCTAACGCACCGCGTAGCTACCGCTGTATTAGCCGTATCAATGATACGGGGCCCCCAAGCTACAGGGCCCCGCCCCCCCATATTCTTTTATTAAAATCACAATGACAGCTTTACGTAGTATCCCAGTCTCAATACTCCAATTTTCGAGCTCGCTTCGCTCGTTCTTGAATTTTCTTTGTAGAATCACGACAGCTCTAGTATCCTCAGAGAGCTCAAATTTTCTAGCTCACCTCGCTCGTCCTTTCATTCTTTTAGTAAAATTACAATGGAAACGTGTCAGTTCTCTATTTTGTAAACAAAAATCCCTTCTTTTAGAGTTTCGCCGAAATCTTGACATGTTGGTGCCGATTCCCTTGTTCACAAACTAAACTAAAAATTTAAATTCAGTGCATCTTTTTCTTTCTATTTCATTAAAAAAAGGATAGAAGATACATTTTAGTTTAGTCCTGTCAAATTAATCAGCGCTTGACGTAAATTGACGTAATTTTAGTCGGCAAGTTTTTAATCATGTCTAAACTTGAATGGAGTAGTAACAGGCGCTGATTAATTTGACAGGACTAAACTAAAATTGATCTTCTGTGCTTTTCTTAATGAAATAGAAAGAAAAAAATGCACTGAACTTAAATTTTGTTTAGTTTGTGAACAAGGGAATCGGCACCATTATCTTTTTAAAAGGCTTGTGCAATATTTTTTGATTTAGAGAAAAATGTTCGAACAACTGAACCTCATTTCCATCGATCACGCAGTCTGTACAGTTGAAAATAAGCTTCAGTCGTTCGAAAAATTATCTCTACATAAATAAAAAAATTGCGAACAAGGGGACCCTTTTTTTCTTTTCGATACAGGGCCCATTTATGACTAGCTACGCCACTGGTCTAAAGTATGATTTCCACCAAACGGCTCGCATCGCATCGGATCGGAACGGATTTTACAATCTTTATACGATAGTAAATCGTGTACACTGTGTTTAAAGTCTATATTACCAAGCCGCGCACAGCAGCTTGACCGCGGGCGTCTTCCGCGACACGCGATCGTAGCCGAAAGTATGCTGCGACGCGCGATCGGCTCCGTTCGCCTGTCTTTGTATCTGTTCAGATCCTTAATTCCGGCTGTCGTCACTCGTCAACACGGTAGGAATGAAACTAATTGACTAGGCGCAGAAACAGATACGTTCGCAAGCGACAGTAGATACGGAGCCGATCTTATGCGTCGACATCCTGCCGGATGCGATTGGCTGTCGCCGCATCCGTTCGTATACTTTCCAATCCAATGCCAAGCGAGCCGTTTGGTAGAAATCATCCTTTTATCAGATATCAGACGCTTCACTTTTTCTTAATTCATCTTTCACTCGAAGTGAAACGTCTGAACACAAAATGATGACGTTCGTGTACCTAGGTACGTTAAAAGCCATTTTGAACTTTATTAACCAAACATTCGAATTACTGTAAGACAAAAATAAAAATAAATCTAACATCTAAAATCTGAAATTATAGTACTGTAAAATAAAAAGAGTTCAAAATTTCCATAAAAAGTATTTATTATAAATTAAACCAATCAAGATGTTCTTATTATAAAAGGAATCTATTTTTTCTTAATGAAAAACAACGCGTTCAGCATGTGTCTGCGACGGAGTCTGACCCAGTGATGGGCCTTATTAGAGGGCTAAAAGTCACCCAAAGTGCAATGAAGAGGGCTATGCGTGGAGTTTCCCTTCGTGATTGAATCAGAAATGAAGAGATCCGGAGAACCAAGATAACTAAATAGCCCGAAGAATTGCCAAAGTTAAGGCAGTGGGCAGAGCACATTGCTCGCAGAACAGATGGCCGTTGGGGCAGAAAGGTTCTGGAGTGGCGACCGCGTACCGGAAGACGTAGCGTTTGACGGCCTCCCACAAGGTGGACCGATGACCTTGTGAAAGCCGCAGGATGCGGGAAGCACAGAACCGATCGAAGAGGCGGTGCTTGGGGGAGGTCCATGTCCAGCAGTGGATGTTTTTCGGCTGAAATGATGATTACGCTAGGCCACCTAAAGCTCAAAGTATTACAACTGACGTGCGTTCGACTGTTAAAAGGTTCTTTTGACGCGTGGAAAATTGTATCTAACGCTGACATCTTGTTTTAACACTATAATTTCAAAAATGTTTGATTACGAGTGCCGCAATAATATTTTAGCGCCTGAATGACATTGAAAGAGGTTGTTGGTAAATATTTGTGAAATTTAATTTTAAACGTAAAATATTGTAGAAAAGGTCCTTGAAGCAATGTACCTACAAGTTCAAAATAAACGAATGCACGCCATCGGTGCATCGCAGACATGCTGATCGCGGCATTGGCCTGTCCGTATAGGTACGCTGCAACCTAACTGTTGACTCATTAATGACAGGCGCGGATACAGGGGGCTGGGAAGTCCAGGGGAGGGGGTAGGTCAGGGGGCAACAGGTGCAGTTGCCCACGCCCCTGGGCTTCGACCAAACTGAATCTAAAACTCTAAATTAAACATAAACATAGTTTTAATCTGTGTTTTTCCTTAGTATGTATTTATGACATGCACATTCTAGAGATAACGGAAAAAAGGTGTTGCAGAAGGCTTAAGAAGATCCCTCCCCCATAGAGAAACATTTCCCCCTTAAGCGAAAATCTAGATCCGCGCCTGATCAACGCATCACCTTTTTATACGTCTATGTGTCCCACCTCATGAGACAAAGGCTGGCCATTGGGATCATCGAAGCGGTCGTTAGCGGAGACATCGAATAAAGACATAATTCCATACATCGTGATGCTTAAGCACAAAAAAGTGATCATCAGGGCGGCTAATATGCCCGAGCTGAAGTACGGCGCGCAGTGGCGGCTCGGGCTGAATCTAGGCGCAGATCCATTTAATCTTGGTTCAACCTGATGGGTAAACAAGGGCACTATAATCACTTTGCAGCGTTGTAGGTCTACTCAGCGTCGACCCTGGGGTAGAGCGAGAGGAGCGGTCGCTCTAGACTCCAGATGGCAAAGGGAAGCAAAAAGCTAACAATTTCCCGCGCAAAATAAAATTTTGATGGCGCATGTTGAGAAGCGCGGGAGCAGTGTTGCCAGATCAGGTTTTTTTTTGTACCGTAGGTTGATGCTGAAAAAACCCGTTTTTTTTTTTCATTTTTTACAGCTCTTTTATGAACAACTGATCAGGGCTTATCGCCAACCCGTCTGCCAAGCGTGGCGATTATGACTAACCCCCCCCCCCCCCCCAGTTAGGGGTGGCTTATGTCCAACATTGGACGTCTTTCGGCTGAAATGATGATGATGATGATCAGGGCTTCATAACGGCTTCGACCAAAGGGCACCGAAAGACAATCTCCAATATCCGGCTAAGGCCGGCCGCTGGGTCTACTGGTGGCTAGTGCTACTGCTGAGCACGAAGTCTTACAGATTCCCGGGAATTTCTCAGTATATAGCGGCGCCGCTCACATCTCTTGTCGTCTCTGCTGCGCGCCGTCGCCAACGTGCGAGGCACAGCTCACATCTCCGTTTCGAAACCCATACAAATATGATACATCTCCACTCAGTGGTATCCACTGAAGCTGAGTGGAGACAAGATGTGTGAATAACAAAATTCTATTGTTTATTTAAAGCACAAATCTCTCCTCGTCTCGTCTCCGCTTTAGTGGAGTCCGGGCAATATTCTTAATCCTGTCAACCGTCACGCTGTCATTCACTCCTTTCTCTTTCATATCATTCCTGACAATCCATCTATATTCTCTTTTGGACCAGCACCCCAATTGGGTAGCACATTATTAATCACTTAGTTATAAGATTGGTCTCGCTGCGCTCGACTATAGATACCGCCGGCGTACTTGTCAAATGCGGCAACAAATACTACGCCGAAGTCGGTGTATCCGTCGGTCGTACCGTCTATTGTAGTCTGTGGTCGGACCCGAGTCAGTCATACTGCAACCTGTGTGTAACGTGTACGTGCCGAATGTTTTGGACATCATCCGAAGTAAAATGCCAGTTTGCGTAGTGACACTGTGTAAAAATAATACTACAAGAAATAAGAAGGTCACTGGCACCACATACCATCAGTAAGTATCGTATAATTTCGAAACAACATAACATAAATCCACCATAAACCCTAAACGCCATTCAGTGTTGCCGCGTACACAAGAATCAAGATCCCCGTGGTTGAGATTTTTATAATGTGAATTTATTGTTTTTGTATTTTATTTTATATACTATTTAATTTATCTAACCTAGTTATTATATACTTAACCTAGTTTTATAAATTATTTAAAGTTTATCTTTGTAATCTATACACTATATATATGTTAGCTGTCACTATTCCAAGGCACTCCTTGGAATAGTGACAGCTACCCATGAAACGGAACAATTTTCCCGAAGGAACATAGGTCGAAAAATGATAAAATTGTTTTGTCTTCCAATACAAAATGCGCAATCAGCTGATTGATTTACTTTGGGAAAGTAAAAAAACAAAAATCGTATTTCGACCCATTTTCTTGAAATGTAAACTACGTGTCTGTACATCAAAAATATTTGCGAAAAAAATAGTCGAGAGGATGAATGATACTTGAGAGAATACATTAGAATCATTTTTGGATTTTTTGTCTTATATGTTTGTATGCGCATCACACAAAAACTGCTGGATGAATTTTAATGAAGCTGAGAAAAAGTTTAACTTATGGTCCGGGTACTAAAGAGTACTTAATAATTTTCTCAAGCTTGTGACGGGTGCAATTGTCCTATAAGCGTTCATTTGATTGAGATGAAATTTTGGTGAGTTGTTGTGCGCACGCCGCCGCGCCGGGGAAGATTTCTGAAGTAAATAATTTGGTCAAGCGTATGTTTCCGTACAAAATGTTACCAACTTCAGTTCAGTAATTGAGTCTGTTGTGAAAACGTTACAAACAGAGTTGCTTTTATAATGCTTATAGGTATATGTGTAATGCAGTCATTTTACTTTCGCCGGAGTGTCGGCGGCGGCGCTCGCGTCCCTTACTCCCCTAAACCAAAGATGTGAGTCCTGTCACCAAAGATGTCACAAGTGCCACAGACACTTAAGGCACAGATAAGTAATGAGGTTACGTCGGGTACTGACGCGCGGATTAAATGAAGGTTTTATTTTTTATTTGTTAATATTTTATACGATTTTATTGATATTATTGATATTTCTGTATCTGCCCGTGACATCACGGCGGGCCCTATCAGAATCCCAGCGCTGCGGCACTTATTTTTAAATGTCGCTGCATCATGCCTTTTGGCCTCGTACAGGACTCTGTTTTTATTTTTTATACTTTTATAATTTCGGTATAGTTTGTGATCTTCCTGTGCGAGTCACAATAAATACTTTTTCTTTCTTTCTTTCATTATTATTATCGTATTATGTTTGATTGGTACAGATTTCCTGCTGATCCTGTCATTTGTGACCGTTGGACTGCTATAGTACGACTCAGTCGAGAAGAAAGTTGGTGGAAACCAGGAAAACGCAGTGTTATATGTTCCGATCATTTCAATGAGAGCGACTTGTACTTTACAAAAGGTGGTTTAAGAAGATTATGTAAGGAAGCTGTACCACAGAAGGCGTTGTTTTTATCATCGACAATACCGGACAACATTTCTGAAAAAAGTACGGTGATTGCAGAACCAAGCACATCAACTCCAGTTGCCAATTTTAACAGCATTGTGCTAACTGCAGAACCTAGCACATCAGTTTCAGTTGTCGAAGAAACCATTCTAACGACTGGTAATGAAACTCCACCACTAGATGACTTTCCCGACCTTGATTATATTTTTGATTCCCCGAGAACGATAAAGCTTAAAAAGGAGCTTCACAAGAAAACTATTTTACAATTAAAACATGGGAGAATAATTAAAACCTTGCGTGAAAAGAATCGTCGATTAAAAAAAGCTAATTGTAACTTAAAACGTATCATCAAATCTTTAAAGCAAAAACGGTTCATTGATAATGATATAAACGCACCCTTGTGTCAGGATCATAGTCTGTAAAAAAAAAGGAAGCTTTCTCGATGGCGGAACGTGTACCCTGTTTAAAAGTTACTTGATTATCTAAACAGACTTTTTATGTTTATAACATTCTCAGTAAAAATGTTGTCGCACCAGATTTGTTCAATAATTTATATAAGAAGCATAAAAATGAAAAGAAAATCGAAAAAAAATGAGAAGAAATATACTAAAGAACTGAAGAAATTCTGTTTAACTTTAAACTTTTATTCTCCATCTGCATATAATTACGTGAGGAATAAATTTAGCACATGTTTGCCACATGCCAAAACATTAGGCAAATGGTATAGCAACATCGATGATGCTCCAGGCTTTACTGAAGAAGGGTTCACGTTATTAAAACTAAAAGCTGATAAAGGCAATGTTATTTTGTGCGCTGATAGCAGATGAAATGGCTATACGCCAACAAAGTATGTGGGACCGCAATCAAAATCACGGTTATGTTGATACACTTCTGTATTAGCATCAGAGGCATATGTGTTCTTAACTGAGCACTGGAAATTGCCTGTAGGGTACTTTTTAGTGCATGGCCTAACAGGATCCCAAAAAGCGAACTTAATATCGCTATGTCTAAGTGCCATGAAGTGGGTGTACCCACGGCTACATATCAAGCTATACAAAACTAGTTTACGCTGGTCTCGCATTGTATAGGATTTCCGTATAATGAGAGATCAGCTTATACTGGCAATGTATATAGCTTGATATGTAGCCGTGTGTACGTGTCTTATAAATTACGTTCGACGGACATCCTTGGAATATCTCCGCGACGGAAATATTAGGTTGTCGAATAAAGGATTCCGAAAATTTGAAGACTGCCTTCAAACATCCTTCTTCAAATAACGATGTAGCTGTTATCCTTGATCCTGTTCATATGTTTAAATTGATCAGAAATCATTTCGAAAGTAAAAGTAAGTAAGTATTTTGACTTTTCTATATAGATGACGAAGAAAATGAAATTGATTGGAGGTTTTGAGAGAAAAACTAAACGAATTGCTAGATAAAGAAGGCCTCCATTTAGCCAATAAAATAACGAAACGTCATTTAGAGTTTCGCAATAATGTAATGAAAGTAAAGTTTGCTTCCCAATTGTTTAGCAGAAGCGTTGCAATCGCTCTGAAAGTCTGTAGAGAAGATTTATATTTACCGGAATTCAAAAGTAGTGAAGCAACAGAGAAGTTTATTTTATTATGCAATAATTTATTTGATATATTCAATACCAGAGATTTGAAGCAACATGGAAATAATGATAATATTCTTAATGGATGGTATTTAAAAGTACTTCAATTTTATTTAAAAGTACTCCCATTTCATTTACCTAATTTTGCCTGTGTTCCACCAAATATACTGAATGTGCACCAAAATATAACCTTTTTTTTTTTTTTTTTTTTGTTCCGGGGTGGAAAATCCTCATGGATGTCCTCCGCCCTGGGGCGGGCGGAGGGGTCTGTCAGACTCTTACTGACTAAAAACCACCCCGGTGTTCCGTCTCACACCTACGCCGGGGGTCACGGGAACGAACATACTTCCGCGACCCCCGACTGGTGCCGGCCCGCCACTGCAGGCCTCTCCTCCGGTCGAAGGGGGAGTGAGGTGTTTGACTCCCCCCGCGACGTCTCAGAGGGGCGCGCGTGGAACACTACGCGCCGCCACCTCGGGTCCGATATATGGGGGGCGACGGACGTCCCCTAGTCCGTCGTCCCTGGACCCATTTAGGGGGGCTGGAAGAGGGCGTTGTCCGCCCTCCGCCGACGCCCGGTGCGCCTGCTGCGGGCCGGGTTAGTGGATGAGATCTCCCTTTCCCGTTCCGCAGCCTCCTTCTGCGAAATTACTGTCTCGCAGAAGGAAACCACCGCGTCCCAGGACTCCTCGCCGCCGACCATCGAACGAGCGACGGCCGGCAGCGAGAGGTCACTGCCTACTCCAGAGATGAGGGCACGGCGCGGCTCCTCCCAAGCGGCACACTCTGCCAGCGTATGCCACGCCGTGTCCTCCCGACAGTCGACGCAGTGGTGACACCGGGCGTCCGGCTCCCTGTTTATGCGACACAGGTACTTCCCGAAGCAACCATGCCCCGAGAGCACCTGCGTCACCCGAAACGACAGGGAGCCGTGCCTCCTCCCGAACCAAAATATAACCTAACCTAACCTAACCTTTAATATTTGGTGCACGATCAGTATTTTTCGGGGAAGAATAAAATTTTAGAAATGCATACATAGATGTACCTTAAGATTTTTGGTGAACACAAAAATATTATCCATTCTTAATTATTTAGAACCGAAACAATATTTAGCAAACTTAAATATAAAATCCTCCAGAAAAAGTTCTTTTAAAGAACACAAACAACAAAAGAAAATCATTATTAAAAGTCGTTTTAAGTACTCGAGCAAATACTGGATTTTTAGGATGGGGGGTTATCCGGTTTTTTTTTTTTTATTGAAAGTCTCAAACACATAACTAATCTCTTTGATGAAGGTTTATTAAAATTAATTTCATCCTTCAAGTTGACTCAGGATCATATTGAATTATTGTTTGGTGCAATCAGAATGCATGGCGGCCTCAATGATAATCCGAATGCTAAACAATTTAATGGCATATATAGAAAACTATTGTGTCACTTAGAATTGAAAACAAGCGATACTGGAAATTGCATCCCACTACAAAACGTTGCTGACGATATAGTTGTCATGGCTGAGACTGTGGAAGACCTCAGTACAATGCTCGATGACCTCAGTAGAGCTTCCGAAAGAGTGGGTCTTAGAATGAACAAGACAAAGGTCAAGTCAAATGCCCATCTAACACCCACTCTCATGAATATCGGAAACGCTATACTTGAAATTGTGGACGAGTATGTTTACCTATACTCCATTTATAATAGCACTAGCTTCTGCCCGCGACTTCGTCCGCGTGAAATTTCTTGTTCCCCCGACACACCCCGTCGCATCACATTGCCTGCCCGTGCTTTTACTTAGTTTTCGCTTAAACTTTCATTAAAAAAAATATTGTGTCCTAGTTAATAGGAATGTAATTCTTCCTCAAGAATTGGGCTGTACCTGTAAAATGCAAAAAGATTTTTTCAAATCCAACTCTCAGTTCCAGAGATTAGCGCGTTCAAAAACAAAAATACCTGCCAAGTGCGAGTCGGACTCGCGCACGAAGGGTTCCTTACCATCCATACTAATATTATAAATGTGAAAGTAACTCTGTCTGTCTGTCTGTATGTTAAGTTTTCACGCCTAAACCGCTGAACCGATCGTCATAAAATTTGGCAGAGATATAGCCTGGGATATGGAGAAGGAGATAGGCTACTTTTTACGTGATAACCGACATCCACGCGGGCGGAGCCGCGGGCATTATCTATAACTAGCTTCTGCCCGCGACTTCGTCCGCGTTAAATTTCTTGTTCCCCCGACCCACCCCGTCGCAACACATTGCCTGCCCGTGCTTTTACTTCGTTTTCGCATAAACTATCATTTTTTTAAAAATGGTGTTCTAGTTAATAGGAATGTAATTCTTCCTCAAGAATTGGGCTGTAAAATGCAAAAAGATTTTTTCAAATCCAACTCGCAGTTCCAGGGATTAGCGCGTTCAAAAAACAAAAACCGGCAAAGTGCGAGTCGGACTCGCGCACGAAGGGGTCCGTACCATCCATACAAATCCTTATCCATACTAATATTATAAATGTGAAAGTAACTGTCTGTCTGTCTGTCTGTCTGTATGTTACGTTTTCACGCCTAAACCGCTGAACCGATCGTCATGAAATTTGGCAAAGATAGCCTGGGACATGGAGAAGGACATAGGCTACTTTTTTACGCGATAACCTACATCCAAACGGGCGGAGCCGCGGGCAAAAGCTATCCATACTAATATTATAAATGTGAAAGTAGCTCTGTCTGTCTGTCTGTATGTTACGTTTTCACGCCTAAACCGCTGAACCGATCGACCTGGGATATAGAGAAGGACATAGGCTACTTTTTTAGACGATAACCGACATCCACGCGGGCAGAGCAAAAAAAACGGCAAAAAAATCATGTCCGTTGTATGGGAGCCATATATTAAATATTATTTTTTTTTCTGTTTTTTTTGTATTTGTTGTTATAGCGGCAACAGAAATACATCATATGTGAACATTTCAACTGTTTAACTATCACGGTTCATGAGATACAGCCTGGTGACAGACGGACAGACAGACAGACAGACGGACCGCGGAGTTTTAGTAATAGGGTCCCATTTTACCCTTTGGATACGGTACCCTAAAAACTAACTCTTCAGCTTTAGAATAGACTACCTCGCAGAGTTGATCATTACTTTGCTGCGGAGTTATTATAAAACAGTTATATCTCCTAAGATATTCATTGAAATTAAATGATGTAAGGGCAACTTTGTTCAAAATTAAATACTTGTGATGAATAACGTATTTATTTGGATAAGGATTAATACCATGTTTATGAAAACTCCTTCGCAAATAATGCATTAATTTCGAACAAATTTGATTACCATAAAAAAGGTTATAGTGAGTCAATCTTAAAAGATAGACATATGCTGTCGCAGACTTTTTTTTAGAAAATTTAAAGAGGATCAATTCCATCATTCATTATATTTGCCTAACTTAAACAGTTTACGCAGCGCACGCAATGGAAGCTCTCAAAAAGAATAATTTTTCCCGTTTTTGCAACATTTTTCATTTATGCTCCGCTCCTTTTGGTTGTAGCGTGATGTTATATAGCCTATAGCCTTCCTCAATAAATGGACTATCCAACACAAAAATAATTTTTCAATTCCAACCAGTAGTTTCTGAGATTAGCGCGTTCAAACAAACAAACAAACAAACAAACAAACTCTTCAGCTTTATATATTAGTATAGATTAGACAGAAGTTAAAAAAGGTTATTTTTGATGCACACTTTATAACAAAAGTACAATAAACTTGTTATAGTTACGATTGACGCCAAATCGATTAAAATGAATTTATATATCAGCTATCACACTTAATTGTAATCATTAAAAAAAACAACCATATGAAATTAAGTCGCTTTCATTTAGATATATTATTTCATTCCAATTTAAAATTACAGTGCCTATGCTAAAAACCTAAAAGAAGCAGGAGTCAACAATACTGCAACGCTTTTTGTTTCACTATAATCCTACCAAATCTAAAATGTTACTTAATCCCTTCATAAGCTGTGACAGCCGGGGATTTCTAATTTTACTGGTTTATGTCGTCTGTGAAATTGACTTGACAATGTTCTAAGATTGTCATGTATGTCATTTACTTGTGAATACTTTGTTTGTTATTGTTTAATTTTCGTGATTTTGTTGTTATTTATTAAAATAATAAATAATATTTAGTTATTTCTTTGTTACTGTATTGTTATCAGTGTTGTCATTGGGTTGTTTGTACAAAACGTTACTTTTTTTTTGAGCTATGAGTGTTCCCGGTGCGGGACCGAGTGGCTTACAACATATAAGTGCTGAGTCTGACCAAAGCCAACGGCGAAAAAAACGTGGTCCAAAAGTTGACTCCGACGAAATAATAATGTCTCCCAAAAAAAGAGAACGCTGCGTGCTGTAGAAAAACAACCTGTGATAAATATTTTTAAGCAATTGGAGTCCTGGCCTGCAGATGCTCCTCATTATAAGACTGTGATGATAAACAAAATCGCAGAAGTTGCCGGTAAGGATGATTCATAAAATTATTACTATAAAAATATTTGAAACTAACATGCATTGTGATAAAATGTATTATATTTTAGAAACTCCGCACATGATTTTATTATTTACAGGCGTATCTCGGGCTACTCTGTCCAATATTCTCAAAGAGTACAACATAAAAAGTCGCCTGCAATCTCCCCCTCCCCAACAGAAGCACATGAAACGTGATGATTTTGATGACATCACATTTAGTGGAATATGCATGAAAATTCATTCCTTCTTCTTTATTAATGAGTTGCCCACCTTGGACAAGATGCTGGAAGCAGTTCACAGTGACGAGTCTCAGCCAGATTAAAAAATAGCAGTCTGTATAAAATAATTAAATAAACATTAAAGTTCACATAAATCAAACGGAGCAGAAAAAGTGCACTCATAGAAGTCATAGACAAGCAGGAGATCGTCCTTTGGAGACTAAAATATCTTCATGAAATAAAAAGGCTAAGGAATAAAGGAAGGAAAATATATTATTATTTAGATGACAATTGGCTAAATGAAGGTACAGTGCTTCTAAATTTCTTAACAGCTATTTATGCACTAAGCAGTGTATGACCTCTTGCATTCAATAACATTATAATTAATTATACAGTTAAACATAATTTCATAAAATTGGTTCGTGAAATGAATGGTATTTATATTAATAACCTTTTCTCATACAAACAGGTCACACGAAAAGCCTAATATGGCATGACACTAATAATAAGTCGTCAAAAGAAGCACATTGGGAAGGTCTATCTGCTGGTTTAAAAAATCCAACTTATAATCGGTCATACTGGTATTTATTTTATGGACTGTCCTCGCCATAAAAAAATGAACACCCCATTGTTATTGACTATTAATTAAGTAATACATATTATATTGTATTATGAATTAACGCATGCAAAGCGAACTTTTAAAGTTATAAATTTTGTTATAGTATTTATCTATGACCTATTTCCGGCAGTGAAATTATATAGGGGGTACGGAATAATTGACTTGTATTAATTTTATTTCACAGGGTTTGTGAAGGGTTTTTAATGGATGCTGCATTAATATTTGATGCAAAGAAAGGTGATGAAGATGACCACTCCGAAACGGACGCCTTCAACTTAATAATAAACTAAATAAAAAACTAAATAAATAATTATTATTTATTTATTTACACTTCAAGACACAATCATCTGTGTAGTCCTGACTCTTGTACTAGGATTTCCTGTTTCATAAGAGCCAGACCTCTCAATTTACAGGGAATATGTTATAGAAGCGCGATAGACAAAAGTGAAAATGGTTCAAGTTAATTTTGTCAAAAATTGAGAGTGGCGCTGTAATTGTTATGGACAATGCGCTATACCACTCAAGGACATTGGAGAAGCTGCCAACCACAGCTACACGAAAGGCAGATATACAGGAATGGTTTAAAAGCAAAAATATTCCTTTTGAGGAAAAAGATCTTAGGGCAACTTTATTAGAAAAAGCAAAAATACAAAGACATTTATACCAAAAGTTTGTCGTAGATGAGATGGCTAGAGAGAAGGGTATTTCAGTATTGCGCCTCCCACCCTACCACTGCGAGTTCAACCCTATAGAATTAATATGGGCTCAAATGATGGGGTATGTGGCTCAACATAACAAAACGTTCAAATTAGACAAGGAGAAACAATTACTCCCACCAGATCTGGATAGTATTACGCTACAACGATGGCAGTCTTGCGTTGCTCATGCAATTAAAGAAGAGGAAAAGTTAAAGCATAATGGATGATGTGGTAGAAAGATTTATTATTAGGTAACGTCGGTGAAACTTCTTCATCTTTATTCTCTGATGATAGTGACTAAATTATATGATGAAGACGAAGAAGTTACACCAACTATTGTGTGTTAAAAGTTGTTGTTTTAAATAAAATATAAAAAAAAAAGACTTTTATTTCCTTTAATCTTAATTAAATTTAAATCATCACGACGTAATCGTTTGTTTCATTCATTCGTTTCGCTGTAAGTAATGTGTGATGAAGATGTTATTACGACCTATTTATCAAAGTTATGTTAAAACATTTTTAGTTTAATTGTTTAAACTTTTAACTTTGAATAAAATGTTTCGCACTCCTGCTTCTACGAGCCTCTTTTTTCTAATGCTATAGTAAATGGAGTATAGGACAAATTGTCCAGTTAGGTAGGTCCAACTTCGAGAAAGAGGTCAATCGTCGAATCCGACTTGGCTGGGCAGCATTCGGGAAGCTACGCGATATCTTCTCGTCCCACATACCGCATTGTCTCAAGACGAAAGTCTTTGACCAGTGCGTGTTGCCAGTGATGTCCTATGGCACTGAAACGTGGTCGCTCACAATGGGCTTTATTAGAAGGCAAAAAGTCACCCAAAGGGCAATGGAGAGGGCCATGCTTGGAGTTTCCCTACGTGATCGAATCAGAAATGAAAAGATCCGCAGGAGAACCAAGGTAACCGACATAGCTCAAAGAATTGCCAAACTTAAGTGGCAATGGGCAGAGCACATTGCTCGCAGTACAGATGGCCTTTGGGGCCGAAAGTTTCTGGAGTGGCGACCGCGTACCGGAAGACGTAGCGTAGGAAGGCCTCCCACAAGATGGAATGATGACCTTGTGAAAGCCGCAGGAATCCGCTTGATGCGGGAAGCACGGAACTTGTCGAGGTGGCGGTGCTTGGGGGAGGCCTATGTCTAGCAGTGGACGTCTTTCGGCTGAAATGTTGATGATGAACTATATTTTATGTATAATGTGATTATTGTTTTATTCAAAATGTCTACACGACTCATCATCATCTTCGCGAAGATCCCCGTTGCATCCCAATGCTTTTAGGGTTCGCTGACCATGATTCTAGAATTGGCGAGTCTGATAATTACAGTGAAGCGATTGCCATCTGACCTTCATGACGTCAGGGGAACCAGACTCATTTAGGATCATGATTACACATCCAGAAATCTGAATGTGCAGGTTTTTTCACGGTGTTTTCCCTCACCGAAGAGCTAGTGGTGTAGATCCGTACTTAGGAAAAACCCAGTGGTACGGGCGGGGTTTAAACCGACTTTTTTGGATCAAGTCATCGTTCGTTAACCACACGGCCACCACCGCTCCGATAACCACACGGCTGCCACCGCTCCAAAAAAGTTATATATGTACTAAATAATGTATAACCACACTATTGACGGGTAGAATAGAGATAGGAAGTATTATTTTGGTAACACCTTATATTCTACATAATTATTTTTAATAATAATTTGTAAATATTACATGTACGGTCAGCTGCAGAGAAATCTCACCCCCTAGCAATGTCAATTCATTGCTAGGGGGTGAGGTTTCTCTGCAGCTGACTGTACCTAAATAAAAAAAATGCTATTAAAAATGAGGCCTAATCATTGATATACATACATACCTTCTATTTTTCAAGAAACCTACGTCTAACCTATACACAAATATATTTATACATTCGCTTTTAATTTATTGTTTTTTTTTTAAGTATTTTCTGAGCTACATTTATAACTTAACTAATAGACCACAGCATAAAATATTTTTCCCATTAACTCGGGTAACAGTTGAGCAGCTGGTAGCACAAATCTTCACGCACACTAGTTGTCAACAGTCAATGTCAACTGACAAATGTCAAATAACGATGTCATACACACACCACATTAGACTACGCCGAGCGCACAGTGGCGCCCTCATCGTTATTTCGGTGATTTCTTTTTTTCTAGAATGAAAATGCAGAAAATAAGCTCGTCAAGTTGTGCTTCACAACACTATACGTTATTATTACTACAAACAGTAGTTTTAAATTGTTATGTTTTATTGTAATCATTAAAACGGAAAATAGTGGCCACTAAGCTCCGTTTTAATGATTAATGATCTAGTCGAGTGCAGCGAGACCAATCACTTATCTAAGATCAATCATAATCTGAATGATTTGAAGGATATTGCTAATCCATTGATTCTAAAATTTGTCTGCGAAAAAACGTAAATATCGCAATGAATGTTGTTGAACTGTCAAAATGAAACCAATTGCAACTGTATTACGTAATTACCCCCCGCAGACCATCAGTACGAAAACCGATCTTCCTGCTACGAAAAAAATTCAATGGTGCTGTCAATTTCAAATTGTAACCGGATGGATTGAGTGTATTTCTTTATACATATTTATTAATAAGTTTCAGTGTACAAGTTTACTCGTCAACAAGTTTCACATTAAATTAAATTAGTAGGCAAATATAATTATATTAAATTAAACTAGTACCTACTTATAAGATTTAGATTTTTGTTTTCTTTTTTTTCTCAGCACTTTGTCATAGAACACATTTGACATTGACAGAATTGTCGACATCGGCACCATTGCCATAGAGAAAAATAGAATAGATAGAGTGTGAATGTGATGAAATTGGATGTGAGATTCACTGAATATCATGTAAGAACTCACGTGGATTTGATTTATGGTGACAGTACTCCCGTCTCTGCTATTTAAAATTCTTATAGGTTCTGGACAAAAGTAAGAGGTATTGTAATGAGAACCAACGTTCAGCACGGTGTTGCCGACTTCTTCGTTGCCCTCATATATAGAAACTTTATCTAAAGGGACAACAGAAGGAAAATAAAACATTATCATTTTACCTATAAGTAGGTACTTGAATACACAATCTCAGATAATTTTACATCTATGCACCTATTGCGGTTGCCACTTAACCAAATAGGTACCTACTTCAGCGTTATGTATTGTTCAGTCAGTCTCAAAAAGATGTACACATCGACAGGAATTTATTGGACTGTCTAAAATTTGTGTTCTAAAATACTGTATCAATGGTGCCGATTCCCTTGTTCACAAACTAAACTAAATTTAAGTTCAATGCATCTTTTTCTTTCTATTTCATTAAGAAAAGGACAGAAGATAAATTTTAGTTTAGTCCTGTCAAATTAATCAGCGCCTGTCACTACTCCATACAAGTTTAGACGTGATTAAAAACTTGCCGACTAAAATTACGCCAATTTACGTCAAGCGCTGATTAATTTGACAGGACTAAACTAAAATTTATCTTCTGTCCTTTTCTTAATGAAATAGAAAGAAAAAGATGCACTGAACTTAAATTTAGTTTAGTTTGTGAACAAGGGAATCGGCACCAATTGGCTAGCTACAATTAAGTAACCAGTGTGTACCAATACGTTTACTTAGGTATATATTTTGTGACTACACATTGATACAATATTAGGAGATACAGATTGTAGAAAAATGAATTCTTGTCGATGTATTACATATTTTGAATGTGGTACAGTCGCCAGCACATCAAGTTAAACTGTCAGATTTTATCATTCGATTTTGAACTTAACCATCAACATTTTAAAGTTTAAAATCGTTTGGAGAAATTTGACAGTTTCGCGTAGCCTGATGTGCTGGCTACTGTACCTAATAACTTTGCAGTAATCTGACAGCTGTCAATAAGATTCGAGAACTATGGACACAAAAATATAACCTACTTATTAACCATCCGTCGTCCTTGAATTTAAAGCTCCACTCAAGTTCGAACTCTGAGAATGCAAACCTCGTAGTCAACTCGTGCCGAGTGTACGTCTCCGCAGAGATAGTCGGGGGTCGGTCGAACTCGGCGCGACGTGTCGGTGTTGCCATGTTAACTCCTGTGGAAACGACGTCTGTTTGAACAATAATATACATATGTACCTGACATACATATGAAGAAAATAAAATGTACAGTTTCCGCTTCGATGTTAGTCCTAGTATTTACTTAGTTCACATGATACCAAGAAACCCAAAAATAAGTTTAAGAGGGCTGTCTCGGGTCCACTAGCACCAATCCTTTAAAAAAATATTATCTCGTGACTGAGAAGGAATTATGAAAAACGGCTCAATCAGCAACCTAGATTCCTGATTATGAAAAACTTTTTCATAATTCCTTCTCAGTTAGCTTTTTTAGCTTACTAACCAAAAAGTCGGAAAAGAGCCCTGGGTGAAACGATGAAAATTCCTGATTTCCTCGCTGTTACAATTGGCGCACTCTTTACAAATTCTACCTTTTTCACATCTATTGGGTTCGATTTCCCCGTGTAGTACGCTACGACTGGGCCTGGTTTCAACTGGCGTACCGCGTCCACAACTTTCTTTATGATAGCATCATGTCTTTGTAACACATCTGCCTTCGACTCAGTGACTCCGTCTTGGAAAAAAATGTAAAGATATTTAAAATTATCCTGGAGTTGCAGCTTTGAGCGTTGTGACAGAAAGAAAACATTGGTTTTTTTTGGTTGGAATATTTGTTTGAGCAATTTATAGGGCTCGATGACTGAAGGGAAATATTTCACTTTGTCTTTGTTCGCAAGGAGGGAGGCGCGCAAATTTTTGTAGGGAGAGCCGTATTCTTTATCTTTTGTGCTTATATCTTCAGCGCTAAAAGTTTCTTCAACAAAAATGATGACTCCTGCACTGCGTTTCGCGGAGTCGTGGATTATGTCTGCGAATGCAGCAGAAGTCAACTTGGCAAAAGGATTTGGGTCTATCTGTACATGAATCATAACTTGCTCGTAATCTAACATAAATACAGGAACAGTGTTTGCAGCATCAACATATCTTGCTTGCATAAGATAAATAAGAGTTACGAAAACGAACGAATTCATTATTCTTGATTCTTGTTTTTGACAGAACCACTGGATACTTGTCAGTAGACTATGCAAGACTCACAGAACACTATACTCCTTAGCGGAGAAGAATGACATCTTCATATAAAAAATATGCGGCAAAAGCATAGACTAAGGCTCCACCTATTGAATGCCCCTTGGTACGAGTATCACTTTGTGGCGGCAATTCCAAATATGAACTCATAATAACTGTTTTTTTTTTTCAATGGCTTTTTATTATTTAATAAAAACAACAAGGTGATTATCACAAGTTTATTTGAATATAAACAAACACGTCTGACGGAAAAATTGTAGTTACATGAATCAGTTCCATCTTTTAAATCATTGATCAGTTTCAGATCAGAAATTGATTTGAAATATTACATTTCAGCATTAATTTATACAATGATTTATTAGTACATTATACCGTAAGACTACGGTAGACTAAGGTAATACGTAGTATCTCTAAGTAGTCTGTGACTAGGTATTCCAAAGATTCCAAGATAATTAGAGGGTGAAAAAGAAAAATTCGTGATGAAAGAAGAGTTTGCATGTCTGCTAATAACTGCCTGTTACACACTTCCGTTCCTTTTCACGATATCGCTACCATAGACAGCGACAGGAAAGATGTTACACATAAAAAAATTGACGGGTCACATTTTGATGCCGCTTTGCACAAGGTTAAAGACGAGGTCCCTACACAAATATCAAAACGGTTTCGCTATTGATCCGTAGACCAATTTTGCCCAGTCTCCTTTCTAGGATTAAACGTAGTCTATGTCCTTCTCCATATAAATATGGACAGTACCTACAGCCACTACGTACACACGGCTACATATCAAGCTATACTACTGCTATATGGTTTTCCTTAAGATTGTCTCTTTTTCCTCTTTCTCACGTAGTTTTAATGATGGTCTGGTATGGTTGAGTACTTTATGCGGCCTACCCAAATGTCCTTTCTTTGGTATTGTTCGTCGAGTCGTTGGGCTCCTTAAATCCTGAGTTGAGCTACACGTTTACTGACAAATGCTTGCACTAACTGGACAGGTCCACTCAAAATTGTGTGGTTCTTTCCTCAAAAGACCATTTCAGACACGGATCTACATGGTCCTCACATGATCTGACCAAGTATGTCTAGACTTTAAAAGAGACTTTGACCTCTGAGTTTGTTTTGCCATTGCTTCTCAGGGGTAGTCAGATAGGAAATGTCGACATCACCAAGCTTGTTTTTATATGACGTGTAAAAGTGATTCCGATATCCTATTTACAGAATAAACGAATGATTTCATTTCATTTCATTGCATACATTTCCAGTATAAGCATACCTCTCATTGGACGGAAATCGCATACAATGCGAGATCAGCTAATACTGGAAATGTATAAGCTTGATATGTAGCCGTGTGTACAGACGACAGCACATCAATCTACTACAATCTGTCAAATTTCTTTAATAGATTTTCAACTTTATTACTACCGTATAAGGTTCAAGGTTGATTGCGAAAATTTAACAGTTTCGGGTAGGTTGACCTGTTGGCGTCTGTACATACCTACATAAAAAATATAAAAAACCTGTTCAAATTATCGTAGCGGAATGAACCAACGAAATAACCTTCGTAGATCATAGGATAATCCTTTATTTGTGTTGCACACACTTTTTACGCAAAATCCACTTTTGCCTTAACCCACACTGTGCGACTACGTTTCGCCGTCATGTACAGTGTGACATAGATGTAATGAACGTGGTGAAACAGTACTAACACGAAATGTACTGCAACTGGATTTGACATCAGCATGCCACGTTCATTTTAGTCTCGAGCCATGTCAAAAGTTTAACTTTATTATTAAATATTCAGGGCACTCAATGTGCGCGAACAAATATAAAAGTCTTGTAAAATAAATAAAACTTTTGGATATTGGCTATGAAATCTATCTATAGACAATTACATAAATTTTCTAATCGTACCCATAAAATTGGGAAAATAAAACAGAATATGGAGGACTTACTTCTTTCAAAAATTAAACAGTCATACCATTTTATAGCTGTTATTATTACATTTACCGTGTTAAATATTCTTCATGAATTTCAGCCACTTAAAACCACGATGCAGGAAGCTAACTTAATTTTATCAGTATTGATTTGAATGTCTTTTCTCAATTTTGGCAGTATAGAAAATGAATAATGGCAACAATAGCGAACCATAGACAAGGCGTCAAACTTATCATATGATCACTTTTCACATGACCCATGGTCAGTCGTCATCGCCCGAACACTGTCTTTTTATGACAAATTTGGGCTAAAATACTAACTTTTAGTCCGTTTTGCGTCCAATAGAATTAGCCTTAAAAATGGCGTTTTGCCGTGTGGTGTTCCCGTTATTAGTTCTAAGTGTAATTAGCTGTTATGCATCAAATGTCCCAGTGTTTCTATGGGCCGACTCGCTCAAAAGTTCCATTAAATCAAATCCTCTTACGACGTATAGCAGCGACGAATTTGCAGCAATCGCCAAGCAGGTGTTGGTAGAAGACCCTATGACGCTGGTTTTCATCGAAGAAACGCTGTCTGTTGAAGATTTTTCACTGAAAAACGAAGATGGTGAGACGTCTTACCCTTACTTGCACGACAGTCTTGATAAAGCAGTTTACTTGCCTACTGTGAAGGATGCGTTGCTCACCCTGAACCGCACTGCTGGCGCCGACGCCGTGAATATATTTTCTGAAGATATCGTCCCTATTGGAGCCAGATTTGTGTTCATCAACCTAAATGACGCCCGGGAAGGGGAATCTAGGGCTGATATGCTGCGCCGCCATGATGCCTTCATGCAGGAAACTATCGCGAAGATTCCAGAACAGTTGAACGTCGTTGCTGTCTACACGGCCAACTACCCATCATGGACCATCCCGGTCTCCAAGTCACGAGTGCGACGTGCTGTGGAAGGTGCACGAAACTCCCGCATGTACACTCTGGATGGTCTCCGTATGACCACTGTGAACATTTTGGTCAAGGCTGGAAACGAATCGAGGACATTGGCAGACATTACGGCCCAGAGTTCTGTGATCAACGACACGTACGTGAATGCCACGATGACTTTTGACAACACTACCCTCACCCTCAATTTCAACTCTAAGGCTGGTTACTGGTTCTTTGGTAAGTTATATTGTTTTATTATGTATGTTATGTTATGTTAGAGGGTTTGGTTTCCGCACTTAGTCCTACAGACGGACCATTGTGTCTCCCAGTCTGTCCAGAACATCAGTGAAGGATCTGGGTGCCCCGAGGGTTTCTGTCCTAATCTGGGTGACGCCTGTGTACTCGAAGAGCATGTGCGCAACAGTCTCCTCCACCTCCATACAGGCCCTGCACAGAGGGCTGTCCGTTATCCCTATTGGGTGAAAATGTTAGTTTAGCAAGCAGTGTCCCGTGGTGGTCCCTGTCACAGCAGACCATTCCTGTCCAGACGTAATAACCGCCTGGTCAGCCTACCATCTAGGGATTGCATAGCCTCTCTGGACTGCCTGCAGCTTGGTGTCGAGGTCCACCATTTTACCGCTTGTGTGTGGGTGAACTCTTGTAGCCACCTGCGTAGTTGGTTGAAGGGGATGGGTATGATAGGCTCGGGATCACAGACTGGCACGCTGGATGCTCTCGTTGCTAGTTCGTCAGCTGTGTCCTTACCCAGAGATCCACTGTGGCCTTCTATCCATGTCATGTCAACCGCAACACAATGACACTACAATGGATCACATCAACCAAATAAACAATGGATGTACTGTGTGTAAGATGATATTGGTAGACTACAGAGTCGTTGGAGTAAACGAGAAGTATGGAAGAAAAAGACATCTTGCGTCGACTTCACAATACAGTGAAAACCGTTTATAACGACTTCGCTTGTGGTGGAGCAACCAGTGCTGTGCCTCCCATTTGAAGAACGTGGTTCTTTTTCAGCCTTTTTACCACCGCTGTCGGGTTTAACAGTTCAGTAACTAGTGGGTTTGGATACAAGGTTAGGCGTGTCTATGCAGTGGCGTATTTTAAGATTCAGCACCCCAGGCCTGTAAGGTTTGCCGTCCCATAAATTACATTTAATTATATACAACACAATTACATAATTACATTAAACAGAAAAAGAGTAAATGATTTAATCATTAAAAAAAATATCCAGCAGTGTGTTGATGTGGGCTGAGAATGATGATAATGAATGAAAAAATTAAAAAGGCCATACAAAGCAATAAACACCATTTAGATTTTTTTTTTTCCGATGGACAGATTGGTTAACAATTTCTTCAATGACACTGGTGCCGATTCCCTTGTTCACAAACTAAACTAAATTTAAGTTCAGTGCATCTCTTTCTTTCTATTTCATTAAGAAAAGGACAGAAGATAAATTTTAGTTTAGTCCTGTCAAATTAATCAGCGCCTGTCACTACTCCATACAAGTTTAGACGTGATTAAAAACTTGCCGATTAAAATTACGTCAATTTACGTCTAGCGCTAATTAATTTGACAGGACTAAACTAAAATTTATCTTCTGTCCTTTTCTTAATGAAATAGAAAGAAAAAGATGCACTGAACTTAAATTTAGTTTAGTTTGTGAACAAGGGAATCGGCACCATTATCTCGTGCCTGACAAGGAATTATGAAAAACGGCTCAATAAGGGACCTCGGTAAGTGTGTCTAGAATTTTCTAATACCTTTTATAACGTTTCATAATAAGACACGAAGCGAAGTGGTGCTAGTTGACCGTTCCTCTTAAACAGGTGTGCAAATATCTATTATTATGAAAATATTTCTTACATTAAGAGTCCATACTACCTCAGCGCCACCTCACTCTGTTTCTCGCTCGCACACTATTGCTTCCGGTCACGCGAGCAAGTGAGACGGCAGCAGGGAAAAGGCTCCAAGTCGCCAATAGTTTAGATAATTTCTTTTTACGGTGAAAATAATGGTCATTTAAGAAAAGTTAATAACATAAGACTTGGGGGCCAAGTCTACTAATGTACAAACGTTGCAATGGTCTCTTCATTGTGAGTTTTTGATAGATTTGCCATACAAACACTGTCAAATACTCACAATGGCGAGACCATTCTGACACTATTGTAATAGCAGACTTGAGGCCCTGCTTTATAGTTAGTTCAGTTAATATACAAAGTTTAATTATCTAATTTAAAGTATTTTTTGAATACCAGCGGTTTATTGTTCGGTTTGGAGGTAACAATGGATTTTTTTTCTATAGAGAAAATTTTATGGAATCGTGTTTTCGGCTAACATAGTACTTAACATTAATCCTCAACTTTACCATATATTTATTTCAAAATTAATGCTGCAGTATTTTCGACATAACGGAGGATCATGCTAAGCCATTTGAGGTAGTATAGGCCCTTAACCATTCATTTTATAGAGCATCATAAGTATGTGATGTCACTATTTAATTAATTGTCAATTCCGTTTCTAGGCCATCAGTGATAATGTATTATTTATAACTAGCGACCCGCCCCTGGTTCGCATGCAATAGCGACATGTGCAAACCACGATATTTCTGTGCTGTATCTAAGTAAAATGTTAATGTAGCATACGCATAATCCTTCCGGAGTCATCATTAGCCCAAAGCAGTCGTCTGCTGGACTTAGGCCTGTGTTCACCAACATTCAAACCACCGGTTAGGTTTTTAAACAGTTGGTTTATGTCAAATTTCCTATGAAATTTTGAGTAAACAACTGATTAAATATCTAAACAGTTGATTTAAATGTTGGTGAACACAGGCCTTAGGCCTCTACAATTCACGCCATTCACAGCGACTGATTAAGAGTTCTGACCGCCCTAGGCTAATTATAAGGACGCGCCCCCGCCTGGTGTGTTACGGTCGGCCTAAAAAGTAGTATATTAGTTTTGACTTTGTTTACTAGTGTGAAAATTTTAACATGGTCATACTATCTATAAAAGTTTTCAGATCAATCTGCAAGCGAAACTATCGTTGTACTATCTGCACAACATTTAACCTTAGGGTCGCAAACGATTTTTTTAGCTGACCGTATATAAAGGCAAATCACCTCACGCATTCGACCAAAATCATAACTAGTGACTGCAGGCTACCAAGTAGAAAACCAAATCCATGTCGTGTTGTCCGCATGACTTGTATTGGCTTAGTTTGTATAGACAACTTAGTTGTTGCGGCCATTGACCATCAGCGTGGTCATCTAGTGTACCAGTTGCTTCGACTTTAAGTATTTTTTTAACATTTGCACTTCTGTTGGTACTCTAGATTAATAGTGCATGCGTAGACACGATTTCAGCGCGCCCCCCCGATCCTCGCGCCCTAGGCTACAGCCTAATTAGCCTAAGGGCTAATCAGGCCCTGGCCATTCAGCTCGATTCTCGGTAACTCTCATTCAGCTGCTGCCAGCCACCTTGCGAAGATCGTCGCTCCTCCTAGCCTGAGGGCGTCCTACCTTAGGTTGGTCGATTCGCGGTCTCCACTCAGTAGGTACATGTCAACCCCAACGGTCATTGGTTCTACGGCTAATATGGCCGGCCCAGTGTCACTTCAGCTTGCTTATTCTATGAGCTATGACGACAACTTTGGTTCTCTGCCGGATCAACTCGTTCCGGATTAGATCCCTCAGAGAAACTCCTAAGTATAGCCCGTTCCATAGCTCGCTCGCTTCCTTGAATTTATGGACCAGACGTACCGCGTAGGGTTGCCAACTTTTTTATACCAAATATAGTATTTTCGAATCCATTGCCTTTAAAAATATAGTCGATGGCGTAAAAATATAGTAGGTATGTTTCAACAACATTTTTATTAATCAAATGCATATTTTTTTGGTATTATGAATCTTTATTAACAGGTTTATTTTTATTTTAATGTCTCGTAACCAGGGTTCGAAAAAATCCGATTTTTAAAGTAAATATAAAAAATCCGATTTTTAAATATAATATCGGATATATATCCAGGCCAAGAAAAAGAAGCGAATTTCATACTCTATTAAACACTTAAAAATGTGAAAGGAATTTGTAAAATAATATTTTTCAAATTACCACATATTTTATTTAAACTCAAACTCAAATAATTTATTTCAATTAAACCATTTACAGGCACTTTTGAATTGTCAAGCAGTCGGTCAGTAAGAAAAATTAAGCTACATTCCCATTCCAAAGCGTAGGTACCTATGGAGAAGAACGGGCAAGAAACTCCATGGACACTCTTTTAAATTAAATTGTTACAAAAGTATTTGTTACATCTATAATGTTGCATTTATAACTAAAAGTGAGAACGATGTAAAAATAAAAATAATAAAAACTTACACGTTAAAAGCGTCAAGTGTAGGTACAACAAATAGAAACAAAATAAAATAAAAAAAGTAACAAAAGAATTAGTAATTATTTTTGTACTCTACCACTGTTTTTATATTTAACCCAAAGGTTGACTGGTAGAGAATGCCTTGTGGCATTAAGTCCGCCTATCTATGTACCACTATTGTACATGAAGTTTAAATAAATAAATTAGTGTTTATTTGAGAAATATTTTTTTAATGATCACTTAAAAAAACAAGTACATATTATTATAATAATCTTCATTTGTTTGTAAGATAAATCAACAAATTTTAATAATAATTTGAAATAATAAAAAAGTAAAAAGTAAATTATTCTGAATTGTAGATTTTCGCTACGTGTTGCCAGGGTACCTAAACATTAATCTCCAAAAATTTTAGTTCAGAATACAGGAAAAAATCAATTGATATATATCAAGATAAAAATCAATTGATATACAACATTATTTTTAGTATATGCAAAACCTGAATATAGTTTGTTCAGAATAAGTAACTGAATCGATTCCAATAGTTTTTACACCATGTTATATTTTTTCCCAAAAATATTTAAAAAAGGTTACAAGTTGGACACCGAGCGACACTAAGTACTTGACCATTACGAAAAAGTCCAAAGCCTGCAAGTGTGATGGAAAATGTTATCACCAGTTTTAAGTTACAATAAATGCTAAACCAAAATTTAGTGAATGGGCCACTGCTGGTATTAGAAAAAGCAGAGACTTTTTATATAATTTGTACCACGAAAAATCATTGACTTCTGATCAAATCCTTCATAATTATGTCAGGAACTATTCTAAGATATTTAAAAGAGTCTGCGCTCAAGCTAAATCTAAATTAATAAGTAACAAAATTAGTATTTCTAATAATAAAATAAAAGCTGTGTGGCAGGTAATTAACAAAGAAACTGGAAACACAATACAGCGAGATCAGAATGAACTGTCTTTAAAAATTCACAATGAAACCATTTCAGATAAGTTAGAAGTTGCTGAGACACTAGAAAATTTCTTTACCAACATCCCAATAGAGGTTACGAAATCTCTCCCCTCATCATCTATACTAGCTGAATCTCTTCTCAAAGAAAACTTCAGTAAGGATATTCCAAGTTTTGAATTCAAGCGCATTTCTATTGTCACAATTAAAAAAGCATTCAAAAGTCTTAACATGAAAAACACTGAAGACTTATGGGGGATTTCCGTTAAAGTTCTTGGAGATATTATTGACACAATTGCCCCTGTCCTAACAGGAATATTTAATCAATGTTTGGACAGCGGCACGTTTCCAGACTTAATGAAGCATAGTAAAGTAGTACCAATTTTTAAATCGGGTAGTAAGAGTGATCCTTCTAATTATAGACCTATATCTGTGCTACCAGCATTGAGTAAAATATAAGAAAAAATCATGCTAGACCAGATGTTGTCACATTTTAACTCAAATGGGATTTTACATAGTCGCCAGTTTGGTTTCACGAAGGGTAGGTCGACGACTGACGCAGGAGTAAAACTCATCAGTCACATTTTGGGATCCTGGGAGAAGTCCCAGGATGCAATTGGCATTTTTTGTGACCTCTCAAAAGCGTTTGACTGCGTTGACCACAACACACTGATCTGTAAATTACGCCACTACGGAATTCGTGGACAAGCTGCCGATCTTGTTCTTTCCTATCTATCAAATAGGTAGCAAAAAGTACACGTTAACGGGGCGACTTCCTCGGGGTCTCTAGTTAAGATGGGCGTGCCTCAAGGTTCAATTCTTGGCCCTTTTCTATTTCTAGTTTATATTAATGACCTTCCTTACATGATGGCTAACTTATCGGATATAATTCTATTTGCTGATGACACATCTCTAATTTTTAAAATAGATAGAAAAGACACGGATGTCTTACATGTCAACGATAGTCTCGCTGTTCTTTCAAAATGGTTCGCAGCTAATAATCTTTTACTTAATGCGAATAAAACGAAATGTCTTAAGTTCTCATTACCAAATGTACCCCAAGTGGGTCTAAATTTAAAACTTGATGGCAAGAAACTAGATGCTATTACGGAAACTGTATTTCTAGGAATTACTTTAGATTCGAAATTGCAATGGGGCGCCCACATTAGAGCTCTTTCAGGTAGATTAAGTTCAGCTGCATATGCAGTAAGAAAAATAAGGCAGTTAACTGATATAGCCACAGCTAGGTTAGTATACTTTGCTTATTTCCACAGTATTATGTCTTATGGCGTTCTGCTGTGGGGATCGGCAGCTGACGTAGATTCCATTTTCATTCTACAAAAGAGAGCAATCCGCGCGATTTATAAAATGGGTCCTCGTGAGTCCCTTAGAAATAAATTCAAAGTAATTGATATACTAACTTTGCCTTCTCTTTATATCTTAGAAAGTATTTTGTATGTTCGCAAAAACTTAGGACTTTTCAAAATAAGAAGCGATTTCCATAATATAAATACACGTAGTAAACATGAAATTGTGATACCCAAATTCAGATTAACTAAAACTAGCAAGTCATTTCTTATAAACAGTATCCGCTTTTATAACAAGTTGCCAAAGTCGGTTACAGAACTTAGCGACGGAAAGTTCAAAACCCACATCAAACGTGTCCTTATCAAAAAAGCATATTATAAGATAAAAGACTACGTTGAAGACAAGGAAGTTTGGCAATAATTCCTTCTGCACATGTGGCTTCCCTGGTACCTCATAAACAACATAACTATGTCAATGTCTATTAACTGCTCCCAAGTAACGATGTTTATTTAGAATTTTTTTTATTTTACATACTTCCTTGACATAATCTTTTCATTATTTGACATTATTTACCTACAAATCGAATTCCAATTCTTTATTACTGGCTTTTGTGGACATGATATTTATTCAGATATGTTACTGTAGTTGTAATTGCAATCATGTCATTAATATTTTATATACTTAGATTATTTTATATTTTGTGAATGTGAGAACGTTGTAGGCCTAGTAGAGTGTAGATTTGTTGGCGGTTTTCTATTTTGTTAAGTACCTGGTAATTGTTGAAAGGCCTACACTGTCCTCCCATACCTATGATCACTGTTATTTAATAATATTGTAAAGCCAATTATTTTTAAAAGAGTAACCGTGGAGTTTCTTGCCGGCTCTTCTCCATAGGAAACGACTAACTCGAACCGTGCACCTAGCTTCTGACGTTTCATAAGTGCCCATGTAGGTTTATGTGAAATAAAATATTTTGATTTTGATTTTGACCAGTTAATTACAATACAATCGTCGTACGGTTATATACCTACTGCCAAATTAATATTATTATTAATGAACGCAAGGCGCGGGCGGCGCGGGTGCGCCGCTTGGTGAGCATGTTTTTGTACGGACAACCAGGTAACATAACAAGCTTATAACTTTGTTATTTTTCATGATACAGTTTTGAAATTTTGTACATACATTCTTTACATAAAAATACTAGACACGTGTTTCGGGTTTCGCATAAACTAAAACTAATGTTGTATTATATCGTGATACATATATGTCATGATATATATCGGCGAACCCTGCTCGTAACTATTTTCACACTCTAAATTAAGGTTACAAAATACCATTACTTCGGCTTTTATGAGATCAAAGACTGGCCCTACTGCGATTATCTCGCCATTTCTATTGAAATAAAAATATAGTAGTTTCGCCTTTAGAGGTATGAGGAACAGGGTGTAAAGTTCACTCATACTCTATAGTAAAGGGAGGATCCTCCGGCCAGACGGGTGTTGTGTCTGGTGGGCAACTGCCCAACGGTTGATGTCGGGATGTTGTATATATGCTAGTCGCGCGGTAAACTCTGATAGCACGATGCAGGATTTGTGACGTCAGGTCTTTGATGCGTAGTTCGCATGTGGCGTTGTTGATACCGCCACACGCCTAATATATTTTTTCTTTAGAAATATAATATTTAGGTCTCTAATATAGCAGGATACTATATTATATAGTAGGGTTGGCAACCCTAGTACTGCGAGTGTCCACTTGTTTTAATAATGCTGCACACTAAACACAAGTTAAATCTTACTCTGGGTGCCAGAGTTCATCTAAAACACTCTTTGTCTTAGTTGTAACCCTGCATTTTGTTTTAATGTGTTTTTTGTACAATTGAAGTAAATAAAAAAGGACTAAGTTGTCGGTCATTCCCTTTGTTTGTTTTCTCTGTTAGTTTTTATCATAATCAGGCAGTTTGAGTAATTCATGCGGCCTACCCAAATGTCCTTTCTTTGGTATTTTTCGTCGAATCGTTGAGCTCCTTAAGTTCCGAGTTGAGCTGCGCGATTACTGACAAATGCTTGCATTGACTGGACAGGTCCACTCAATCTGTGTGGTTCTTTCCTCAAAAGACCATTTCAGACACTGATCTACATGGTCTTCACATGATCTGACCTAGATTATGTCTGGACTTTAAAAGAGAAACGAGGAAACCAACCTTTTAAAAATATGATTGACGTGTAAAAGTGTTTGTACAGTCAGTTACTTGAATTAGCTGACCTTCCCTTGCATTTTTTAGAATACGAATCGATAGAATTTTATAATTTTTAATATTATTTAAATACCTATACGAAATCTACCCAAAATTAGAAAAATATGAAAATCATACGATTTTTTAGTAAAAAAACTTCAAACATTTGAGCAAAGGGGCGTCGGCTAATAGGGATGATGACTAAAAAAAAAAAATTATATCAGTCATGTAGATTACTAAAAAATATTGGACACGCATTTTTTCTTTTTTTACGTAATCAAAACATTACGGCGATACATTGAGTTCAAATGTGGCATGACGTCACTGCTTGCTAGATTTTATACGTAGCTGTGACGTAACGAACCCCCACTCCCCAAGTTTAATGTGTTTTATCTAAGTATTTTTTTATTAATATGATAAAGCAAAAAATATGTATCTAATATTTTTTTATTATCTGATTGACGGACTAAACAGTTTTTCTTTTTTTACAAACCACACACAACACAAACCTACTTACAGAAATAAAATCATTTATCATGAGTACACGAGTAATACCTCTACCCTTCTCTCCACAGATAATGTCGTCTTGACCGTGGGAGCTGTAACCGACACTCTATATCCTTCTGATGAGGGAGTGTATGCTATCCTTGGCTTCTCCTACCGCTGCGCGCAGCATGTCACCTTCACAAGCGTTAATGAGACTCGGACGTATTCTGTCAGCTTTGAGGATCTGAAGGTATGTTTTTTTTTTTTTTTTAATTTGGTTTATATAAGAACCGGATTATTACTTTAGTCCGGTTTTCAATATTGGGAACCGGTCTTAATCAAAACTTAAATTAAGGACCTCGAGTTCGACATCTACATTTATCTGGATCTGGAAGAATATTGGACATCTTCGTCGCGTAAAAATCGACCGAACTCCATAACAACAGATGGTCACGGGTAACAGACTGTAGACAGTCAAAATTGGCTTTACCAATGGTACACCCGCGATTAACCAAAAAACTTCTCAGCCTAAGTAGAAATAATCTTAGAATAATAATAGGTACAATTACGGGCCATAATCTCCTTAACAAATATCTTTTTAACATAGGCGTCACAGACAGCCCCCTTTGCAGGGGCTGCCTTGACGCCGAGGAATCAGCCGCCCACGTCATGATGGAATGCGAGGCCGTGGCTCCACAACGTGAAGAAATCCTCGGAACAGTGAGGTCGCTCGGTGAAGCTCCCAGGAAGCTTCTGTGTATTTGGGCGGAGCTAGGCTGGCATTGTTAGCCAGAATCCCCACGCACAACGGACCAAATGAGAGTCTAAGTGCGGAGAAGGGAGCCCCATCATCATCATCATCTTCGTCGGCTCTGGGATCCGGGATTTTCTAAATCCCTAGCGCCCATTTACTAATTGATTACATGCATAATAATTGGAAGGTTACACCTTAATATTGAAAAATAAATAGAAAGTGTAAAATAAATAATTTCATATTAATCACGTTTCTACGATACCCAAGAGAGACTTGAAACGGTAATTACTGTATCTATACTAATATTATAAAGCTGAAGAGTTTGTTTGTTTGTTTGAACGCGCTAATCTCAGGAACTACTGGCTGGAATTGAAAAATTATTTCTGTGTTGGATAGTCCATTTATTGGGGAAGGTTATAGGCTATATAACATCACGTTACGACCAATGGGAGCAGAGCATAAATGAAAAATGTTGCAAAAACGGGAAAAAATATTTCTTTTTGAGCTTCCGTTGCGTGCGCTGCGTAAACGGTTTAAGTTACGCAAATATCATGTATAATAGAATTATTCCTGTTTAAAAGTTCTAAAAAAAAGTCCGCGACAGCATATGTCTATCTTTTAAGATTGTCTTACTATAAACTTTTGTTATGGTAATCGAATTTGTTCGAAATTAATGTATTATTTGCGAAGGAGATTTATCAACATAATATTAATCCTTATCCAAATAAATATGTTAATAATCACAAGTATTTAAATGTAAACAAAATTGTCTTTGACATCACTTGATTTCAATCAACATCTTAAGAGATATCATAATTTTAAAATAACTCCGCAATAAAATAATCAGCTCTCTTAGGTGACAGGGGTCGGGTCAGCTATATAATATTACTAGCTTTTGCCCGCAGCTCCGCCCGTGTGGATGTCGGTTATCGCTTAAAAAAGTAGCCTATGTCCTTCTCCATATCCCAGGTTATATCTCTGCCAAATTTCATGACGATCGGTTCAGCGACTTAGGCGTGAAAACGTAACATAACAACAGACAGACAGACAGACAGAGTTACTTTCACATTTATAATATTAGTATGGATAAAGCTGAAGTTTGTTTGTTTGGTTGAACGCGCTAATCTCAGGAACTACTGGTTCGAATTGAAAATTTATTTTAGTGTTGGATAGCCCATTTATCGAGAAAGGCTATCCATACTAATATTATAAATGTGAAAGTAACTCTGTCTGTCTGTCTGTCTGTGTATCTGTCTGTCTGTCTGTATGTTACGTTTTCACGCCGAAACCGCTTAACCGATCGTCATGAAATTTGGCAGAGATATAGCCTAGAATATGGAGACGGACATAGGCTACTTTTTTACGCGATAACCGACATCCACGCGGGCGGAGCCGCGGGCAACAGCTAGTAGGCTATATAACATCACGCTATAACCTTAGAAGCCAAGCGAAAAGAACAAAAGTCGGAAAGAACGCTAAGCGATAACGAAGTTATAGCACGGGCGAGCGACGGGATGCGACACGATGGATGGGCCGAAATTTCACGCGGACGAAGTCGCGGGCAGAAGCTAGTATTTTAATAATGTAACATTTTTCAATGTTATAAATTAACTTTTCACTTCTCGTGCTCTAAAAGTTCATGTAGCGTAGTTATGTAGTGCGTAGGCGACAAAGTCGCTTTTTATGCTCTAGTGCATAAAGTTTTTTCTTTCTAAGACAAATCACGCAGATAATCAGGCCCAACAGCCACACGTACAATAAAACGTCGCAGATTAAAGTCATTATTTTATTTCATTTGGTTTGAAAAATAAAACAAAATGGCGGATTTTTGGCGCGAAACAGTAAAACTATAATAAAAGTTATAAAAAACAAACCTATCGAGTAGGCGTGACCCAATTGCAAATTATAAACTGAAAGAAAATTAATGGGTTCCTCTTGCAACTAAATGCGGGTATTTAAGTTAGGTTTTCAACTCATAATAAAGTCTGTTAAACCGAAGTAGAGTTTACTTTGTTTATGTGTAATTATCAGGACACTCATTATTTGGTTGACTTCGGTGGCACTTTTTTTTTTACATTTAGGCATAACTAACATGAAATATCAAATCTAGAGTTAATTTAAAACATACTAGTTTTTGCCCGCGGCTCCGCCCGCGTAGATGTAGGTTATCGCGTAAAAAAGTAGCCTATGTCCTTCTCCATATCCCAGGCTATATCTCTGTCAAATTTCATGACGATCGGTTCAGCGGTTTAGGCGTGAAAACGTAACATACAGACTGATAGACAGACAGACAGAGTTACTTTCACATTTATAATATTAGTAGGTATGGATTAGTAGTACTCTAGATTTCATATTTCACGTAAGTAATGCCTAAATGTAAAAAAAAAAATTGCCACCGAAGTCAACCAAATAATGAGTGTCTTGATAATGACCCTTATACTTAGTTTATTTTAATTTTGTTGTCTATTCTCAATCTTGTTTCGGTCTTTCTTAGGGTTCCGTAGTCAACAAAGAACCCTTATAGTTTCACCATGTCCGTCTGTCTGTCTGTCCGCGGTTTAGCTCAAAAACTATTGGTACTAGAAAGTTGTAACTTGGCGTGAGTTTACACGTTAATGACGCCGAAAAAGTGGTAAAATAAAATTTTGAAAAAAAAAAAATATTTAGGGTACCTCCCCTACATGTAAAGCGGGGATGATTTTTTTTCGTCCTTCCCATAGTGTGGGATATCGTTACATAGGTCTTTCAAAAATATTAATTTGGGTTTGTGAAGACCGTTTTTTGATTAAGTAAACCGTTTGTGACTTATCAAGCTTTAAAGTACCAATTTTCGTTAGAGTCAAGTGTCCCCCCCCTCTACCAACTAAACGGTTGTAGTTAGAAATTCAAATGTCATGGCAGTTGTACCTATATATAACGAAGTTAAACGGAAAACTATCACAGCTAAGTAGGCATTACAATTTACCGAGTGTACGAGCAAACCCGTACATATCAATTGTATCAATTTTATGCTGACATCGACGAGCAGCGAATGAATAAAATATACATATTTTAGTTAGTGATCAGTAGTCGCATAGCACTGTTTTAGGTAACATCAAAAAGACTCATTCACCGCGGGTCGATCATTTATGTAATTATGAATAAACAAGTTGAACTCAAATCAGCTTATCATTTAAATGTACCTTACCCGTACACCGAGTAATTGGCGACCAACTTGTAAAAAATGTTCTCCCATACATTCTGTATAGGAAAACATGTTTTTTCAACTACATGATAAGTTTGTTCTTGGGATAAATTCATCCCAACTACGGAACCCTTCATTGTGCGTGGTCCGACACGCACTTGGCCGGTTTTAGTGCATTACTTTTAAATTGTCTTTATTGCAGTCGGGTTTTTGATTTTTTAAATTATTTATTTTTTAATTAATATAATGTCATCGTCCACAGATCCAGCCATTCTTCGAGACCAATACGACTCAAGAATTCGGTGATTCCTTCCACTGCGTTGGGTTCTTCTCCGCACCCATCTGGGCAGGACTGATGGTAGTCTTCATTCTCCTTGCCATCACCTTCTACGGAATTATGATGATGTTGGACATTAGAACCATGGACCGTTTCGATGATCCTAAGGGCAAGACCATCACAATTAATGCTGGAGAGTAAGTTTGAGAAAATAATCGATGTTTTAGCACTTAGTGAGAGCATTCAGCCTGTATGGTATTTTTTTGTTGTATTTTCTATCAACCTGTTTTGGGATTATATAAAACCTTTTTGGATGGCATGTATTTTCTGTACAATTTTTTAAAGTAGAATTATTTGAGTAAGGGCAATATTTTTCTGAGTATTTTTTTTTGTCGGACTGTTTTCTATTGTCAAATATTTTTATTCTTATCGCATTTTTTCTAAGACTTTTTTTTTTGTAAAAAGTCGACATTACTCTCTTTCTCTCACTAAATATTAATGTGAACTAACTAAAACATCGTATGTTTTATTACAAATGACGTTTTGCAAACGTCAAACTGGTGCCGTATAATAAAAACACGATAGTTCGTCTTCTGAGCTCAAATTGATTCCAAAACTATTTATTGTTGTTAATAATAGTCGATTAAACTAAGAAATGTTTTCGATATATTTAATACGATTAGAAAAACGGTGCCTCTACGCATAGACAATAGTAAAAGACTAAATCGATCAATTCTAAATTCGATTTTTGACATCGATTTGCATTTGACACTAAATTTAAATTTAAAAACTCGTCTAGTTTTTATTCGATGTTGAAAACGCAACTATATACTCTTACTGCGTATTTGCTTATATAAAAATTGCTTATGTATACTAATTATGTAGATAATAATGTTAAGGATGTTCGAGAACCGATAATGTGCCTACGGATACAAAAAACTAATAAAATGTGGGTGTGAATAATATATTTATAAATAGATAATTATACTTTAATAATGCATATTGAGTCAAAAAAAAAAAACCCTTTTACTATCGGGCCGCGTGATGTCAAACAGGCCGCAAAAGTCAAGCAGGCCGCACGGAATTTCTCGAAAGGCCCTAAGAGTATTAATTACGTATTCAAATAACTTTGAAACTGCCTATAAGTATATTAAAATAATCAACATGCACATGTTGGACTCAATATGCATTTTCTAAGTCTTAAAAAATAGCCTACTTTAGAAACCATGGCCTTAACTTTTAAATAAAACGCAAGTTAACTTCCAGTTTGAAACTACAACGATATTGTTCTGAGCTTGTATTAAACGAATAGTAATTATTAGAGTTATAATAACCCTCTATTTGACGAGTCTTTTGCCAACATCTTATTTTAATTATCAACTTTGGGCCCGATTACAAAACGGAACTTAAAAAACCTATATTAACCCTTCGTATAGTACACTTTGTATTCGTTAGTAATTACAGAGAATATTAAAAAGCCATTGTATACGTTCGCATACGAAGAGTTAATATTCCTTAATTATAATATCTTCGAATTACTGACATTAATAATGTCTTTAAAAGTTTAATGTCTGGCGGGCCGCACGAAAACGTCCAGTGGGCCGCATAAATATGATGAGCGGGCCGCATTGTCTAAAACAGGCCTAAAGCAAAAAGTACTCGTCAAAAAATAACGGTCTACTCCTACTTTACATATTTGCAATCCATTCCCGATTTCCAATGAAATTTCATGTAATATACATACGTAATAAATATCCCATAATGTTCCTAATGTTGGGACTCGGACCTTCCCTCTGTAATAAGGAGTGAATGGCCACCAAGCGGGCCCAGTTTGGCAATAATGGATTACAAAAAGTAATTTCGCAGTGAACCAAGGGTGTGAAAGAGTTATAAAGAAAAAATATCCCTCCATGCTAGTGCCAATTTGACTTGTGTTAGTCCATTCCAGAAAGTTGGTAAATTTATAGAAATTATAATAAACTAAAGTATTTATAAGAGTTGCAACTTCTTTTAAGTGATGTTCAAGTATTTCAATTTTTGTAGTTGGAGTTTTCCGTAGTATTTGGCGATATTTTTTTTTGATATGACAACATTACAAGTCATCGTTTGAGCAAATATTGGCTTGTGGAAAAAGTATTGGTTAAATATGACGCGAAACTCATTTTGTCAGATTTTAAAAACCATGGTTTTCTTAGCTCTAAGCAAAATTACACTTTTCTTTAATTTTCATTTGTAAATAGTTTTGTTTTCTGAATTATTTTATTGTTTTTTCGAAGTATTAAATCGTGAGACCAAAATATTTTTCTTTTATTTTCGTGTTGTTTTTTTTTGTTGAATTTTTGAATGTGCGTTCCTAATGTACTAGTTATATAGTTGAAATGTTGGTTATTGATATAGATAATAAAGCTTATAATATTGTAGAGCTATAGTTTTAATTATTGCATCGATACTTTATTAACAGAAATGCAAGCAGTGCAAGGAACAGTTTCTTGCAGTCATTGAGTTCCAAGAGCGTAAGCTACCAACATCGAAAAACAAGTCATTTATTGATACAGGGTTTCACTTTTAGATTGAGCTGACAAGTATTACTGAGTCTGACTGTCCCTCATCACCATCATTTCAGCCGAAAGACGTCCACTGCTGGACATAGGCCTCCCCCAAGCACCGCCACCTCTCTGACCGTCCCTGAATTTGTAATAATTCCAGCCCACATAATCTTTTTGGGTGACCGTGGGACAAGTAGGCTTACACATCTTGTACCAACATAATACACCTACGGCCGACGAGGAAGCGACTAGCTATCAACGATTTTCTCGCTCAAGAAACGTACAAAAGGTTGTAGGTTTCGTGTAAGTAAAAGAGATACTTATGTTAATAGTTGATCGCTGACTTTACACTGGCGGCGGCGAGTACCTACTCGTTTGTCGCAGCGACAAGTTACCAAAGAGAGACTTGCTCAGCGACTCTCAGCGGCTCGCTTGGCGGGCAGAACACTCGCTGAGAGACTCACGCTTGGTATAATACGTATGCATACTAGCAAGTTATCGGTCGTCGCACTGGCTGCTCGCCAACTCGTTAATAGTTGCTAGCTCAACTCGCTTCACGTTAATCGCCGGCGGTGGGAGAAGTGCCTAAGAGGAGATTTGGATGGCCAAAACTGAACTTAAAAAAACAGCATTGTATTCTTAAAATATTTTTTATTAAAAACATTGAGTAGGCAATAGTCGCAAGTAAAATCTCTTATGGTAATCGTCATTTAGGTATGTCTAAGATTGTTAATTATACTCTCGGACTTCTAAATCAAGCCAAAGGCCTAGAACATCCAAATAATGATGGGTCAAAGAAAAAGTTTGTATGGAGTTTAGAAGAGAGTTTAGAAGCCTGTCGGCTTTTAAACTCCATACAAACTTTTTCTTACTGGCCATCGTTTTGGTCCCATCATTGTTCCGAATTTTAACGCATGACCATTTAAAAAGTTTTATATAGGTACCTACTTCTTTCAGAAAACTGCATGGTGGCACGATTTAGGAAGTGCGGGAGTGTATTTTAGTAAATCTGAGACATACCTACATTTATAATAATTTTTATAAAAGGCGACATCGAAGCGCGTAAAAAAATAAATTGAATTACAAAATCATTATTTAATTTAAGAATAGACACAGGTACAATACATAAAATCTATTTATAATTGTCAAAAATCAGTGCTAGAAGTAAAATTGAGCATATACTATAGTTTTTATCAGACAGTGGTTTAAAAATACTTACATTTTTGTGACAAGTTCTGAAGCGCTAAGGCAGGCCGCATTGACTAAATCAGGCCGCACTTAGCTTGCCAGGCCGCATAGCTAAAGTTTGACATTCGCTGTCAGTCTTGAAGTTCGAAAAATATCATAGACTATATGCACAAGATGTAATAAGCTTTTAACATTAACACATCCTGAAAAATTGTATCTGTACTTTAAAAATTTCTGCGTCACGTTTTCCTTCGACGATTTTCGCAGGATGACTGGTAGGAGCTAGATAAAACCAGCCGAAAATCGAAATGAAATTGCGAACGATTTCATACGCCTAGGCAATGATATTAAAAGTAAAAAGAGATAGATAGCTTCGCAAGTGGTACGTAAAAACTGCGCTAAGTAGCACACCAGTTGCCGTAGCCAAGTTGACAATCTACAATCGACAACGCTAATAGAAAACGAATCAAATGTATAGGAATGACATCATCTCAACGTTAAGTCACGTGGTCAGAACAAACGAATAGAAAATTCGTAGACAAGTTGTACAACTTATCAGATCGTTCAAAATGTTGAATGAAATCTGATCCTTTCTACAACGTTGATCTAAATACGTTGTAGATTGAGCGATCGACTTGTCTACCAACTTATTCGCTTACGACGCGGACGAGGCGTCAACGATTGTAGAAAGAGATTCGATACGAAACGTTTGTAATTTGGCTAGGGGGGCTGAAATCAGTATCGCGCCGGCGCGGCGTCAACGGAAGCAACTTACACTTGTCTCTTTTTCGCTACCGAAAATTACGACATGCCGTCCTACTTCCACGTGTCAGCATTACGATATGCCGTCTATGTGTCTTCTATAGTGTGTCATTACAATAATACGTTATATATGTGTCCGATAGTGTGCCGTTTTTGAAGATCGAATATTGGGTAGGTAACCTAGCGCCTAGGTCCAGCAGTAGCCGTAAAAGCGGACAGTTTCCCTAATATGATATTTATTCAGATATGTTACTGTAGTTGTAATTGCAATCATGTCATTAATATTTTATATACTTAGATTATTTTATATTTTGTGAATGTGAGAACGTTGTAGGCCTAGTAGAGTGTAGATTTGTTGGCGGTTTTCTATTTTGTTAAGTACCTGGTAATTGTTGAAAGGCCTACACTGTCCTCCCATACCTATGATCACTGTTATTTAATAATATTGTAAAGCCAATTATTTTTAAAAGAGTAACCGTGGAGTTTCTTGCCGGCTCTTCTCCATAGGAAACGACTAACTCGAACCGTGCACCTAGCTTCTGACGTTTCATAAGTGCCCATGTAGGTTTATGTGAAATAAAATATTTTGATTTTGATTTTGAAAAATATTCTCAAACCACTGTCTCTTTAAAGATCTTCTCCTAATAAGTATAAGTCTTGGGATCGTAGCCCTTTCCAGCGACCTTGTCGTCAATCCATTCTCTCAGAACGGACACATCAACGTACACGCCAGGAGTTCCGTCCTCACCACAGCCAATGCCCCAAGCGACGATGCCGCTTTGAACGAAACGGTCTTTTTCGTACTGTGAAAGAGAAGAAAATGAATTAGGAATAGTTTTTTGGGGGTACAGCGACTATTATCACGTGACAGAAGGAATTATGAAAAACGGCTCAACAGCGACCTAAGTGTGTCTAGAATAGGGATGATGCCTGGGTAAAAAAAAGGAATAAAATGTTTAGTCCGTCAATCAGATAATAAAAAAATATTAGACACGTATTTTTTGCTTTATCATATTAATAAAAAATAACTTAGATAAAACACATTAAACTTGGGGAGTGCGGGCTCGTTACGTCACAGCTACGTATAAAATCTACTGAGAAGTGACGTCATGCCACATTTGAACTCAATGTATCGCCGTAATGTTTCGATTACGTAAAAAAAGAAAAAATACGTATCCAATATTTTTTAATAATCTACATGACGGACAAAAAAAATTTTTTTAGTCATCATCCCTATTCTCTAATACCTTTTATAACGTTTCATATTGAGACATGAAGCAACCAAATTGGATCTAAATAAAAACGGCCACATTCCTCTAGATCGTATTTTGTTGCTTCGTGTCTCAATATGAAACTTTATAAAAGGTATTAGAAAATTCTAGACGCACCCATATAGTATTGATTGAGCCATTTTTCATAATTCCTTCTCAGTCACGAGATAATGTTTTATAATGATAACCCTCTTAAGAAAAATCAAATTAACTGACAGATAATGCACAGCTTAAGAGTCCCTATCAATTTCGACGCGCTACTAGTTTAGGTAACTATCGGAGCGCATCGTGTCTGTGTGCGTTCGAACTATCGGCGACAATCGTAGTATGCATTGTCGTACGGTGAAGCGGGAACAAATAATCTTGGTCCGTAACCGCTATTATCAGCACTCCCGAATTTTTACTTACCTACTAGGTTCTGTAATACTGGATGGATTTTATTGTAATTATGACGTGTTATATTTATAACACGTCATAATTACCATCTAGTAGGTAAGTAAAAATACCAATATTAAGTACGGCGTTCATCATAGTAAAAGCAAACTATAAAGTGTGACCAGTACATATATATAACATAGGTCTGAAACTAATTACATGTGTTATTACCCACCCTCCTGTATTATTTACCTACTACAGACCTCCCGGCGAACAGTGTTCGGAATAATTATATTACGAGCCACTTAGATTTTTTATATGAAATTTTTAATTTAAATGTAGGTAGGTATTTGTTTGTAGACTTATACGATAAAAACACATAATTATATTACTAAGTATAATGTTGTATTTATATGTGTACATATACATATAGTCTTTAAATAAAAAAGTTTTTTTACGTTTAAGACACTTTTAAATAGGCGGCCTTGAAAAAGGCCTTTGGCTTTTGTCTACTCGCTGTTTGCTTCTTCATCGGATAAGTGCATCCTTTCAGGCGCTTCAGGAGCTTTCTATAATTGTAATACTTCTGGCGCCAAAGTACCCGATTTTCTCTTAGGCAATGGTCTGATGCTGGATATTAATGAACCGGAGGAGATGAGCAGAGCGCGTCTTCAATAGTCTGCTTCCTTCCAATTTTTCTCGTGCTATGCTTTTTCAAACTCAAATCATTTCAATTAAACCATTTACAGGCACTTTTGAATTCTCAAGGAGTTGGTCAGTAAGAAAATGAAGCTAAATGCCCATTCCAAAGCGTAGTAGGTACGTATGGAGAAGAACGGGCATGAAACTCCATGGACACTCTTTTAAATTAAATTGTTACAAAAATATTAGATCTATAATGTTGAGTTTATAACTAAATGTAAGAACGATATATAAAAAAAAAAACCTACACGTTAAAAGCGTCCAGAGTAGGTATAACAAATAGAAACAAACAAAAAAAAAAAACCATTTTAAGATAAAATAATTATAATAAGATAATTAAAATAAGCCGTGGCAGCTAAGAGATGACCAGTCCCAACTGACGGCGTCCGTTCACGAACATATCGCATGGATTAGCACCATTCAGCTCAACCATTTTGAAGGGAGCTAAATGATCCAACACACGCGCCACCATCAGCGAGACATCTTAGTGAGCATGACATACTCTCAGCCGCCAGGGCACATTCAAGTCAATGAAAGGCATATTACCCGGTTAATGGTAGCTCTATAGTACATAGTACTCACACCTGTGCTATGCAATTATATAATACAAAGGAGATTGAGTTCATACAATGCAAAGATAGTCTTACAATCTTCAGCAGCTCCAACATTATTTTCAAATGTTAATCGATTAGTTGTGGTTGTGGAGCAAGACCAGCATTCAGCCAAGCATTTTTATTAGCGATGTAATCCCCCAACTTATAATATACCTGCGTGCATAGTATGCGTTTTATACAAGATTTAAATTTAGTTTCATTCAGTTGAAGTATGTGGGGAGAAATTTCATTGTAACATTTTAAACAGTACCCCATAAAAGACGAGTCTACTTTAGCCAGTCTGAAACCTAGTTGAACTAGTAGGTCCTATTTCTATTACTATAATTATGTCTTTCACCTCTTTTTCTAAAAATATGTAAATTTTTTCGTTCATACATGATGTTTTCGTAGATATATTGACAAGGTACCGTCATGATGATAATATCCTTAACCAGTTCCCTTAGAGAATCGCGCCTGCGGACATTATATATGGCTCTGATGGCTCTTTTCTGCAGAATAAAAATAGACTCAATGTCTGCAGCCCGTCCCCAAAGTAAAATACCGCAAGAAATTATACTATGAAAGTAACTAAAATAGACTAGCCTCGTATCTACATAAGTAAATTGACGGATTTTTCTGACAACATATGCTGCTGAACTTAGCCGTCCTGCAAGAGATGTTAAATGAGGACCCCATTAGCCTTGAATCCATCATGATCCCCAGGAAAACAGTTTTACCTACGAATTCTAGTTTCTCTTGATTCAATACTATCTGGTAAAGAACATTTTATGCACTTGGTTTTTTCCCATTTAATACTAAATTATAAGCAGCTCTATAACTGCGGCAGTCTTTGTGTCTAGACTCTAGAGCTTCTTCGCTAAGTAGACCTATAGGAAGGACAAGGGATTTGGTGAAATTAGCTCCGTGAATTAATATTTTATGTACACTAGAAGGCATTTTGTACCATTGGTACTTGGTGACGTAGCCTAGGCATGTCAAGTGTATACTCCTTGTAGGCCTCTGGCTTTACATCGTACACACGGCCACAAATCAAGCTATACATGTCCATGTATAAGCTGACCTCTCATTGTACGGAAATCCTATACAATGCGAGATCAGCCTAAACTGGAAATGTATAGCTTAATTAGTGGCCGTGTGTACGAGCACGAAAGGTCTTTCAGTATAACAGAGAATCTTGTAATGAGATCTTTGTCAACCCCAGTGATCGCAGCTGCGAGAGCAGGGTCTTTAAAAAACGTTCGCGCAGTATTGCACTCATTGGTTGAGCCGCTACATTGCTTTACTGTATCGACGAGGAGCCCAGTTCGACGACGATATTCTTCTGTAATGGCGCGCTTTTTTTCTTCCACTGCTTCTTTTATATTCTTAGTCACGCGCCATGTTTTGTGTTCCTTCCTATACGATATGTGAAACAAAAAATACCTAAGAACTGCACATGCCATTTGCGTTTTTTCTTTTTTCCTTTGATTTTTCCGTGATAATAAAGTTCACTTTATCGACCAATTTTCTTAAAAATAAACACTAATTTACTAATAGTACAATACAAAACATTAATATTTATGAATAACATTAACAAATCACAAAGTGTCACACTATGCATAAATAATATAAAAATATACTAAGTCTCAAAACTGATTAGGCCTAGTACAAAATTCGCACAATTCGCGAGTTACGTCGGGAGCGGCGATCGTCATGAGCGACACAGGTCCGTCGTCGAGAAGCCCTTGGGCGCGACTGAATGTATCGAGCAAGCGCATCGGTTTATAAGGCATTATTTAGATATTTTATTACAATAAAAGTATGAGTAAAAAAAAAAAAAAAAAAATTGGTTTGTTAGATAAATACATCAAATTTTAGAATATTGAACACTTATTGTTATTTTCAATCAATTCTTACGCGTAGACAACGGTTTTGCACACGATTTTATTGTGTTTTTTCAGCGTGGATAACATTTTTTTTAATGAACTTATACGTTAAACTTAAAAAAACAAAGTTGTAGGCTTACTAGTATACTATATGTCCAGTATGTATGAATTTTTTCAGATTGTTATTTGCCACCAGTAAGCCAAAAAAACGATTGGAAAACCGGGTGTTTCGTGCTTACGTAAAAACATGTGTTAGATTTATATTTTTCGTAATTTATATTGAGTAGTTATCAAAATTTAAATCAGTACACTTACTAGATAAAGATGTGATGAATAACAAGGCATTAAAAAAAAAACTAGGTATCTTCAGGTTACTGAGAAATTTGTGCTGAAAAAAATAGAAATTTCTGTTTTTAGACCGCGAAATTGATAGGGACTCTTAAGCCGCTGGGTCTAGTAGCATGAATTTTTGGACAAACGTTTCTTATAGGTACTAGATGTAATTTTAATAACTGAAAACCTCTGAAGAGGTCATTGTACTCATAATTATGAACCACTTTTACTATTGGACCAAAAAAAAATCAACAAAATCAACTGCTCCATACATTTAGGTATGATCGCGTAGCTCGACAAATGTATGGAACAGCTGATTGCTTTTTCACGATTTCAGTGTTGGTCCTAGTGAGTACTAAGGAAGGATTTTCAGTAACTAATGAGCTCGGGAACCTAGACCAAATTGGTTACGTTAGGTTAATCATAGTTCTGTGGCTAACCGCGCTACATCCAAGTTGGTCGCAGTTTCTTGGCTATTTAGTATTTTGAGGACACCAAAATGGGAATTTACAAAAAGAGGCACATTTATTATTGTAGAATCCTGCTGATGCCGTATTTAAGTTGATTATATCACTCAAAAGCTCACTATCGCTCCAAGCCGATCTTGTAGGCAGGCTACCTCACTTTCAACCTTTCCCGCCATTTGTAATAACTGACAGATGACCTAATGTCATCTGTCAGTCATTAGCATTACAAAAATGGCGGTGACAGTAATTACCTCACTACTTGTGTGCAAATGAGAGTGTTTAAATACCTTATAAACAATAATACAAGAAAAGTTTTTTCAGAAAAGCGCAAATTATGACAAATTACACAAACGTGTATACACCTATTTCTTATTTTGACGTCTTAGTACAAAAAATGAAGTTATCGTTAACGAAAGATGTTTATTTTGAAACTGGTTGATTGGATACTCGTCGAGCAACGCGTCGGCGGCGCGGTCAGTGAAGAGGAACGTAGTAGTAGGTACCTATCAGCTGTGCGCTCGCCCATTGATATTATTACGAATATATTGTATCCATATTTTGCTGATTTCAAGTAGGACCAAAAAAAATTATTGAACAAATAATGGAATGTGTTCTAATACTAATATGAACCACCAAAAAAAAAAATTGCGCACTGGTTAAAAACGTATCCTGTATATTAGAGTGTCCATTCATATTATTAGAAAATACAAATGCAAATTTTTTGGGGTTCGAGCTAAGCATTATACCAAATAAAAAAAGATTTCATCTTACCTCAATAGGACAAGACAGCGGTGATCCACCGTCTCCCTTGCAGGTATCCTTGCCAGGCTCACCGCCCGCACACATGAATGTGGAATGCAGCTGGAAGAACCTGCCTAGACGTGTCTTACGAAGAGCTGTCTGGCATTTGTCGTGCTTTACTACTGGTAACTCGATCTGGAAGAGAAGATTAATTAGGATAAAACAACTGCCCGTCAATTTGGTCGGGATTTGAACGTTCTAAGGGCCCGTTCACACGTACCACAAGCACACCACATCGCAGCGACGAAATGTGGGCAAGCAGTGGTTACGTTTAAATAGTGTAATTTAGGGATGGGCCGAATATTCGTTTTATATTCGGTAGTTTTACCGCATATATGCATGTATTCGGCCGAATATTCGGCCATATCGCCGAATGTTCGGCAAAGTGGTACTCAAAGTTTTTACTGTAGGTATTGATCCGTGTATGATTTATCATTAGTTGAGTGTTAAATGTGTTATTTTATATTAGGTAAGTAATTTACAGTGCAGCTTTGTTTTTGTCGACACTAGCGTTATTTCTGATAACAGTAGATACAAAAGATGGTTATTAAAAACAAAATATAATTATGCAGCTGTTTCGGGTGAAATTTTACTCCTTACTAGATGATGCAATAACAAAATCTGGTACAGCGAGGGCGTCCGGCGCAAAACCTCGTGCTTTGCGTGAACAAGTTCAGACCTGTATACTGTTCACGTAAGGGAATCAATTATGCCGAATATTCGGTTCGGTAAAAGTTTTACCGAACATTCGGCAGAAAGTTCGTATTCGGTGAAACCCATGTTCGGCCCATCCCTAGTGTCATTGCTGCGTCTTGCAGTTGCGTTGTGATAACTACAAAATTTCGATGCGGTGTATTGTCGCTAGTAGTTGGGATGTGGCTGGTGATTACAGACAGATTGACTTCGGCTTTCGTAGAGGAAGACGTCGATAGAACGTTGTGTTCGCGATGTGGCCGGTCGCTACTGCGTGGTCTCGCTGCTGGTTGTGTTGTGGCTACGACGTGGCCGTGGTGTGGTCGGTATCGCCCACACGGTTTTTTTCTTTTTGAGGTACGGAACCCTAAAACCCTAAAAAGAGGGTATGTGCGTATGACCACACGATAGAAGTGAAAACTTACGACTGGGGCCGAGTATACGCGATTCAGCGCCAAGTATGCGCGATATAACGTCAGCGACCGACTGGAGCCGAGTATACCTATGTGATTCAGTGCCGAGTAAACGTGATTCAGCGCAGAGTATACGCGATTCAGCAACGAGTATACGCGATTCAGCGCTGAGTATATACGATTTCGCGTCACGTACCGACAGGGGCCGAGTATACGCGATTTAACTTCAGCGACCGACTGGAGCCGAGTAGGTATATGCGATTCAGCGCCGAGTAAACGCGATTCAGCGCAGAGTATACGCGATTCAGCAACGAGTATACGCGATTCAGCGCTGAGTAAACACGAATCAGCGTCACCGACCGACTGGGGCCGAGTATACGCGATTCAGCGCAGAATATACGCGATTCAGTAACGAGTATACGCGATTCAGCGCTGAGTTTACACGATTCAGCGTCACCGACCGACTGGAGCCGACTATACCCGATTCAGCTTCACTAACCCGAGCGTGACGGTTGAGTTTCGTTCACTATTCTGACACAGAAAGAGCGCAAAATGCGCCTAAAAAGTTATCACTCCAAAATTAGGTTCTTCATGTCACCAACCTTTTTCAGAATAACTTGGTACCGTCCCTCCTTTCCAAACACGTCTTTGCCCCATCCGGTGGCGAAGCACCGAGTGCCGCCCTCCTGCTTGACCTTTGGTTGTGGTAGACAAGCCAAGCCCACATTGGGAGCCAACTCTACTGGCGTAGCTAGGAAGAGGACAGCGATATCGTAGAACAGATTGCCTGAAAGAGAAGAAGAATTTGGTTATCATATATATATATATAAACATTGGTGCCGATTCCCTTGTTCACAAACTAAACTAAATTTAAGTTCAGTGCATCTTTTTCTTTCTATTTCATTAAGAAAAGGACAGAAGATAAATTTTAGTTTAGTCCTGTCAAATTAATCAGCGCCTGTCACTACTCTATACAAGTTTAGACGTGATTAAAAACTTGCCTACTAAAATTAAGTCAAGCGCTGATTACCTTGACAGGACTAAACTAAAATTTATGTTCTGTCCTTTTCTTAATGATATAGAAAGAAAAAGATGCACTGAACTTAAATTTAGTTTAGTTTGTGAACAAGGGAATCGGCACCATTGTGTGTTTGAGTGGTCCCTGGATGGTTTAGATTCACAATTGAACCCTGTAGATGGCGCTGCGATCGAGTTCTAGGAAACATGACAATGTCTGTCCGGTCAGCTAGTCCATTATAAAATTTTCTGCAGTCTGGCAAAATCTGAGTGTACTCTGCCAACGCCATCGAAGTATCCAGGTGTGAAGGTATGATTAATTAGAAGTTTTTGAGATAACTACATTTTTTATTTGGCTGTTCCTAATGTTTCTATTGCCTTACTGTTGGAAGTTGCAACATTTTAGTTAATATTCACACATTGTAACATTGTACTACTGTAATTTTGACCGATCATCTGTATCTGTCAGTTGTTAGGTCACACCTTAAAGTGTGAGATTATAGAAGTCTTCGGATTCGTATTCAAAGTAAAATGCGAGTGTTATTTATTGTTCTTCCTATCCCTTATCTCCTGGCAATCAAACCATCATACAGTCCACTACAAGAAAGGGAGTCGAGCGGAATTGCTGATTAGTGCCAGATACCAGTATTTAATACCGCCGACACCTCGAACCTGATCCGGCTCGAAGGACCATACACTTACCTTTATTAAAGTCTTTATGCGTCTCAACTTCTGCCACGTCCCTATCTTGGAACGGATAGATCTCCTTAGTACTCTGTGTATCCCATTCCCCTGCTCTGATCCTTAGAGCTTTGGCAGTGGCGACGTAATGGGCCGCAGTGAGTACCACGCTTGGGTGGATCAGGGACCCACCACCGACGTAAACGTTAAGTTTCATGCCATCCGGTTCATTCTCATTGACTGGTTCGATCCTGTGAAGAAGAGGGATATGTTAGAAGGGGATTCATAATCATCATCATTTCAGCCGAAAGACGTCCACTGCTGGACTAGGCCTCCCCCCATTGGGGGGGGGGGGGTTGCCATAATCGCCACGCTTGGCAGGCGGGTTGGCGATCGCAGTATGGTGTTAAAAATGCATAGAGAACGCTGCTGCCCATTCTCTAGTAAGTCCCTTAGTCGCCTTTTACGACACCCACTGGAGGAAATGGGGTGGTGCTATTCTTTACGTCCGGCGCCACACGGAAGAAGAAGAAGGAAATAATGTGGAGTAAATAGAAAAAAAAAAAATACGGCCCGGTGCTTGTCGCATGTCGACCGCTTTCCATGAGCTATATGTATAAAAGAACAATTATTCCAATGTTTTGTGTTTTCACTTCTGTCGGGAGTCCTTATGACTTTCTTTTACTTCAAGTGTCTCGGATACGCGCGTAGTTGTTCTTGTTAGTGCGTAAAGCAAATTAAGTATCTGTCTTTGAGTCTATAGTCTACCCATGGGCGTACCCAGCTTCTGGCCCGGGGGGGGGGGGGGGGTTCAGTCAGAAGTCAGAAGATTACCGAATCTAGCCGAGCGTCCGAACCAAGTATAGTGTTCTGTGGTCCGAACACTCGGCTAGATTCGGTAACCTTCGCCCGCCATCGTCGCGCGCGGTTTTTTGATAATTGCGCCGTGCATTTTGCCAGTGTCTTCTGCGCGGTTTATTTAAAAGTTAGAGCATAAGGCCCGTTTACACTTTGATTAGTAATTAGGCGAGTTCATACATGTTCTGCGAGATTTCTAGGGGAGGGCAGCTGCCCCTCCCTGCCCCCCCTGGGTACGCCCATGAGTCTACCTATTTTGAGTCCGGATATTGATGGCTTATCCCCATTCTCTCGGGACTCATTGTCAGGGAATACAGTACAGTTATGAAGAGTATAAGTAAAATACTAACTTGAGAATAGCGACCATCCACGGGAACTCTCCGAATTTGGTCTCTCCGTTGACTTCCCCAGTGGTTCGCAGATCAGCACCGTCAGGGTTGGCCCAACCGCATCCCTCTCGCTGGAAGATAAAACACGAATTATGAGACACTTTGTATCTACAACTAGCATTTGCCCGTCACTTCATCCGTGTTAAATTTCTGGTTTTAACATACAAAAGTAAGTTTGTTTGTTTTTAGGGTTCCGTACCTCAAAAGGAAAAAACGGAACCCTTATAGGATCACTCGTGTGTCTGTCTGTCTGTCCCTCTGTCACAGCCTATTTGCTCCGAATGTAATGGACCGATTAAGTTGAAATTTGGTATACATATCAATTTGAGTGACCCAAACACGGACGTGAACCGTAAATAAATGAATTTAGAATATTGGGGTCAGTTTTGAGGGCAAACAAGAAAATTAAAAAAAAAAGTTTTGCAAACTGTACCGTGTGACGTCAAATAAAAGGGCTTACTGTGAGGGTCTCAAATATATATTTGTTATAATTTTAAAATAAATTGTTTTAAAGTTATAAGTGAAAATAGACAAAAAATTTACCATTCCCCTTATCTCCGAAACTACTGAACCTAAAATTTTGAAAAAAAATAATTCAGAAAATAGTTCTATACTTATAGATTACAGGAAAATCAATAAGAAGTCTATGGTCTTAAAATAACATGGTAAATCTCTCGATATTGTGCGTACAAACTTACATTTGCAGTTGGAATGTATGGGAGATTATGTTTACCAACTACAATGTTAAGTTTGTTCTTAGGATAAATTCTTTCCAAGTACGGAACCCTTCATTGTGCGTGGTCCGACACGCACTTGGCCGGTTTTTTTTGTTATCTTCTCACGCCTGAACCACTGAACCGATCATCCTGAAATTTTGCATAGACGTTGTCAGGGGCCTAAGTCTACTAATTTACAAACGTTGCAATGGTCTCGCGATTGTGAGTATTTGACAGTGTTTTTATGGCAAATCTGTCAAAAACTCACAATGAAGAGACCATTGCAACGTTTGTACATTAGTAGACTTGGCCCCCTGGTGTACAGGAATGGACATAGGGTACCTTTCATCCCGAAAAAAGTACTGTTCCCGAGGAAATAACAATAACGTTCTTATGATAATAGATGGCACCACGTGTCTTTCGAATCATGATTGAATTATGTTATTATAGAATACGAATTGATTGTCAAATTACAAATGAAGAGGGCATACTACGGTCCACAAGCGCCACTACTTTCAAAAAAATATTATCTCGTGACTGAGAAGGAATTATACAAAACGACTTAATCAGCTGCCTCGGTAAGTGTCTCTAGAATTTTCTAATACCTTTTATAACGTTTCATATTGAGACACGAAACAACAAAATTCGATCTAAATAAAAACAGCCACATTCCTTCGGATCGTATTTTGTTGCCTACGTGTCTCATCTAGGAGCGCTGTCCCAAGAAAGCGCTCCTGGATGGGCGAGTTAAAACGCATTATTAATTAATTATACATAAAACAAAAGGTATTTTAATAAAACACGGTCTTACACTAAAAGATCAATAATTAAATTATCTTTAAAAGGTTTCAGAAAAATACGCTTGATAGATTTTGCGTGATTCACAATTTTTTATCCGCGTTAGACATAACTTTACAAATTAATTTCACTATGTATTATAAACATAATCTAAAATATTCACATATTAAGTTATTAAGAAAATGCTCTAATATAACATATATTTTTCCCAAATCATTAACACTACTCGTTTAGACGTGATCTTTAGTATACAATCATTAAAAGTCGGTTGTCGTCCTGTGACTGAGAAGGAATTATGAAAAACGGCTCAATCAGCTGCCTCGGTAAGTGTGTCTAGAATTTTCTAATACCTTTTATAAAGTTTCATATTGAGTCACGAAGCAACAAAATACGATCTAAAGGAATGTGGCCGCTTTTCTTTAGATCGAATATCGTTGTTTCGTGTCTCAATATGAAACGTTCCACATCTAGTTTAAAAACATAATATAACGTTTTTTAAATACTATCTCTACGCCAAGTCGATTTAAGTATTTACAGAAATAAATAATTTATCATGAATACCTAGAAAAGCGGCCACATTCATCTATACTCCATTTACTATAGCATTAGACAAATAACGGCTAAATAACAACAGTTATAGTGTAATATTGTTGAAATTACTGCACTTTTGAGTTATTTTTTTAATGTAAATGGTAAATAGATTACAGTGCTTTGTATTTATCGTGAAATAACGGAGTTTATTAAACGTTTACATCAAAATAACGAAAGAGTGAGAACAGTTATTTGTCTAATGTTATAATAAATGGAGTATACATCGTATGAAACTTTATAAAAGGTATTAGAAAATTCTAGACACACTTACCGAGGTAGCTGATTGAGCCGTTTTTCATAATTCCTTCTCAGTCACGAGATAATATGTTTTTATAGGAGTAGCGCTAATGGACCGGTGACAGCGCTCTTAACAGCCTTGTATACCGGTTACATGCATGGCCATACGACCGCACGACAAACCAGTCTTTTGTAGACATATCTATTTCATTATTTGACCATATAATAATGTGTATTTAAGTACGTTACTAAGGTAACCGATATAGCTCGAAGAATTGCCAAACTTAAGTGCCAATGGGCAGGGCACATTGCGCGCAGAACAGATGGCCCTTGGACAGTAGCGGTGTTAGGGTAGGGCGCGGTTGGACGACCGCCCAAGGGCGCCAGGCATGAAGAGGCGCTCCTTCATGTCTGGTTTCCCATCTCGTCCTTCCATTGAGAATATTGGTCACTAATACCTGTAACTGTAGCGAGTGGGTAGAGGACTTTTTCTAAGCTTAAGCTGATAAAAACCTATCTGCGATCGACATTATCTCAATCGAGATTGACAAACTTGGCACCTTGGCACTTTGATGTCTTTATATGAGAGTTTGACGATAGAAAAACTAAAAATGTTTTATTTTTTTTCACGTGTGAATTGTAGAGTAGAAAGGGGGTGCCATAGAAACCTCGCCCATGGCGCCCGTAATGCTAAACCCGGCACTGCCCTTGGGGCCGAAAGGTTCTGGAGTGGCGACCGCGTACCGGAAGACGTAGCGTTGGAAGGCCTCCCACAAGGTGGACCGATGACCTTATGAAAGTCGCAGGAATCCGCTGGATGCGGGAAGCACGGAACCGGTCGAGGTGGCGGTGCTTGTGGGAGGCCTATGTCCAGCAGTGGACGTCTTTCGGCTGAAATGATGATAATGAAGTACGCCACGTATTAAATGGTGTGATGTGGTCGTTCTTCAATTATGACTGTTTCTTTTATGCTATAATTTTTACACTCGTTAGGCCGTGGTAGCAATCATCACACTTAATTATCGTTACATGTAAAAAAAACCGGTCAAGAGCGAGTCGGACTCGCGCACCGATTGTTCCGTACCAACAAAAATCATAAAAAAAAATCATTAGTTCCACTATCGGTCAAGCGATGGCGCTGAACTAAAACAACAATATTAGAAAAAGTGTCCTATTTAGAGACATCGTTTTTTTTTCCTGTAATCTTTACATAAACTTCTATCACATAGAATAATTTCAGATTTTTCTCTATGCAAACTTCGGAGATAAGGGCATTTTTTAACACACATTATTTTTTTTTTTTTAATTTTTCATCAAAAGTCGAAAACGATGCGGCCTAAAAAAGTTTGAGAATGTGAAAATAGCGCTCTTTTATATGATATGTCCTAGTAGCAGGGACTGAATACCGATATAATTTGGATACATAATTATTGATACCAAAATATCGCTATTAATACCGGTATTTGGATATAGATATAATAACATTATTATTACATTTTTTGCGCTTTTTGCAATTTGCAGGTCAGCGTCAGGTTGTATCTTGATCAAAATATGATTCGCGACTGTAACAATTATTATGACTGTAACAATTATGATTATTACTTTAGAATCATCAATAAAGGTTCTGTGACGTCACATTGTAGCCTGATATCAGTACTGAGTATCGATATAACTATCGATATTTTGTACCGATACTCAAATTACTGATATAAAGTACCAGTATTAATGCCAGATGTCGATATTGTTATCGGTATTTTCTTTAAAATATCGGTATTCTTTGAGTATCGATATCGGTCCCTGCCTAGTAGCCCCACTTAGAATTTTTAAGACCCCCGTTCAGTCACTGTTGCAAAAACAAAACAAAATCTTTCTTTGAAAAATTGTTGGGCAAACCTCATCTAAAACTATTCAAAATTTCAAGTTGATAGCATTAGTAGTTCTTGAGATACCCAGCTGTGACAGACGGACTGACAGAGGCGCACCATATGAGTTCCTTGTTACCATATTGGTACGGAACCCTAAAAAATCTATTACAGCTGCATCTAGTTAGACTTTATTTAATAATTATTAGGTATACTTATACCGGATGACTTTTTTTACAGTCTAGAAAACAATATGGTGTGTTGTGTTAGTGGAGAAGCCATACACGAGAATATTTGCTTAGTATCGTATATACACCGTGGCATTTTAGTCGTCTAATGCCCGTTTTCACCGACATCCCCTAAACTACCATCTACGTATGTGACCCTTAGCTTAAAAGCTCTCCCAAACTATCCCCTAAATTAAATTTCGTTTCACCATCATTTTTAGCACTTAGCTATGGGACACATAACTAAGTGACGTTTTGTTTTCGATAGTAGTGACTGATTCGTCTTTGAACTTATCGATACTTTTAAACAAGATAGTTTTTTATGAAATTCTCTAAAGTTTACACTTATATGGATACAGTTATTAATAAGTCATGTTTTGATAGCAATAATAAATATTATTTCATTCATATTTTTAATTGATTTCATATTTTCTGGCTTATTTACTCTGTTTAAACATTACGAAACCGCGTGTGTTATCTGTGGTTCTGACACTTCTTTCTTTTGTGACGTACTGATGTGAGATTTGATTGTTTGTTGCTGTAGTAGCCACACTGATCCCACCCATGTCTGCCAAAGCCAACAAATGGTTACCCGTAGCATAAAACCTCAATGCTATTAATAACTGATTTATTGGAGATATAGAGTTATTTCTGAAATAAATAAAAAATTGGTAATTTACTTATTTGTAATAATTATGTTAATACAATAAGAACAGAAGGTTCCTACCTCACAAGTGTAGATATGGTTTACATTGTTAGTTAGCGACGTAAATAAGTAGGCATCGTCAATGAAACAAAGAAAAAATACCACGTTTTTTTTTTTTTGGTTATATGTAGGTAAATGTTAGTATTTTATGGGCTATTTATAAAAACTTTAATACTTATGTTAAGTACTCACCTATTATCAGGAAATTCCAAGGTGTGTTCATTCTTTTCCAATAAATGCAACACTGAAGATTTACAGAGCCTATATCTCCGAAAAAAGTCAGTTTCATCAAAACTTTCAAAGTAGTTGGGTCGTTTCCGATAAATCTTTGGTCTCCGCCTGTTATTTACGTCGAATATAGTAGAAACAGTTTCTAAATTTTCAATAAATTCATCTAAATCATTATCAATCTTCGTTGATTGAGAGATCACATACGTATGAGCCGGTTTATGGGCCCACATTTTGACCACCTAACTTTAGGGGACCTTTTAACGTTTAACTGACCGTTTACTGTTGGTGAAACAAAAACCACCTTTTAACAGCCCCCTAACCATTCTTAAGGGATCCTTTAAACTTAGGGGATGTCGGTGAAAACGGGCATTACAAAGACAGCCCACTTTATGTATCCAACGACTACTAATCATTCATGTAAAAAAAATGTTTTTTTTTTTTGAACATGTTTTTTTGTTTTTATTAATTATGACGCATGACATAGTTGAAAAAACCCTGTTACGAGTGCAGTCCGAGCCTTGTGATACAAGGGCGCCGCAGAATGGATTAAGATTTAGTTTAGTTAGAGTTTAAGTTGCAATAGTAAGAAACACATTTTTGCGTTAGGGTGAATGAACTCAAATCAAATCAAATCAAAATCGTTTATTGCAATCCATAATGTACAATTACAGGTGGTAAATAATGAAATAATAACAGAAACAATTATGGACCCTGACGGACACAGCAAATTTTTAAATAAGTAGAGAGAGGAAGAGCGCTTTATTAATTTCCTTGTTTTCTGTTAGAAATATTTTATAATTATGCAGGTTGTCTATTAATTTATTATTTATTTAATTATGTTTTTATTGCTTATTTCTTTACTCGCTTAAAAATTGTTCATTATTATTAATATAGCATAATTTTTAAGTACTTATTTATAAGGTATTTTAATTATCTTACTTATTAAAATATATCTGTTATTCATAGTTATGTATTTTTATTATTAAATTTATCCATTAGAATTATTTTATATTCTACTATCTATGTATTCATATTTCCATTCACTTATTCTATTAATATTTATTATTTTATATGCAGGTTTATCTATTCATTTATTATTTATTTAATTATATTTAAAATTGCTTTTCTTTACTCGCTTAAAATTTTTCATTATTATTATTAATGCAATATAATTATCAAGTAAGTATAGTTTATTTTTGTTTCTTTACATAAATTATATCTGTTATTCATAGTTGTGTATTATTTATCCGTTAAATATTCTTGTACTGTGTAATAGCTTTTTTTAATCAAGTATTGCTTTAGTTTATTTAAAAATATACTGGTTTTGTTTTGTTGTTTTATGTCTTCTGGTAATTTATTATATGTTTTTATTGACATTGAGTATGGGCTAGATGAATGCAGTTTAAGGCGGGAGGGTGGCAAATTTAGTCTATTTTTATGGCGCAACGAATAATTTGTTTGTATGTCTCCCCGTGTGCTGTAAGAATCTGGATATTTACGGACTAGTTTACATAGTTCTAAGATATAAATACCAACCAAGGTGAGAACCTTGTGTTTCTGAAAGTAAGGCTTGCAACTATCTGTTGGTTCTATATTGGTAATTATTCGTATTAGCTTTTTTTGGAGGGTAAATAGGGAGGGAGCGTCTGTGCTATTTCCCCATAAGATGATGCCATAGTTAAACCAAGCGTGGGCATAAGCGTAGTATGTGACTAGTGCGGTTTGTAGGTTTGTAGTCTTTTTTATTTCGCGGAGAGCATACGAAAACTTTGAAATTTTTGATTTTACTGTCTGTATATGTGTTTTCCAGTTTATATGTGTGTCTATTGTTAAACCTAGGAGAGTGAAATTGTTAACTGCTTCTAATTTATGTTGATTAAAAGTAAAATCTATATTTATTCGTTTTTTCTGCCAGGGGTGAAATGCTATTAATTTGGTTTTAGTAAAATTTATTTCGAGATTATGGTCGCTCATCCAGTTTACAATTTTTCCAAGAATAGTCGTAAGTTTTTCATTTAAATTTGCATTTGTTTGGCATGAAGTCAGGATCGAGATATCATCCGCATAAAGTACACATGGCCCGTCTATGGTTTTGGGGAGGTCATTTATGTAAATGAGGAAAAGGAGGCAACCCCCTGCACTTCCCTGGGGAATTGAAGCATGTATTGATTTAACATCAGATCTAATGTGCTGTGCTTCTTTTGTTTTTAGATTGTAATATTCAATCTCAACTAATTGCTCTCTATCTTTTAAATATGATGCGAACCAGTCATGGGCTTTTCCGCGTATTCCTATTCCGTATAGCTTATTTAATAGTATTTTAAATTGCACTTTGTCATAGGCCTTGGTCATGTCGAGTAATATCCCTATTGCATATTGTTTATTATTTATAATATTTAACGTTTCTTGGATGTATTTATAAACAGCTAGCGTTGTAGATCTGTTTTTACGAAATCCATTTTGGCAGTCATCGAATATCTTATATTTTTCACAAAAGGAATATACGCGATCACACATTGCTCTTTCGAAGACTTTGGATGCTGTAGGAAGAAGGGAAATTGGTCTATAGTTACTTGGGTCTGTTTTTGCGTTCTTTTTATGGATAGGTTTTATTAAAGCTTTTTTTAGTTGATTGGGGAAAGTGCCCTCTTCAAAGGATTGATTAATTAATTTATAGAACGGTAAGGTAAGTTCATCAGCGCACTGTCTGAACAAAGTCGGTGGGAGTTCGTCAATGCCGTGACTATTTTTATTTTTAAGGTTCTTTAAGATCTGGTTTATTTCGTATCCGTCGACTGGGGTAAGAAACATGGTATTTTCAGTCGGGTTAATCACGGATGTTTCTCTCTGTACACTGCCGGATGTGTGGGTGGTATTTTCCCCAATGGAAGCGAAAAAGTTATTGAAAACGTTAGCTACTTGTTTAGGTTCACTTACTAGGGTTGTTGTTTGTAGTGTTATATTTTGTTTCTCTTTTTTGTTCTTTTTGTTCGTCCGTTCCTTTACAATATTCCACATGGTTTTAACTTTATCTGATGATTTATTCATTTTATTTATGTAATGTAATTTTTTTGCCGCCGTCACAGATTTTTTTAGGATTTTTTCATATTTTTTATAATATTTCGTAAATATTGAATGATTAATTTTAGACGAAAAAACTTTTAGTAGTCTTTTATTTTTACAAGATTGTTTAATACCAACGGTTAGCCAGAAATTGTTACGTTTTGTTGTTCTTAGTTTGAGTCTACGTTTAGGGATACATGCATCCAAGATATCTATCAGAGTTTTATGGAACAACTGATAGTTCTCATCGACATTTTTATTCGGCTGTATAATATCGTTCCAGTTTACTGTTTTTAGTTTGGATTTGAATTTTTGAATGTTACTTCTAGTAAATAGTCTTTTGTAAGCAAACCAAATGGATTGTTTACTTTGTTGTTCCAGTATCGTATGTATTATTGTTCCACAGTGGTCAGAAAAACCCAATTCTTCTACCGTCGTGTACATTTTATTATCATTATAGTTTTTAAAAATCAAATCCAAGCATGTTGACGTAGTTGATGAGATACGTGTTGGCTCTTTTATGTGTTGTTCAAATTTAAACTCTAGCATGAGGTCAATTAATTGGTTTGATTTTACGCTGTTTTCTAAGGTATTTATGTTAAAATCTCCTCCTATTATTACGTTAAGTTTTTGGTATTTATTGTTTATATGTTGTAATATTTGCTTTAGCTGACTAATAAAAATTACTTCCTCTCTTCTGTTCCAGTACATGGTAACTATTAATAGATTTTGCTTTGGTAGCTTACATGCACATACTTCTATACAATATTCAATAGTCATTTCTCCAATATCACAACACTCTATACATTCTACACTATCCTCTAAAATAATACAAACTCCGCCACCACTTCGAGAGCGGCGACAATACGATGCTGCAGTTTTATATCCACTAAATTGCACGGTTTCCAATTTATCTTTGGTGAGCCAGGTCTCGCACATGCATATTGCTGATAAAGATGTCGCCGCTCTATTCCGCGGCGCCCTTGTTACACAAGGATCGGACTGCACTCGCAACAGGGTGTTTTAAACTATGCCGTGCGGCATAATTAATAATAATTTAAAAAAAAATGTACAATTTTTTATTTTTTTTTTACTTTTATGATTAGTTGTCATTGGATACATGAAGTGGGCTGTCTTTGTAAGATGACTAAAATGCCACGGTGTATAGTATATCGTATATAGTAGATCTCTGTCATTACGGGTAGTCAGAAGCCAAAAATTCTGACAAAAGTACTTGAAATCAAGAGTGTAATTTTATTCGATATTAGCCATCACGTCTGCGAAGTTTTGCTAGCTAATTTAATTTGACCTTGTAGATTTTTGTAATTCGAACCATATTTGCAGTTTTGCACGTCTAAGTATTTGGCCGGCTTCCTTGATCTAATTGCAAGGGTCCTTGGGTCTAGTGTATTAGTACTTTTGGGAGTCTAGACACTAGTAGAGTCTAGACTCCCAAAAGCAATAAATTCCCTTTCCCTTTCCCGAATCTAGATTCATGGCATTCTGGGCGTGTCGCACCCAAAGAGAATTTATAGGCTCTCCCCTAATACCTAGGATTGAATCCGGTGCAATATGCAGGGCCGGATTAGCCAAGTAGCAAATGTAGCAAATGCTACAGGCTCCGTGCTATAGGAAAACTAGCCAATCCGAGGTGCAAAAATTTGTCGAGCTAGCATCGCTCGCTCTTGCACCTATTAATTATTAGCTATTTAAAAAACAAATCTTTTTAAAAAGTACCTACTACAGGTAGTATTGTTTGAAAAAATATATTTGGTTGAAGTAGGTACAGTGGCCAGCACATCAAGCTACAAGAAACTGTCAAATTTCTCCAAACGATTTTAAACTTTAAAATGGTAATGATTAAGTTCAAAATCGAACGAGAAAATTTAACAGTTCTTGGTAACTTGATGTGCTGGCCACCGTACCTACAGGATCAGAACGTACCTATTTTTGTTTAGAAACATTGATTTGAATAGTGCTATAACCTAAAACAAAACTGTTTTGTTAAAGTGCTGTTTTATTTTATGATCTCCTAAATTTTAAAACCTAAAACAAGCTAAGTTGTACCATAGGGGGCCCCCTATGGTTCCCCCTAGGTAGAATTCACTACAGGCCCGCGCTGGCTTAATCCGAAACTGGAAATATGGGTGTGCACCTCGTTAAAATTATGCCATAACATATAAGTATGTCACAGCACTAAGACAGCATGAGTTTTTTACATCAATACAAACGCAGAGACAGCACAATCATAGTTGATATTCTACCAACTCGCACTAAGCGTTTTCAAACGTCTTTTATAATGCGCACAGCAAAGGAGTGGAACTCTCTGCCTGCGTCTGTGTTTCCGAACGCATACAACCCTAATCTATTCAAAGTGAGAGTGAACAATCTTCTTCTGGGTAAGCTCACTCCATCGTAGACTTCGTCTCTGTCACCCAGACCTAGACCAAAGTCAAGAGCAAACCCATAGTAAAATAAAAAAAATCATAGATAGATAGAAAAGGCACACACGGAAATAAAACAATTAAGTACAAGACTTCAGAAGAACCCATGCTAGATAAACATACAAATACAGACAACGGGTGGACCATGCCCAGGCAAGATTGGTCTGGTGCCCACTCCAGGTAATAAACTAGAAGTAATAGAAAATTCAAAAAAATAAATTTAATGGAAATCTGCTAGGTACGCCAAGGAAATAATATAAAATGAAATGAAATGAAATCGTTTATTCTGTAAATAGGATATCGGAATCACTTTTACACGTCTAATAAAAACAAGCTTGGTGAAGTCGACATTTCCTATCTGACTACCCCTGAGAAGAAATGGCGAAACATACTCAGGGGTCAGTCGCTTTTAAAGTCCAGACATAATCTTGGTCAGATCATGTGAGGACCATGTAGATCCGTGTCTGAAGAAGATTTTCTTTAATGAGTTATGACATTTTGCGAATGTATCATTTTGCGTCATTGGTGCCGATTCCCTTGTTCACAAACTGAACTAAATTTAAGTTCAGTGCATCTTTTTCTTTCTATTTCATTAAGAAAAGGACAGAAGATAAATTTTTGTTTAATCCTGTCAAATAAATCAGCGCCTGGCACTACTCCATACAAGTTTAAACGTGATTAAAAACTTGCCGACTAAAATTACGTCAATTTACGTCAAGCGCAGATTAATTTGACAGGACTAAACTAAAATTTATCTTCTGTCCTTTTCTTAATGAAATAGAAAGGAAAGATGCACTGAACTTAAATTTAGTTTAGTTTGTGAACAAGGGAATCGGCACCAATATATCACTTTGCGTTGTGGCATTGAGCGCCGAATCCGTTCCAGGTACCAGGCTATCTCTTTACCACATTTCGTAACGATCGGTTCAGTGGTTTAGTTGTGACAAGGTAACAAACAGACCGACAGAGTTACTTTCACATTTTTTATATTAAATAGTGTACCTATTTGTGTCCTAGCATTGAGAATATTATAGGCTCATTATGCGTCGTTAGGTAGATATGCAACGACCTATTCTTGCACAGATGCGACGCACGGCTTAATTGTTCTTGTTACTGTTGTTTGTTTGTTACAAAAGTAGTCATTTTCCACTCTGTGATCGGCATTATGTTTTTGTCTAAATCGTTTGTTTGTTGACATTTTTGTCAGTGACGCAACACAGTGTAACAATGTAAATTGTCTTTGGTCCCTGGTCCTGACATCAAGCAATGGACTAAATTGTCAAACTTTTATTGCTTGAATAAGAGGCTTTTGGCTACTTCAATGTATGTATTTTATAATTTTATTTTTTATTAAGTACGTTTTGTTTGTGCAGAATAAACAATTTTTCTTTTACAGTTCAAGCAGTACGGTTATGGAATGCCTAGCCCGTCTCGATAAGACGTGCTCAATCTTTGTGTGTGTAAACTCATCATTACTTAAAGTTCCTTGTTCTTGTATCATGTTTATTATTCAAAATCAAAAATCAAAATCAAAATATTTTATTTCACATAAACCTACATGGGCACTTATGAAACGTCAGAAGCTAGGTGCTCGGTTCGAGTTAGTCGTTTCCTATGGAGAAGAGCCGGCAAGAAACTCCACGGTTACTCTTTTAAAAATAATTGGCTTTACAATATTATTAAATAACAGTGATCATAGGTATGGGAGGACATTGTATGTATATATATATATTTATATGGATAAGTATCTATATGCTTTGTGTATGTGTATTTATTGTATATATGTAAGTGGTACACCACTAATACCTGCAGTATTGTATCTCCTTCTACTTTTTGATCCATCCAAAGGTTGTCTGTAAAAGATCGCTTTTAGCGATAAGACCGCCCATTGTGACACCAAATGTAACAGTTCTACATTTATATCTGTAATTTTTATGGTGTACATAATAAAGAGTATTCTATCTATCTATCTATCTATCTATCTTTCTTTTCTATAACGACCTTATTAAAAAAATTACAATACTATAAAATATAAACAATTTGACACGGTAATTTGATCATGGAAATAACAATGGTTCTTAGGTAGATGCTGCTTTAACATAAAACTTATAATATATGTATAATAAATACATTGTTTTATTTTATTTGTTGGCTAACAACAATGAAATGATTATTAAGACGATACCCGACTTTTAATGATTTTATATTCAGTATAAAATCATTACGAGTAGAAGTTGGTTATCGCGTCACTTCTAAACGAGTACGGTAGTGCTAATCATTTGGAAAAATATATGTTAAAATAAAGCATTTTCTTAAGAACTTGAATATTTTAGATTATGTTTATATTACATAGCACATTGAAATTAATTTGTAAACTTATGTCTAACGCGGATAAAAAACTGAGAATAACGCAAAGTTTACCAAAGCGTATTTTTCTGAAACCTTCACACTTTTTAAAGATAATTTAATTATTGATCTTTTAGTATACCCAATTTCCATTATTTGTTCAATAATTTTTTTTGTCCGACTTGAAATCAGCAAAATATGGACACAATCTATTCGTAATAATATCAATGGGGGCGCGCGACTAGCGGTGCACGCGGCGTGTGTCGGCGAGGTGCGTCCTCCTGCCGGACGGGGGTTAAAATGACTGAACGGACAGTCCGTTCAGTTTATTTTTTCAATACTTTTTTTTGTCCGACTTGAAACCAGTAAAATATGGACACAATCTATTCATAATAATATCAATGGGGGCGCGCGACTAGCTGCGCACGCGGCGGGTGTCGGTGGGGTGCGGCCCCCTGCCGGACGGTGGTTAAAATGACTGAACGGACTGTAGTTGAGGAACACTGTGGTTGAAGTCTGTCAGACCCCTCTGCCCTCCACATGGCAGAAGACACCTGTGCAGATTTCAAGCCTTCTATAAAATAAAATAAATAAATAAATAATAAATAAGTCGGTTTGCGCTTGACCGTCAACTGTCCCGTATCTCATCTGCCTAGCGACTGCTAAACTAGACTAGAACAGCAGCAGCAGTTAGACTGGAAGCCAACCGACTGGTCGGCTTCCAGTCTAACTTGATACATCTACAAATTCCAGGAATTCTAGGTCATGGTCTATTTTAAGAAAGAAAGAAAGAAAGAAAGAAAGAAAAATAGGTTTATTTGTCACAGAAACACGTGCATACAAAAAGAGAATTAACTTGAGTAGATGGTATACAGAAAAATAAAAAATAAAACTAAATAGATCTACATTCCAATCACGAGCACAAAACAAAATAGTCGGCAGCTGCACGCCATGACTGTGACAAGAAGGCTTCCACTCAGCATGAAGCGTCTGCCAACCAGTTACTAGGTAACACCACCGCTTGGTAACGGGTCCCCGATCAAGTGTCTTTTGATCTGTATTTTAGTTTTTTGCCACCGAACTCCGATATTAAAGTTATTTTTCACTTTATTGTGTTTTTTTTTTCAGATGTCAGTTTTTTTTTTGTTTACTTAATATAAAGTTTTTATTTCTCGCTTTTTAGTGGGTCTGTTTATAATTTATCTAAGTAACAATAGCCTAATGTTAACTTGCTCATCGCCTTTTACAAAATATTGCATTTCCCGATGCAGGGACGTTTATTGTTGAGGAGTTCTCCTAGCATTTCACCATCAGCTCCATTTCACCATTCGCATTGTGACGAGCATAAATTGCTTTGCAACCATATTACAGTAATCGAACGCAACCCGTGATATACTTATGGTTCAGTAGTTCCGGTGGCCATCTGTGGAAAATTTACAATACTTATGACAATTTTTTTTTTTTTTTTTTTATTGTCTGTGGGTTTGCTCTTGACTCTAGTCTAGCTCTGGGTGACTGAGACAAAGTCTACGATGGAGTGAGCTTACCCAGAAGAAACCTGTTCACTCTCACTTTGAATAGATTAGGGTTGTATGCGTTCGGAAACACAGACGCAGGCAGAGAGTTCCACTCCTTTGCTGTGCGCATTATAATTGACGTATTATATTTGAAGAGTTCCTTTGATTTCTCCAGGATCCCATCATCAAATCCTGACCTGATGATGATGGGACTACCTGGAAAGTAATCCCTTTGAAACAAAAAAAAAATTGTTTTTCAAATCGGTCTAGCCGTCTTCGGAATAGATTAGGGTTGTATGCGTTCGGAAACACACGCAGACAGAGAGTTACACTCCTTTGCTGTGCGCATTATAAAAGACGTATTATATTTGAAGAGTTCCTTTGATTTCTCCAGGATCCCATCATCCGATCCTGACCTAATGATGATGGCACTACCTGGAAAATATACCCTTTCAAACAAAAAAAATGTTTTTCAAATCGGTCTAGCCGTCTTCGAGTAATCGGAGAACATGCATTAAAAAAAAGATTCCGAGGAACTGAGAACCTCCTACTTTTTTTTAAGTCGCTTAAATAGGTTTATCTTACCTGTGGCTGGTTGGGTTTAGGCAGGGGTTTGTTGGGCTGGTCTGGAGGCCTCTTGTCAGGTACCAGGCAACAGGTATCGATGTACGACGCGCAAGGGCCATCACGGACTCTGAGGAGGTAAGGTCATAGTTCATAGAAATATAAAAAACAGGAGAAGTGGCAAGGGGGCGTGTCTGTGTCCGCGCGCAATGATCAAAATGCTCGCAATGTAGGCAAATGGCGGTCTCCGCGAACTAGTGCGCTTTCGACCGTGATCGTGACAAATTATAAGAATGCCGTGTTGTTTAGTGATTTCTTGTAAAAACCGAAGCCAAAACAAAATGTTTGTAAATCATGGAATCACTTACCATAAGTTAGTACAAGTATTTAACTATATTTGTCTTTAAAATCATGAAAAACAACAAGTCGTAAAATACTTCTTGCATTTACTACGTTATTTTTGTTTTCATACATAACAGCGACTGTATTATTTTTGCAATAAATACATTGCTTCTTAACCACTACGTAAGTATGACGCTAAGTGACTGGACAACGCAATGTAAAAATCACAAAACGATATTATGTCTATGCGGTTGATCGTGTAGTACGGCCGCTGTGTCTTGCCGCGAGCTAATGATGTGCTTGTGCAGATCCATACTAACGTAGGCTATCGACAATAATGTCGATTGTCTAATGAATATATTGCTATTATAGTTTATTCTTCAATTTGTTAACCGTTTTAACCCGGTTGGAAGACCCATGTGAAATAATGTTTATTACACATCTTTAATTTCTCTTAGTGTTATTTTTTATTTATCTACTTAATAATATTTTGTTTTTAGCAAAATATTGTTTATTTATATTATATTATTATTTGTATACCGTTTATTATTTATTTTATTTTCAGGTCCCCCACAAAAGTTTAAATACAATAATAAATGGAAGAATCGATAACTTTTCGATTTAGTCAATCATTAGCGTATATGTATAGTAAATGGCTTTTGCACAGCACAACGTTAGAGCCCGATGTTTTCGTGTGAGTGAGTTGGTAAATGCGCGTTGTGTTTGATGCGATAAGATTTATAATTGATTGTGTAGTAAGTTTCGATTTATGAATTGCGAGTGTGTGCGCGACTTCGTATCTATTGCTTTTACTGAACTGCATGTGTAGTTGTGGCGAGTGGAAGGGACAGACTGGAGACACCGGGTTTCCATACATTTTTAGCTGCCGGGGCACCTTATTTCTTATACCTATGTCATAGAATAGTTCTCGTGGCTTCGCCTCCGTGGAGGTCGGGAAATATCCCGCGATTAAAAGTACTCTTTGTGTTAAGGCCCAGATATATGCCAGTGACCTTGAGTGGTTAGCTTGCGTGTTATATACTGAGCTCACGCAATACGTCGTACGTCCAACCAGTAATAGGACTCGCCCATCCAGGAGCGCTGTCCCAAATAAGACGCATTATTAATTTATTACACATAAAACAAAGGTATTTTAATAAAAAACGTATTATATACTAAAATATCAATAATTAAATTATCTTTAAAAAGGTGAAGGTTTCTGAAAAATACGCTTGATAGATTTTGCGTGATTCTCAGTTTTTATCCGCGTTAGAAATAACTTTACAAATTAATTTCACTATGTACTATAAATATGATCTAAAATATTCACATAGTAAGTTATTAAGAAAATGCTTTAATTTAACATAAATATGTTTTACAACATTAACATTATCTACTCGTTTAGACGTGATCTTCAGTTTGATTACTTACCGAATATCAATGACGCCGATACCATCAGTTATCACAGAGTTATTGGCGACGTTGCAGAGGTAGTAACTGACACACTCGCCCTCCTGACCGTCAGGCATCTTGCATGACAAGTCCTCTTCAGTTGCTGTTGACAACAATATTTATATTACTAGAAGTTTTTGCCCGCGGCTTGGCCCGCGTTCATGTCGGAAATTATCCAACGGAAACATATTACTGGGATAAAAAAAATCTGATGTGTTAATCCGGGTTATAAACTCTCTGTGTGGCAAATTTCATCAAAATCCGTTCAGTGGTTTTTGCGTGATGGAGTAACAAACCTCCAAACTCTCACATTTATAATATTACTAGCTGGTTTCACGCGTATAAGTCTCGATTTCGTGGGAATATTGGGATAAAAAGAAACAAATTGTGGAGGCCCGGAGCTAGAACCCCTTTTGCCCTGCCCTAAATCTAGCCCTAGCTGTGGTCGACATCTGCCAAATCTCAGGTCACGATGGGGCTAAAAACAGTCGAGATTGGTCGTGGGACACCGAGTTAGAAAGGCAGTTCCTTTTGCTTTTGCACACTTGGCGAATGAGAGCTAACAAAAGTGTCATAACAATCAAAATGTTACACTTTTTTCGGTCTAGCTCTCATTCGCCAAGTGTACAACGTACAAGAAAATCGTTCCGAGAAGCAGTATAAACAGGCCAATAGTGAAAACGGAAACCTCAAAAAGCGCCATACGTGAAATCTGACAAAATAACAATATAACAAATAGTCCACACAACAGAAAAAGTAAAATAAAAACCAAAAGAAACGTTCGCCCGAAAATAAAAAAGAGGGTGTGTGCTTATTACCACACGCTAGAATTGAAACTTACGACTGGAGTCGAGTATAGGCGATTCAGTGCCGAGAATACGCGATTCAGCACCGAGAATACACGATTCAGCGCCGAGTATACGCGATTCAGCGCCGAGTATGGACGATTCAGCGTCGAGTATACGCGGTTCAGTGCCGAGTATACCCGGTCCATCGCCGAGTATACGCGACCGACTAGAGTCGAGTATACCCGATTCAGCGTCAGCGACCGACAAGAGCCGAGTACACCCGATTCAGCGTCACCAACCCAAGCGTGGCGTCAGTTTCGTTCACTGTTCAGAAAGAGAGCAAAGTGCGCCTAAACAAGTTTTTACTTGAAAAAGAAAACAGGAAACGCTCCGGAGAATCACGCCCGTGTTTACAAAAGTTCCTACCTGTCTTTGTTTGTATTGATGGATAGTTTGTGAACAACGATTATAGTTTGTGGGCAATGTAGGCCTTTTACCTCTTGCTTAAGACCTAAACGCGCAAGCGACACGCGTCTTGCGATAGCGACTGTGAAGAAAACAAATGAAAATTGCATCCCATGAGACGGTTTGGCGTGTATTACTCCCGCGACGGAAACAGGTAACGAGCGAATTGACGCGTATGTATACTAGGACCAAATGTATACTAGGAATCAAATGTATACTAGGACCGTGGGGTCGAAGTGCCCACTTAGTTTTTCGAGACATCGCCGAGGGTCGACTCTTCACGTGACCAGGGCCTCAAGTCTGCTATTACAATAGTGTCAGAATGGTCTATCATTGATTCCATAATTGTTGATTTTGACAAGTTTGGTAATAGTAGATTACCAAACTTGTCAAAATCAACAATTATAATATATATTTTAAAATATAATGGCGTCATTATAACTTTCCAATAGTCAGCCACTGACACTCCATTGAAAGAATTGGTAATCTCGTACATAAACGACAAATTAAACTTCCTACTAAACTTCCAACTTCCTATTACTCGTAATTCAGATTGCTTATAACACTAATAAATAATAAGTAAAAATATATATAAATGAAATCTGGCATGAATAAATGTTCAAAATGCCATTGTAATACAATTCTATTACGAGACCATTGACCGACCAATGATCGACCATTATAAATTTAGCAGATTACGAACTTTTAGCAAAATGACAATGGCATCGTGTTGGAGTGACGAATTTATAAAAATAGCAGACATGGGCCCCAGAGGGCTGGCCTATTTCTTGGCGAAAGAATCAGCATTGCCATACAACGTGGCATGTGGTGTTGGCGAAGAATGCGGTCCATGGTACGCCATGGACCGCAAAGAGAACGAACAAATCTATTCTCGAACAACCACGCATAAAGATAGACTTGAATCACACACACACACAGATAGAATCGAGTTGCGAGCGACAGTGGTAGCGGTACTGAGCGCAAAAAACGAACAAGAAAGAGGGTAGACCGTTTGGTCTGCTCATAAACACCCACACGCAATGACTTCAGTTTATCCGTGATCATGGTGCTTGCAACAGCGCCCAAGTATCGGGAACTCGAAACAAAAAGTAAACATGGTAATTATCCCGTTTCAAGTGTTAATAGTAACAGATAGAGTATCCACGATCTGTTACTAAAGGATTCTCGGTTACCTTGGTCACATTGCTCTTCGGGAACCAGATAACCTAGAAAAGTTGGTGGTAATGGGCAAGGTAGATGAGAAGAGATTTCTCGGCTTCACCTAACCGCTGGTCAAACCAAGTAACCGCTCTCACTGGATTCAGTTACGACTGCCCTGAGCGAAGCGGAGAACCGAACGAATTGGAAGAACATCATACATATAGCCACGAAGGGCTTTGGACACGACCGTCAGTAATGAAGTACACAACCATGAAGAAGAACTAACCAATTTATGCTTACCTGTGTTTGTGTTTGTCTGGACTGGCGGCACGATGGTCGAAGCCTTAGTCTTGTCCTGGACTGGCGGTGCGGTCGACAACTGATTTTGGTTGGTTCCAGTACCAGGTCCAGGCCCGAAGATCTGGGTGAGAACTGAATCTAGGTCCCCATTGCTCTGGCCGTGGGCAGCTGCCACCAACACGAGGATGGGTATTATTTTGTACATCTGGAAGAGAAATTACACGATAATAAAATCTAAAAGCTATACTCTAGAAACCAGCGATGATTTTAAAATTTTCGAATCGTGGGGTCATCTGAGTGAGATTCGGAGTGAACATTACAGTATAGCATATTAAAGTAAATATACACTACACACAATAATAAGTAAGTGGTTAGATAACATAATTATCGGTGGTCGTTAAGGTCAGGTCACTTAATATTATTTGATGCAAATGTTTCTTGTTGTTAATAAAACATTTAGGTATTCTCGGTTTGGTCTCAAATTATGTAGTTTGTTGACATTCTCCAACACACATAATAATTTTATTATTGACAAGATCGTGACCTCTTGTGGGCGTGGACTTTTTTGAAACATCGTTCTGAGTTGAGCTACACGATTACTGAAAAATTCTTGCACTGACTGGATTGCTGGTCCACACAAATTTGTGTGGTTCATTCCTCAAAAGACCATCTCAAAAACTAATCTCCATGGTCTGACTAAGATTATGTCTGGACTTTAAAGTATTCTCGGTTTGGTCTCAAATTATGTAGTTTGTTGACATTCTCCAACACATAATAATTTTATTATTGACAAGAGCGTGACCTCTTGAGGGCGTGGACTTTTTTGAAACATCGTTCTGAGTTGAGCTACACGATTACTGAAAAATTCTTGCACTGACTGGATTGCTGGTCCACACAAATCTGTGTGGTTCATTCCTCAAAAGACCATCTCACATGGTCCTCACATGATCTGACTAAGATTATGTCTTGACTTTAAAAGAGACTTAGACCCGTGTAGGCCTAGCCAAATTACAAATGTTTCGTATCGAATCTCTTTCTACAATCGTTGACGCCTCGCCGTGAGCGACTATAGAAAACGATAAGTTGGTGTAGCCAAGTTGACATGACTGAATCGATCGCTCGTTCTACAACGTATTAGGAAAAAAAACTATACTTTAGTCTATGGTGAGCGTTCCTACAAACGTCAAACTAACGTCAAAGTTACAGTTGTTTACTTAGTGCGCGGTCATTAATTTATTCCGATCATTTATATGGGATTTCTTGCCGGCTCTTCTCCATAGAAGAACCGTGCGCCTAGGTTCTGACGTTTCATAAGTGCCCATGTAGGTTTATGTGACATAAAATATTTTGATTTTGATTTGATTTTAAATATTTTGATTAGATTTGATAATTCGATTGAATTTTTGTATGCAGACTGGGTGCATCATTAGATATTATAGATAGACGAAGTTTAAATTATTGCATTATCGTCATCTTCACATTGTATCTTATAACATAACGACTTAGGAAATGCCTAATGATAAATATGACATCATCAAACTTGTTACAAACCTGTTCCTAATTGCTAGAGACAACTAAGATCTTGTGTTTTGTTTGTAAAGAATATATGTGGATATATTGTTTACATACTTCATTCTTGAATTTAAACATTCTGAATACATAATGTTAATTATGGATATGAAATTAAATCGTTTATTTTGTAAATAGGATAAATCGGAATCACTTTTAAAGGTCATTTAAAAATGTCGACATTTCCTATCTGAATGCCGCCCTATTTTTTTGGTTTGGAAATTATCAACTAACTTCTCGCGCTCTGGGCGGAGCGGGAGGGCGTGTCAGACTTATACTGACTAAAACCCACCCGTGTTCCTTCAGTTGCCTGTGTGCCAGGGCCACGGTATCCCTTTCGGACAAACCCGCAACCCTGGCAGGCATCGGCCCTAGCGGACTGAATTCGTTCCATTTCGTTCATTTCGTTTTCGTGCTACCAAATGCATTGTCATTCATAATCGTAAACATTCGGCTAACATTCGGCAGCTAACGCGATTTCGGTCGCATGACAGCGCCGTCTCCTATCTCTGTTCTTGTCTATCGGTAACTATAGTTTTGCGACTGTGATCACACTGATCACAATGCGTAAGTTTTAGTGCATGTAATCGTGCGCCGAGCCCAGGGGCCCAAGTCTGCTATTTTTATAAATTCGTCACTCCAACACGATCCCATTGTCATTTTGCTAAAAGTTCGTAATCTGCTAAATTCATAATGGTCCATCATTGGTCGGTCAATGGTCTCGTAATAGGATTGTATTACATTTTATTGCATTTTGAACATTTATTCATGCCAGATTTCATTTATATATATTTTTACATATTATTTATTAGTGTTTTATGCAATCTGAAGTAGTGGGAAGTTGGAAGTTTAGTAGGAAGTTTCATTTATCATTATGTACGACATTACCAATTCTTTCAATGGAGTGTCAGTGGCTGACCATTGGAAAGTCATAATGACGCCATTATATTAGTAGATTACCAAACTTGTCAAAATCAACAATTAAGAAATCAATGATAGACCATTCTGACACTATTGTAATAGCAGACTTGAGGCCCAGGGGGCCAAGTCTACTAATGTACAAACGTTGCGATGGTCTCTACATTGTGAGTTTTTGACAGATTTGCCATACAAACACTGTCAAATACTCACAATCGCGAGACCATTGCAACGTTTGTAAATTAGTAGACTTAGGCCCCTGGTTTACTGATTGTGATGATAGCGCGTAACATAATCTCCCTCCTTTTTATATATCAATGGAGATAACGGTTTTTGTTCATTTATGTCTTGTTCTGTTGTTTCCTCAACGTCAAGTTGATCTAGAGCGAAATTGATGGTGATTCTTCAATTTTTCGCGATTTTATCCGAAAACAAAATCCAGTCGAACGAGTTTGTGCAGAACTTTCGTGTTTTACCACCAAAACATTGACGTTGTTGACATTAGTCATGATTTGTCAGTTTTAACTGTGACAGATGTTTAGACAGGACTTTAGGTGCGTTCATAAAGACAATAGTGTAAGATTAATCGAAACAATCGAGAAATATCGATTTGATTTTAATATACCTTGGATTTACCGATCTGCTCCGACTTTCGGTACCTCGGTTCGCTTGTTCAAGGGAATGGTGATTTAGAGTGGCGACGTAACGCACCGGATCAACTCGGAATGGATGAAATGGCGAGAGGTCACAGGAACAACTTGCGACCTACGGATGCCCCTTAAGTTAAAAGGCAAAATCTACAAGTCTGTGATAAGGCCTGTCGTATTGTATGGATCGGAATGCTTGGCCGTGAAGAGGATGGATGAAAAAAGATTGCATGTAGCGGAGATGAGAATGTTGAGATGGATGTGTGGAGTGACGAGAATGTATAAAGTCAGAAATAAGTATATAAGGGGAAGTTTGAAAGTGGCGCCGGTGACAGAAAAGTTGAAGGGACGTCGTTTGGCATGATATGAGCATGTGATGAGGAGGGAGGAAATGCATGTGACGAGGAGTGTGATGGAGATAAATGTGGATGGATGGAGGGAGAGTGAGGCCAAAAAAAAATATGGATGGATTGTGTGAAGAATTATATGAAAGAGAAGGGAGTGAATGATAGAGTGACGGTTGACGGGGGGAATGGAAAAGAAAACGTGTTGCGCCGACCCCAAGTAACATGGGATAAGGGCAGGAAGATGATGATGATACCTTTGATTTACCGTTGAAACGATTAGTGTCATGGTTTTTTAAGCGGTCTGTTAGTATTTTGAAGTATATTTCAACATTGAGAACCAAAAAAACTACTTGGTCAATAACGACTGATGTTCCGTCACTCCTCACATTTAAACTAAAAAAAAAACTTGCACAATGGTCATCGAATCATAATAATGTCAACGGTCATGCAAATCGCTCGTATTTTCTCATTAACCGTAATTATATTCATGAATAATCAAATGGAATTCCCTAAAGATTGTTTTTTTTTGCTGTTCGACTGTGTCAGTTCATAAACATAGTTTTATGAGTAATAAATAAGTTTTATCAACTCTGTTTGACATTATAGGGTTCTTAGCAGCGAAGTCTTGCGATAGTATCGCCACGAATTTACATTATGTTTAACTAGCTTTTGCCCGCGGCTTCGCCCGCGTGGATGTCGGTTATCGCATAAAAAAGTACCCTATGTCCTTCTCCATATCCCAGGCTATACCTCAAAATTCTAACTTAATATTAATTTTAATGTGACTCACTATGTGAATAGAAACCGAAACAAATGATTTAATATAATAAAAGTACTTATGTTCTGAACGTGAATGAGTCTTTACCTAAAGATAACAAACACAAAATCAAAATACGAAATTTCACTCAAATTCTTAAAGCAATCAATTGTACCAAATTACAATACGAAATAAAAGTGCGACGACACAAATCATAATTTTAAAATAATTCACGTAAGTACCAACAATGTGAAAACAAAACGAAATCCTCCGAAATGTCGCATGTTACGCCATTTGTGCTGGTAAAACGCTCGAAATATATAATGAACACCATTGGTGCATAACTTTTCTCAGGGTCACGTTCGCAATTGGACGAAATATTTGACATTTATTTTGTACTTGCAACACGATCTGGCTGTAGAATTCGATTAGTAGACTAATACTTGACCGGTTGACATTTTAGCGGGAACACCACTAAACGAAAGAAAAAAAAAAGAAAACAAAATACGTCTGTACTCTGTGGTCGTGTGGCGGTGTGGTGTGGTGCTTAATGCAAACATTCATCAAGGTTATACGTGCGTAAAGATTCAATGAGAAAACGGTTTAATCTTTGAAGAATCTTATACAGAATTACTGAGAAATAAGTGTAGATTTCGTATTGAGTGTTAGTTTATCGAAAAGTGATAAATATGTCAATGAAAAAGTAACGAAAGTTTTGGAATGCACAAATTTTGATCATAAGGCCGCCGTGTTTAGTAATGTTTTTATGATAAATATTCTTGTACACTGTTTGAAATACACATAAGTAGCTAGCTTATTTATCTACGAACATAATTTGGCTAATAGCTACTGATATTATAGCGTATTGTTATCGTAATCGTATTTCCAAGAGTAAAATTCGGCAAACAAGTACCTACAAAAAGTCAATAAAATGGATATAGTATGTTATCCTTAAGAGATAGACATATGACATCACGGACTTTTTTGAAGACCTTTATAAGATACATAATTCCACCATACATTTTTTTGTTATATCTCAAAGGGTTTAGACAGCGTTTTCGTTGAAAGCTCCCAGACGGCTTATTTTTTTCCGACACCTCCAACAAATATAGTTAATTCATACAAAAATACATACAAAAACATAACAAATTATATACTAAAACCTTCCTCGAGAACCAAGCTATCCATTGGTGAAAACAGCATGAGAATCGGTGCAGTAGTATTTAAGTTTATCGCGAACAGACAGACAGACAGACAGACGCGGCGGAGGACTTTGTTTTATAATATGTAGTGATAAATATATTATATTCTATTCTATAACTTTAATAAGTCTTGGAAACTGAAAACTGTAAGATAGCCAAAGTTTTCGGAAAAATAAGTTTACTAGTCAAAAGATTTACTAAAACCTTTAATATTTGGTAATAGTTTTAACTGAGTTAGGATATTATATTTTTAATTACTACCTACTTATACGTTTTAATAAGTATTATAAGTTTTAATAAGTATTTGAAAATCTTTAGATACCCAGAGCATTTCAGATTAGCCAGGCAAATTAACGAAAAAGGATTGAAGACAAACTAAAAAATGTCAAGTTTCTCATTTTTGGCGACGATAACCGACTTTTAATGATTTTATACTGAAGATCACGTCTAAACGAGTAGTTAATGATTTGGAAAAAATATATGTTAAATTAGAGCATTTTCTTAATAACTTAATATGTGAATATTTTAGATTATGTCTATATTACATAGTGAAAAAAATTTTTAAAGTTATGTCTAGCGCGGAAAAAAAACTTAGAATCACGCAAAATCTATCAAGCGTATTTTTCTGAAAACTTCACCTTTTTGAAGATACTTAATTTAATTATTGATCTTTTAGTATAATTTTTTTAATTAAAATATATTTTATTTTATGTATAATAAATTAATAATGCGTCTTGTTTGGGACAGCGCTCTTGGATGGGCGAGTCCTATTACTGGCTGGACGTACGACGCGTTGCGTGAGCTCAGTACAGAACACGCAAGCTAACCACTCAAGGTCACTGGCATATATCTGGGCCTTAAACGAAAAATGCAATTATATCAATGAAAATACACTTAATTCAAGCATATCACAAATTCGACGATTATAAACAAGATAAGAATGCTTGGAAATATGCTGGTTCTGCTGCATAGGCTAATGTAGAATCTAGACAAAGTTAAACAGGTTGCTAATTTAATATTTTTATGATTTTTATTTTACATTCTGTGATAATGATAAGTTTAACTCGAACACTGACTTTTTATTTGTTTGTGAATATGTGAGCACACATAATTAATGTATCCGTCATACATTCATTTTTAATTGTTTTTATCTGTTGTGGTATATTAATTTTATTCTGGGTGCATCGTCTTCACATACAATGATAAAATTGATTTATACAAAGTATTGTAAAACAGTTTCTAAAGAGTAAGTTTCTTGCCCATTCTTCTCCATACGAATGATTTTGTAAGTATATTTTGACGTTCAAATGTGCCGATTTGAAATTAATGCTTTGACTTTGATAATATAATTAATTATTTAGATAAGATGAGATAAGATATTTATTTTGCAAAAGGTGCTTGCTTTAGGTTATAAAAGTATCAGATTTACATTAATACCAACCCCGCAGCTCTGGTTCTACCAAACCAGTCCTACCGAAAGCACCAAACAAAAAAAAAATACCAAATTGAAAGAAACAATGTGGATGCCAAGCTTCACCGCTTGGCTTATCGCCGCAAGGTTGCCTGCTTGTCGGTCTTCTACAGATTGTACTTCGGAGAGTGAGCCCATGAACTCCACGACCTAGGCTCATTCCACGAGCCCCCTTCTACCATCGGACATCTAGACGCACTGCAAGTTACCACCCCTACCTAGTTGATATTCCACCAACTCGCACTAAGCGTTTTCAAATGTCTTCTATAATGCGCACAGAAAAGGAGTGGAACTCTCTGCCTGCGTCTGTGTTTCCGAACGCATACAACCCTAATCTATTCAAAGTGAGAGTGAACAGGCTTCTTCTGGGGCCGCTTTCCGAATTGGCTATAATCGCTCACAGCGCTACATCGTCTCACATGCGTTCCGATTTAGATATTACGATTATGACAGCCGAGGGCTGTCAAAAACTCGGAACGCTCGTGAACGCGCTCACGGTGCTCACGCAATGTCAAAACGATATTAGAGTATTTCTCTGTGTATACACCAAAAAGGAGATGTTTGAAAATGTATGGAGCCCCGGCCTGGTCTTTGTACACTATACTAAATAATGGGGAAACACAATTAAAACAGTTTTCAATCATCCAATTACTACCGTTAGCGCCTCACCGTCACCGAAAAGGTGCGGGAAACGTAATTTACGGTAAAGCCCCACCGACACCGAAAAGTTAAATTGGCTTTGTTTGGTAGTAAAGCACAATAATGTACACTTGGAATTGCAACACACAACAAAAACCCGTCATGGCGGTAAACTGTCATGTTGATTGATTACTGACGTTCGACATGTTTATTTCTGTCATATTACATTGTCAGAGAGAATCTTACGTTATTCGTAGTTTTAGTCATTTGTAATATTTAGATCTAGTTGTGGTTTGTATATAAAGTACAGTCCAGTTGACCTGCGAGATGCCATGAAAAATATCTTTTAAGATTTTTACATATAGCATAAATGTACAGAATACATTCAATCGTCGAAATATTAACTCTGACAACAACAATGTAGCGATCTTTTGATTTACAGTTCACGATCTATGGTATACTGTCATTGTTTTTTAACCACATAGTAACTAAATTGGCGAGACGCCATATTGAAAGTCAATAAAAATAATGTATAAATATCAAATGATTACTAGAAAAGTATGCGTTTATGCAATTTATCTGTATTTTTCCCAAATCCCTAGGATTTTTGTCGATTTTTCGAAGTACTGTACATATACTGGGCCGGTTTTGAAACATCTCCTTTGTTCTTCTTAGGTTAGGTAGCGACTGTAGCCAGAAGAATAATTTTGAAAATGCCACGATACGATAAGATGCGACTCAAAACAAAACAGCACACTGTCATTTTTGACAGCGCTCACGGCGATATTAGTAAAAGGCATGGTCGGCGTTATCGCAAGATGGCGAATGTCATGACGTCATCTATGACGTTTCACGGGACATCGTTATCGCGCTCACGCTAATTCGGTACGGGTTTTAGCACGCGAATATCGATATTATCGTAACTCGGAACGCAGGGTGGGTAAGCTCACTCCATCGTAGACTTTGTCTCTGTCATCCAGACCTAGACTAAAGTCAAGAGCAAACTCATAGTAGAATAAAAAAAAAAAAAAACAAACAAATTAATGTCAGACAAATAGGTAATCTAATCGATTAAAGATTTTTGACCAACAATAATCGTTTAATTTTTTACAGTAATTTTTCGATGTTTTTCGCATTTTTTTTTACATTCGCCATTAGTGCTGCTAAGTCGAAGGTTATTTTTTAATAATCGGCTGTACCGTTGATATCCATTCAGCCGTTTCGAAGATTAGCGGGAACAAACACAGACAGATATTTAAATTGTGTTATAGTTGCCGTATATAGGGTGTATCTATTCAAACACGAAATATTTTAAGAGATACACCTCCATAGGTGGTAAAGAAACCAAGGAAACGATATTTTTTCGAGTATATTATTTAAAATATTAAATAATTTAAAATTACTTGAAATTACAATTAATTATTATCAAACAAAAGGCACCGCGCTCGCGCCTCCACCGTCGTCTTTGCGTCGCGTCGCGTCCGGTCGGGTCATTCATAGAATAAGTAAGTGAAAGGTTTTATTGCAAAATGTCTCAAGCAATTTTAAAATTATAATAAATATGTAAAAATAAAAACACAGATAAAAAAAAAACACTCCTAAGCTATGGCTGCCGTTTTGGGGGACTCTTATGTAATTTTGACGTTCGAAAATTGCTGATTCACAGCCTAATTTGAATAAATGACTTTTGATTTTGATAACGTAGGCTATGGAGGCTTATTATTATTAGTCACCAAGCGTCGCAGTATGAAGTAGGGATGGGCCGAACTTGGGTTTCTCCGAATACGAACATTCGGCCGAATGTTCGGTAAAACTTTTACTGAACCGAATATTCGGCATAATTGATTTCCTTACGTGTACAGTATACAGGTCTGAACTTGTTCACGCAAAGGGCGCGGATTGGCGGCGGACCCTCCCGGCCGCTACTCCCGCTGTACCAAATTCATTATTTGACATTATTTACCTACAAATCGAATTCCAATTCTTTATTAGAGGCTTTTGTAGACATGATATTTATTCAGATATAGTAGTTATTTATTCAGATACTGTAGTTGTAATTACAAGCATGTCATTAATCTTTTATATACTTAGATTATTTTCTATTTTGTGAATATGAGAACGTTGTAGGCCTTGTAGAGTGTAGATTTGTTGGCACTTTTCTATTTTGTTAAGTATCTGGTAATTGTTGAAAGGCCTACACTGTCCTCCCATACCTATTATCACTGTTATTTGATAATATTGTAAAGCCAATTATTTTTAAAAGAGTAACCGTGGAGTTTCTTGCCGGCTCTTCTCCATAGGAAACGACTAATTGGAACCGTGCACCTAGCTTCTGACGTTTCATAAGTGCCCATGTAGGTTTATGTGAAATAAAATATTTTGTTTTTGAGACTAGATGTTGTTATTGCATCATCTAATAAGAAGTAAAACTTCGCCCGAAACAGCTGCATACATATATTTTGTTTTTAATAACTATCTTTTTTATTTACTGTTATTGGAAATAAAGCTACAGTGTCGACTAAAACATAAAGCTACGCTGTAAATTACTTACCTAATAAAACACTCAACTCATGATAAATCATACACTGTTCAATACAGTAAAAACTTTGAGTACCTACCACTTTGCCGAACATTTTTTTTTAGCTTCGTTTAAGTATAATAATATGTTATATTTAATATTTTAGTTTAAGACTTTGCATATTCATATTTTCCTCTTCTAGTTCTCACACACTATTGTCTACATTTCTTTTTCATTTCTCCTTTCGCAGGTCTGCTGGAAGAAATTTCTTAAGAAATAAGCAGTACCTTTGTACTGAAATTATAATGATATCGTATCTCTATGTATTTAACTGTGTGTACATAAATAATAAAATAAATAAATAAATAAACATTCGGCGATAGAGCCGTATATTCGGCCGAATACGAATATTCGGTAAACCTGCCGAATATGCCGAATACCGACTATAAAACGAATATTCGGCCCATCCCTAGTATGTAGGCATTTGTCCATCATCAGTATGATAATCATATACCTCTTTATTATTTTAATCACAATGCGAAATCAAGGTATCATCAAAGGTTGTAGGGGTCAACAACTTATTCAACATCGCTACTTTAGGTTTATCAAGTAAAAACAAGCTAAGCAATAAATTTTAATGAGACAGGATTTTTCTTTTGTATTTTTTATTTAAAATAAAATGAGGTAAAACCTTAAGAGGCCGTGCACGAAATCGACTGATTTTGATCAATTTTGTTCATTGTTTGTGAGAAAGGGAAACATAATTTAAACAAAATTATTTGAGATTGGAAAAGTCGTGTTCTTTGTTTTGCATGTGGCTGAAAGGGATTTTTCAAATAAATTAAGTATTCACGGTAAATCACTAATATTTGCAACAAGTTTTCCGAAAAATGACGCGAGACTGACATTTGATCATCATTCTACAAGAAACTACTTTTGATTTTGAACATTAAAAAATATCACCAACATTATTATATGGTCTACTTGCATGTGGCGGAACCACTTTTTTCAACTTCCATACAAAATATAGCAGAAAAATAATATTGAAAAAACCGTTTTTTGTTTTAAACCCTCGTCAGTAATATATATTTTTCCTATTATTTAGCAAATCATATCAAGAAATTTAAAAATCACAAATTAGTTTTCAGCTATCCTTGAAATATAATCAAAATTTTATTTAATGATTATACAATATCTTCATTACGTAAATCAATGGCGAAATAAACTATATTTTGAAGAGCACAAAAATGATGAAACTATTAAAAGCTGCTGAGACTGACATGAATGGTTTAGCACCATGAAAACGGTACTTTTATAGTTACACAGACTTAATGTTTCGATTATTTCAAGTTTTCTCACAATTAGATAGGAAATTGCCAAAAGAGAGTTTTTTTCGTGCACGGACCTAAAACTAGCACTCCTCCCGTGACTTCTTTCGCGTAAATTTCGTATTTTCTCCTATAAATTCCAACACCATTCCCTGGTATGAATAGATGAATTTACCACCCTTTTATAGTGAACATGTATGATCTTATATATAGAGAGATAGGGATGATGACTAAAAAAATATCTTTTGTCCGTCATGTAGATTATTAAAAAATATTGGACACGTATTTTTTCTTTTCTTACGTAATCAAAACATTACGGCGATACATTGAGTTCAAATGTGGCATGACGTCACTTCTCACTAGATTTTATACTGAGCTGTGACGTAACGTCGAGCCCCCACTCCCCAAGTTTAATGTTTTTAATTTTAGTAATTTTTTATTAATATTATAAAGCAAAAAATACGTGTCCAATATTTTTTTATTATCTGATTGACGGACTAAACTGTTTTTCTTTTTTTTTTTACCTTGACATCATTCCTATTCATATTTTTTTTTTATATACTTTGTTCGACACATCGCCCACCCGCGCTATTACTTCGTTTTCGCTTAAGGGCCTATACTACCTCAAATGGCTTCGCATGATCCTCCGTTATGTCGAAAATACTGCAGCATTAATTTTGAAATAAATATATGGTAAAGTTGAGGATTAATGTTAAGTACTATGATAGCCGAAAACACGATTCCATAAAATTTTCTCTATAGAAAAAAATTCCAAAGTTACCTCCAAACCGAACAATAAACCGCTGGTATTAAAAAAATACTTCAAATTAGATAATGAAACTTTGTATATTAACTGAACTAACTATAAAGCAGGTCTTATGTTATTTACTTTTTTTAAATGACCATTATTTTCACCGTAAAACGAAATTACCTAAACTATCAGCGGCTTGGATCCTTTTCCCTGCCGCCCTGTCTCGCTTGCTCGCGTGACCGGTAGCAATAGTGTGCGAGCGAGATACAGAGTGAGGTAGCGCTGAGGTTGTATAGACTCTTAAGAGCGTTCATTCGTCGCGGGCTAGCAACGTCGCATTTCTAGAGGTGCTCGTGATTATTTTATTCAATTTAAATCAAAGTACTATTTTTTTTTTCAGCCATTCACATTTAAAGACCACAGAGGCCGCATTAGTACATATAGATAGATGTTATAGATATATAGTAAAATCGTTTTTTTTTAAATATATTTTTTTAAAGTCAGTTGCTTTTTTAGTAAAAAGTTTTTTATTTCTACTTTTTAGCGTGGTATCTAACCCATAAATTCATATAGGTACCACTAATTGCTATGTAAACAACATATACAAAGTCGATTAAATTAAATAAAACAACGTATTATTGAAGCTAACTCAAAAACTACCAAAGAAAACTTAATAAATTTATATGTCACCACCGCGCGAGTTTCCTGTACCAAATGAAAAAAAAAAAAACTAAATCGGTCCGCAATCGATGAAAATATCGATGAACATACTTTAAAAATTATACATACAGACGAACATCGAACCTCAACCTTTTTTGAAGTTGACTAAAAGTCGTCAACATTTTCTTTACCTACCTACAAATATTTGAGATAGGTACGATAGGTAGGTACAATTTAACAAAATATTAGAAGGTATGTTTTTATTTATTTTTATACGATAACCTTTTGAGCCATGGAATCGTGATTAGTTATCGCTGGAACGATTTACTAAAACATTTACGAGGTAATGTTTTTCCTTAATACATACCTACACAATTTTTTTTTAAACAGCTATGGAAATCCCACATACTTATGAGATGAATAAAAACAGGTTCAATTTTATCTAAATCAATTGCACCTCATTTTGAACTTTAATTCGATTGTACCTACATCTCCAAAAACAGAATTTGTCTATTAATTATTGGGTTTCTAGGCAAGTTTTTCTAAAAGTATACAGACTAGTACTTATTCTATAATCATAGTTTTTAAAGTTAGGTAGGTATTATATCATTAAAAACCTGCTACCTTTTGCCGTTTCAGACAATCTCAAAAATTATTGCACATTCCATAACTATGACGACTTTTATGTGTTGTATACGATTAAATGGCTTAGAATAATAATTAAGTGACCATCATAAATAAAAAACACACGTCCTTAACCAAATAAAGGTCGAAACAAACGCACAATTTTTTTTTCTGCCTAAACAAGTTTTGACCGTTGCCTGGATAAAACGTCCCGAAAAAAATCAAAATGTCACCTACCTTTGCGTCCACGAAAAGTCTTCAGAACCAAAAGTTGCACTAATATATCATAGCGTATAACAAAACACTGTTGAGTTCTCGGAAGCCGGTTTTTTGTATTTCTCTGCTTATTTTCCTTGTGTGACAAGGTCGTTTGGTGCGAGCGCTCGGCGCGAACTGGACGCGGACCAGCATATACAGATGTATATTATATGTGGCCGCCATTTTAATAATGTGGTAATGGCTGACCATTGTGACGATTTAATGTCGTTTTTTTTAGAGTTCCGTACCCATTGGCGGCCAACGGGATCCTACTACTAAATCTCCGCTGTCCGTCTATCACAGGGCTGTATCTTTTGAACCATAAGTAATAGGTAGACACTTGAATTTTTCAGTGTTTACTACTCTTACTTTGGCCGCTCTAATAAGAAATAATAAAAAAATAAAAAACTAAACAAGTACACAACAAACTAAAAAAATTTTTTTTTTAAACTAAAATTGAAAAATAAGTAACGTTAATTTTTTGGAAGTCGGTGTCCTTGGTTCTGTATTTTCGTTTTTTGCCACCGACTTCCGACATGAAAGTTATTTTTCACTTTTTAGTGTTTTTTTTTTAATTTCTGAATGCAAATGCTTGTGTTGTTGAGGAAAACATAAAAATCGCTATAATACGAGGGCTGCACTAAAAGTATCGGGAATGGAATATTTCCACTGTTCCTGTCATATTAAAATCTTTTTAATTGAAAACTCCTTGGTTTTAAAAATCGAATACCATTTATTTATTTTTAAAAAGATTCTCGGTCTTGTCACAAGGTTTTGTCAAACTTGTTTAGTCGTTGAGAAAATGGAATTGACTCGAGAAAATTCAAGAGCGATGATTTATTATGACTTTGGAAGTGGTTTAACACAAAAACAGTGTGTTGACCGGATGATTTCTGCATTTGGTGATGAAGCCCCATCCAAAACCACAATTTATCGCTGGTTTGCTGAATTTCAACGTGGACGTGTCAAGCTCTGTGATGATCCCCGTCAAGGTCGTCCAAAAACTGCAGTCACCCAAGAAAACGTTGATGCTGTGCGTAAGTTAATTGAAGAAGATCGACATGTGACATACCGCGAAATTCAGGCAACTTTAGACATTGGCATGAGTCAAATACAAATAATCTTGCATGAACAATTAGGTGTAAAAAAGTTATTTTCCCGATGGATACCGCATTCGCTCTGTGAAGAGCAAAAAGCGGCTCGCGTTACTTGGTGCGTCTGAACTCTCGAAAGATTCCACGCTGGATCCTCAAATGTTGTATACAACATCGTATCAGGTGACGAATCCTGGATATATGCGTACGAACCCGAAACAAAAAACCAGTCACGAGTTTGGGTGTTCGAAAATGAGTTAAAACCAACAAAAATTGTTCGTTCACGGAGTGTTGCAAAAAAAATGGTGGCCACGTTTGTCTCCAAAACCGGCCATGTTACGACTATTCCTCTTGAGAGACAAAGAACGGTTAATGCAGAATGGTATGCTAGCATTTGTTTGCCACAGGTCGTTTCTGAACTCCGTAAAGAGAACTGCAACCGCCGCATCATCCTCCATCACGACAATGCGAGTTCTCACACCGCGCACAGAACAAAAGAGTTTTTAGAGCAAGAAAACATAGAATTATTAGACCATCCGCCGTACAGCCCCGACCTAAGCCCTAATGATTTCTATATTTTCCCTAAAATAAAGAATAAATTGCGTGGACAGAGATTCTCATCACCTGAAGAAGCTGTGGACGCCTACAAAACGGCCATTTTGGAGACCCCAACTTCCGAATGGAATGGTTGCTTCAATGATTGGTTCCATCGTATGGAAAAATGTGTAAAATTTCGCGGAGAATACTTCGAAAAGCAATAAATACATTTTTAAATAGTAATGTTGTGTCTCTTCCTTGATTCCCGAAATTTTCAGTGCCGCCCTCGTATATGCCTATAATATTTGAGGAGTTCCCTCAATTTCTATTGGATCCCATCATCAGAACTTCATTCTGATAAAAATGGGACCAATCTGGCAGTATATATCTTTGCAATTTCGAATGTTTTAGATTATAATGATGACATTGTTATGTATTTTATAGGCGATGTTTTTTTTTTTCATATTTTTTTTTTTAATGGTGTTCTGAAATTATAATTTGACATAACAGATTTTGACATTGGTGCCGATTCCCTTGTTCACAAACTAAACTAAATTTTAGTTCAGTGCATCTTTTTCTTTCTATTTCATTATGAAAAGGACAGAAGATAAATTTTAGTTTAGTCCTGCCAAATTAATCAGCGCTTGACGTAAATTGACGTAATTTTAGTAGGCAAGTTTTTAATCACGTCTAAACTTGTATGGAGTAGTGACAGGCGCAGATTAATTTGACAGGACTAAACTAAAATTTATCAAATGTCCTTTTCTTAATGAAATAGAAAGAAAAGGATGCACTGAACTTAAATTTAGTTTAGTTTGTGTACAAGGGAATCGGCACCAGTATCAGATTATCTAAATTCTTTATCTAATATTACTTGTGATTGTTGCTAATGTTTTGGAATATTCTGACATTAAGCTTTTTGACATTACACATTACGACATATTATATTCTTCATTTTAAGATTTGTGAGAGATTTATATTTAATTCATTAATTATTTTGATTTCTTTTTAGTCTGATCTGTAACTACATATTAAGTTCGACTATGGCTACTTAATAATAATTGTAATAGCTGTATCTATATTACCATTTAATTCAAACATAATATTTTGCATGCCGTAAGGTAAAATGTACCGGGACACTTAATAAACATTCCAACTTATATGTATACCTACATTATCAGCAAATAAATGATTTCTTTCATTCTTTCAAACAATTTTTTTTTCTGTTTCAAATCGGTTTATTAGCGATGGAATTCTGAGGTAACAAACCTTCAAAAAAAAAGAACCTTCAAATCATTTAAAGTGAAAGTTCGCGAGCACATTCGTAAGAAGCTGGCAGAATCATCACAACGTTAATGTTTTCCCATTGTTTGTCTTATTTGTTTTAGTATATTCGTGTATTTATGTATGTTTATTTGTGCTTGTATTTATATAGTAATTGGAAATTTGGTATATATATTATATTTATAGTTTGTAAGTATCTATATAGTTATTCCAAGATTTTTCGCAATTGCACCTACCACTGTTTGCCTCTGCTTCACCCAAAGGTTGACTGGTAGAAAATGCCTATGGCATTAAGTCCGCCTCTGTACATTTCTGTGCTTGAAGTATTAAATAAATAAATAAACCTCCTCCTTTTTAGGGTTCCGTAGTCAACAAGGAACCCTTATAGTTTCGCCATGTCCGTCTGTCTGTCTGTTCGCGGTTTAGCTCAAAAACTATTGGTACTAGAAAGTTGTAATTTGGCATGAGTATACACGTTAATGACGCCGAAAAAATGGTAAAATAAAATTTTGAAAAAAACAATTACTTAGGGCATCTCCCCATGTGTAAAGTGAGGATAATCATTTTTTTTTCGTCCTTCCCGTAGTGTGGGATATCGTTGGATAGGTCTTTCAAAAATATTAGGGGTTTGGCAAGACCGTTTTTTGATTAAGTAAACCGTTCGTGACTTATCAAGCTTTAAAGTACCAATTTTCGTTAGAGTCAAGTGTCCCCCCCTCTACCAACTAAATGGTTGTAGTTAGAAATTCAAATGTCACGGCAGTAGGTCCTATATATAACAAAGTTAAGGAAAACTATCACAGCTAAGTAGGTTTAACAATTTACCGAATAATTGGCGACCAACAACAATAGATTAAATAGAATACTAAGTATCTATAAATTGAATTATTTTCGCTGTAAAAAAATTATACTTAAATATTTACTAACCATCGCCTATGCACAGACAGAAGAGCTACTTGTTGTCTGCAAATAGAAACGCTTACATGCAATTTTACTGTTACTAACCAAAATTAGATTTAGTTTTCACTTTATACTCATTGTTAATTTATTACATTAAGTATTTATGCACTTCCTAGCCTGAAGCACAGGTTCAACCTAGTTCAGGCAAATAAGCAATTGTGTTCTATTTTAATTGTTAAGGAACTTATTGTAAATGTGCCCTTTTATAAATAAACGATTATTATTATTATTGTTATTATTATTTACAGTTCAAAAAAATGTTCTCCCATACATTCTATATAGGAAAACATGTTTTTCAATTGCATGATAAGTTTGTTCTTGGGATAAATTCATCCCAACTACGGAACCCTTCATTGTGCGTAGTCCGACACGCACTTGGCCGGTTTTTGGAAAGTCACATCATCATCAACAACTACGTCAACTTTGTTGGGGTTGGCTTCCAGTCTAACCGGTAATTTTACATAGAGCGACTGCCTATCTGATCTCCACAACTCAGTAACTGAGTACCTAATACGATACCCCTTAGAAAGACTGGTTGTCACACTTTCGGGCTTCTGACGACCCGTAACGACTGTCAAAGATCCACGAATGACAGCCGGGACCAACGGCTTAACGTGCTTTCCGAGGCATGGAGGAGTCTTGGTATGTAAATATGGTCACCCATCCACGGACCAACCCCGGCAAGTGTAACTTTACCTGATCGATCGACCCGCGCGGCTGTTATTACTTAGCCACGTCATTGTACCGAAATCTAATACAATGCGAGATCAGCTTGTACTGGAAATATACAGGATCAGTTTTTAACCAATGTGCTTTTTTGGTGGTTCAGTATCTTTTTTGGTCCACTTGAAATCAGCAAAATATGGATACAATCTATTTGTAATAATATAAATGGGCGTGCGCACAGTTATACCTACTACTGCGTTCCGCTTCACTAACCGCGCCGCCGCGCCGACGCGTTGCGCGACGAGTATCCATTAAACCAGTTTCAAAATAAAAATCTTTCGTTAACGATAACTTATTTTTTTTTGTACTAAGACATATCAAAATAAGAAATAGGTGTATAATAAAACACGTTTAAGTTTAATTTTTCAAAGTTTGCGCACTGATTAAATTTTTTTCCTGTAAAGCTTGATATGTAGCCGTATGTACCCAACTATATCAATCAATCTGCCGAGCCTTTTCCCAACTACGTTGGGGTCGGCTTCCAGTCTAACCGGATGCAGCTGAATACCAGTATTTTACATGGAGCGACTGCCTATCTGACCTCCACAACCCAGTAACTGGGTAACACGATACCCCTTGGTAAGACTGGCTGTCAGACTTTTGGGCTTCTGACGACCAGTAACGACTGTCAAAGATCCATGAATGACAGCCGGGACCAACGGCTTAACGTGCTTTCCGAGGCATGGAGGAGTCTCGGTATGGAAAGATGGTCACCCATCCACAGACCAACCCCGGCAAGCGTAGCTTAACCTGGCGGATCGACCCGTGCGGCTGTTATTACTTAGCCACGAGCTCCTATGTATGTACGTATGTACCCAACTAAAGTAAAAAAAATAGGAAAGCCATTAAACCTCTCGTATGTCGTAATTACAGACACAATTAAAAAAGCCATTGTTTCTCGCGTGGAGCCACGTTCGTCATATGAAAGTGTAATGTCTCAGCTAAGGAAGGTTTTGGGGTTCTCCAGAAGATAGGAAAGCCACTAGGCATACCTACGCGTCATGCTTTATCTGAAAGGATTTCCTCCCACACTGTTCAAGGTATTCCCACTAAGTGTCATCGCCTATAAGCCTTAGGCCCCTCGCCCACGTCGACTTTTTGGAGCGATGCTATCGCATCGCTACTAACACGCGTTAGTCGCATTTGCAACACGCTACTAACGCGCTACAATATTGCGACTGTATCGATGCAAACGCGTAACCGTGTCGGACGACATCGGGGAGAGAACGGAGGGAGGGTGGCGCGTGAGTGGAGAACAGAACATCAGTGCAACTGTGGCATTTTTGTGCCGTTACTGAATCGCGTTTGCATCGCGACTGAGAATCGTGGTGTGGGCGAGGGCAAACAGCTAGCGGCCGCATCGCGGCTTTATCGATGCAAACGCGCGACAGCATCGCTACTGCATCGCTACTAAAAGTCACCGTGGGCGAGGGGCCTTAGATTGTATTATACCCAAAGTCTGAAATTCAGATAATTTATGTAAAAAAAAGGGGATAACCTGTCAAAAAAATATCTTCGTAATGGTAATTCACATAAAATGGCGAAAAAAGAGGTTCCATTTTCTTTTAAGTACTGATTTTAAGAAATAATAATTAAAAAATAATCATACCGTAATTACTTTTATAAATTTTCGGTGTAAAACAAAGTTATTATTAGAAAAAAGATTTTCTGATATTAAAATATTTTATAATACTGGTAAAATTTGATACTGGTAAAATTTGATTTTTTACATCTTCAACAACACTAATATTACAACTCTCATTCATAGATTCATATTGTAAGTAGCATATCTAGCCACATTTTCAATGAAAAATGTTTGGAGTGAATATCGATTTTGGGAGGCCTACGCCTAGCAGTGGACTTAAAAGGGCTGATTATGACGATCATAGGCCATGTCTTCGACACACTACACAAAACATTGTTTGGCAACGTTATTTTGTTTGCATAGTTCTTATAATTAATTCACTTTAATTTTATAGATGACTAGCTTTTGCCCGCGGCTCCGCCCGCGTGGATATCGGTTATCGCGTAAAAAAGTAGCCTATGTCCTTTTTTTTTTTTTTTTTTTTTTTTTTTTTTTTTTTTTTTTTTTTTTTTTTTTTTTTTTTTTTTGAGTATGGCATCTCGGAGGTATAACCACTGGGGGTTCCTGCTCCTTAACCGGGCTTTCCTGTGGTGCCGCAAGCTCCTAACGAAGTTTACGCCTCCAGCCAGGGGGTTTACACTAAAATCTACTTATGCTAGACGACTGCTCGCTAAGGGCACCCCAGGTGGGGCTCGAACCTCGGCTTAGGGCAGTGTCGGAGGGAGGGTGGCAAGGGACCGTCGGTGGCTGGATAATATCAGGGTTCTGATTATTAATCGGGGGAGTTTGGATTACAGGCTCAGCTAAACCACATGCTGGCACATCGTTAAGCGTCGTCAAGGGACGGGGAGGGCTTATTAATCGGGGTCGGTTTCGCGCGGGACCTCTAAAGCGAGGTCGGAATTGTGATCGTGTTCGTGTTGTGTGTACTCTTCGAGCTGTACTAGTTTCCCTACGGCTCTCCTGAATGAGAGTGGTGGGGTCGTCTGGGTCGGTCAGTGCGTGCCTTGGACGGCGGATCGTACTAATGCGTGAGGGGGTATAATTGGCGGCCTGCACAACGAGAGTGTTGCGGTGGGTGGCGGCAGAGTCGAAGAATCGCTTGGAAGAGCGTTTCAGAAATTGGGCTATTGTAGGCATTCTAAGCTCTACATGGAGGTTTGTGTTCCGAACGAACCAGGGGGCTCCCGTGCATTTACGGAGGAAACGATTTTGAATGATTTGCATCTTATGGATGACATGTGATTTTGCTTGGGCAAAGACCGGACTCGCATAGGTCATGATGGGGCGGATGCACGCGGTGTACAATCGCAATTTGCACTTGAGTGACAATTTGCTATTTTCGTGGACAAGGGAGTGTAGCCTATAGAGAGCGAAGGCGGCGCGCGAACGCACCTTACTTACATGCTCAGAAAAGGAGAGGCGTTGATCGAGAATGACACCTAGATATTTGGCTCGCTTCTCCCAAGGGATAGGCTTGCCGAACATGGTGACAGGTTTGGGCTTTGGGGGGATTTTTCTAGGTTTTATGAATAGGACCGCTTGGCTTTTGTCAGGATTGACTTCGATCCGCCACTTTCTAAACCACGCACCGAGCTTGTCGGCTGCAGTCTGGAGAGTGTTGGTAATGACATTATGACTCTTCCCTCTGTAGTAAACGGCCGTATCGTCTGCGAACAGAGCCAACTGAGCCTTTTTAAACTTCGGGATGTCGCTGGTGTAAAGCGTAAAAGCCAGGGGGGATATCACAGAGCCCTGAGGGACTCCTGCGCGTATGGGATGGGAGGAGGAGAGGGCTCCCTCTATGCGATAGCGAAAGGTGCGATTCGACAAAAAGTCTCGTAAGATGAGCACGAGACGCTCGGGCACACCGAGTTGGTACAGCTTGTAAATCAAGCCGTTGTGCCAGACTTTGTCGAACGCTTTCGCTATATCAAAGAAGATAGCTCCTGTCATAAGGCCGCGTGTAAAGCCGGCGCTTATGTCCTCGACTATACGGTGGACCTGATGGGTCGACGAATGTTTGGTACGGAATCCAAACTGTTCGTGGGGGATAAGGCCCTTAGTCTCGGCGTAGTCTCTGAGACGCTTATAAATAAGCCTCTCGTAGAGTTTGCCCATGACTGTGAGCAGGCTAATGGGGCGGTAGCTCGCGGGCTCCTTCTTGGGTTTACCGGGTTTGGCAATACCGATTACTGTGGCCTCTTTCCACACTTGCGGGAAGACATTATTGTTCATGGCTCCATTGAAGATGGTGGCCAAGAGCATTATCAGGTGGGCGGGGAACAATTGGACCACCCTATTGGTGATACCATCAGAGCCAGGGGCTTTACGAGGTTTCAGACCCTTTATGAGCTCGTGCACTTCCGCCGGTGTGACGGGAGCCAGAGGATACTCAGGGTCTTCGACGGGCGGGAGGGAGGCTCTACGTTCGACTTCAGCGTCGACCTCATCGAGGTGCGCCTGGTCTACTGGTTGAGAGCTGGGCGAGCACTGGGCCTCTAGACTGTCGGCTAAGCATTCGGCTTTGTCGATGTCTTCGAAAGCGAGAGACGCGTCTGGGCGGATCAGTGGGGGCATTGAGGCTGAGCCACCTCCTCGGGGATTGAGTTTCCTTTGGAGTTGCCAGAATGCTAGATGGTTCGGCTCTAGGCTGCTCAGTAGCTTATCCCAGTCGGCGTCACGAAATTCCTTCACGCGTTTACTTACAGCACGCTGCAAGTAGCGCATGTGGATTTTGTTAGCCGTGCAGGGAAAGCTACTGTACGCACGGACGGCTGCGTTCTTCTCCGTCATCAGTGCACGTACATCGTCCGGCAGTTTCCCGCGACGGTTATCCGTCGCCGGAACCTCCCTTGAACATGTGTTCAGGACAGATTGTACGTGCTCTGTGAGAGAGTCGATCGCGGTCGTCGTGTCTGCGATAGAGTCAAACTGGTCGGGGATCGAATCCAATTGGGGGGACGTGTTAGCTTTCAAGCTTTCGCCTACTCGCTTCCAGTCCGTTATCCTTTTGGTGCGCGGGGGGATATTGGGGTCGTGAAGACCTATGCGAGGGGCCATTTCTACGAGAACAGGTCGGTGGTCAGAGTGAAGCTCGTGGTGCACCTCTATAGAGACCAACCGTAGGTTGATGTTCTTTAGAAGTGCCACATCGAGCACGTCAGAGGCATGGTCAGGATTATGCGGATAGTGGGTGTGATTCATCGGGGCGATGATATCAAAATTTAGGAGGGGGCAGAGGTCAAAGAGGACTTTGCCCCTATGGGAGGTGAGTCTACTATTCCAGGCTGGGTGCTTGGCATTGAGATCACCCGCCATGATGACGGAATCACTCATGCTCAAGAGGGTGCTAAGGTCGTCGGTCAGTAGTCGATCTTGGATAGGATCAATTGTAATGGTAGGGGGCAGATAGGCTGATATTATCGTTATAGATGGGTGGCCCGTCATACCGATTCGGCAGATCGAGACTTCTAATAGGGACTTTAGGACAGGAGGGTCTATGGGCGTGCAATAGAGCTCTGATTTATAATAGATTAGAGTACCTCCCAGGTGGCACCGCGACCTATCGTTGCGAATTATACGATAATTCGCAATTGACGGGTTACGGTGCCTGGGTTTTAAAAAGGTCTCTTGAATTAGGAAAACGTCTACCTTATGATCGCCGAGGAATTCGGTGATCTCTGAGTTTTGGCCGTCCAAGCCATTGGCGTTAAAATAACCTAACATTAGGGATCGGGGTTTGTTTCTAGCGGGGGACCTAGTATCCATTAAGTGGTCTAGGGGTGTTGTTCGCGAATCTAGACAATGCTTGCGTGATCTCGGGATACGCATTGTAGATTGCCTGAATTTGGTATAAGTCACCGGCGTTGGTCGCGGCGACTATCTCATCGGCCATCCTCCTCGCGCGGGGGGTGAGGAAGACCATGTAGGTGGAAGAGATCACCTGGAAGGGATCTACTTTGTTGACACCGGCCACGGGAGTGGGGGTGTGGTTAGGAGGGGGCGCGCGTACGGAGCGGCGGCGACGGACGCGGGCGCGGGCGCGGGCGCGGGCGCGGCGGCGAGGGGCGCGGGTGCGGTGGGGGGCGCGATGGTCGCGGGTCTCGATTGCGAGTTCTCGAATCGGGTTCGCGGGTCCATTAATCGGGGTATACTGGCCTGAGGGGCCTGGGGAGCGACTGCCTGAGGGGCGTGTCTAGTCTGGAGATTAGGGAACGCCTGCTGATGGTGCAGGTAATTCCAGGGACTGGGTCTCTGGGGACTCAGTCTTACTGGTTCCAAGTAGGACGGGCATTCGCGGAATTGACGCGCGTCGGTACGCTTCGCTAAGCGAGGGGGCGCGGATTTTGGGGCTTTAGCGCAGCCACGGTAGTTCGCGGGGTGGCCTGCCTCGCCACATAGCACGCAGCTAGGTGGCTCAGTGCATAGTGCGCGGTCCTTTGGACGTTCGCATTCCGCAGTGCTATGCGAACCCAGGCACTTTACGCACCTGGGTGTCGCATAACAGTGCTTCTGCGTATGCCCGTAGAGTTGGCAACGATGGCACTGGGCAATCACGCTTGACTTGCGGGGTCTCTCGATCTCGAGACCCGAGAGGCTACAGATCGATTTGATCTGGAAGATAGGGTTATGACCCTCGGAGGGTGGGCAGATCACGAGGATCATATCAAAGGCCTCACCGCGTCGCGCGCGATGCATGCGGTGGACCTCGTTTACAGGGACGTTTTGCGACCTAAGGTCGGCTATGATTTCGGAGCATGGGATCTCCCTTGGGATCCTACGGATGACTACGCGTGTTTCCTTTTCCTCGGGGAGGCAATACGTGTGGAAAGACACGTTTTTAGAGCGAAGCATTTTGGTTAGGCTCCTGTAGTCCGTAGACGTGGGAACCGTGACCTTGATGCCGGTCTGGGTGGATTTGGCGTGCGAGTAATTTATCCGGAGCTCGACACACCATTTAGATATGTCTGTCCATTTGGACTTGTCCTGGATAAATACCGGCGGTGGGGGGGGGATTTTCTTAACGGACGCGGAGGGCGCGGGCGCGGCGGAGGGCGCGGGGGTGGGGACCTGCGACGCGAGGGGCGCGGACGCGGTGGACGGGGCGGGGGTGGGGACCTGCGACGCGGAGGGCGCGGACGCGGTAGACGGGGTGGGGGTGGGGACCTGCGACGCGAAGGGCGCGGACGCGGTAGACGGAGCGGGGGACGCAGGAGGGCTGAGGGCCTCTGCTTTCCCTTTCTTGGCGGCCTTTCTCTGGGCTTTCGTCTTCTTCCTCTTGCCCCCCCGTCCCGAGACTAGGCTGAAGCCTTCGTCCGAGGTGGAGGGGGGGGAAGAGGCAGAGGACGCTGCCGACCGTGTCGTGACGGTACGGTCCGATTCTGAGTCGGAACCGGCGGGACGCGGGGTGTCGGCTCTTCCACCACTGACTGCCTCTTCTGTTTCCATGTCGGAAACAGATGAGCCAGCCTGCGACAGAGGCGAGCGAGAACGCGAACGCGAACGCGATGGAGAGGGAGAAGGAGAGCGGGGGCTATCCTCCGAGCGGGCGCGAACGGACGCCGAGAGGGTGGCAGCCGCGAGGGCTCCGTATTCCTGTCCATATTTGGACTGGAATACGGGGTCCTTTAATACGACTCCGATCAGGAATTCTATTAACACGGTCCCGATGACGGGGTTTTTCTTATAGGCGGGGAGGGGGGCCATGATGGCGGCGGGGAAGTTATCCCTACGACTATATCCCTAACTCCCCGGGTGGGTTTGCCCGGGGATGAGTGAAGCCTCCCTGCCGGGTCAGGCAGGGAGATGTGTGCTAATGGTGAGCCCTAAGCTTGTAACCCGTCGCCAGTCTTATTGTGCGAACGGGGCCCTACAAATCCGGTGCGAAGGGTGTAGACACACCCTAAAGACACCGGGTGAGTAGCTGTGAAGGGAAAACTGTCACCAGAGCCGACTAGGAGATCCCCCAAGGCCGGTTAACTCTGGGACCCGTCCAATTGACTGCCTTGCCCTGATGGGGTTCGGCGGGTGTGATTGGGTCAACACCCCCTTGGATTCGTTAGCACCGTTAGGTTTCAACCAAGGAGCACGAAACTGTGGTTTTTCCCTGACGGGGTAAAAACGCGCGCAACGTTTTAGACGACAAGGTTTAAAGAAACCAATACCAACCTGTCTTGAAAAAGACAATAGTTGATATTATTGTTAGTAGTCGGACTACTAGTGCAATCGTTACGACTGGGCGTAACGATTACCGGATGGCGGCGGCGGCGGACACTTGACACGGCACGGGCGCAGCGAGCCGGAGCTGCAGCACACGACCGTTCCGAACGGTGTCGCGACGCGGAATGACCGAACAAGCGCACCGGGGCGGGCGCAGGGAGCGGGAGCAGCGTAACGACCGTCCAGGGCGGAGGTCGAACGGTGAGTGGTATGTCCTTCTCCATATCCCAGGCTATATATCTCTGCTAAATTTCATGACGATCGGTTCAGCGGTTTAGGCGTGAAAACATACAGACAGACAGACAGACAGATAGATAGACAGACAGAGTTACTTTCACATTTATAATATTAAGTAAGGAAGTAAGGATTATTTACAAAAAATTTAATGATAAAATGTTTTGCACCACTGTCCTGTTATTTTGACAGTGACATTTCTTGACATTACTTTGTTTCCATAAATTATCTGAATTAGAGACTTTGGGTATATGTAGCTTATATGAGCAACGAAGATTATCTCCACTGCCGCACAAAGTTTAAAAAGCTATGTATTCACTGTGTAACACTGAGGAGTTTGTTGCGCCAATTCTTCTTCCCAGCTAAAGCACTAGGAAGTGGTGGAAGGCGGGCGCTTTGATGGACTGTCTTATGTAATTTTGACGTTCGAAATAATATAAAAATAGTATAATATGCAATTAGTGAATAAAGAACGGATTTAAAGCGAGGGCCACAGATGAGTCGAGAGTAAGTGAAGGATTCTAACGACTGAATCACGACCGTAGAGAGTGATTCATTGGCAGCGGCGATCTCTAGCGTCCGGCCCTGGTCCAGGCCATGGTCCGGCGCGAGAGTGCATGGGAGGCAGTCACCTCCTCCTGCGAAGTGGTAATGCTCGCGAAGGAAGAGGCGGAACGCGTGAGGGAGCGGCTGTCTGTGCGCTCTCACGCCCCTAGTCGCCGCAGGAGACGCCCTGGGCGGCGGGAATCGGTAGCCGATTCCCGGCCACCGTACTGCCGTCCTTTAACTAGAAAGCCGTTAACCCTCAAATGGTAAATTTTTACTTTTTGATAGAAAGTGATAGAGTTTAAAATTCTTTAGCTTTCTGTCTAAGAAACATTTTTACAACATAAATAGTTCCAGAGATATGAAAACTTTGTAGGCCGTTAAGTATCATAATTTATGATGATTTCATTACTTGAAAGCGTCCCATTAGATATTTACCATTTGAGGGTTAACGGCTTTCTAGTTAAAGGACGGCAGCGTAGGCGCGGGCTTGCGGACGGCGAGCTATGGGCAGTTCGCCGTCCGATAAGGACCAGGCCCGGGTCGACGGCGCGTTGTGTTCCACGCGCGCCTCAAAGAGATGTCAGCACACACTGATGGGGTCCGGTAGGACCGGTGCCTGCCAGGGTTGCGGGTTTGTCCGAAAGGGATACCGTGGCCCTGGCACACAGGCAACTGAAGGAACACGGGTGGGTTTTAGTCAGTAAAAGTCTGACACGCCATCTCGCTCCGCCCAGAGCGGGAGAAGTTATTTGATGATTTCCCACCAAAAAAAAAGGGAGTGCTTCATGGCCTCCCTCTATATAAATCCGTTTTATTCAAGAGTTGCATACTATACTTTATACGAGAAAAAGGAAGATTTAGGCGAAACTAGACATTTTGCGAAGAAAAAAGGAAGATTTTAAATAAATTAAAAAGCACATTAAAATTGGAACAATTACTAAAATTAAAAGTAATTAGGAAAATATATCGGCCGCCTTCTCTTTCATAGACTCAAGTGTTATTAACACATCTTCTTCATCACTTGTATGCATTTTCAATCGATTTATTATTAAGTAACACTAAATTCTATGTTCGTTTATCTTACACTATTCAAAATAGCGCCAATTTATTCATGACAGCAAAGAACACAAAACAGTTTTTTTCTAATGCTAAACTCCTTGTCCAAAATGTCGACAAATCAAATCTCAAGGAGTTATTTGCACAAGGAGTTTGTATGTCGAGTATTCTTTGCACAAGGAGATCGTATCGAGTATTTTCTGGCAAGGAGGTTGTATTATCGCATTGAGATGGAGGTCGAATATTTTGATATGTTCTAACACCAAAATAGTGATTAAAAGTGCTTTTTATTCACTGTTTTCAGTGAATAAAATAAGCTTTTTAGAGGGGGAATGGTATAAAAATAATGTATTTGCTTTAAAAAAGGAAAGTCACATCATCATCAGCAACTATGATCGGTTCAGTGGTGATCGATTCACGATGATCGGTTCAGTGGTTAAGAGACGTGAAAGGTAACAAACAAACAAACTTACTTTCACATTTATAGCATTAGTTAGGATTGTATTTACCTATATAAATATGTGGCAGTGCCTCATGCTCATTTTACAGATAATGTGGGGTGTTGACCCCATAAAGAGGAAAAGTTAACATTCTTATTAAGATATAACAAACTATAGTCTGCGACTTCATCCGTGTGTATTTTGTTTTTTTTTTTAATACCGTTCTTCTACAGGTCGACTCATCGTCATCATCAGACTACGGCAGGCCGCTCCTAGACATGCCTCTCCAATTGCACGCTGTTTGACTCAGGCTTCGGCGACTCTCATGCAGCTGCTACCAGCCACCCTGCGGAGATCGTCGCTCCACCTAGCCTGAGGACGTACTTCCTTACGTTTGCCAATTCGCTGTATTCACTCTTGAACACGTCTACCCCAACGGTCATTGGTTCTACGGCTAATATGGCCGACCCATTGCCACTTCAGCTTGCTTATTCTGTGAGCTATGACGACAGCCTTGGTCCCAGGCTACTCGCTGTCAAATTCCAAAACGACTGTGCAGAGGTTTAGGCGTAAAAAGGTAACAGCCAGATAGACAACTAAATATTCAACTTTCACATTTTGTAAAATTAAAGTATGGATTATGCTCAATGAACCGTAAGTAAGTCTTACCTCTAAAGATTTCGTTTCCGAAAAAACCTATGAACGGTCACACAATAGCGGTTGTCCAATCCAAATACGATGGGGCCGTAAGGTTCTGGAGTGGCGACCGCGTACCGGAACACGTAGCGTTGGAAGGCCTTTTTTTTTCCGTGGTGGAAAATCCTGATGGATGTCCTCCGCTCAGGGTTGGGTGGAGGGTTCTGTCAGACTCTTACTGACTAAAAACCACCCCGTTGTTCCCTTCCCACACTTGGATCCATGATCCCCGTCATGGGAACCATCTCACGCCTCGGTCGGTCTCCTCAGATCGGGGCAGGAGTGAGATGTTTACCTCCCCCCGCGACGTCTTAGGGGGTCGCGTGTGGAATACTACGTGCCGCCAACTCGGGTCCTGATGTATGGGGGACGACGGACGTCCCCGGCTCCATTGTCCCTGGACCCATTTACGAGGGTTAGAAGAGGCCGTTGTCCGCCCTCCACCGACGCCCGGTGCACCTGCTACGGGCCGGGTGAGAGGAAGAGATCTCTCTCTCCCTTTCCGCAGCTTCCTTTTGCGAGATAACTGTTTCGCAGAAGGATACAACCGCGTCCCAGGACTCCTCGCTGCCAACCATCGCATTCACTACGGCCGGCAGCGACAGGTCACTGGCTACTCCTGAGATGAGGGCATGGCGCGGGTCCTCCGAAGCGACACACTGCCAGCGTATGCCGCGCCGTGTCCTCCCGGCAGTCGACTCAGTGGTGACACTGGGCGACCGGCTCCCTGTTTATGCGACACAGATACTTCCCGAAGCAAGCGTTGGAAGGCCTTCTACAAGGTGGACCGATGACCTTGTGAAGGCCGCAGGAATCCGCTGGACGCGAGAAGCACAAAACCGGTTGAAGTGGCGGTGCTTGGGGGAGGCCTATATCTAGCAGTGGACATCTTTCGGCTGAAATGATGATGTTGATGATGAATCCAAATACACAGCGTTTTTTATGATCTCTTAATTGCCCTGCCACACTACGTTCCTCACGTTGCTCATCTTTCTGCTCCTCGCGCTGCCATGATGTTGCGCTCTACTCTCGCAGTTAATCGCAACGCTCCGCACTAGGTCGCCTTTGCAACACAATGGATGTTGAAAATGTCGCAGCGTGCGCGCTATGCATTTAAAGTATAGGTAATTTCTATCAATGTCATAAAAAGAAATATCTAGAAAGAAAAGAAAGAAATGTAGTCGTCGACGTCCTCCTCGCCATCGGAGATGGTGGATGACATCTATTCATCGCAATAGAAGTAGAACGAGGTAAGTAACAGTATTCAAATATAGTGCATGTCACATAATCGCGCGGACGTGGCCGGCCACTCGCGCTCATATTGCCGGGGCCTCAAGTCTGCTATTACAATAGTGTCAGAATGGTCTCGCCATTGTGAGTATTTGACAGTGTTTGTATGGCAAATCTGTCAAAAACTCACAATGAAGAGACCATTCTGACACTATTGTAATAGCAGACTTGAGGCCCAGGCCTTTGACTCGCACCCAAAAAACCGACAACACAGGGAGCAGTGGGCATGACGAGTAATGCGTGCCCTGGTGGCTGAGAGTATGTCATGCTCACTTAGATGTCTCGCTGATTGTGGCGTGTGTGTTGGATCATTTAGCTCCCTTCAAAATAGTTGAGCTGAATTGTGCTAATCCATGCGTCATGTTCGTAAACGGGCGCTGTCAGATGGGACTGGTCATCTCTTAGCTGCCACGGGTTATTAGGTGCTTTTAACGTGTAAGTATTTTTTAAATGTTTACATCGTTCACATTCAGTTATAAATTCAACATTATAGATGTAACTAATATTTTTGTAAAAATTTAATTTAAAAGAGTGTCCATGGAGTTTCTTGCAGGTTCTTCTCCATAGGTACCTACTACGCTTTGGAATGGGCATGTAGCTTCATTTTTCTTACTGACCGACTCCTTAACAATTCAAAAGTGCCTGTAAATGGTTTAATTGAAATAAATGATTTGAGTTTGAGTTTGGATGTTGCCACACTACGTTTTTTGCTCCTTTCCTCGCTACAGTTCTCTTCCTCCGTTCTTCGCTCGGAGCAGAAAAGAACGGACGAACCTGTCTTCCATGCACAAACAGTTTATGCATGTAAGAAAGGTTCGTCTGTTCTTCAACTGCTGTGTAGCCGAGCCTTTATTAACTGCGTGTTTTTGGTGCATGTCCAAAAAGGGCTCCTAAAGTCAATTCGAGAGCATTTGCGCGAGTAAAATTGCGCCAGTAAATAATATGTTACGGTCGCCATTCTGTATCTTATAATTATTCCTATCATCAAAACGAGTCTATACGCGCAGCAAAAAACAAGAAATAAATACTATTTATTTCTTTAAAAAGAAACCTCTCACTGGCTACCCTACATTCAAAATATCAAATAACTTGAAGTTTGATTATCGAAAATCTGTCATTTATTCCCATCAGTATCATACGCGATTTCCTAGATTATACCTCATAAATCCGACAGAGCATGAAATATCATGGGCTCCTGTCTCAAAAATAATAAACAAACTATCTTTGGCATCTAAAAACAGTTCCCTCAAAAACGTTGTGAAGATGTTTCGGCTACCCCTACACCCTTGCATGCAGCAGGTAAGTTTAAGTATAGAGTTTTAAAAACAATCAAGAAATTTGCACCAAAAACTTGCTATTTAGAAGCTTGATATTAGAAGGAGGAAGATAAATGTTACGCGCTAACATCGCAATCAGTAAACCTGGGCCTCAAGTCTGCTATTACAATAGTGTCAGAATGGTCTCTTCATTGTGATTTTTGACAGATTTGCCATACAAACACTGTCAAATACTCACAATGGCGAGACCATTCTGACAATTTTGTAATAGCAGACTTGAGGCCCTGGGCTCAGTGCACGACTATGTACATGCACCAAAACTCACACATCTGTGATCAGTGTGATCACAGTCGCAAACCTACAGTTACCGATAGACAAGAACAGAGATAGGAGACGGCGCTGTCATGCGACCGAAATCGCGTTAGCTGCCGAATGTTAGCCGAATATTTACGATTATGAATGACATTGCATGTGGTAGCACAAACATGGCGAAGCAAACATTAATAATATTATTATAACTTTCAACAAATTAGCATTTTTGGCTGTACTTACGAGTGGTAAGTAATCCCGTGTGTCTTATTTTTCTTCCTAGTATTATTAAAACACTGTTTAGCTGCACAAGAAGTTATTTTGATGCGTATTTATCACTGTCAACTGTAATTATGGAGCTGTTTGGTCAACGATATTTAGTGCGCGACTGAGTGCCAACTACGGGCAATCACTTAGTTTGATAGGACCAGGCGCTGTTACTAAGTCCCGTATCTACCGCTTTTAATACATCAATGATTTAGAAGTTTATTTTCTAAAAATCTGTAACAGAATTTTTCTTCACATTTCGTAAAGTTCCGTGGCAAAGTTTTCGATATTCGTACATTGTCGTGATGAAGTCATTGATGTATAAAAAGGAAGATTAGGTACTCGCTCCTCGATGTGGACCGCATAAGTTATGCCGAACGGCACAATTGACCTTAGTCACAATTGAACTAGCGTTTGTGTAGCACATGTGTAGCACGTTAAGTAAAATTACCGTAATCGTCTAAAAAAACAGCAACAATGCCTACCTGTGTTTTCAAAATGTGCACAAATAATTTCACAAACCAAAAACGAGTTCCACGGGATTCCTTTCCACTCGTCATCAACAACAAAACGTATTTTCTTTAAATTCTCCTGAATAATATGCTTTTAGGCGCTATATGGCGCCCTGTTTATAAGAATGAAACACGATCCAGTTTTTATATATGTGTATTTATGTTACAGCACATTCATTCAAGCGACAGCGGAAGAAATAAGTATAAACAAACAGAATAAAAATGTGTGTTAATCACACAGAGCACTGTAAATATTAAATACTGGAGGTTTACATCTCTGCAGTGCTATTCTGTAACCATCTCACCGTGAAAACGTAGGTGAAGTGAGCGTGGAGAGAGCTGTCAATAGTGTCAATCCCAAGCATCAGCCGGTCGATTTTGTAAAAATCACACCGTGAAACCCATAGGTAAAGTGATCTCGAAGTGAACTGTCATTCCATCTGAGACTAGAGATTGACACCATTGACAGCTCATTAATTCAAGCTCACTTCACCTAGATTTTCACGGTGAGATGGTTACAGAATAGAACTGCAGGTGGAATTACAGCTCACTTCAAACTCACTTCACCGAAGTTTTCAACGTGAAACGTTTGACAGAATAGCACTACTGTTCAAAATGAGTGATGTGATAAGTGTCATAGACATCACTTGTAGATCACCGTAGTGTTGCCTATAAATCTAACAGTGGGAACCATAGACAATTAGTTTGGTTCGCCACATGCTTTCTAGGTCGCCATTTGTTTCCGAGTTGTTATGAGTACGTAACAGTGATAATTTTTGCTATCTCGTTCCCGCTACAGCCCGCGTCATATCTCTCTATTTCGGTTGTTGATGCATGAGGCACGACATCGGGAAATTTAGTTGTGTGGGTGTGTTTACATGTAAATTTTTCTAGTTCAATAATGTTTACGTGACAATAGAGCGTTGCCATTATCTTCCATTTTTATACATCAATGGTTGAATTGGAGTTTTGAATGCTACCGCTAAATAGATTTGCGGCTCTTTCAAAGTCTATTATGACTAGAGATCGGATATAGGGATGCATATTCACCTTAAGTTGAGATGTTGGCTTATAGCAAACACATGTTTGTTGTACCTACAACACGGCTCAAGAAAATAGGTGGTTCGTTCAGATGTCAATGTATACGCTTTTATAATAATATTCCAAGCCACGTTCAAGATCTAAGCACAAATAAATTCAAATCATTCATTAAACGTAAGTTGTGCCAGAAAGCCTTTTATACCATTAAAGATTATATTGAGGACAAAAAGGCTTGGGATTGAGCTGCTCCAAATTTTACATATTGAAACTTTTTTATTGTGATTGCTTTAAACACATTGACATGAATATTTACTTGAGAAGTATAATCTTATTATTTTAATTATTGTGAATGTGAAGACTATGTGGGTTTTTGTTTTTTTTTTTTTTTTTTCTTCTCAGTTTTTTTTTTTTGCCTATTCATGGTATGGCAGTATGAGTAATATATGCGGCCTGCCCAAATGTCCTATCTTTGGTATTGTTCGTCGAATCGTTGAGCTCCTTATGTTCTGAGTTGAGCTGCACGATTACTGACAAATTCGTGCACTGAATGGACAGGTCCACTCAATCTGTGTGGTTCTTTCTTCAAAAGACTATTTCAGACACCAATCTACATGGTCTTCACATGACTTGACCAAGATTATGTCTAGACTTTAAAAGAGACTGTGACCTCTGAGTTTGTTTCGGCCTTTCTTCTCAGAGTAGTCAGATACGAAACGCCGACCTCATCTAGTTTTAAAATATGATTGACGTGTAAAAGTGTTTGTAAAAACCTACTTACAGAAATTAAATCATTTATCATTTATATGGAATGCGCTTTTTTATCGTAAAAATCCCGCGATTCCGGAATCGACAAATTTTGTATTTTTTTCTAACGATAGAATCGAATGCATATCTAGCTATCTAAGTAGCCAACGTAATATTTAAGCCCAATGAGGATATAGAACTTAATTTAATAAAAATAAAAGAGTTTTTTTTTTGCTTTAACTTACACACACCACCTCTCACACCCTACATACCTCTATTTGCATCGGGGGTTAAACATTAATTTTAAACAAATATGCATCTGAATAATTACGCAATCCAAGAAACCCGGTTTTTTTTTTAAGTAAATATTTTTTTTGAAGTCGCTTTCTAGTTATGCATTCCCGGTGTTCCTGGCATCCCGGATTTTTATTTTACAAAAAAAAAAAAAAATATGAAGCAGCTTCCATACTTTCATAGCTAAATATTCACATTAGGTAAATATGCCTCCGAATATCCGATCTCTAATTATGACGAAACAGGTAAAAGTACTGAACAAACTGTATGGCACGGCCTGTGACCACCAGTGTACGTTGCCCGCAATGCCGCAGCTCTCAAAACGGATACCCATCACCCGTCGAATAAGCGACGAAGCGCAGGAGTGGCAGCAGATTGACTTGGAACGTTTGGAAAATTTGTGTAAGTTCCCGCTACGTTTTTGTTTATGTACGGAAAATAAGGCCTCCAGTCAGGGCATAGGGTGGGGTAGCCAGGGTACATCGGGGTCCGTGGAGAAGGACCCGAGTTGGTTTTGAACGAGTCACCAATTCATAGAGTGTCAACTTTGACCTAGGGCATTGTCTTGCCGCTGACCTCAGGGACGATGTAGACATTGAGAGGGAGAGCAGGGCTCTAGCGGTCCGGAGCAATATGTTGTCCCGTAGATTTGCGCGGTATTCAGACCAAGTAAAAGTAACACTTTTCAAGGCTTATTGCCAAAGTTTGTACATGGGCAATCTATGGGTCAATTGTACTAAGAGATCGCTGGATGTCCTGCGCGTCCAATATAACAAAGCTTTCAGGATGTTGTTGAGGCTGCTTCGTTACTGTAGCGCGTCGGAGATGTTTGCGCAAGTCCGCATCGACGACGGCTTCAATGCAATTATACGCAAAAAAACTGCGTCGCTACTGAGGAGAGTGAGGGCAGTCAAAACAGCATCCTGAAAACTGTAGCCGAGAGCTTCGGCTCTCCGATTGTACAGCAGTTTTTGCGGAGGTTGACTTTTACTAACAATAGGCAATAAGTTATTTTTTGTATGTTATCTAACACTATAAGGATAGTTGTGTCCGAAATAAAGCAATTATTGTATTATTATTATAAATGTTCGTGTATTTTTCATGTTTCTAGAAAGGCGATTTTGCTGTTCAGTTTATTTAAATTTTCTTATTTTTCTGTAAGACCTAATAATAATTGCGTAACCACACTATCCAATCACAATCTGAATGATTTTGAAACCTATTGCTAATTCATTGCTTCATATGTTCGAAAAATTTGTGTACTCAACAACGTAATTAACGCATCAAAATAATGTTTATTGAACCAATGATCCTAATATAACCTCATTGTGTTGAACTGTCAAAATGAAACCCACTTCTACTGTGTTCGCAATTACCTCGCAGTTCTTCGCCTTTTAATATTATTTTAAATTTGGAAGCCAAATGTATACATTAGGCTTCCAAGTTTGAATTTGAATTTGATCCCACACATGTCGGCGCGTGTAGAAGCGCATTGAAGCGTGTCGCAGTCGCTTAACCTCGCGTATATCAATAGTTATTGCGTATAGAAGCGCGTCACTGACCGACCCAGACGACCCCATAACTCTCCTCCAGGAGAGCAGTAGGGAAACGAGTATACTTCGAAAGAGATTACGCAATACACGACCGTCATTCCGACCTCGCCGCCGAGGCCCATCGCGAAATCCCCTACTAAATAGTCCTACTAAACGCCAGTACGCGCTATAGCTGAGCCTGTAGCTTTAAATTCCCCCGATAATAATCATAACCCTGATTTTATCCAGCCACCGTCGATCACTTGCCATCCTCCCATCCGACTCTGCCCTAAGCCGAGGTTTGTACCCCACAGGTGCCCTGGCAGGAAAGTTCGGTTAAAGAGTCTCAACCTCTCAAGGTTAACTCTGAGATGCCAAAATAGAAGCGCGTGCTCGCGTATACGCGTGTAATAGATTATTGTGATTATAGGTATATTGTTGTTATGTTATGAGTATTCATTTCACTGTTAAAACTTGATGAAATTGTAATGATTTGCATAACCTAAACTTGTAACAGCTGTGAATACCTAATTTACTTTATTCCAATAATTCTTTAATTATTTATTTCAGTATGTCTGTAAAAGTAGATTAGTTAAAATATTAAGGAATAATGTAGCAAAACATAGGAAATATTCTAAACGGCAATCCACCTTTTATGTCGTTGATATTTGATATTTTGGATGACGGTAGATTGAAACGTCAAAGTTGTTTGTTCTCGACTATAAGAGGGGGAGCTCCGGGTGTCAGAGCCTTACCGACCGATCACCATGCTAGGCAAGCCTATCCCTTGGGAGAAGCGAGCCAAATATCTTGGTGTGATCCTAGACCATCATCTCTCCTTTTCAGAGCATGTAAAGAAGGTGCGCTCGCGCGCCGCTTTCGCTCTATATAGGCTTCACTCTATATTAAATAGTAAAAGCAAATTGTCACTTAGATGCAAGTTGCGTATCTATACCGCGTGTATCCGTCCCATCATGACCTATGCGAGTCCAGTATTTGCCCACGCCAAACCCTATATCATCCATAAGATGCAGACCCTCCAAAACCGATTCCTCCGTAAAATCACGGGAGCCCCCTGGTTCGTGCGGAACACTAGCCTCCACGTGGAGCTAAAAATCCCCACCATAGCTCAATTTATGAAACGCGCTTCAAAGCGCGTCCTAGACTCTGCCGCCACTCACCGCAACCCGGTTGTTCAGGCCGCCAATTATACCCCCTCTACCATTAGCAGGACCCGCCGCCCACGGCATGCACTGACCGACCCAGACGACCCCATCACTCTCCTCCAGGAGAGTCATAGGTCTACTAGTACAGTTCGCAAAAGAGTACACACTACAAGATCATCATTCCGACCTCGCCGCCGAGGCCCAACGCGAAATCCTCGACTAATCAGTCCTCCCCGACCCTTGCTTTCAAACGAAGCGCCAGCACGCGCTTTAGCTGAGCAGCATGTAGCTTTAAATCCCCCTGATAATAATCAAAACCTTGATTTTATCCAGCCACCGACGGTCCCTTGTTACCCTCCCCCCTCCTCCGACTCTGCCCTAAGCCGAGGTCCGTACCCCGCAGGTGGTGCCCTTAGCGAGCAGACGGAAAATTTTAATTTAGCTTTAAGTATGCCCCTGGCTGGAGGCCTTAAAAATCCGTTAGGAGCTTAACACTTTCAATGCCAAAAACCCAGCATATGGGTCTAAAAATAATTCTATCGCGTGCCCAAAACCCGCATCCGAGTCGTCGCTGTAGGTAGCTATTGATGACTTCTGTACATGACGCGTCGTGGGCATGTACAGAAGTCATCAATAGCTACCTACAGCGACGACTCGGATGCGGGTTTTGGGCACGCGATAGAATTATTTTTAGACCCATATGCTGGGTTTTTGGCATTGAAAGTGTTAAGGCACCACAGGATAGACCGGTTAAAGAGTCCGAGCCCCTCGTGGTTACACTCTGAGTTGCCATTTCAAAAAAAAAAAATGTCAGAGCCCATGCTGGATCCAGACATCGACCAAAACGGAGCTCCGGCCTACAGTTAAAAGTTTAAGTACTTAATTCGATATTATACCTTAATTATTGCCTATTATGATTATCTTGTTGTGTAAAGCATATTATTGCCAATATTGCTAATGTGTTAAATTGTTTAATGGAATACTTATGTTCTTTCTTTTGCCATTATTATAATGTTGCTACTAATCTGAGTAAAGGTCCAATAGACAGAACTATCTGTTTTAACGGTAATTTATGGAAATGTAAGATGTAAGTTAATTGATATTATATCTTGATTATTGCTAATTACTATGTTGCTCTTTATGTGTTAAAATATGGCTAATTGGCTAATATTGTATTGTGTTTAATCAAAGGAATATTCATGTTCTGTTTCTTTCCACTGGTAAAGTTTCTATCTTTGAGAAATGATCCTAGAGATTTATGTTGTAACAAAGTATATTATGCTAATGTAAAAATGTGTTGATAAAATACTTTAAACCAAGTTTCCGTGGAGTTTCTCGCCGTTCTTCTCCACGAAGACCTAGTTTTGGAACGGACAACTAGCTTTCTCAAATAACGTTACTTTGGCAAGCCTAATTGAAATAAATGCCTAGCCTTGTCTTTCTGTGCTTTTCTTTATAAAATCCTTTCCCTAACACCATATTCATAGGGACTTTCATATATAGTAAACTACTAGTTACCATTCTGACACACAAAGCTTGCTAATAAAGTGGCTATCAATACCTATATATAAATGTAGTTTACATCTACTTTGTAACACGTGCCTGTGCGCGTTCTCGCACTCTCTAACAATTTCTCTCACTAAACAGCACGGTTCGCGGCAACACAGACAGCGGCACAGGCCTTCTCCATGCCCGCCCAAAGTGCTCGACGATGCCAAGGTCGTCGGCGACGCCATTCGAAGAAGTCGGTCGACGGCAGACGGAGCCGGTCGCGTCTCCGAGTGTTCGAGAGCGGTGTTGTGGACCTCAGCAGAAACGAACGTGTGAATGAATACCAAGCAGGGTTAATCCAACTTGTCTACTATTAGTTCTACGAGAACCGATTGGACATAAAACATAAAAAACATCCTATTGGATAACATTTGTATAGGGACAAGGGGCCTTACTCCCGAAAATGATTCGAGTTTGATTTTGATTCCGATTCGATTTCGTTTCTGATCCGAACTCGATTTAAAACTTTAAACTGGACCGAAGTTAGTTTCGCTTCGAACCACCGCACGATCGTGCGCTAGTGTTCGATTGAAGGAGTATGGATCGGCATTTAATTCGAACCCAATTCGATTAATTCAGAACTCGATGCTGTCGGAAGTAAGACCAAAGGATCGTCTGGCGCTCAGATAGTCACCCGAATCGCAATCGCAGATCAAACGCAGGGATTCCCTGCGTTCCGAGTTGCGATAATATCGATACTCGCGTGCTAAAGCCCGTTCCGAATTAGCGTGAGCGCGATAACAATGTCCCGTGAATCGTCATAGATGACGTCATGACATTCGCCATCTTGCGATAACGCCGACCATGCCTTTTACTAATATCGCCGTGAGCGCTGTCAAAAATGACAGTTGTGCTGTTTTGTTTTGAGTCGCATCATAGCTTAACGTGGGATTTTCAAAATGTTCTTCTGGCTACAGTTGCTACCTAACATAAGAAGAAGAAATTTTTGGTGTATACACAGAGAAATACTCTAATATCGTTTTGACATTGAGTGAGCACCGTGAGCGCGTTCACGACCGTTACGAATTGTTGACAGCCCTCGGCTGTCATAATCGTAATATCTAAATCGGAACGCATGTGAGACGATGTGAGCGCTGTGAGCGATTATAGCCAATTCGGAAGGCGGCCAATATGATAACTGTCAAAGATTAACAAATGCCAACCCTGACCAACCCTGGCGCGTATCGCGCCTGTTTGTGGGAGCCTTAAGAGCCAACTAGTCGCGGGCTCGAACTCACTGGTGGGTGTGGCCAAAAAGCACGCTGTCTTACCTAGCATCGTGTCCGTCATCGTGTGTTGAGTGAAATGCACGATAATTCATGCTAAACCGCGCGCGTAAAAAATTACGAAAAGTCCTTTGGAAGGTTGAGTTTTATGAAAACTTATAAAAAACATATATATAAAAATTATTGAAATCTTCGATAATTGAGCTTTGTCGGAGCGGACTTTGTTTTGGAGATTTTATTACTTCTTTTATTACTTATTTACGCCCAAAGTTGCGTTAAAATTAGCAGGAAAAACGAACCTTTGTTGGTTCATAACTTTTTAATGGCTTTTGTACGAGTAAGGTACATTTAAATGATAAACTGATTTGAATTCAACTTGTTTATTGATAATTACATAAATGATCGACCCGCGGCGAATGAGTCTTTTTGATGTTACCCAAAACAGTGCTATGCAACTACTGATCACTAACTAAAATATGTATATTTTATTCATTCGCTGCGCGTCGATGTCAGCATAAAATTGATACAATTGATATGTACGGGTTTGCTCGTACAGCTTTTTATTTCAATATTCTGCTTCCGTACAGACAAAATTAATACTAAGACAAAAGGATATCATGTTTAACTTTGGATGTATAATGTCAAACAGTGGAGAACCCCCCCGTAAATTGTATGGAAAAATAATCTTACTAGTTTCACCTTAAGTCGCGACCGTTCCCACTGGACCACGACTGCTCTCTAGCTTAGTTATTGAGAAAATCGAGTTATTGTGTAGAAGTTGTAATTTTTTTTTTGTCCAGTAAAGTTATTTCGTAGAACTAAGAGTGTAGGTAGATACAGTTTAGATGTTGGACTAACCCGCGCAGAGAGGATTATAATTATTTTGAAAATTATATTTTTCCCATGAATTTTAAGTTAACTTTCTTAAGACTGCGCCAAGCGCGCAGTGGCGCCCTCAACGTTTGTTTGGTCTGCATTTTCATTCTAAAATAAAATAAATCACTGAACAAACGATGAGGGCGCCACTGTGCGCTCGGCGCAGTCTTAAGATGACAGCTATGTGTTCGTAACGAAGCATTTAGGGCCGAAACACATAACCGCGTTGCGGCGCCGCGCCGCTAAAATTGGTAGTGGCGTCAGCGCCGATTTTAGCGGCGTGACGCCGCACTGCGGCGCAAATTACAGCTTTATGACGTCATTGTTGACAATGATTTAGTTTGTTTCTATCACTCTTGCAAACAACTTGGTTTATTTCCTTTAATATTTTTTTTTCTGTATATATTTTGATAGCTCTTCAAATCATGATACACTCATTCTAAAGTAGGCGAAAAAAAAATTGTTCTTCTATCTTTAATGCTTTGTATTTTTGAGAAAAGGACTCGCCATCGGGATTCATAGCCTTATTAAATGGATGTATCCAGTATCTTCTTTTTCGTATATTTAAAACAGAGTAATGTCTTCTTAATAACAAATAAGCAATAAGTTTCTTAAGACGATCCATGGCAGAGACAGGGCCATCCACAATAAAAAATCACGAGGACCTGGACACCGCAACGCCGCGCGCCGCAACGCAAACTGCCGATTTTAGCGTTGCGGCGTCGCAACGCGGTTATGTGTTTCCATAGATATTTGGTTCTTCAGAACGCAGTGTCCAGTTTCAATGTTGGATGGTGTAATAGCATTTTGTCTTTTCCTCTTTCAGAGGAGGCCAAGTTGCTTAGGCTTACACATATAGGTATTAAAATAATAGATCACTAAGAGCGCATACATACATACATCGGTCCACTAGCGCCACATCAATAATAGTTATTTATGCAACTGTTTTATAATAAGGGGTATTAAAACACGAATGTGTGATAATAGTATCACATGAGTGTTTTTAACACCTAATTATTACAGTTGCATACAAAACTTTATCTACACCCATGACATGAATCCTCTATAAAAGGTTCTGAAACAGTTTTTGCAATACTAATATCGAACAAAAATGGCGGGATACGACGCTGTGGTATAGTATAGTGAAACGCGCGTGCGTGACAATGTTCTTTTTTTGAAATTCATAAAGATACCACGAATTGAGTAGTGAGAATGGAAGGGAGGATGAAACAGATGAGTTAGGAAGGGATCATCATCCTCGTAAAAGCAAAGTAGTTGCATTATGAAATTCAGTACAACATTATAACTCCCGTTTGGATGCTATTATGGTTACTATGACACTGGGTGTTTTAATGTTGGCAATAAGCTAACTGTTTCAGAAACTTTTATAGAGGATTTATAGCATGGGCGTAGATAAAAAAAATATTATCTCGAGACTGAGAAGGAATTATGAAAAACGGCACAGCAACCTCGGTAAGTGTATCTAGAACGTTCTAATACCTTTTATAAAGTTTCATATTGAGATACGAAGCAACAAAATTCATTCTAAAGAAAAACGGCCACATTCCTCTAGATCGTATTTTGTTGCTTCGTGTCTCAATATGAAACTTTATAAAAGGTATTAGAACATTCTAGACACACTTACCGAGGTTCCTTATTGAGCCGTTTTTCATAATGCCTTCTCAGTCAGGAGATTTTTTTTTTTTTAGTAGTGGCCCCAATGGACCGTTGTACGCTCTCTTATATGTATGTCTGTTAGGAGACGGTGCCGGGATATGCGAGGAATGTGGGGGCCCATTACACTTACCACGAGCTCCTGCAAGAAGTAAACAAAAAGATGTCAAAAAGCCGCCCAGTCGGAACATACCCGACGTTGGACCTCGAAATCGAACGAGTACGAACCATTATTTATTATGTACTAGCTGACCCGACAGACTTCGTTCTGTCAAAAGCTATAGTATAAACTCCACTACTCTACCCTACCTACCTACCTACCTCCCCTACCTTACTTACCTACCTACCTACCTACCCTACCTACCCTACCTTACCTTACACTACCCTACCTACCTACCTACCGTACCCTACCCTACACTACACTACCCTACCTACCTACCTACCCTACCCTACCCTACCCTACCCTACCCTACCCTACCCTATTCTACCCTACCCTAATGTTTCTCACCGTAAAAACCATCCTTGGACTTCAACGAACATTTAAAAAAGAATTGGTAAAATTGGTCCAGGCGTTGTTGAGTTATATGCGCTTACCAACATATTTTGCGATTCATTTTTTTTTATAGATTGTAGGTATGTAGAACCGTGGAACTGCCGCACTCGGTGACCTGCTTGCGTACCTACGAGTATAGTTGCTTAAGTATAGTTATCTTGATGTATTAAAAGCTGTAGATACGGGACTTAGTAACAGCGCCAGGGGCCTTACTCCCGACAGCATCGAGTTCTGAATCAATCGAATTGGATTCGAATTAAATGCCGATCCATACTCTTGAATCCGACCCTAGCGCACGATCGAGCGGTGATTCGAAGCGAAACTAACTTCGATCGAAAGATTCGTTAGGATCGAAAAATTCGTACTCTGCACGCCATCTGACAGATAGATATCGAGTTGTTGGATCACAACTAAACGTCAAATTACACGATATCAAAAAGCTACTTTAAGGCTCCTACAAACAGGCGCGACACGCGACGCGACACAAAGAGACCGCTCGTCGCGCGGCACGCGGTTCTTTGTGTCGCGTCGCGTGTCGCGCCTGTTTGTAGGAGCCTTTATTCAAATCGAGTGAGATAACTACCTAAAAGACACAGAGCACTTGACGATGACGTAATCCGCCGGATACGCTTAAAACGACGCTGATATTACTCGAACCTATGTCGATCTTGGTTTACGATTCGAATTGGTTCGGGAGTAAGGTTTTAAATCGAGTTCGGATCGAAACGAGTTCGAATCGGAAACAAAATCAAACTCGAATCGTTTTCGGGAGTAAGGTCCTATCAAACTAAGTGATGGTCCGCAGTTGGCTCTCAGTCGCGCACGGGATATCGTTGATCAAACCGCTCCATAATTACAGTTTTTTATTTTTAAGCTATTACATAGCTTCTATCGCGGGCCTTGAGCGCGGGGACCGAATCCAGAAATTCCGTAACGAAAAAACCTCACGCTCCCCACTCCGACGGTTATTTTACTACACCAGTACCCTCTAGTGATCTAATAATTTCTGGCAGTTCCTTTTTTCTGTGTACTGCGTATTTTATTCTTATAAATATTAGTTTATAAAATTATGATCTTCACAAAAAGTGATTGTTGATAGTGGGGTTTGAACTCACGACCAGTCGATTACGAGTAAAGTCAGTTCCCCTGTTGCAACGCAAGGCTACAATGACTTAATTAAATCTTGCCAAATAGTTGATACCATTCCAGTTGAACAATTTTTAAACTTGACTAGACGTTTGGAAATGACTCATGTACATGGAATTTTTTCGCTGTCAAAACAGTTTGTCACTCTTTTTTTATTTAAAATTACTTTAGGTTCAACACTTTCGTCTATTTTAAAGTTGTTATTATGCTTATATTTGAATAGTATTTGACTTTGTTTACGTAGTTATACACTTTTACGACGTTCAGCACTTATTTATTTTGTTTTTAGCTATTGCATAGCTTCTATCGCGGGCCTTGAGCGCGGGGACCGAATCCAGAAATTCCGTAACGAAAAAAAAAAAATATTAATATCAAAGAAAAAGAAATACTGCATAAATAAAATAAATAAATAATTATAATTGCATAAGTTGATACAAAATGCTATGCAATAGCTTTACCGCGGCAGTCCCCGAGTGCCACACGTCTTTTTTTTTTTTTTGTGATAAATACGCATTTACTCAAAAAATTGACTGATTGTTAATTATTTTCTATTTGCAACTAAATATTTGTATCTACTATAAAGTAAATGTTAAAAATAATTATAAAATATAACGATATAGTGATTAGATGAAAAAAAAATTACTTTGATTTAAATTTAATAAAATAATCACGAAAAACCTAAAAAAATGCGACATTGCACGCCCGCGCGGGATGTGCGCTCTTAAATCAATTTGTTTATCTTTGGTTACTTAGATGACACTCATAACTTTCCACAGACCCCGAAGTAAACGACCCAGCCCTGAACACCTGCCGCGATCCAAAAGTCTAACCCTCGGGACGAAAAAGCAAAAGACTTCATGAGACATCGTACGGGCTCCATGATCTGACAATTGAACCAGAGAAACAAACTCTGCTACTGCACTTTAGAGTTATTTATTTTTTAATGTAAATGGTAAATAGATTACAGTGCTTTGTATTTATCGTGAAATAACGGAGTTTATTAAACGTTTACATCGAAATAACGAAAGGGTGAGAACAGTTATTTGTCTAATGTTATAATAAATGGAGTACTAAAAGTCTCAGAGCTAAGTCGCGGACAGACAGACGGACGTGGCGAAACTATAAGAAAGAAAAGAAAGAAAAAGTATTTCAATAAATACTTGTTGAGTCCCAATGGACTCAATACAGGAAGTTCACATTTTAAACTAAACACACTCATAGTAACACAAAAAAAAAAAAAACATTTATTTATCTCCACAAATTACATTCTTTACTAGGTATACATTGAAGTTGACAGGTGTTAAGGTTCGCTAATTTACATTTTTATTTAGTTAAATTGAAACGCAAAAAGTCTAGTTTTCAGGCCTGTAACTACTTGATTCGAATATTTTTACTGGCAATACTTTAGTTTGTCAGTTTGTTGCTGGATGCTTCTGATTGGCTAACCGATCAGACGCTAGCACATTGTCATCTGTGATTGGTTGACGACATTAAATCGTTAACCAATCACAGAGCTCGTTTTTACCGCGCAAATTATCGGAGACCTGGGAAGTAGAAAGAAAGAAAAGAAAGAAAAATAGGTTTATTTGTCACAGAAACACGTGCATACAAAAAGATAATTAACTTGATTAGATGGTATAAGAAAAATAAAAAATAAAACTAAATAGATCTACATTCCAATCACGAGCACAAAACAAAATAGTCGGCAGCTGCACGTCATGACTGTGACAAGAAGGCTTCCACTCAGCATGATGCTGTGCTATGAGGGACCCACAGCACAGCGCTGATTTTCAGTGGATACCCGGAAAGGACATACGGAAACCAAGTCAGGTTTGAAGAAATGAACATAAATAGGCAACTAGATAAAATAAAACAAACAGTACTCAGAATATAATCTAACTATACAACCTGATATACCAATAAATATTATTAGATAAAAATAAAACACAAAATAATCCGCAGGCATCACGCGCGTGTAGAAATAAATAAATAAAGTAGGTATCCACTAAAACATACCATTACGCAAGAATATAATTATGTCTCGCTCACACCCCCACCTTCGCGTCGCCTGCGCGCGCGCTCACAATCACATTATACAATCAAAATAGTAAAAGTAGGAAAGGGTCGGTTGAACACAGTGTTGCAAAAGTTCCCGATTTTTCGGGAGATCTACTGATTTCGGCTCTTCCCTCCCGATATCCCGATTTCACGACCAAATCTCCCGAATTTCAGTTTTGCTTTTTTTGTTTTTTTTTTTTTATTATTATGGTGGCAAAAATATTATTAAGCCGACAACACTAAAATTTACCTGGTAACACTAAAACAATTCAATGGGATTCCCCAAAACTTCTCGCACGTCCTTTCAATACCGCAGTATACATAAAATATATAAGATCGAAATGCCTTTGAAATAAGGTTCATTATTGTTTGGTGAGTGTATGGGGGAAATTCCCTAAAAATAAATGTTTAATTTCGAGTTGTTTGGTGAATGTACTGAGATGTTTTTTTACACTTTATTATCGTTTCGTCCGTTCGCAAGTGTACTGGTTTTGTTGTGCTTTACCTTCCATTTATTTACAATGTCCGATAGCGATAATTCGGATGGAAATACGAATACCCCAAGCACTAGTACTGGAGCTAAACGTAAAAAATATGCCCAAAATTATAAAGTGGAATGGGAATCACGACCAGAATGCTCTAATTGGCTTAAAAAAAGTTTGAAAGAAAAAAACTACGCACATTGCAAAAGTTGTAATAAAGATATTAATATTTCTTCTGGCTTCGACGCTGTTAAAAGACATGCCGCTTCCCAACTTCACATCAAAAGTATAAAATGCATTGCGGATCAACCTAAGATGACCAATTTTGTGAATCGAGAAGTGATCCAATTTAAACATCAAGTGAGGGAAGGTAAATAACAAAATATATTATTATGACAATGTACATACTTAATTTAAAAAAAATTGTTCAACTCTGTCAATTTGTATCAGGTCTATGTTTAATGGATAGAAGTGTTTTTGACTACATATATACTTGGTATAGATTTGCAAGTTGTTTTTAAACAAAAACATTTAAACTATTTCATCTCATTGCATTATTTAATTGTTTCAGGTGAAATTCGGATTGCCGGCTTTGTCGCTGAACACAACTTGCCATATGCGATAACTGACCATCTAGGCAAGTTAATACAGAAGATTTGTCCAGATTCAAAAGTAGCTGAAAATATGAAGTGTTCTCGCCCCAGGATTCAAGCTGTCGTAAATAACGTAATCGGACAAGAAAGCTTTCATACTCTCTGCGAAGATCTACGACAGGTTAAGTTCTCACTTATAATTGACGAGTCCACCGATAGGAGTACCACCAAACATCTTTGTCTCGTCGTTAGATATGTCAAAAAAAAACATGTAGGAGATTATTTTTTTGGGCTTATCCCTGTTGTGACTGCAGACGCAACTACGTTACATAAAAGCATTGTAGACTTTTTTGAACAACATGGCGTTCCATTTCGACAAAATCTCATAGGTTTTGCTTCTGATGGTGCAAGTGTTATGATGGGACGTAATCATTCAGTAATGACGTTACTAAAAGCTGATGTACAACATTTATTTATAATGAAATGTATATGTCATTCATTCCATTTGTGTGCGTCCTACGCTTGCAACAAAATACCTCGGTTTATTGAAGAAGTTGTAAGGGAAATATACAATTATTTTTCTTCTAGTCCCAAAAGATCAGCTGAATTTAAAGAATTTCAATTATTTTGTAATTTAAAAATACATAAATTATTACATCCTTGTCAGACGAGGTGGCTGTCAGTACACGCAGCTATATCAAGAATTTTGGAGCAATATCAAGCTTTGAAATTATATTTCATTGATGCGTCGCTAAATGACGATATTGCAACAGCTACAAATATATTACACAAATTAAACGATCCATTAACGTTACTCTTTCTTCAATTTTTAGACTTTGTTTTACCTATTTTCAATAAATTAAATCGAGAAATGCAATCTGAATCAGCAAGAGTACACGTTTTGTATTCCCAAGTTTGTGTTAGTTTAAGAACTTTGTTTGATTGTTTTTTGAAAAAAGAATATTTAGAAAAAAACAATCTCGAAAGCATTGATTATAAAAACCCACGTAATTTTCTACTTATAGAAGATGTATATTACGGAGCAAATGCCATTAATACTTTGCTTACAGATAAAAGATTGACTTCTGAACAAATCCACTTATTCCAAACGAGATGCATTCAATTCTTTATTGAAGCTTGTGATCAAATCATACAAAGGTTCCCAATTAGCAATAACCCTTTAAAAGATTTGGGAGCTTTCTCTCCGGAAAATGTAAAAAAAGGTGATCTGTCATCAATAGTACCAATATGTAGACAATTCCCAAATTTAATAGACAACAATAATTATCAAAGTATTGACACAGAATGGCGATTGCTTCGGAACACGAAAGAAATTGCGTCGTTTAGTGAAAAAACTGAAGAATTTTGGGCGAGCATTGGCAGCATGAAGTATGGTGATGGTACACTCATATTTGAAAACATTAGTTCTTTTGTTTTTAAAATACTATGTTTGCCACACTCATCTGCCAACGTGGAAAGAATTTTCTCTTCAATAAATTTAATGAAAACTAAACAACGCAACAAACTATCCACGGAATCGATAATAGGTCTCCTACACACCAAACGAGTTATAACAGAAAACAACCAAACTTGTTATAATTTTAATATAGAAAATAAAATTTTCGAAAAAATTTCTACCAAGAAATGGTATGAGGATCACTGAACCTAAAAATCTTAAAATGTACCTATGTATGTTTCTTTTTAATAAAGTAATTAGAGCGCAAAATACATTTATTTTATTTTTTTAAAACCTCCCGATTTCTCCCGATTTTTGGCTGGAAAATCTACCGTTTTTTTATTTTTGACTTTTGCAACACTGGTTGAACATTCTGACTCGAGCTGTGGGACGAGAAGGTTATACAGGTATTTAGACAAAATTTTCTAATTTGTAGAAGATCTGAAAAAAAGAAACAAAAGAAGCGTTCCTTTTTGATTACGAAACCCAAAAAAAATTGTTTATTCTATTCGATGTCCCCATGTTCTAAAGAACAAATAGGAACTACCACGAATCAAGGGCAGGTCGCTAGTATCGTTACAATAATAAAGGGTCGCCAAGTTATCTGGGTGATGTAATATATTATACTTATACTAATTTTATAAAGAGGAAAGATTTGTTTGTTTGTTTGTATCGAATAACCTCTGAAACTACTGAACAGATTTTATACACCTTCTGATATATTACCTACAATTAAATGAAAAAAAAAAAAACATTTGTAAACAAGCATATTAGAAATTAGAGGATTATATCCAAGATAGGAATGCTTGGAAACATGCTGGTCCTGCCCCATAGGACAATTTAGAGTCTAGACAAAATCAAACTGGTTGCTAATTTAACTGTGTAATTTATAATTTTTATGATATTAATTTTATTTTCTGTGATTAATATAATTGAACTCTCACACTGACTTATTATAATGTTATTTTTTTTGGAAAATCATATACAATGTTTGTAAATATGTGAGCACCATGTACCTATCGCATTTATTAATTTTTCTGTCATTACTTCACTTTTCATTCTTTTTACCAATTGTGGTAAGTAATTTTTATTCTAAGTACATCGTCTTCACCTATAATTATTAATTAATGTATACAAACTATTGTTAACATTTTAAAAGAATAAGTATGGAGTTACTTACCCAATCTTCTCCATACATAACTAACTTTTGGAAGGGGCAACTAGAATCAATTAACTATTTATGTAATTTTTGATGTTCAAAAGTGCATCTTCGTGCCTATTTGAAATAAATGATTTGACTTTGACTTTGACTTTATGTTTTTTAAGCAGTGGCACTACTGGACCGGTGACAGCGCTAAGAAAATTGCAATAATGTAACCAAAAATAGCAAAATTTTGCCTATAAACCGCGGAATCGAAACTTACGCGTGTGAAACCGAGGGGAGCAGCTAGTAGCCTATAATAATGTGACTTCTTATCAGGGAGTCTTTCTTATCAGCAGAATGCCAAAAAGACTTGTTTGAAGCAGAACAGCAGTTTATATTTCAAGATCATTCCTTAAAGGTGGACGTACCTACCGACCTATTCTAAATCATCTTTGAATTTCTGAAGTATAAAATGAGTAGAACGCAGTGTGTGTTGGCGTCGATGGCGCTCTTCCTGGGATTAGCGTACTCCTGGGGTGAGTATACTAGAAGCGTGTTTTTTTTTTCTCATAAATCTATATGTCGGAGAACGGAAGGTTTCTCTCATTATCATCAGCCATATTTTAACTACTGTGGGCATACTGTGGGTAGTGTTGGTTTTTGCGCAATAGAAAAACCGAATTAAATTCAAATCAAAAGTCATTTACTTAAACTTAACTGAGAATCAAATTACATAAGACAGTTCCCCCAAAACGCCCATCCCTTCACCACTTCCTAGTGCTTTAGCTGGGAAGAAGAAGTAGCAGAACAAACTCCCCAGCAGCAACTCTATCTGTTCAGTTAGAAGAATTTGATTCTATACAGTATGCAAAGTTATTAATGTAGGAACACGACACAACTATACCGAACGTGCAACAATTCCTTGACGTCTTCACTGCTTGACCGCCACCGATGAACTTCCCCTGTCAACTGGGCCTCAAGTCTGCTATTACAATAGTGTCAGAATGGTCTCGTCATTGTGAGTATTTGACAGTGTTTGTATGGCAAATCTGTCAAAAACTCACAATGAAGAGATCATTCTGACACTATTGTAATAGCAGACTTGAGGCCCTGTGCGGCGGACACTTATAACCGGTCGAACGTTATGTCGTAGACTGTGTCATGCGCCGCTAGGCAGCGCTAGCGTCGCGATTTGTCAAGAACCGATGGCGCGAATCCACCAACTCCATCGAACGCCAACAGATGGCGCTGGCGTACCGGATACAACTCTTCTCCGACATATATTATATAAATAAAAAGCAAAGTCCTGACTGACTGACTGACTCATCAACGCCCAGCCTAAACCCTTGGACCTAGAAAGCTGAAATTTTGCACAGAGGTTCCCTTTATAATGTAGACAAGGAATAAGGAAGGATTTTTCGAAATTCAACCCCTAAAGAGGTAAAATAGGGGATAGAAGTTTATATGAAAGTCCGTCAGTTTTGAAGTTAGGATCTTCAAATTTTGTGTTTATGCTGACGATTGAAAATCAATTTATATGTGTCTCAGTGTTTTTGATAATTCCACCCCCAAAGGGTTAAAAAGGGGGATGAAGTTGCGTATGGAAAGTTTTTAATTTTCGAATTTAGGCTTATGGTTGGAAGCTAACGCAACGGTCTTGTTAGGATTTATATAGGAAACCCTTAAATTTTAAAGCTAACCCAATAAAATTGGTATTAAAAGCCTTTTGGCGTTTTTGTAAAATCAACCCCCTAAGCGGTTAAAAATCCTTACTAGCTCATCATCGCTCAACCCAACTTTTGTCATCGCCAAAGACACATTAGTAATTCTGAGAACAATAACATCACTAAGGATCCAATGAGTAGTAAATTTTGAGGAGACATTGGTGCCGATTCCCTTGTTCACAAACTAAACTAAATTTAAGTTCAGTGCATCTTTTTCTTTCTATTTCATTAAGAAAAGGACAGAAGATAAATTTTAGTTTAGTCCTGTCAAATTAATCAGCGTCTGTCACTACTCCATTTAGGTTTAGACGTGATTAAAAACTTGTCGACTAAAATTACGTCAATTTACGTCAAGCGCTGATTAATTTGACAGGACTAAACTAAAATTTATCTTCTGTCCTTTTCTTAATGAAATAGAAAGAAAAGGATGCACGGAACTTAAATTTAGTTTAGATAGAGAACAAGGGAATCGGCACCATTGTTTACCTGGATTTTAATCCCGGTAGTACGTTCCCGTGGGATATTTTCCGACATACACGCGGGCGAAGCCGCGGGCAAAAGCTAGTGTTAAATAAAATGATTTCATTTCTGTAAGTAGGTTTGTAGGTACAAACACTTTTACACGACAATCATATTTTTAAAACTAAATAAGGTCACCGTATCCTATCTGACTACTCTGAGAACAAAAGCGAAAACAAACTCAGAGGTCAGTCTCTTTTAAAATCCAGACATAATCTTGGTCAGGTCACGTGAAGACCATGTAGATTGGTGTCTGAAATGGTCTTTTCAGGAAAGAACCATACAGATTTGAGTGAAAGAGCATGGCAGTTGAGAGTATGTCATGCTCACTTAAATGTTTCACTGATGGTGGCGCGTGTGTTGGATCATTCGGTTCCCTACAAAATGGTTGAGCTGGACGGCGCGCGTTCACGAACATGATCATCAGATCATGTTCGTGAACGCGCGCCGTCAGTTGGGACTGGTCATCTCTTGACTGCCAGGGCTTATTTTTAATTTGTAATTTTATATTTTGAATTGTTTTATTAGTTTTTACATTGTCTCACATATAGAAGCAACAAGAATAATGTACCCAGGATTATGTAATATCTTGATTTAAAAGAGTGTCCTTGGAGTTTCTTGTCCGTTCTTCTCCATAGTGATCTACGTATTGGAATGGGCATCTAGCTTCAACTTTCTGACTAACTGACCGTCTCTTTGACAATTCAAAAGTGCCTGTAAATGGTTTAATTGAAATAAATGCTTTGAGTTTGAGTTTGAGTGGACCTGTCCAGTCAATGCCGCCGTATCCCAGTAGTTCCATTCTCTAGTTCCATTATGGGACTACTGGGATTTTTTTCTCCCAGTAGTTCCATGGAACTGGCATACAGGATGTGGTGTAAATAGTGGTCCAACGTTTAGGGGTCGTCGGATGTTGATTGAATGAAAGGTAAATTGCGGTTTACGATTTATGACGCATTAAAAAAAAAACTACCTACTAGACCTCGTTCAAACCAATTTTCAGTGGAAGTTTACATGGTAATGTATATCATATATTTTTTTTAGTTTTATCATTCTCTTATTTTAGAAGTTACAGGGGGGGACACATTTTGCCACTTTGGAAGTGTCTCTCGCGCAAACTATTCAGTTTAGAAAAAAATGATATTAGAAACCTCAATATCATTTTTGAAGACCTATCCATAGATACCCCATACGTATTGGGATTGATGAAAAAAAAAAAGTTGAGGTTCAGTTCTAAGTATGGGGAACACCCAAAATTTTTTGTATTTTTTTTTTTCTATTTTTGTGTGAAAATCTTAATGCGGTTCACAGAATACATCTACTTACCAAGTTTCAACAGTATAGTTCTTATAGTTTCGGAAAAAGTGGCTCTGACATACGGATGGACAGACAGACAGACGGACACGACGAATCCATAAGGGTTCCGTTTTTTGCCATTTAGCTACGGAACCCTAAAAATGAAAAATATATGATCCACATAGTCCTCACATACACAATAATGAAAATAATAATATCATACTTCACAAAGTAAATATTCATGTCATTGTGTTTACAATAATCACCAAAACAAAAGTTTCCAAAAACAACGAGCAACTTAATCCCAAGCTTTTTGTCCTCAATATAATCTTTAACGGCATTTAAGGCGTTCTGGCACAAGTAAAGTTTAATTTTAATTGAATTTATTATGGCTTAGAATTTAGATCATGAACGTGGCTTAGAATTTAGATCATGAACGTGGCTTGGAATTTAGATCATGAACGTGGCTTGGAAGTTTGTTATAAAAGCGTTTAACATCTGACCAAGCCACCTATTTTGTTGAGCCTTGTCGCAGGTACAACAAATTTATGTTTGTTCTCAGTATTTATATTATATATGTCACTATATTTGAAAAAAAAAAGAAGGCATTAGTCATTACATTAATCGGCTTAAATTTCTCTCTGAGAGAGCGTCTTGGACTTGTTATTGTAGTGTATTAGTGACTTATAAATACGTATCCCTTAGGCGTGATAGTGCGTGTGTCTCAGTCTCTTGCCCTTTTCCCAATTTATCTGAGGTCGGCACATCATGTCTTCTTCTTCTCTATTAGTCGATATCTCGGTAGTCACTCCCTTTCTTGCCATATCGCACCTTCAGTGCGATAAAGGCGAAAGTAAGAATACCTCACTTTTTTTATCTACGGCCATGCTATAAATCCTCTATAAAAGTTTCTGAAACAGTTAGCTTATTGCCACATTAAAACACCCAGTGTCATAGTAACCATAATAGCATCGAAACGGGAGTTATAATGGTGTACTGAATTTCATAATGCAACTCCTTTGCTTTTATGAGGATGATGATCCCTTCCTTACTCATCTGTTTGATGATTAAGGAAGGGATCATCATCCTCCCTTCCATTCTCACTACTCAATTCGTGGTATCTTTATGAATTTAAAAAAAAGAACATTGTCACGCACGCGCGTTTCACTATAGTATACCATAGCGTCGTATCCCGCCATTTTTGTTCGATATTAGTATTGCAAAAACTGTTTCAGAACCTTTTACAGAGGATTCATGTCATGGGTATAGATAAAGTCTTGTATGCAACTGTAATAATTAGGTATTAAAACACTCATGTGATACCCACATTCGTGTTTTAGTACCCCTTATTATACAACAGTTGCATAAATAACTATTATTGCAGTTTCGTATAGCGCAGATAAAGATACACAATGCTCAATTTGTCCGTTAAGATCTGACAAAAAATTAAGCCATTATACGAGTACCAAAAAAGACATTTGTCACGTCACATAAGTTTTACATTTTTTCAGATAAAAAGGTCCATAAACGTGTGTAAAACTTAAAATATTAATTATTCTTTATACACGACAGTTTGATGTTTCTGAAATATTGTTGAAAAAAAGGTTGATTTTTTTACTGTTTAATGGGTATATAACAAAAGATCATAAGATGAAATGCTAAATAGACATACCAGACCAGTTTCTTTGCTCTCCTGCAAAGTTAGTATATTCTTCTTACGCCATCGCACGAGGGGTACGATATCATCTTTTACAGTTTATCCATCATTTCTTTGGTCTTTGCATGGTGTCTACCTATTATGTTTTTGGCTATAAGCTTGTAACAATGATTCTTTGGTTTTAGACATCGCCCTAACTGCAGGAGATCGAATAGAATTTTACACCATTAGCGGAACCAAAACTGACACCGTAAATTTTGGTTCCCAAAACCTCACAGAAATAGTTTACGATGAAGTTCACAACATGCTGTTGTATGTCAATAAACAGAGTGACAACGATGCTATATGTGGTTATAATTTAACTTCGGAGGAATACAAATGCTACATCGAGAGAAATGGAAGTAACATTCATGGACTGGCCTTCGACCCGATCACAGAAATGCTATTCTTCACTGACACTATGGAAAGAAGTATTAATTGGATTTCATTTAAACCTGGATCTGATAACAATGTTAACGGAAATCTTTTAATCAAGATGGCCGACGGGATCCCCACTGACATTGCCGTGGATAGCTGTAGAGGGTACGATACCAATAATAGTTTGATCATTTCAATGTTCACATATTCTGTTATACTTCGTGATTAATATAAGCAGTTTTTGTGTTTAATTTACAGATATGTTTACTGGATCAACTCAAACCTAATTTGGTCTCCAATAGAGAGAGCTCGATTTGATGGCTCCGAGAGAGAAGTTATTTTCAATTCTTCATACGCATATAAGGGCCAAAGCAGCTTGGCTATTGATCAACAGACACAGAAAATATATTGGTTTATGGCAGGGTTCGATTCATTCCAAACGCTTTGTAGTGCAGATTTAAATGGGAAAGACGGGTACGGAATAACCGATTATTTCACTACGTTAGAAACTCATCCAAACGCATTAACCACTTCAAAAGGATATCTCTTAATGGTGGAGTGGTGCTCAGCCTGCGATCCGAGATTCGTTTGGAAATTTACATATCCTTCATCTGATGATGGCAAAGGCTTCATTAAGCTTCATACTAAAAGCATGGTTGGTATAGCCGCCAAATATAAAATCAGCGAACAGTTTCAGGGAGTTAAGGGTTGCAAGACCATAAACTCATACAAAATTGCTAGAGAATATATAGATCCGTTTTGTGATCACGGAATTAAACTTATTGGACAATCTCTTTGCAAATGCACGCCTGGGTACACCGGCAAGCGATGCGATATTTCATTGTGTGTGAATTATTGCTTGCAAGGTATTTGCAGTTTTAATGAAGAGGGACTTCCTAAATGCAGGTAAAACATAATTATTCTTCTTTTACTGATGGTCTTTTAGAGGTATGAGGAACAGGGTATGCGCGTTCGTTGCATGCTGGTGGTCAGGATACCCGTTGAAGCCGTGGGTGCTGGCTGGCTGTGTGATTCGCCTTTCGAAAGCTTGAGGAAGTGATGGATGACGTCACGCTGAAGTAATTGCACGAAGGCTGCGCTAATGTCCATGTTCGGGGTCACCAATTTAGAGATATGAGGAACAGGGTGCAAAGTTCACTCATAGTCTATGGAAAAGGGAGGATCCTCCAACTAGACGGGTTTTGTGTCTGGTGGGCAACTGCCCAACGGTTGATGTCGGGATTTTGTATATATGCTGGTCGCGCGGTAAGCTCTGTAACGCGATGCAGGATTTGTGACGTCAGGTCTTTGATGCGTAGATCATATGTGGCGTTGTTGATACCGCCACAGTTTCTTTTTTTTTTGTCAGGTTGTCCAATTTCACATTTTCATCATTTCAGATGTAATGCTGGTTATTCAGGGGAAAGGTGTGAAGTCAACGTGTGTCATGGATATTGTTTGAACAACGGTGCCTGCTCCTTGAATAAGGAGAATGAGCCAATTTGTCAGTGCATAAATGATTATGCAGGTGATAGATGCGATGTTCCAGTCTGTCTGAACAACAATGACTGTTCCCTTAACGAGGAGGGTTCAAGATGTAAAGCTAACAAAAATAACACATTATTCAATACCACTACATACTACACAACAGAAAGAAACCTAACCCTAGCTGATTTATTAGCAAAATGGCGAAAACCTGTCTCAACAATCGTTGTTGTTGAAGTGGAACCGAATTAATAGAATAGAATAATATAATGTTTTTATTTTTAGAGAATGAAAGTATATACATAAGATGTGACAAATATTAGGTTTCCTTGTACATTCTACCTTTAAGGCATGCAAAAATTCACATTATTTCAAAATTTAAATTTATCGGCAAAAAATTCAGTTACAGAATAATATCATTAATCTATAAGTAATTTGTGAGATGAATTTTAAATATTCTAGTTGTTAAAGTTTCATATTGAGACACGAAGCAACAAAGTACGATCTAGAGGAATGTGGCTGCTTTTATTTAGATCGAATTTTGTTGCTTCGTGTCTCAATATGAAATTTTAAAAAAGGTATTAGAAAATTCAATAATTTCATAATTCCTTATCAGTCACGAGATAAATATGTTTTTAAAGGAGTGGACCGGTGACAACCCTCGTAAAGGAAACATTATATTAAACAAATTTTTATTATTGTAAAAAATAATTGTAATGTATCTCGTTGGTAATCCTTAAATAAATAATAATCAGTTTAAGCTTCATAAAATCTTTAAGGGGAAGCGCTAAGGTAGCCGCGAAATTTAAATTTTCTTACGATTTTTGCATTTTCAGCACATTATCTTGGATGAATCGCGACCGTAAAAAAATTGTTTTTACAGAATTGTTATCATTAGAATACACATCCTCAAATGTCAAGATTTCATGAAATATACATTCAATCTGCTGTTTGTGTATGTGACTTTAAATGTTTGTAAACGTACCCACAATACAGGAGAAATTCCTAGTGTGGGGGGGCAACGTTTAATTAAAAAAATAAATAATAATAATAATATATATACAGTATGAGTCTTTATAATGTGCACATATCGAAATGAGGGAATCTATGCTTAATTTTATTTACGGCAAAAATATTTAAAAAATCTAAATATTTTATTTTATTTTTTATGGAATTTAAAAAAAATTGTTCCCAGTGTAAACAAAACGGTGTAACTTTTAAACTAAATGATCTATCACGATGAAACAAACTCCATAATGATTGGAAATATTTAGGCGTCCAAAAATTGGGGAAAAAACTACCCTCAATTGAAAAGAAACATGTTTTTTTTAGCAAAAATCTGTTTTTTTTTTTTTCATCATTTTTTACAATTATTGTAAAATTTCTCAATAAGTCTTATTGAGAAATTCTGAAATAAAAATAAAAATTTCATAAAAAATTAAAAAATGAATTTAGATTTTTTTTTTCTTGTATTTTTTCCGTACATAAAATTAAGCATAGATTCCCTCATTTCGATATGTGCACATTATAATGACTCACACTGTATATATAGAGTACTTACTTAAGAAATAAAAGAGTTGTATTTATGATTTCAATGACTACAATTATATACTGCCTCGTTGGTCTAGTGGTTGCAAACGCTACTGCTGAGCATGAGGTCCTGGGTTCGATTCCCAGGTCGAGCAAAGTGTTATTCGGTTTTTCTATCAGGAATTTCTCAGTAGCAGCCCGGAGTCTGGATTTGTGCCCGGTTGATGGCAATAGGCTCGTCCTATTCCATGGGACTTAAACATAACTGGCGAAATTTGGGTCTTCCCATTATGGGTACACTTCTGTCTAACCTTTTAGGGAAACAAGGCGTGATGTTATGTTATGTGTTAATTCTATAAATTCAGATTTGTTACCCTGTTGTTTGCCCAGCAAATAGCAAAAAAAAAAAAAGACGAAAGTGTCAAGGAAGCACGTGAAATTCAAACTTTCTGTTTGAATTTCGCGTGCTTCCTTGACACTTTCGTCTTATGAGCGAAATAAAACACACCATTCTCGTCAATACATTATATTAGTTAAGCAGCTAAAGTGCGACAAGAATCCTTTGGCGCCTGAATTTCATTGACATTCTTGAATTTAATTGTCGATGTTTGTAAACGTTAGTGAAATAGTATTGAAAGCAAAAGCAAGATGGCGGCGTTAGTACCGATAGTGGAACCGCGCCAAAAGTTCATGTATCGTTGTACATTAAAGGCGCTATGATCCAACTGAAGTAGGTTCGTAAAGTCGCAAGCAGGGACTGAATACCGATATAATTTGGATACATGATACCAAAATATCGCTATAAATACCGGTATTTGGGTATTGATATAATACCGTTATTATTAAATTTTCTTGCGTTTTTTGCAATTTTCAGGTCAGTGTCAGGTTGTATCTTGATCAAAATATGATTCGCGACTGTAAAAAATATGTATTTACTTAAGAATCATCAATAAAGATTCTGTGACGTCACATTGTAGCCTGATATCAGTACTGAGTGTCGATATAACTATCGATATTTTATACCATAATAATACTCAAATTACTGATATAAAATACCAGTATTTATGCCGGTACTGGTATCGGTATTTTCTTAAAAATATCGGTATTCTTTGAGTATCGATATCGGTCCCTGTTCGCAAGTGGTGGTATTTAAACATAGTCATTATTTTAATCATTTTATCAAGACAAACTCAGCTAATTGTGCTAAACAATCTTACTACCTTTTTAACCGATTTCACAAAAAGGAGGAGGTTCTCAATTCGATTGTTTTTTTTTTTAATGTTTGTTACCTCAGAACTTCGTCGTTTTCATCCTAACTAATATTATAAATACGAAAGTATGTTTGATTGTTTGTTACCTTTTCACGCCTAAACTACTGAACCGATCATCCTGAAATTTTGTATGTACGCTCTCAGGTGTACAGAAACGGACATAGGGTACCTTTCATTCCGAAATAAAGTAGGTACTGTTTCTGAGGAAAACAACAATAACGTTCTTATGATAATAGATGGCGCCACGTGTCTTTCGAATCATGATTGTAATTCAATCATTATTCGAAAGACACGACATATTAGAAGTACATAGGCTATTTTTTGCAGACAAAGTCGCGGGCAACAGCTAGTTAAAATAAATAAAAAAGTGTTTTTTTTTTCTATTCAGTAAAGTTAATCTAATCGAGCGATTGCATGTCCGCCAGATCCTTCTAATATATATCTTTATTTAGATTTTTATAACACTGTTTTTTATGTTTACATATAAAAATATTATATTATTACTAATATATGTTGTGTTATTTAAATTATCTGAAGAAATGAATATACTGTATATTTGTTACTGGTTATAATTAAAAACATAATTGACTATTATTGATGTTTTTATTTTGTACCTAAAACCATAAAGCGAAATTCAATTATTATTGTCACATTTCACGTTTGTTGCCCGTTGCACTACCAGTAATACCACGGGTAAAAAAATTCCTGTAGTACTACCAAACGATCCAGTAGTACCACGGGAATTTTTTTTCTACCCGGGGTACTACTGGTACTCGTAGTACACATTTCAAAGTTCCTACTGGTAGTATCACGGGCAACCAACTACATTTCAGAGCAGTATTGTGTCGAAGGTATGTTCCGTCGAAATACGAGATCCGCCGAACAAGTGCATATCGAAGAAGGCTTCTGTCAAAGTAGTGTTCTTCGAAGGTATGTGTTGTCGAAGTATGTTCTGTCGGACTAAAGGCTCGTACAGACTCGCGCGATATCGCGGCCGCGACAGGCACCGACAAAGAAATTGTGCTACTAGTGTCGCGTCGCGCCCGCGATAACGCACTAGTCTGTACGAACCTTAATGCTTGTCGAATATATGTTTTGAGTAGTCGAACTATTGTTTTTCGAAATTGAGACCGTGTCGAAAAAATTAACTGTCGAAATTCAGTATGAAACTCATTAAAAAAAAATTGTAAGCGCGGTCTCTATCGGATCATACCGCCTTAAATTACGGTTCCCCCAGAAGAGCGGTTTCATCATATTTCATCGGCCACGCTCTGTATTTAAGGTCATAGCACACATATCAACTCGGAAACGGATCGTAACCGTATCAACTCGAGCCGTTTAGCATTCATTGTAGGAAACTCCCTACAGAAAAGCACACTAATCTGAATCGTAACGTAAACGATTCGCCTCGGGAAAAGCTCACGAACCGCGGTGTGGCGCGTGGTCAACCAGCGGTCCCCGTGCTTACGGCTCGTCGTCCCCGCGCTTACGCCTCTCCGTCGCCGCGCTTGTGTCTTTTCGTCCACCCTTGCCCCTCTCACCCCTCCCGCGTTCGGATTCTAACTGATCTGGTGCCAGTCATGTCAACCAGCGGTCGGTAAGCCGTAAGCGTGGCGTCGCCTAGCTGTAGCCGAGTCGATGTATCGGAGCTGCTGGTGCGCTTTGGTTACGTCCTTACGTTAGGTTGACGCCTGTTTCACGGCGAGGCGAAAGGCGATACGGTGACGATCCCTTTCCGAGTTGATATGTGTGCTATGACCGTTAGACAGCCGTTATTGCACAGCTGTCTTAGGAAACTACAGGTTTAGTCAGAACGCAGACATCTGTCGGAGCAGCGCTTGAGACAGTCGGGGTCGTTGCGACAGTGCGCACGACACGAAGCTTGACAACGTGTGAGTGTGCGCACATTCGTCCGCGAAAGGCGCTCGTCGAACATCACGCTGTGGATTAAAAGGAAATTATATTAAAATAATAAAATATATTATTATTATTATTTTATATACGTTTATATATCTCGGGACCCTGGGGTCTCGGACCTTTGGAAGGCGTACGAGGGGCCGAAGCCAACTTGCAGAGGCCCCTTAGACAATTTTAAATGGAATGAAGCACCAACCGACGATTATCCCTGTACGCACTATGCGAGTGCACCCAAGGACAACCCCCGGTTGGTGTAGGACTATTGCAAGCTAAGGAAACAAAAATATTGGACTATGGGTTTGGGTGGTTAAAATGGACTGGTTACCTAAAACTATGGAAGGACTATGGCCCCTGCCTGATCAATGTTTTTTTACACACGGATAAAATGGCAAGGGGTGACTTGCACACTCAATAATGGGCCCCCGAAAACGGTCGCTAGCACATAGTGACGTAGCGACAAGGGGGCAACATGTCCTGAGGTGCTCGAGGAGTGGAGAGGTATTCCACGGCTCTCAGAACAATCCCAGAGCCCGGAAGATGGTCAAGATCCCTACAACACGGCACTTACTGGAATACTTCCTTCCTCCGAGCACGTTTGCTCTTGCGAATCTCCACTCAAGCCGGCCAATAAAGGCAAGAATGAGGCGGGAGCTCAGTTCCTCGTCAGTGTTCACTCCAGCCGGCCAATAAAGGCAAGCCAGAGGTGAGGAACATGACTTCTCCCGGGAGATAGGGTCCGTGGGGTCGCAACTGCCCAACAGCTCGCCACATGCTGCCCTGCGGGTTTCTGTATCTCTCTTGGTCTGGCTCCTCACCCTAGACATGTTCCCGTAAAGTAAACTCTACCGGCACAGACCTAGAGTTCGGAGCTTATTATTATTATTATTATTATCTATTTATTTCGGACAGAATCCATAAAAGAGAGTAACAATTTTCTTACGATCTATGTTAGTAGGTACATAATTTAATAAAATATTTTTCTATAACAATCTTCCCGTAACTATTCCCACCCAGTGCGTATGGGACAGTCATGGCGGGATGCAATCATTTGCAAAATGCTGTTGGTGCTACCGCGCAGTCTTTGGAATAATGACGCCACTTTCTTACGCATTATAGCGTGGAAACCGTCAACGCGAGCATTATATTATTATTTATATTATATTATTAGTACTGCTAAGTAATGTTATATAAATAAACTAAATTAAAAAACGCTTCCTCTCTCCTAACTCACTTATTTAGCTGTGCCCGACAGGGTCCATAATGATCTAATTATAAGTTCACCACCTAAGAATAACTACATGTGGAATGCAATAAAAGTATAAGTTTCGGAAGGATTAGGTGAAAATGCCAACCGTTTAAGGGCCGGTTGTTTCAAACAGTTCGTTAACGTAACATACGTACGTCAAATAATAACGATTACATTATGATGTTTAACGTTAGTTAAATACAAAGCGTTGTTTCACTGCTAAAACCGATCGTCAAAGTTCAAATGTAAAAGAATAAAAAGACGTCAACCAGTGGGTATGACACCTGTTACTGTAATCGTTATTTTTTAGCAAACGTCAAGGGCGTAATTTTGTGAAACAACGCTTTGACAATAGTTAGCGCCATTTATGACGTATACGCGTGCGTAAAGTGGACGTGAAACAACCCGCCCTTAGGGGGGATGTGCTAACATAGCCCGCGAAATTCATTTTTTATTTTTACGTTTTTTCAATTTGCAGCTCAGTGTCAGGTTGCATGTTGATCAAAGTACGATTCGCGACCCTAACAAATTTGTAGAATTAAAATCATTATACTCATCGATACACTCTCTAAATAAGAATTTACCTAAAATGTTACAATTTCATGAAATAGTCATTCGATAGAGTAATCTGGGGCCTTACTCCCGAAAACGATTCGAGTTTGATTTTGATTCCGATTCGAACTCGCTTCTGGGGCCTTACTCCCGACAGCATCGAGTTCTGAATCAATCGAATTGGGTTCGAATTAAATGCCGATCCATACTCTTGATTCCGACACTAGCGCACGATCGTGCGGTGGGTGGTTCGAAGCGAAACTAACTTCGATCGAAAGATTCGTTAGGATCAAAAAGTTCGTACTCCGCACGCCATCTGACAGATAGATATCTAGTTGTTGGATCAAAACTAAACGTTAAATTATACGATATCAAAGAAGCTACTTTATTCAGATCGAGTGAGATAACTACCTACCTAAAAGACATAGCCCCTGATCCAAACTCGATTTAAAACCTTACTCCCGAACCAATTCGAATCGTAAACCAAGATCGACATAGGTTCGAGTATTATCAGCGTCGTTTTATGCGTATTTCGGCGGATTACGTCATCGTCAAGTGCTCTATTTCAACGGTTAGTCACTTTTAGGTAGTTGAATGTTTTCACTTTCCCACGTAAAAAACGATACTGTGCTTTATTAAACTTAACAAAACAAAAACTTCTAAATTCTTCCGAATCCATTTCCATAGCCCGGGTGTTATAGCGACTTAACCTTTGCATATTACTTCTCGCACGAATAGGTATCCATTCGAGTTGCTTCCTCAAGAACATTGAAAAACGACGCAAGGCGAGACATAATAATAAAGCATTCGAAAAAATATAGCAGTAAATAACACAATAAAAATCTCACTCGATCTGATTATAGTAGCTTCTTTGTTATCGTGTAATTTGTCGTTTAGTTTTATCCAACAACTCGATATCTAACTGTCAGATAGCGTGTGGAGTACAAACGATCCTAACGAATCTTTCGATCGAAATTAGTTTCGCTTCGAACCACCGCACGATCGTGCGCTAGTGTCGGAAGCAAGAGTATGGATCGGCATCTAAGGCCCGTCACCCACGGCGACTTTTTGAAGCGATGCAGTAGCGATGCTGTCGCGCGTTCGCATCGATAAAACCGCGATGCGGCCGCTAGCTGTTTGCCTTCGCCCACATCACGATTCTCAGTCGCGATGCAAATGCGATATTGTCGCGCTTCTGTCGCGATGCAAACACGATTCAGTAACAGCACAAAAATGCCACAGTTGCACTGATGCTCGGTTCTCCACTCACGCGCCACCCTCCTTCCGTTCTCTCCCCGATGTCGTCCGACACGGTCGCGTGTTTGCATCGATACAGTCGCGATACTGTAGCGCGTTGGCATCGCTTCTGTAGCGCGTTGCAAATGCGACTAACGCGCGTTAGTCGCGACAGCATCGCTACAAAAAGTCGCCGTGGGCGAGGGGCCTTATTCGAATCCAGTTCGATTGATTCAGAACTCAATGCTGTCAGAAGTAAGGCCCCAGACCATCAATTTGGATTCCGTGAAAAGCACGCATTTGTAGACCAAGTGCATAATGTTACCTCCTCCTCTTGCCAGAGCTGTAATATTACCTGTCTATAAACGGCACGGAGGTACAAGTAGCAGCGTCACAATGCAGCACAGGTGGCGCCACTGCAGCCATTATCGAGCTGTCTTCACCGACAACGTATGGAATATGGTCGATGTACACACTGTCGAATAAGCACATACGTTTCATGTATTCTTCGGAGTGGGTGAACATCGTTGGGGGAGTTCCTGAAAGAGAACGAGTTGATAACTAACAGAAGGCATTCTCGTACTTAAAAACCGGCCCAGTGAGTGTTAGACCATCCACAATGAAGGGTTGGCCGTAGTTGGCGTGAATTTGTCCCAAGAACCAACTCAACATTGTAGTTGAAAATAATAGTTTAAAAAAAACCTAAAAAATACGCTTTTATCGAAAATCCAACAAAAAAATTGAAAATAAATTTTAATAAATTTGAATTAAGAATACAGGACTGAGATGTGTTTTGTTTTTTATAAATATAAATTAAGAAATAAATATAAATACTGAAATTATAATTATGTCGTATCCTTATGTATTTAACTATGTGTACATAAATAATAAAATAAATAAATAAAAAAAGAAATATTAAAAAAGGCGTAGGTTGCTTTCTAGGATATTAACAAAATGATAATCCTTCTACTCATATTCGTCAATAAAATATTTATAACTATTGATACCATGCAACCCACGCTTTTTTGACAATATTTTTTTTTCTCTTATTTACACTATTCTTAATTTATATTTATTAAAAGAAAATACACTATTCTTAAATCAAATTTATTCAAATGTATTTTAATTTTTTTTTTTGTTGGATTTTCTATAAAAGCGTGTTATTTTTTTGTTATTTATTTTTTTAACTATCATTTATTTTTCATTTCTTTGTTGGATTTTCTATAGAAGATTGTTTTTTTTTTAAATATTGAATTGCCATCGGTCCTTGATAAGTATGCCAAATTTAGTGTACGGCCTGAGTGAAAAGGGGTGCGGTGTTTTGCGTCGGGTGCAAGCTGCGAAAGATTGTTCGCCGCGCCTCTCGCCGCCACTCAGGACACTCGCGAGGGATTGTATGTGTTTAACATGAACGCCGCACGCGCCGCCCCGCCGGACGCTCGAGTCGAGTGTGCACTCTGGGGCCACCATCCTCTTACAGGGTGTAAGAGGATGGTGGTGTGTGTTAGTTAAAACAAAACACCAAATCATAAATATTTTATTTTTATTAAATTAAGTAATATCCTAATTGGGCATTAATATTACCTCTGCTACTTAGGTAGGTAGGTAGATAAGCATCCGATTCTATAGTCACAAAAAAACACAAAATTTGTTGATTCCGGAATCGCGGGATTTTTACGACAAAAGTGCATTATAAGCCGCCAACATTTGAAAGTAAGTAAATATACATCCGATTCTATAATAAGAAACCTAAATTTGTCGATCGCGCATTCCATAAATCAATGTAACTACATAATGTTGATTAGCCAACATCTCAACTTTAGGTGAATATGCATCTGAATATCCGATCTATAGTTATCACTTACCAACAGTATAATACCTAGTATTACACATATGCTCCTGTATAAGATCAGATCGGTTTTGGAACCACCCGATCAGCCACTGCAGGTCTTCAAACTTGGTGATCTCATCGTTGATTACTTTCCGTGTTAAACGTAGGTATTCCACATCGGCTTCTATAACTGATTCATCTTTATCTTCACCGTAACTGCAACATTAAAACTTTCTCAAAACTGAAACGAATCCCACGTGATTTGCTCATTTTTAGGGTTCCGTACCTCAAAAGGAAAAAACGGTACCCTTATAGGATCACTCGTCTGTCTGTCTGTCTGTCACAGCCAATTTGCTCCGAATGTAATGAACCGATTAAGTTGTTTCCTTTCTGCTATATTATACCTACTTTCGGTACTGCATCTTGAGGACGGCTTCAGACATATGGATCCTGAAGATAACTCCAGGTCTTAAATGTGCTTGATACAGGTCCTTAGGCATCTCGATGTATCCTGACTCCCAATCCTGGAAGTAACGCATTTTGACGTGAATACTTCTTTAAATTTGCTTCTATAGTAGGAGGCAAACGCGTCTCGAGACGGAATAATGACTCTATAGAGCGTCTAGTGGTGCAGGGCAGAGTAGCAGGTAATAGGCCACGCGGGAGGTCACCGATTCGATCAAATTAAATCCGCAGTTGGAGGCCCTGTTAGTGAATGCACCAGACTGTCGTCTAACAGAACCAGATGGAGGAAGATCGTGAGGCGAGTTATGACAACACCTGCGATTGGACAAAGCTCATTGTGACCACGACCGCTCTGTCAAGAGCGAAGCGAAGAAGAAGAGAGTAGGAAGCAATTTAGAAAACTGATGATTACAAAATCGGGAATACAGTTTGGTGTTGCAACTAAATAATATATCTATCATCTACATCCAAAATTTATTTCCACCACTCGATAACTAAAGGATCAAAGAAGTCGTTGCATGAGGACTGTGATGCATCGCGCGCGGTGAAGGGGGAAGCGCCGCCATTTTGAGGTCGTTTCACTGCGTCACATAATTTCCGTTTAGTATAAATTTTATCTCAGAGAAGCTACGACGTTCATTTAAGTTACAATCGTCAGATCTCATCCTGATCTATTTATTGTGTATATATAAATATTAGTGTAAATTAGTTACAGTAATATAAATGGAGGTAAAGTAAAAAAAAATGCAATGTCGGCCTGTACTCGTTAAAAAGCCAAATCATCCGATATTGCTTACTTACTCTCAAGCGGTGTTTTATGATTAGAAAGAACCGAAGTAGGGAAATTACTTAAATGGGCATTCAATTCATTTATTTTATATATCAAATTCTCGTCTCACAATGTTAGTTAACATACTCCTCCGAAACGGCTTGACCGATTTTTATGAAATTTTATATGCATATTCAGTAGGTCTGAGAATCGGCTACTATCAATTTTTTTTAAGTTTTAGGTAGGTAGGTATGGTAGGGTAGGTAGGTAGGGTAGTGTAGGGTAAGGTAAGGAAGGGTAGGGTAGGTAGGTAGGTAGGGTAGTGTAGTTTAGGGTAGGGTAGGTAGGGTAGGTAGGTAGGTAGGGTAGGTTAGGGTAGGGTAGTTTATACTATAGCTTTTGACAGAACGAAGTCTGTCGGTTCAGCTGAAACCTGAACAGATTAAAAAAAAAATGTTTTTTACGTAAGCATAGGAGTGGGGGGTCAAAATTACTAAAATTCTGCTAACGTAATACTTCAACGACCTCTAAGACTGGAACCGGACCCCAATATAATTGGATTGCGTAAGCATAAAACTCGCAAAATTTTAACCTCATTGATAAAAGTCACTGGCTCCTGAAATACAGGTACTCTAACCTAGCTCAGGGCCTCAAGTCTGCTATTACAATAGTGTCAGAATGGTCTATCATTGATTTCATAATTGTTGATTTTGACAAGTTTGCTAATCTACTATTATAATGGCGTCATTATGACTTTCCAATGGTCAGCCACTGACACTCCATTGAAAGAATTGGTAATCTCGTACATAATGAATTAATGACAAATGAAGCTTCCAACTTCCTACTACTTCAGATTGCTTATAATACTAATAAATAATAAGTAAAAATATATATAAATGAAATCTGGCATTAATAAATGTTCAAAATGCCATTGTAATACAATTCTATTACGAGACCATTGACCGACCAATAATCGACCATTATGAATTTAGCAGATTACGAACATTTAGAAAAATGACAATGGGATCGTGTTGGAGTGACGAATTTATAAAAATAGCAGATTTGGGCCCCTGGAGTCAGGGTTTCTAATTGTTTCTGTAAACCCAGTTTACGCCAAGTAAATTATTTATTTAGATTTTGATAAAAAAGTATACTTTACCTTCTGACCAGGATCGTAGATATCAAACCGAGAGTTTTTTGGCCCGGACCTGTCCCTGTTTCGCCCTTTGTCTTTACCGCTTCGGGCTATCGGGACCTCTGTGGTGGTTCCATTCTTCGACTGCAAATCATAAATGTTAAATGAATGAAGTGAATCAAATAGTTATTTAAAAAATGTCCTGGACCCTCGGGTCCCGGACCTTTGGAAGGCGTACAAAGGGCCGAAGCCAACTCGCAGAGGCCCCTTAGACAATTTTAAATGATTAGGAGGCACCAAACCGACTTATATCCCTGAATGCACAATACAAGTAGGTACACCCAAGAACAACCCCCGGTTGGTGCAGGACGAAAAGAAAATAGAAATAAATAGTTATTTTTATTATAGTTGGCTCACCAGCGACGCGCCCCTGTCAAAATATTGAGATTTCTATGTTGAATCCGAGTTAAATATTAAAAATATTACACTCAAACCACGAAAACTAAAGATTTTTGAAAATTCGCTTACCACGCGAAGTTTCAGATATCTTTGAATCCAGATTATTATTTTTTTTTAATAAAGGAATATTTCCAGGTCCAATAAAACGCGCGCAATCATTGCCTTTGTTTAAAAGACTCGTGAAGGAACATTACTTGTCGTTGTGAGTTTGTTCTCGTTGTTAGCTGTAATAATCTAGTTTTCATTTATTTTCTTTGCTTATATAGTTAGTATGTATGTATCTATTATATAGCATATATCTGTGTATCTAATAAAGGATATTGTACTGTTTTACTTTTTATTTGCACCAATGACAACCCCATTTTATGTCCAGAAATTCACTGTCCAAGCCGAGGTTGCCTGGAAGAGATCGCAGTATGCGATAAGGTCGCCCATTGTATATATTTTATAGTGTATAAGTTTTTCTTTTCTTTTGTAATGTGTAATCAGATGTACAATAAAGTACCTATATATAAATAAATAAATGTTTCCTTTGAGAAAAAAATTATATCTCCTGTATTTAGAGTACTGTCCCACCAGGCGAGGTAAAAAAATTCCAGCCTGTATAAAATAGAAAACAAATGCATTCCTTACGTCATCTTCAGGTCGGTTGGTGGTAGATCGTTGCCGACTACGTCGCTTACCACCGCGACCACGACGTCTCTGCAATTCAACATTATAAGATATGAGTTTTTGAAGTGAAGACTTCTTTAGGCGCGTTGAGCGATTTTTGGTAGGGGAAAAACTTATGGGTTCGCAATCGTCATCGAACGCTTTCCATGAGCTATATGTATACTGTGTATGTATGTGTACTTTTTGGGTGAACAAAAATCATGGAATCTCGCGTCATCGTTACCGAATGCTTTCCATGAGCTCTTGGTGTTCAGAGCGCCTAATACCTCGCCGTGTACCTTCGGTACCTATATCTCAACGGCGCAGTACTCAAAGTAGTGAATAATTTTAAGTACCTGGGCCACGTCGTCACCGGTGACTTACGGGATGACGACGACATTGAGCGCGAACGCAGGGCGTTGACGGTGAGGGGCAATATGCTTGCCCGCAGGTTCGCTCGATGTACAGTAGATGTTAAAGTGAGTTTATTCAAGGCGTTCTGCCAGTCTTTCTACTCGAGCGGTATGTGGGTGTCACACACGAGCCGAGCCTACAACGTCCTGCGTGTGCAACAGAACAACTCCTTCAGGATGCTATTACGGCTGCCGTGGCGTTGTAGTGCGTCGAGCATGTTTGCGGAAGCACATACGGATGGCTTTCTTGCCACTATGCGTAAGAATGCTGCATCCTTACTACAACGTTTACGTAACAGTCGGAATGGCATCCTGAAAATGATTGTTGCGAGACCAGACTGTCTCATCCAGAGGCACCTGGTGGAGGTGGCTTTAGGTTTAATTTAATACTGAAACCCAGAGTTATCTACTAACATTAATAACATAGCAGATAAGCACAAATTGTTACCAACTAATTACTAACAATCTATGGACTGTAACGTCTGAAATAAATATTTTTTATTTATTTTATTTATTTATTATTGTAATGTACGAGTATAAAAGAGCAGTTATTCCAAACTTTTGTGTTTTCACTTCTGCCGGCAGTCCTTATGACTGCGAACTTTTTGTAAGTTTTTGGGTGGCAAGACCGACTCTGTAGTCTAGTGGTAAGACCACCTGTCTCGGACCCAGAGGCCCCAGGTTCGATTCCCAGCGGGGGCAAAATTTTCTGCTCGGTTTGGTTGGTCGTAGGGCTTGTTCTATGTCCGCCTGGCTAGCTACCACCATCTCATCTAAGTTTGTTGCCATAACAACAATGTCAACAGCATTTATTGTGTTTCGGCAGTTACGAGGTGAGATAGCCAGTTCCTCTGTGGTTGAGGATTCGGGGTGAAGCTCGCTTCTACCTTCGGCCTTCTTACTATCAGGGGATATGAAGACGTTTATATATTTTAGCTTAATGTATTTATTTAAGAGAGCTGTCTCGGGTCCACAAAAGTATTATCTCGTGACTGAGAAGGAATTATGAAAAACGGCTCAATCAGTGCCTCGGTAAGTGTGTCTAGAATTTTCTAATACCTTTTATAAAGTTTCATATTGAGACACGAAGCAACAAATACTATCTAGAGGAATGTGGCCGTTTTTCTTTACTACGACCGACAGTGTTGTTTTGCTATCACCTTCAGGAGGCGGTTGCCATTGCCACGCAATCTGGCAATCGGAGATGCACTTTTCTTCCGTACGATAGCTGAGAAGCTATAGACTCTGGCTTTTGCGAACAACTCTGACGCACTGCAGTAACGTGACAGCCGCATCAGCGCCCTGAAGGCGTTATTGTATTGGACGCGCAGCGCATTGATGGCACGTTTTGTACAGCTGATCAAATAATGATGATGATTTGGTTCTAATGATATATCATGGTATTCCTATTGCGACGGGTACCAGCTTCCATACATTTCGTGGCATCATCATTTCGTACCTTTGTACTCAAAATTATAGCTATTTCGTTTCTCTAAGTATTTTACTCTATTTAAATAATAAAATATTGGTAGTGGTCATCACCACTTACAGTAGACATCCGTAAAGCCAACAGTCTACTGCTACGCTGGAGGTACGTGACGTGGGACAGATTTGCCACGTTTCATTTGTTTACCATTATTTCGATACCTTCCACGCAAAAAGTCGTAACATGTTTCTTTAGTAAAATGAGATTTTAGTACTATAATGTAATCTATATATATAAAAATGAATCCCTATTTCCCTTGGTCACGGCATCACGCGTGAACGGCTGGACCGATTTCGCTAATTATTTTTTTGTTGTGTTTGTTATTGTCAGGAGAAGGTTCTTATGTAAGAAAAATTTAAGAAAGTTAAAAAAAAAAATTGTAAGAAAACGACCATAATTATTTACATTTTTATTGTAATAATAAGTAGGTAACTCTATCTTCTAATATAACTTTATGGCGTTTGACATAACGTGTCAGTCATCATTTGGTAGGTCTGAGAATAGATTTTATCAAAAAAAAAAAAAAAAAATTGAAGGTTTTAGTTAGGTAGGGTAGGGTAGGTAAGGTTGGTAAGGTAGGGTAGGGTAGGTAGGTGGGTAGGGTAGGGTAGGGTAGGGTAAGGTAGGGTAGGGTAGGTAGGTAGTTTCCTTTGCGCGTAGACAAACTGCCATAGTCAAATAGATTTTGACAGAACGAAGTCTGTCGGGTCAGCTAGTATTATATAAATACTACACATTCTTAAAAACTATATTTTCATATTTTCACTAAAAACCGAGTTTCTAACCCGCTAATAGTCTTATCATATTATGTTTTGCGGCTGATCAACACAAAGATGACGTTAAAAATCTCTCTCCTGAAAAATCACAAATTAAGGCCGTTTCTACACGCTAAGAAAATTTACCGTGTCTGCTGCAGACAGGACCAATTCATCATGTACACGACAAGAATTTTGTCGGACCTAGACACGAAAACTGGTCGTGTCTGCTGCAGATAAGACAAATATGAACGTGTACACGATAAGATTGTTTTCGGGCAGTCGTGTGTAGGGTATAGTAGGCCGCTCTAGTCAAGTATGTTATTAATTTGCAATTGTTTGTGAGTGAAGAACACGTCCACGAGTTAAACGTACACTAACAACCTGAACCACCTCACCTACCCCGTCCCTCCCTGTACCGCAGCCACACAGAGCGCGTCGTGTCTAGTGAAGACACGATTTTTTCTTGTACAGCACCGTGGCAGTGTACACAGTTAGTGTATAGAAACGACACGAATTCTTGCGTACAAGCGGCCTTAAACATACGACAGGTGTCGATTTGTTTGGTGCCTGCATAAAGTGCCTTGCCAAAGCGTCAGGGTAGCCCGCAAAATTAAAACATGACGCATGGATTAGCACCAGTAAGCTCAACCATTTTGAAGGGAGCTAAATGATCCAACACACGCGCTACCATCAGCGAGACATTAGAGTGAGCATTACATACTCTCAGCCGCTTGGGCAAATACAACTCAATGAAAGAAGTATTTTTTTTTTCTGTTGGGTATTGCTTCTCGCAGTTCAACCTAGAAGGTTGTCGTCTGTTTAACCGGACTAGGGAAGCAATTTGGGCATTTATTGTGACTTATTTAAATTAATAAATGTTTATTAAAGTTAACTCTGTTTTTTTTATCACCTTATCCTTCGAGATGTCATTTGCAGATAGGCCGACCGGTCGGCCGTAGATTAACTATTATGTAATTCGAACCTTAGTACGACCTAACTACGATGCTCTTATGAACTAAAATAGCATTTTTTTGAAAAAAAAAATATGTAAATGCACTAGTATTGTATCTTGCCAAAATCACCATTAAACATTCCACCATTAAACACAGACTATCTTTTAAATTTGTTGTACAAAACTGGCACATTTTTTTTTTTTGCTCCACTGAAGGTTAAAGTTATGCGAAAAGAAAACCGTTCTGTGAAAGTTTAAGCAAAAAAATACTATTTCTTGAAAACATTCTTGTTTTTGATAGAAAAAAGACTTATCAATGAGTAAAGTAACTATTCATGAATAATTTGATGTATACAAAAAACTAGAAAAGGAATTTTTCATTACGAGATGCTTAAAAATCTGTTTCAAGGTAGAGATTTTTCGATATTTCGGAAAATTTTGTAAAACTGTAAATCCTATAAGGTTTTGCTGAACATATATTGGGTTGTTTTGGAGGTATCGACCCAAGCTATCACCCCCTGCAGTATGTCGTGCTATTTACTGAACACCCTGCATATAGTGTTTACTATATGCAGGGTGGGGTGGGGTTATCTGTTTATAATGTCGAAATAACAGCTGTTTAGCTGTTATTTCGACATTACATATAAACAGATACTTAAATTTTATTTATTTTTGTAGCGTATTAGGATGGTAGGATCAAAGTTAACTCACTATAAATAATCTGCTGTTAGGAAATGAGTGCGGTCTGTGAATCTTGCCCAAAGGCTTCGATTTTTTTATTTTTTTTTATCTAGGGCATCTCAGAGTTTAATTACGAGGGGTTGCTACTCTTTAACCGGACTTTCCTGTGGTTGCCTTAAGCTCCCAAAAACTAAATGCCTCCAGCCAGGGCGTAAAAACTTATAAACTAAACGACTGCTCGCTAAGGGCACCCCCTGTGGGGTACGAACCTCGGCTTAGGGCAGAGTCGGAGGGAGGGTGGCAAGGGACCCTCGGTGGCTGGATCAAATCAGAGTTATGATTACTATCCGGGGGATTTAAAGCTACAGGCTGCTCAGCTAAAGCGCGTGCTGGCGCTTCACTTACAAGCAAGGGTCGGTGAGGACTATTTAGTCCGGGATTTGGCGCGGGGCCTCGGCGGCGAGGTCGGAATGACGATCGTGTATTATGTATTTTTTTGCGAACTGTACTAGTTTCCCTACGACTCTCCTGGAGGAGGTCGTCTGGGTCGGTCAGTGCATGCCTTCGACGGCGGGTCCTACTGATTTGAAAGGGGACATAATTTGCGGCCTTCACAACTAGAGCGTTGCGATGAGTGGCTGCTGTATCAAAGAAGTGCTTTGAAATGCGCTTCATGAATTGGGCTAAAGGCTTTGAATGCCAGTGGAAGTAGTTAAGTACTGACAATGCTGCTCACTGGCTGTGATAGAACCTACTTTCAGTTCTCCAAGCTATAATGATTATAAATTATAGCAGTACCTAGAGGAAACCAAATAAAACAATCAAATTAACCTCAAAATTTTATTGAACCAAACTTTTAGAAAGAAAGGGGTTGACTGAGGAAACTACGGCTAATAGTCAACGATAATGGTCAACCTCATTCCTCCAGATCTTTAGGCTCCGTAATAGAATCCACAAACACTATAGAGTTGCATTCTGCTGCATCGCACTGAAGCATGGGAGGCACTTCTACAGGCGTCACGGAATACTCATCACCAATGACGTAAGGATTCCCATCGATCCACAACGCGTCAAACAAGCAATAAATATGCACTTTGATCGTCATGTAACTGATAAATTTGTAGATCCGTCCCCCACATTCTCCCAAATGTTCCTTTATGCTCTTATCCGTCTTGTACATCAATAGAAGATTGTGGAACTTCGTAATCTCATCCATTACAACCTTTTTAATCAGGTTAGTGTAGATTATATCAGCTTCAATATGCCTTTCGGGGTCCTCATACATTCTCTGCTTAATTCTCAGGATTGCATCTGACATTCTTACTCTGAATACGACTCCTGGGTTCATTTGATCAGGTAGGATTCCAGGTTTTCTCGTCGATGTCGAGAATTCTAGTACCCTGTCTTTCACGGGCTCTGGGTACGTGTAGTGGTGAGGCCGTTCCCGAAGTTGCGGGCCGAGTTGTGTGTTAAATTTTCTCACGTTCTGCGGCAAAAAATAGTCTTGTCAGTTCAGGCGTCAAATTATGTGGGTTTTTTTCTCTTTTTTTTGGTCACTAACACACTTTTATTTTGGATTATATCACTGAACACTTAAGTTTATCAGATGTTGGTAACACTACGACTGCATACTTGGATCGCCAACCGTTGCCGGTCGACACGACATCATAAAAGGATAAACACGCAAGCAAGCTGAGCGCGCATTTTTAACCGCGTCGCTACTGAGGAGAGTCAGTCAAAACAGCATCCTAAAAACTGTAGCCGAGACTCCGAGAGCTTCGGCTCTCCGATTGTACAGCAGTATTTGCGGAGGTTGATTTTACTAACACTTGGCAATTAGTGTACCGTGTGATGCCGGACGTAAAGAATAGCACCACCCCATTTCCTTCCGTGGGTGTCGTAAAAGGCGACTAAGGGACTTACTAGAGAAAGGGCAGCAGCGTTCTCTATGCATTTTAACACCATACTGCGATCGCCAACCCGCCTGCCCAGCGTGGCGATATTATGGCAAACCCCCCCAATTGGGGGAGGCCTATGTTCAGCAGTGGACGTCTTTCGGCTGAAAGCAATAAGTAATATTTTTTTTGTTACTAACACTATATGGATATTTGTGTCCGAAATAAAGCGATTCTATTCTATTATTATTTGAGAATCAGTCTGATAACCATCAATTTGTGAATAAAATAGTCTTGAGAATTATTTACAATATCGTTTGGAAGGCCTAGTTTACTTCTAAATTGACCTGCACCTGAAAACCTGCCTTCAGTTTAATTAGTTCAAACAGATGACTATTGAATAATTTTTGAATGTTAATGTTCGTATGAAACGCTTACTGCGAATTTTGACTTATGACATTTAAAAACCCAGACCAAATCAATTAACTATTAACTAACTAATTAAATATTGGTTCCCAGCGGAGGCAGTTTCTGCTCGGTTTAGTTGATGGTAGGGCTTGTTCTAAGTCCGCCTGGCTAGCTGCCACCATCTTATCTAAGTTTGTCGCCAAAACAACAATGTTAACAGCATTTGTTGTGTATCGGCAGTTAGAGGTGAGATAGCCAGTTCCTCTGTGGTTGAGGATTCCAGGTGAAGCTCGCTTCCATCTTCGGCCTTATCATCATTTACCATAAGGTGAGATTAAGGCATAGAGATCCCACGTTGTAGTTTTTAGGGTTCCGTACCTCAAAAGGAAAATACGGAACCCTTATAGGATCACTCGTGTGTCTGTCTGTCTGTCCCTCTGTCACAGCCAATTTGCTCCGAATGTAATGGACCGATTAAGTTGAAATTTGGTATACATATCAATTTGAGTGACCCAAACACGGATGTGAATTGTAAATAAATTAATTTAGAATATTGGAGTCAGATTTGGGGGGCAAACAAGAAAATTAAAAAAAATAGTTTTGCAAACTGTACCGTGTGACATATCAAATGAAAGGGCTTACTATGAGGGTCTCAAATATATTTTTTTGTAATTTTAAAATAAATTGTTTTATAGTTATAAGTGAAAATAAACGAAAATTGACCATTCCCCCCCTTATCGCCGAAACTACTGAACCTAAAATATTGAAAAAAATACAGAAAATAGTTCTATACTTTTTTTTTTTTTTTTTTTTTTAAACGTTGCCCCACACTAGGAATTTCTCCTGTATCGTGGGTGCGTTTACAAACATTTAAACTCACATACACAAACAGCCAGACCCGGAACAACTACTTGTAGATCATACAAATATTTGTTCCGTGCGGGAATCGAACCCGCGACACGCAGCGCAACAGTCAATCGCTTAACCACTGCGCCAACCGTGCCGTCAAAAATTATAGATTACAGGAAAATCTATAAGAAGTCTATGATCTTAAAATAACATGGTAAATCTCTCGATATTGTGCGTAAAAACTTACATTTGCAGTTGGAATGTATGGGAGATTATGTTTACCAACTACAATGTTAAGTTTGTTCATAGGATAAATTCTTTCCAAGTACGGAACCCTTCATTGTGCGTGGTCCGACACGCACTTGGCCGGTTTTTTTCTTTAAAGACGAGAACAAAGTTGTACTAACCCGAGCTCGTCTCCTGATTCTGTTGTGTTCTGGCGAAGAGTCCTGATTATAGTCGTTGACGATCTGATCAAACTTGCTGAAGTCGAACGGAGCCCATGAGTCGAGGCCAGAGTCCCCCTGGAGTTCTGCTGGCTCATTCTGGAAAAAGATTATGTTACTTATGAGCGTTGTCATCGGTCCACTAGCGACACGTCCACTCTTTAAAAACATATTATCTCGTGACTGAGAAGGAATTATGAAAAAAGAATGTTCTAATGCCTTTTATAAAGTTTCATATTGAGATACGAAGCAACAAAATTTATGATCTAGAGGAATGTGGCCGTTTTTCTTTAGAATGAATTTTGTTGCTTCGTATCTTAATATGAAACTATATAATAGTTATATAAGCAACTGTTTTATAATAAGGGGTATTAAAACACAAATGTGGGTTTATCACACAAGGTGAAGCCGAGTGTGATAATAGTATCACATGAGTGTTTTAATACCTAATTATTACAGTTGCATACAAGACTTTATCTACACCCATGACATGAATCCTCTATAAAAGGTTCTGAAACAGTTTTTGCAATACTAATATCGAACAAAAATGGCGGAATACGACGCTATGGTATCGTATAGTGAAACGCGCGTGCGTGACAATGTTCTTTTTTTGAAATTCATAAAGATACTACGAATTGAGTAGTGAGAATGGAAGGGAGGATGGTGATCCCTTCCTTACTCATCTGTTTGATGAGTAAGGAAGGGATCATCATCCTCGTAAAAGCAAAGGAGTTGCATTATGAAATTCAGTACAACATTATAACTCCCGTTTGGATGCTATTATGGTTACTATGACACTGGGTGTCTTAATGTTGGCAATAAGCTAACTGTTTCAGAAACTTTTATAGAGGATATAAAGCATGGGCGTAGATAAAAGGTATTAGAACATTCTTTTTTCATAATTCCTTCTCAGTCACGAGATAATATGTTTTTAAAGGAGTACGTGGCGCTAGTGGACCGATGTATGCGCTCTCAAGGAGTTGTATTATTGATTCTCATGATATAATTTTGTGAATACATAATTATTAAGCTATTGCATAGCTTCTATCGCGGGCCTTGAGCGCGGGGACCGAATCCAGAAATTCCGTAACGAAAAAACCTCACGCTCCCCACTCCGACGGTTATTTTACTACACCAGTACCCTCTAGTGATCTAATAATTTCTGGCAGTTCCTTTTTCTGTGTACTGCGTATTTTATTCTTATAAATATTAGTTTATAAAATTACGATCTTCACAAAAAGTGATTGTTGATAGTGGGGTTTGAACTCACGACCAGTCGATTATGAGTACATTCAGTTCCCCTGTTGCACCTGGCTACAATGACTTAATTACAGGTTGTCAAATAGTTGATACCATTCCAGTTGAATAATTTTTAAACTGGACTAGACGGTTGGAAATGACTCATGTACATGGAATTTTTTCGCTGTCAAAACAGTTTGTCACTCTTTTTTTATTTAAAATTACTTTAGGTTCAACACTTTCGTCTATTTTAAAGTTGTTATTATGCTTATATTTGAATAGTATTTGACTTTGTTTACGTAGTTATACACTTTTACGACGTTCAGCACTTATTTATTTTGTTTTTAAGCTATTGCATAGCTTCTATCGCGGGCCTTGAGCGCGGGGACCGAATCCAGAAATTCCGTATATCAAAGAAAGTATATCAAAGAAAAAGAAATACTGCATAAATAAAATAAATAAATAATTATAATTGCATAAGTTGATACAAAATGCTATGCAATAGCTTTACCGCGGCAGTCCCCGAGTGCCACACGTCTTTTTTTGTTATGGTCACGAATATCTATATACTAGCTTCTGCCCGCGACTTCGGCCGCGTGAAATTTCGGCCCACCCATCGCGTCGCATTCGCATCCCGTCGCTCGCCCGCGCTAAAACTTCGTTATCGCTTAGCGTTCTTTCTGACTTCCGTTCTTTTCGCTTGGCTTCTAAGGATCGTAGCGTAGATATATAGCCTATAGCCTTCCTCGATAAATGGGCTATCCAACACTAAAATATTTTTTCTATTCGAACCAGTATCTAGTTCCTGAGATTAGCGCGTTCAACCAAACAAACAAACTCTTCTTTATACTGTACTGTATAGCTTTATAATATAGCTGACCCGCGCAACTTCGTCTGCGTCACCTAAGAGAGAGAGTTGTTTAAATAATGAATTTTCTACTTATTTTGTTGCGGAGTTATTTTAAAATTATGATATCTCCTAAGATGTTGATTGAAATCAAGTGATGTCAAGGACAATTTTGTTTACATTTAAATACTTGTGATTAATAACATATTTATTTGGATAAGGATTAATATTATGTTGATAAAAATCCTTCGCAAATAATGAATTAATTTCGAAAAAATTTGATTACTATAAAAAAAGGTTATAGTGAGTCAATCTTAAAAGATAGACATATGCTGTTGCGGACTTTTTTTTAGAACTTTTAAAGAGGAATAATTCCATAATACATGATATTTGCGTAACTTAAACCGTTTATGCAGCGCACGCAACGGAAGCTCCCAAAAAGGAATATTTTTTCCCGTTTTTGCAACATTTTTTATTTATGCTCCGCTCCTATTGGTCGTAGCGTGATGCTATATAGCCTATAATATTCCTCAATAAATGTACTATCCAACACAAAAATAATTTTTCAATTCCAACCAGCAGTTCCTGAGATTAGCGCGTTAAAACAAACAAACAAACAAACTCTTCAGCTTTATATAGGTATTAGTATAGATTTAATCAATATACACCCAGATGCAAGTTGCAAAAACCGTAGGTAAGAAAATTTTAATTTGCCGGACTTCCTTATCACTTCCCTCGAATAACCTACCTTCGCATGTGGTGCTTTCTTGGTCATCAGGTTGACGGGCTGATCGTAAATGTCATCTTGTCTCTGTAAATTTACCAAAGTGATTAAATAGTTGAAATCTCTCGTCAAATCTAAAAAAAATATGTTGATAACTTGTAAGGGCTCGCGCCAGTGCGTTCCAGCCTTAACTTGGTAACAGAATCGAATTTAGTCTGTGTCACAGAACAGATAAAAAGATCTGTCTACTGTTGTATATCGTACTTTGACTTTGAAAGTTAGCGTTTCTAAAACCTTATATACAAATATTGATGCCGATTCCCATGTTCACAAACTAAACTAAATTTAAGTTCAGTGCATCCTTTTCTTTCTATTTCATTAAGAAAAGGTCAGCGCTTGACGTAAATTGACGTAATTTTAGTCGGCAAGTTTTTAATCACGTCTAAACTTGTATGGAGTAATAACAGGTGCTGATTAATTTGACAGGACTAAACTAAAATTAATCTTCTGTCCTTTTCTTAATGAAATAGAAAGAAAAAGATGCACTGAACTTAAATTTAGAAAAAAAAAAATAAATTAAAAAAAAAAAAAAAAAATATTGTTTGTGAACAAGGGAATCGGCACCAATATCCACTGTGGCACCGTAACCTCATTACTTGTTAAACACCTACATTATTTAGCAATGTGTGGTCTGTGAATTTTGTCCAGAGCTACAGGAAGATTGTGCTTACATTTGGGTAATCGAACGTCAAACTGGCATGCGGATCTGAGGTCACCAATGTAAGGGACCAGGTTATCTGAAAATATCATTCAACTTTAATTAATCTTACGGTTTTATGGAACTACACACATATACGCGAAACTCAATGGTATACACAAAATACTAAAACTAACACAAAGAAAAATGCAGTGACGTGGACTACGACATGACAGAAACTTTCTTCACAGTACACACATCGACAATTTACAAATACACCGTACTAACATACGCATATCATACAGACACTCTCTTTAGAATGAACATGGACAAGACAAAGGTCATGTCAAATGCCCATGTAACACCCACTCTCATGAATATCGGAGACGCTACACTCGAAGTTGTGCACGAGTACGTTTACCTAGGACAAACTGTCCAGTTAGGAAGGTCTAACTTCGAGAAAGAGGTCAATCGTCGAATCCAACTCGGCTGGGCAGCGTTCGGGAAGCTACGCAATATCTTCCCGTCCCACATACCGCAGTGTCTCAAGACGAAAGTCTTAGACCAGTGCGTGTTGCCAGTGATGACATATGACACTGAAACGTGGTCGCTCACAATTGGCCTTATTAGAAGGCTAAAAGTCACCCAAAGGGCAATGGAGAGGGCTATGCTTGGAGTTTCCCTACGCGATCGAATCAGAAATGAAGAGATCCGCAGGCGAACCAAGGTAACCGACATAGCTCGAAGAATTGCACAGAACAGATGGCCGTTGGGGCCAAAAGGTTCTGGAGTGGCGACCACGTACCGGAAGACGTAGCGTTGGAAGGCCTCACACAAGGTGGACCGATAACCTTATGAAAGCCGCAGGAATCCGCTGGATGCGGGAAGCACAAAACCGGTCGAAGTGGCGGTGCTTGGGGGAAGCCTATGTCCAGCAGTGGACGTCTTTCAGCTGAAATGATGACTCTCTATAACACGTACACATTCACCGCATTGGCAGTAGAGATGGGCTGAATGATGATTTTTCTGTATCAATTACTGTGTGGCGGTATCTAAAACACCACATGCGAACTACGCATCAAAGACCAGAGGCCCTAGTGTGAGTTTATTTTAACCATCTCTAATTTACGCATCGAGCGCATTCAGTACTCCGATTAGTGCAGGCCCAATCGGAGGCCAATCGGAACGCCGAACGCGCTCGATGCGTAAAATCGAGATGGTTAAAAGAAACTCACACTAGGGCCTCTGACGTCAAAACCTAAATCATTTGAGCAAAGGGGGGTCAGCTAATTGCAGTAGCTGACATTCTTCTGGTGTTAGCGACATGATAGTAATTCAATAATGATGATACGAGTAGATGACAATGGTGCCGATTCCCTTGTTCACAAACTAAACTAAATTTAAGTTCAGTGCATCTTTTTCTTTCTATTTCGTTAAGAAAAGGACAGAAGATAAATTTTAGTTTAGTCCTGTTAAATTCATCAGCGCCTGTCACTACTCCATATAAGTTTAGACGTGACTCAAAACTTGCCGACTAAAATTACGTCAAAATACGTCAAGCGCTGATTAATTTGACAGGACTAAACTAAAATTTATCTTCTGTCCTTTTCATAGTGAAATAGAAAGAAACAGATGCACTGAACTTAAATTTAGTTTAGTTTGTGAACAAGGTAATCGGCACCAATGACCGCATTTTATCATTTTGATTTGAGAGATTGAAAACAAAAGTGAGAAAACAAGCAATAGTAAAACAACCGTGAATAAAATATATTTCAAAATTCGAGGTTTTTAAATTTTTTACTGTTTAATTACGTTGTATATCATTTAAGGTTTTATTTCATAGGATATTAAAATTGTCTGTAATATAAAGTTAAGTTTCATGCATGTACACACGGCTACACATCAAGCGATACATAACCAGTATAAGCTGACTTCTGATTGTACGAAAAACCTATACAATGCGAGGTCAGCTACAACTGGAAATATATAACTTGATGTGTAGCCGTGTGTACCTACCATTATTAATTTGCAAGCTACAGGGATTTTCGTCATCGACCCGTATTATTTAACCGCGAGTGTAGAAAAACCTTATAACGATTTGCCCGACACGGGAATCGAACCCAAGACCTCATGGTCAGCAGTAGCTTTTGAGATCACTACACAAACCAAAAACCAAGAAATCCTTACCAGAAAACACTGAAGGTACACCAGCATTTTTCTAAGAAAACCTTTCGGTTCTCCCGTTGCAGAGCAACTGAAAACTCTTGTAGGGTTTTGTTGGAAAAAATTGTACAAATTGATCGTTAGTGCAATTATTATAAAAACGTTATACTTTGTGTTAATTGACTGTTATGTACCTGGTGCTTTTATTACCATGGAGGGACTCATGGCTAAATAATAACAGCCATACGGGTCGATAGGTTATTGCGGACGGCGAGCTATGGGCAGCTCGCCGTCCGGTAAGGACCAGGCCCGGATCGACGGCGCGTTGTTCCACGCGCGCCTCTAAGAGATGTCAGCATGCACTGACGGGGTCCGCCAGGACCGGTGCCTGCCAGGGTTGCGGGTTTGTCCGAAAGGGATACCGCGGCCTTGGCACACAGGCAACTGAAGGAACACGGGTGGGTTTTAGTCAGGAAAAGTCTGACACGCTCTCCCGCTCCACCCACAGCGGGAGAAGTTATTTGATAATCTCCCACCCAAAAAAACAAAAAAAAAAAGGGTTGATAGGTTAAGTTACGCCTGCCGCGGTCGGTTCGTGGATGAGTGACCATCACATATCGAGACTCCTCCGTGCCTCGCTAAGCACATTAAGCCGTTGGTCCCGGCTGTCGTTCGTAGATCTTTGAGTCGTTACCAGTGGCGTAGCTAGGGGGGGGCGGCAGGGGCGGCCCGCACCGGGTGTCACCCACTTAGGGGTGACACCCGACCTGGGGGCCAAGTCTACTAATGTACAAACGTTGCAATGGTCTCTTCATTGTGAGTTTTTGACAGATTTGCCATACAAACACTTTCAAATACTCACAATCGCGAGACCATTGCAACGTTTGTAAATTAGTAGACTTAGGCCCCTGACCGTGGTGGACATCAGTACTGTAGTGAGTGCCATCTTTATAACAATTCGTAAAACTGTGGCAGATTGGATAACCGCCACCAGTAAATAATATATACATATAAAACTCTCGTGTCACAATGTTAGTTACCATACTCCTCCGAAACGGCTTGACCGATTTTTATGAAATTTTATACCTATGCATATTCAGTAGGTCTGAGAATCGGGTACTAACAATTTTTAAGCGAGTAAAGAAATAAGCAATAAAAAACATAATTAAATCTATATATATAAAAATGAATCCCTATTTCCCTTGGTCACGGCATCACGCGTGAACGGCTGGACCGATTTCGCTAATTATTTTTTTGTTGTGTTTGTTATTGTCAGGAGAAGGTTTTTATGTAAGAAAAATTTAAGAAAGTTAAAAAAAAAAATGTAAGAAAACGACCATATTTACATTTTTATTGTAATAATAAGTAGGTAACTCTATCTTCTAATGTAACTTTATGGCGTTTGACATAACGTGTCAGTCATCATTTGGTAGGTCTGAGAATAGATTTTATCAAAAAAAAAAAAAAAAAAAAATTGAAGGTTTTAGTTAGGTAGGGTAGGGTAGGTAGGGTAGGGTAGGGTAGGTAGGTGGGTAGGGTAGGGTAGGGTAGGGTAGAATAGGGTAGGTTAGGTAGGTAGGGTAGGGTAGGGTAGATAGGTAGGTAGGGTAGGGTAGGATAGGGTAAGGTAGGGTAGGGTAGGTAGGTAGTTTCCTTTGCGCGTAGACAAACTGCCACAGTCAAATAGCTTTTGACAGAACGAAGTCTGTCGGGTCAGCTAGTAAATAATAAATTAATAGACGACCTACATAATTATAAAATATTTCTAAAAGAAAACAAGGAAATTAATAAAGCGCTCTTCCTCTCTCTACTTATTTAAAAATTTGCTGTGCCCGTCCATAATTGTTTCTATTAATATTTCATTATTTACCACCTGTAATTGTACATTATGGATTGCAATAAACGATTTTGATTTGATTAGATTTTTAGGTAGGTAGGTAGGTAGGTAGGTAGGTAGGTAAGGTAGGGTAGGGTAGGGTAGTGGAGTTTATACTATAGCTTTTGACAGAACGAAGTCTATCGGGTCAGCTAGTTAGATATTGTGTTTAAATGTAATTGTTTCTAGTCCAATAATGATACGTGAGAGAGAGAGAGGAGGTAAAGAAATTGTAAAATATTAATTTTAAATTTAAAATTTCTGCTATATAAATTATAAGGTGTATCTATTCAAACACGACTACTACTAATTTGACATTTATTATTTATGATCTCTTATTATTATTGTATTGTTGATTTTCTTATTATTATTGTACTTGAATTTTTAATTGACCGTTATTGTTTTTATTGACTTTTATAAATGTATTTAATGAATTTTATTTTAATTTCAATTGTATAATGTTAATTTTTAAATTTTCAGCACAATGTACCTATATTGTTATGAAATAAATTACTTATGACTTACTTATGACTTATGACGAAATATTTTAAGAGATACACCTATAAGTGGTAAAGAAGCCATGGAAACGATTTTTTTTTTTAAATCTGAGTATATTATTTAAATAATTTAAAATTACTTGATATGATGATTAATTATCTAAATTCACCGCGCTCGTGCCGCCATTAGTCGCCGCGTCCGGGCGGGTCATTCATAGAATAAGTAAGTAAAGGTTTTATTGCAAAATGTCTCAAGCAATTTTAAAATTATAATAATTATGAAAAAATATAAAACACTTACATTTTTTTTTTCCGCTGCTATGGCTTTTTTACCACCTATAGATGTTTCTCTTAAAATATTTCGTGTTTGAATAGATACACCCTATAAGTATATATAGAGCGTTGCTTTATCTTCTTTTTTTTATACATCAATGATGTTTAGAAATAGAAGTCAAAACTACTTGCATGGTTTTCTAAGGAGATTTATTAAAACAAAAATTAATACAGATATAACATTTAATTTATATATTTTATTTTAACCTAATCATAAAATAACTAAACAGTCATAATACATTTTGTACATATTACCGTATAATATTGCGTTGACATTAACAGTGTAAATACCATTTTATAGACTAAAAATGAGAGCGCTGAAAATTGAGATGGAATAATAAACTTTATTGTTAGTGTCTTAAGGTGCATAGTTGGGGAAACACAGACGGTGGCATCAAACGGATTCTCAGGCGTCCTTGTTTTGGGCGGCGGGTATCGGTAGCTGATTCCCGGCCACCGTAGGCGCGGGCTTGCGGACGGCGAGCTATGGGTAGCTCGCCGTCCGGTAAGGACCAGCCGGTCGATTCTGTAAAAATCTCAGCGTGAAAACTTAGGTGAAGTGAGCGTGAAGTGAACTGTCACCCTACCTGGCGCTAGGGAGTCTAGAGATTGACAGCTCACTTTGAACTCACTTCACCTAACTTTTCACGGTGATATTTTTACAGAATAGCGCTACAGGCCCGGGTCGACGGCGCATTGTGTTCCACGCGCGCCTCAAAGAGATATCAGCAAGCACTGACGGGGTCCGCCAAGACCGATGCCTGCCAGGGTTGCTGGTTTGTCCGAAAGGGATACCGTGGCCCTGGCAGACAGGCAACTGAAGGAACACGGGTGGGTTTTAGTCAATAAAAATCTGACACGCCCTCCTGCTCCGCCCAGAGCGGGAGAAGTTATTTGATAATATCCCATCCTCAAAAAAAATAATAAAAAAAAACAAAAAGGCTCCGTGCACGAAAAACCTCTATTTTGTCAATTTCTTATCAGATTGTGAGAAAACTTGAAATAATCGAAACATTAAGTCTGTGTAACTATAAAAGTACAGTTTTCATGGTGCTAAACCATTCGTGTCAATCACAGCAGCTGTTAATAGTTTCATCATTTTTGTGCTCTCCAAAATATAGTTTATTTTGCCGTTGATTAACTTAATGAAGATATTGTATAATCATTAAATAATTTTTTTATTATATTTCAAGGATAGCTGAAGACTATGCTTTTTACATTTCTTGATATGATTTGCTAAATAATAAGAAAACATATACTCGTATTACTGACGGGGTTTAAAACAAAAAAGAAAAGGTTTTTTCAATATTATTTTTCTGCTATATTTTGTATGGAAGTTGCAAAAAGTGGTTCAGCCACATGCAAGTAAAAAAATAGAGATATTAAAAAATATCATCAACATCATTATATGGCCTCTATAATGATGTTGATGATATTTTTTAATGTTCAAAATCAAAAGTAGTTTCTTGTAGAATGATGATCAAATGTCAGTTTCGCGTCATTTTTCGGAAAACTTGTTGCGAATGTTAGTGATTTACCGTGAATACTTTATTTGAAAAATCCCTTTCAGCCACATGCAAAACAAAGAACACGACTTTTCAAATCATAAATAATTTTGTTTAAATTATTTTTCCCTTTCTCACAAACAATGAACAAAATTGATCAAAATCAGTCGATTTCGTGCACGGCCCCTTAAAAACTATCCTATTTCCTGCCAATTAATAGGAGTCTCCTCATGTTCAGCAATGGACGTGAAGGGAAAATGTATCCGACATTGGGCAATGAGTTAATGTCGGACACGACAGGTCTCACTGCTGTGTGTTTTAATTTGATGTCTGCTACCGATAAAGGGTTCATGATCAGTGTCTAACTTTCAATTCGTCTACGAAGCAAAATGCCTAAAATTAATGTCTACACAGCAGATTGCCTAACATGCAATAATTTCTAAGATGGTTAAAATAAACTCACACTAAGGCCTCTGAACCGTAGGTTAGGTTAGGTTAGAACTGACACCACACAACGCCAGAAACGGTACTCCCTTTCTTCTCCTAAAATAATAGACATATTGCAAGGTAGGCATTGTGCTTCCTAGTCAATATAAGGTTTAGGCAATACTTGGCATAGATGTTTTGATTTCTAGTCAATATGATCATAAAGGCGATATCTGAAGCTGATATCAGACTTTTTGATAATTTTTGTCATTCAAGTGCAGGCCACACCTCCAGCTTCACCCGCCAGCTCGCTCGCTCACTCGCTAGATGGTGGGCAAAGCGAGACGAGGGGAACTATATAAACTAAGCGAAGTTTGGGCGAGCTACCCCCTAGTATCTGACCGATCACCATGTTCGGCAAGCCTATCCCCTGGGAGAAGCGAGCCAAATATCTAGGTGTGATTCTCGACCACCATCTCTCCTTTTCTGAGCACCTAAAGAAGGTACGCGCTCGCGCAGCCTTCGCTCTCTATAGGCTCCACTCCATCCTAAATGCAAAAAGCAAATTGTCACTCAAGTGCAAATTGCGCATTTACACCACGTGCATCCGCCCCATCACGACCTATGCGAGTCCTGTCTTTGCACACGCCAAACCCCATCTCATCCATAAGATGCAAACCCTACAGAACAGAGTCTTACGTAAAATCACGGGAGCCCCCTGGTTCGTTCGAAACACTAACCTCCACGTTGAACTCAAAATCCCCACGATAGCCCAATTCATGAAGCGCACTTCAAAGCGCTTCTTCGATTCAGCAGCCACTCATCGCAACGCTCTAGTTGTGAAGGCCGCAAGTTATGTCCCCTCTAAAATTAGTTCGACCCGCCGTCCAAGGCATGCACTGACCGACCCAGACGACCCCACCACTCTCCTCCAGGAGAGTCGTAGGGAAACTAGTACAGTTCGCAAAATAAGAGCACACAATACACGATCGTCATTCCGACCTCGCCGCCAAGGCCCCGCGCTAAATCCCCGACTAACGAATAGTCCTCCCCGACCCTTGACTGTAAGTGAAGCGCCAGCACGCGTTTTAGCTGAGCAGCATGTAATCCAAACTCCCCACGATAATAATCAAAACACTGATTTATCCAGCCACCGTCGGTCCCTTGCCACCCTCCCTCCGACTCAGTTGCCCTAAGCCAAGGTTCGTACCCCACAGGGGGTGCCCTTAGCGAGCAGCAGTTGTTTAGTTTATAGTTTTTACGCCCTGGCAGGAGGCATTATGTATCGTTAGGAGCTTAAGGCAGCCACAGGAAAGTCCGGTTAAAGAGTCGGAACCTTAGTGGTTACACTCTGAGATGCCCTAGTTAAGAAAAAAAAAAAATAATTGGCGAGCTATAACCGTCATTCCGACCTCGCCACCGAAGGGTTTGTTGCCATTAGTACCATTAACAGTTCCACGATGGAACTACTGATGTTTATTTTTTATCACTAGTTCCATTTTAAAAGAATTTGAAAATAATGGAACGAATGTTGATTTTGTTATTGATTTTGTTTGTAGTTCCACATTATTATTTTAGGCACTTATGTTTGTGTTACCGAGACAGAAATGACTTAGTCATTGAAGCCCAAATGCAATTATTATCAGCCGAAATATCTGTGGGTCATTTTTTAGATAAAATACGTTGTTTTTTTTTTAATATTTTTTAATTTTATTGAATAAAATTATTATAATTTTCCCCTCTAGTGTTTTTACACCCTTAAAAAATTTCATAAGTGCCTAAAATAATAATGTGGAACTAGTGATAACTTGTTTGTGTGTATGTTTTTTTTTTCTATTGAGTTTTTAAATTTATAGTATACCTAGTGCTTGTGGCACACTGATTACGTTTATGGGGCATGCGGTGCTAACCTATAAGAAATTGTTATACTAACTTTAGATTTTTAGTCAAAGATTATTTTATCATTTTAAACAGTGTAAACAATTGTTAGATGAAAATTAAAGAAAAAAAAAAAACAATATTAGTTCCATTATTTTCAAATTCTTTTAAAATGAAACTAGTGATAAAAAATAAACATCTGTAGTTCCATCATGGAACTGTTAATGGTTATTAGTGGCAACGAAGCCACCGAAGTCCCTCGCGACAACCCCGATTTGAGATTTAAAAAAAAACACTCCCATAATAATAATTAGGTTATAGTAACCGGCATGAGTCGTGAGCACAAGCTGACACCTGCGCAGTAGTAAATTTTTAGGTCTCTTAAGCGGAATGAAGAAGCCGGGGGGCGCCGAGCTGCATGCGCTTGGTTCATCAGTTGATACTCATCGTCTATTGGACTCTAGCGTGTCATTTTTATTTAGCCGAAAGTGTACATGCGCGAGCTTGCCCCCACTACTGCCCATCTGTGCTCACGACTCGTGCCGGTTATTATACACGTATAATAACAGTAGTTAGGTCCAACTTCGAGGAAGAGATCAATCATCGAATCCGACTCGGCTGGGCAGTGTTCGGGAAGCTACGCAATATCTTCTCATCCCACATACTGCATTGACTCAAGACGAAAGTCTTTAACCAGTGCGTGTTGCCAGTAATGACCTATGGCACTGAAACGTGGTCGCTCACAATGGGCCTTATTAGAAGGCTAAAAGGCACCCAAAGGACAATGGAGAGGGCTTGTAATTTCCCTTCGCGATCGAATCAGAAATGAAGAGAACAGGAAAATCAAGGTAACCGACCTAGCCCGAAAGATTGCCAAACTTAAGTGGCAATGGGCTGGGCATATTGCTCGTAGAACTGATGGCCGATGGGGCCGAAAGGTTCTGGAATGGCAACCGCGTACCGGAAGACGTAGCGTTAGAAGGCCTCCCATAAGGTGGACCGATGACTTGTGAAGGCCGCAGGAATCCGCTGGATGTGGGAAGCACAGAACCGGTCGAAGTGGCGCTGCTTGGGGGAGGCCTTTGTCCAGTAGTGGACGTCTTTAGACTGAAATGATGATAATAATAACCAGGGAGAAAACAAAGGAATACGTTAGTATGGAATGCACGCCAAAGACTAAATGACTTCCGATGCGGGACACGCCTTTAAAATCGTACATTAGCGCCATCTACACGGAACTAATTTGGCAGGTGGCTTCCCCATTGCTATAACTTCTTCACTGCGCCGTCTTTAGAATAGTATTCTCCAATCGCATCTTGTTTGCTGGTGCCCAGGTACTCTCCTATGACCAGGTTGATCTTCTGCCTGCCAGGTCTTTGAGCGGGGGTGACGATATCATGCTGACGGAGGAGGTGCTTCTTCCAGTAACATCGGCGCGTGAAACAGGCGTGGCATACGTCGCATTCGAACCTGAAAAAAATGCGAAAATTCTATTCAGATACTTGTTAACAACTTGGTACCGTGTGGTGCCGGACGTAAAGAATAGCATCACCCCATTTCCTCCCGTGGGTGTCGTAAAAGGTGACTAAGGGACTTACTAGAGAATGGGCAGCAGCGTTCTCTATGCATTTTTAACACCATACTGCGATCGCCAACCTGCCTACCAAGCGTGGTGATTATGGCAAATTCCCCCCTTTTGGGGGAGGCCTATGTTCCGCAGTGGACGTCTTTCGGCTGAAATGATGAATGATGACATCGTGACATCAAGTACCACTAGCGCCATCTAGTATCAAGCAGCAGACCTAGTAGAGTCAAGATGCTTCTAGAAAGTTCGATGCTAGAACTTTCTAAAACTATCGACATCTGGTCAGTCGGGGCCGGTATGTACTCGAACATTCTAGATGTTTCTACAGTAGATGGTTCTGGAACTATATAAGGCAGGTATGGACCCCGACCCGAGTCAGTCGAAGAACAAGCGATCAAGGGACAAGTAAACTTCAAAAGATACAAGCGGTCTTCAAGTGCGACTTTAGAGTGATCTGTAGTGCAGTTGTGTTTTATAATTAGTGTGTTTGAGTTGGTATCAGTGTTGTTTAATTAAAGTGTCATTTTTGGTTATTAAATCGGCAGTTTTTATTATCACGAACCCCAAGCTCGTAACAGTATTACATACATAAACCTTCCGGAATAAATGCTCTAAGTTATGCAGTCAGCAGTGGACGTCTTTCGGCTGCAATGATGATGGTGATGACTTGTTAACAATAACTGTTAAATAAAATTAAAATAGCCTTTATTTTCTCTGACCTTGAAGCCACAAGTGGCCAAAATGTACGTACCTCTTGATCTCAAGATGCGAATCGAGATGTCTATTTAGCTTAGTTCTGTCAAAGAACGTCCGCTGACATATATTGCAGTCGTGCGGCTTCTCGTTCCTGTGTAGTCTTCGGATGTGACTGGTTAGATTTGAAGAAGTGTAGTATGAGGCTGTACAGTACTCGCATTGGTACATTTTCAAACCTGTAACAGAATAAAAACGTTTTTTTTAAGCTATTGCATAGCTTCTATCGCGTGCTTTGAGCGCGGGGACCGAATCCAGAAATTCCGTAACGAAAAAACCTCACGCTCCCCACTCCGACGGGCACGGAGGTGTGGCTTGAAGGCCGTGCATCGTCTAACGTCGTTTCAGTTCGGCAGTCTTCGACACGGCGTTGTGTGCGTGCGATTAGACGTATTGTACGACTCTACGAAACTCTGTGGTGGATTTACCGCGCAACGCAACGCCATCTAGTAATTGCAGGTAGAACTAACTAAATAGAGGTGACATTGGCGTGGCTTGTGATTCGTAATCGAGACAAGCGTTGCTCTGTTGGTGGTCTCAGTTGTGTTTTGTTGTCGGTTTTATCCACTAGATGGCAGGCATCGTAATTCAAAAGTTTTTGAAAGGTTGTTGAGGTATGTGAGCAATTTATTTATAAATCAATAATTTTACTCGTGTTTATGATTCTCCTAGCTTGAATTAACATTAAACATTAACGTTCTTCATAGCTTATAAAAACCACTTTTATTTTTTATTACTCCGCGTTTTCACCACTTTTTTTTTTTTTTTTTTTTTTTGAGGATGGGTAATCATCAAATCGCTGCTTTGCATGAATAACCGCACAATCCGAAAACACATATTTTACAGGGTAGCTATTTGAAAATGAAACAAAAATTTACTGTCATAACTTTTCATGATGATAACGATGTTTATTTAGAATTTTTAATTATTTTGTTTACATACTTCCTTGACATAATCTTTTCATTATTTGACATTATTTACCTACAAATCGAATTCCAATTCTTTATTAGTGGCTTTTGTGGACATGATATTTATTCAGATATGTTACTGTAGTTGTAATTGCAATCATGTCATTAATATTTTATACAGGGTGTTTGGCAGAACGTTGAACATACGAAAATGGTGGATAGGTGGGGTGATCTGCTACTTACTCAGGCCTAATTTATTTGGCCCTGGCCCCCTGGATATTAAAAAAAAAAATTTTTTGCTTTCTTCTAGTTTCACCACTTTCTTAACTTTAAAGTGTAATTTGTATTAAAAATGGGTAAAACAGGCAATATTTTTATTTATTACATCTTTCTGTAAGTTTGAGGAGTCATAACTATTTTCTAGCTAACATCTGAATAAAGCAATAATTTTATAAGAATCTGCCAATATTAAAGATAAAAAAATAAACTAAAATATTGCCTGTTTTACCCATTTTTAATAAAAAAATACACTTTAAAGTTAAGAAAGTGGTGAAACTAAAAGAAAGCAAAATTTTTTTTTTTTAATATCCAGGGGGCCAGGGCCAAATAAATTAGGGCTGAGTAAGTAGCAGATGACCCCACCTATCCACCATTTTCGTATGTTCAACGTTCTGCCAAACACCCTGTATACTTAAGATTATTTTATATTTTGTGAATGTGAGAACGTTGTAGGCCTAGTAGAGTGTAGATTTGTTGGCGGTTTTCTATTTTGTTAAGTACCTGGTAATTGTTGAAAGGCCTACACTGTCCTCCCCATACCTATTATCACTGTTATTTAATAATATTGTAAAGCCAATTATTTTTAAAAGAGTAACCATGGAGTTTCTTGCCGGCTCTTCTCCATAGGAAACGACTAATTGGAACCGTGCACCTAGCTTCTGACGTTTCATAAGTGCCCATGTAGGTTTATGTGAAATAAAATATTTTGATTTTGATGATTTTTTGATCATGTATTTGATCAATAGAAGTATAAATAGAATGTATAAATCGAAAGGGCATTAATCAATGGTGCCGATTCCCTTGTTCACAAACTAAACTAAATTTTAGTTCAGTGCATCTTTTTCTTTCTATTTCATTACAAAAACTGAACTCAACTCAACTGTTCCATACAGACATATGCAGGACCCACGCTGGGGAACGAACGGTTTATGTGTTATCGTTTGCGCATACCATATCACAGTTGTGATTATTTGAATCTTTGCAGGAAATTCCACCTGCAGCCAATTACTAACCGCCGTCGTTTGGCAGATTGCACATTTTTGCTCAAAGTTATATCTAATGAAGTGGGCTGTGCACAGCTACTGCGTAAGTTGTATTTTAATGTTCCCCAGCGATTACTCAGATTTAATCCACCTATTGCTATTCCGTTGTCTTCTTCCAACTACAGGCAAAACTCATATTTAGTGCGAGCGAGTAAGGACTTTAATGACTTATGTAAGCGGTTCTCTTTTGACTTGTTTACAACCAAAGGCTCAAGCGTTCGCAATAGGCTGAACCTTGAATTCTTCAAAATTAATTCTTAGTATCAATATTGGTTCTAGTTCTTGTTTTTTATTATTGTAGTTTATTCCTTACGTTTGGCGGTGCCGATTTAATGATTGATGTGCTTCTTGACAACTTGTCGTGTATAAGATCTCTTATTGTATTACACCATAGCTAGCCGTGAAAACCTAAAATTGGCTTCATGTTTCTTATGCCAGTTTATTTATTGTGTTTATGTAAAGCTGTTGGTTTTCCATGTGATAAATAAATAAATAAATAAATACGTATTTTATGGAACTGGACATAAATATAAATTTCATGACGATCGTTTCAGCGGTTTAGGCGTGAAAACGTAACATACAGACAGACAGACAGACAGACAGAGTTACTTTCGAATTTATAATATTAGTATGGAAGTATGGATGTTAGTTGATAATACTGTAAAGCCAATTATTTTTAAAAGAGTAACCGTGTAGTTTCTTGCCGGCTCTTCTCCATAGGAAACGACTAATTGGAACCGTGCACCTAGCTTCTGACGTTTCATAAGTGCCCATGTAGGTTTATGTGAAATAAAATATTTTGATTTTGATTCTGAATGTTTTGATTACGTAAAAAAAGAAAAAGTACGTGTTTTTTTAGTCATCATCCCTATTAGTGAGTCGCTGATGCTGCCATCTGTTAAAAAATGGAGGAAGTATAATAGCCAGCTCAATAGCCAGACTTTGGGAGGTATCATTTCGTTGTATGGGCTTGGGTATCTGTACGTTGAATTATTATCTGTGGTCTTACTCAGGCGTGAATGTGGAGGGGTAACGGGTGCACGTACCCTCCCCCTGAGCTTCGACTAACCTTTATTTTCTCCACTAAATAACTCTAAATTAGGCATAAACGTCGATTTTTATGAAATTTTACATGCCTATTCAGTAAGTCTGAGAATCGGCTACAATTTTTTTTTTAAGTTTTAGGTAGGTAGGTATGGTGGGGTAGGGTAGGGTTGGTAGGTAGGTAGGTAGGTAGGTAGGTAGGTAGGTAGGTAGGTAGGTAGGTAGGTAGGTAGGTAGGTAGGTAGGTAGGTAGCAGTGGCGGCTGCACCTTAAGTGCGCTCGTGCACCGCACTACCAGTTTAAACCTTATAATATACACCTACCTTCTACCCATACCATACTATCTATAAAGTATAAACCTAAGGTATAAACTTTCAAAACAATGATCTATACCTATTATAACAATCCATAATACTACACTACACAGAAATTACGTTTCTGATAGGATGGTTTTGTTATTGGATTTAAATAAAATCAAGCTGACCTGTTATGATTTCTACTGCAAAAGAATTAGATCTTATTTTTGCTTGAACAAAAACGGCCCCGTGCGCTCGCTAAAGCGCACGCAGCGAGCTCTAACAACTTCTATGAAACACGATGAAAACGTCCGAGCGCGTGCGACGGAAGATGCTTTGAACAAAATGTAGGTAGGTAGGTAGGTAGGTAGGTAGGTAGGTAGGTAGGTAGGTAGGTAGGTAGGTAGGTAGGTAGGTAGGTAGGGTAAGTAGGGTAGGTAGGGTAAGTAGGGTAGGGTAGGGTAGGGTAGAGTAGTGGAGTTTATACTATAGCTTTTGACAGAACGAAGTCTGTCGGGTCCGCGAGTATACTTATGTGTATATCGACGGTGAAGTGCCAATAACTCCTAACTGAAAAAGTCAAAAATATACACAAACTGAATGAGGATGCATGCATAGCGCCCATAGCGGTAATGCCATAAAATAGGCACGTTGGTTTAGTTGGAGGTATTTCCACATATAGTTTAGCAAAAAAAAAAATACACTTAAGAGATTTCACTAAAACCTGCTAATAACCCCTTTAAATACAAAATGATAAACAAGTGAATTTTAGAAAAATGTAAGTTAGGAGGTATTGGCACTTTACCGTCGATATGTAGATAAATCGTAGTCATTCTCGAAATTGTTGAGGCAACGGAACATAGATGACCAAGGTTTTTTTGAAGTGAACACTTCTTTAGGCGCGTTGAGCGATTTTTGGTAGGGGAAAAACTTATGGGTTCGCAATCGTCACCGAACGCTTTCCATGAGCTATATGTATACTATGTATGGATGTGTACATTTTGGGTGAACAAAAATCATGGAACTCGCGTCATCGTCACCGAACGCTTTCCCTGAGCTATGTGTATAAAAGAACAGTTATTCCAAAGTATTGTGTTTTCACTTCTGTAGGCAATCCTTATGACTGCGAATTTTTTTTTAAAAGGCTTTCACGGCTTGAGAAATCAACCCCCGCCCCCCCCCCCAGTTCCCAAGAGACAACGATTCGAGTTTGATTTTGATTCCGATTCGAACTTGCTTCTGGGGCCTTACTCCCGACAGCATCGAGTTCTGAATCAATCGAATTGGGTTCGAATTAAATGCCGATCCATACTCTTGAATCCAACACTACCGCACTATCGTGCGGTAGTTCGAAGCGAAACTAACTTCGGTCAGTTTTAAGTTTTAAATCGAGTTCGGATCACAAACGAAATCGAATCGGAATTTAAATCAAACTCGAATCGTTTTCGGGAGTAAGGCCCCTGGTCTTAGCCCCATCTTACTTACCAGTATGTATACGTATATGTTTGACGAGGTCGTATTTATGCCATGTCTTGTAGTCACACTGATCACACGCGTACTTCGGAGGCTGGTGCGACTTGACGTGTGTGTAGTGCGAGGCGCGGTGTATGAACATCTTACCGCAGATCTGAAGAGTTGAAAATCTATATATGTATATAAAAATCAATTGCTGTTCGTTAGTCTCGCTAAAACTCAAGAACGGCTGGGCCGATTTAGCTGATTTTGGTTTTGAAATGTTTGTCGTAGTCCAGGGAAGTTTTAAACGGTGAGAAAATATGGAAAAAAAAAACTATTAGTGAACGGCTGGGCCGATTTCGCTAATTATTTTTTTGTTGTGTTTGTTATTATCAGGAGAAAGTTGGACGGTAGGGTAGGGTAGGGTAGGGTAGGATAGGGTAGGTAGGTAGGTAGGGTAGGGTAGGTAGTTAGGTAGGTAGGTAGGTATGTAGGGTAGTAGGGTAGGGTAGGGTAGGTAGGGTAGGGTAGAGTAGTGAAGTTTATACTATATTTCCTTTGCGCGTAGACAAACTGCCACAGTCAAATAGCTTTTGACAGAACGAAGTCTGTCGGGTCAGCTAGTTAATAATAATATTATAGGTAGGTAGAAAGGATATTGGATACTGAAGAGCTTCTGGCTAAGAAATAACAGCCACAAGGGTCAATGCATCAAGTTAAGTACTTTATGCGGCCTACCCAAATGTTTTCTTTGGTATTGTTCGTCGAGTCGTTGAGCTCCTTAAGAGGGCCACGGTCCACTAGCGCCACTACTGAGAAGGAATTATGAAGAACGACTCAATCAGCGACCTCGGTGTGTCCAGAATTTTCTAATACCTTTTATAAAGTTTCATATTGAGACACGAAGCAACAAAATACGAAGGAACTAAAGGAATGTGGCCGCTTTTCATTAGATCGAATTTCGTTGTTTGGTGTCTCAATATGAAACGTTCCACATCTGGTTTAAAAACATAATATAATGTTTTTTAAATACCATCTCTACGCCAAGTCGCTTAAAGTATTTATAGAAATAAATAATTTATCATGAATACCTAGACTACAGCTCATTAGAAGGCGTGGAGTTTCCCTACGTGATCGAATCAGTAATGAAGAGATCCGCAGGGGAACCAAGATAAACGACATAGATCGAAGAATTGGCAAACTTAAGTGGCAATTGGCAAGGTTTAACATTGCTCGCAGAACAGATGGCTGATGTGGCTGAAAGGTTCTGGAGTGGCAAGGCCTCCTACAAGGTGGACCGATGACCTTGTGAAGGCCGCAGCAATCCGCTGGATACGGGTAGCACAGAACCGGTCGAAGTGTCGGTGCTTGGGGGAGGCCTATGTCCAGCAGTGGACGTCTTTCGGCTGAAATTATGAAGATAATGACCTAGATTACATACCTCACAAACCCAAGTCTCACTATCCTTATGCATCTTCCTCTTATGATCATCGCTCTCCTCTTTGGTATCAAACTTCATGTCGCACGGCTCACAGCACAGCCGTTTGAATTTGAACTTCTTCAGTCTTCGGGGAGCTTTTATTGTGGCTGCGGTCTTTCTTGGACGGCCTCTTATTGGTAGTGCGCTAGAACAAACCATAATGTAGTCTTTATTTATATATAATATTAAAAAGAGAGTGAATTGTGTGACAATGTGTATATCGATGGCCCCACCGAATAAACGGTTAAGAGAAAAATGACAACTTTTCAGCAGAAAATAAAAACGTTTAAACTTCAATAACGCTCATTTCTTTGTATATAGGTACTAGCTGACCCGACAGACTTCGTTCTGTCAAAAGCTATAGTATAAACTCCACTACTCTACCCTACCCTACCCTACCTACCCTACCTACCTACCTACCTACCTACCTACCTACCTACCTAGCTACCCTACCTACCTACCTACCTACCCTACCTACCTACCTAACTACCTACCCTACCCTACCCTACCCTACCTAACTACCTACCTACCTACCTACCTACCCTACCCTACCCTACCCTACCCTACCCTACCCTACCTACCCTACCCTATCCTACCTACCCTACCCTACCCTACCCTACCCTATCTACCTACCTACCTACCCTACCCTAATTTTTCGTAAAAATCATTAAAAAAAAAAAAACGTTGCCATAAACCTCACGGAGCCCGAGACCTTTCCAACGAATGCAAAACCGTGGAAATCGGTTCGTGCGTTCTGGAGTTATAGCGTCAGGAAGGAAAACCCGACTTATTTTTATATAGTAAATAAATAATGTATTATTGAATAAATGGTAAAAAAATAAGCTATAGACTTTTATATTTACTTTCTTGGCAAGAGCATGTAATTATAACATAAAACTATTATTCCTATAATTTTAAAAATAATTATTTCCTTAGAATAAAGAAATTCACTATTATATTAGGCGTGTTTTGAGTATAAAATTCATTAAAAAAAAAAATTGGGTGCATGAAACTCAAAAAACTCAACTCAAAGCATTTATTTCAATTAAACCATTTACAGGCACTTTTGAATTGTCAAAGAGACGGTCAGTTAGAAAGTTGAAGCTAGATGCCCATTCCAATACGTAGATCACTGTGGAGAAGAACGGACAAGAAACTCCAAGGACACTCTTTTAAATCAAGATATTACATAATCCTGGGTACATTATTCTTGTTGCTTCTATATGTGAGACAATGTAAAAACTAATAAAACAATTCAAAATATAAAATTACAAATTAAAAATAAGCCCTGGCAGTCAAGAGATGACCAGTCCCAACTGACGGCGCCCGTTCACGAACAAATGACAGGCAAAAGAACCGAAAAATGTAAAAAAAAAAATCGTGTAAGAAGCATTGCACGTTTATTCGGTGGGGCCATCGATATATGCAGGATAATATCTGGAACCACAGCTCCTAATTGAAAAAATTTAACACCATTAGAAACGTACATTATTCCAGATGGCTATATATTACCTATGTAAACAATAATACAAATGAAATTGAATTTTATGAATTCATGCAAGGCTCTTTTTAGGGTTCCGTAGAGTCAACAAGAACCCTTATAGTATCGTCATGTCCGTCTGTCTGTCTGTGGCCTAGCTCAGAGACTCTTAGTACTTCAAAGCTGTAATTCGTTGGTGCGCTTGCCAAATCTGTTATGTGTATTTGAAGAACTTTTCAGGGCAACAAAAGAACTGCCAATATTATTTTTTGCCATATTTTGATGTATTTTTATATTTTCAGAAGATGATAAATTTGGAAAAAAACAGTTTTATGTTGTCCTGAAAAGTTCTTCAAATGCACATATCAGATTTGGCAAGCGCACCGACGAATTTGTCATGGGCATACATATTAATCAAGACAGAGTGATTGACCGGACAAAGTGTTAAAATAAACTCTTGAAATATGTGCTTTATAGGGTACCTCCCCTACACGTAAAGTAGAGATGATATTTTTTTTCTCGTCTATCCCATGGTGTGGGGTATCGACGGTACCTCGCTACCGTCGAGGCGATCCAGTAGCGAGGTACGGGCAGATGATGCAGGAATACTCACAAACGGTAAAGTAATATTACGTAGGTAGCCTATTAATAAACAAAAAGGAAGTTGTAACTACAACTAACATAGAGAGGTCCTTTTCTACACTGCGTCGTGTCGTGTCGTGTCGTGTGGCTGAGATCAACGATGACTGAAAACGGTTTGAACAGCCTATGCATGCTCAGTGTACACCGAACCATGGTACAAAAAACTAAGGATAAAATTGAATCTGAGGTATTATGAAACAGTTTTGTGAAGAACCTCGTTAACTACTTTTTTTGTAAAATAAATTCACTCATTGATATATTTTTTTTCATTTTTAACGTAACCTTGCCCGTTGCTCATGCAGCATTTACCTTAGATATATTCTTGGTTTGTCTACGCCTGCCCCCCCCGCTTAAACAAATCCTAGCTACGCCCTTGAGCCGGATGCTCGGTGTCATCACTGCGTCCACTGTTGGGAGGTATCAGATTTTTGCTGAGCCTCTCAGCAAAAATTTGATGCTGCGATGCTATTGGTAGATGATTAGGTACTATAGCGGCTGAGCACTGCAAGCAGGAATGGTCCTTACGTCCAAAAATGTTGGCGATGCAAATGGGCTAATGAATGAAATAAAACTAAAGCTCAATGTGATAAAGGATTTTAAAGGGGAAAAATAAATACATAAATTGAAAACACAAAAAAACTAAACCAAACCTTTTGACAAGGATCCAATGTCCGAGACCGATAGTACCGTCACAATAAAAAGAAGAAGCGCATTCAGAGCCGCCATAAAGTTACACCTTACTGTACCTGTCTTTCACCTTAACGCAGCCACTCTTCCTTGCTCCATTTTCCTGCACCATTGTCTCTATCAATTCCTCCTTAACATCTTCAAATTCATCATCATTTTCATCTTTGCACTCAATTACCTCTTCATACTCATATTCACTAAGTTCCGGTTCCTCAGCCTTGATAGCAGGATTAACGATAAGCTTACGGAACGTCTCGTCTGCAACGAGGCAGGACGTTTTAAATTTGTGGGCTACCGAGAGATTGTTGAGGCATAATTCACATATTTGTGATGGTAGACCGACTTCTTGTTTTATCTGGAAAGATGGATAAAAGCAACAGTGTAAATAAACAAACTATTAAACTAATATCTATATTTCAACAGTATGAAAACCATAAAGGCATATTTTGGTTGCAATTTTGTGAAAATTGATCACGTCTTAGCAAAAATGATAGGCCAGGCACCAGGTTCGATAACCAGACTAACTGCACAGAACCACCCAGTGTCCAGTGTCTCACATCGATAGTCTTTTCTATGTACCCAACAATAACAAAGTAATGTGATAACACAAAAACTTACAGTAACTCCAGTACAAAATTGTATCTCTTTTACAATATTTTCTTTTTCAGCGTCGAATATACAACTCATATTCAAGCTCTGAGCCATACAAACTCTACAGGAATCCATTAGATTAGATAAATCAACTGAATACTTGAAATTAGGATCAACATGACTTGTTGCATCCACTTCCATAGTTTTACGTTAATTAAATTACATGGATTTGTTGCCCTATATTATATATAATGGATATATGTAAACTAATAAATAAACTATAACTCAATTTCTCACATAAAACCATTCGGATTATTGATAAATATTTATTTAATTTGAAAAAAAAAAAATATTTCGATTGGAAAAAGAAAGCAAAATTTTATGTTAGATGTTCCATTTATCACACTGTTACAGATTTTTGCTGCTGATCTTTTAATATCTCTATCGCACTTATTTTAAAAGCCTATGGGATTAGGAAATCAATCTTATTAGATGCTTAAAATTCAACTATTTTTTATTGGAATGACGTACTGTAAATTTTCATAGCGTTTTGATACCACATTTTCTGCATCACTGTAACAACTCAAAATATAGAATAAATTTCTTCAAAGTTACAAGCATAACCACAGAAGTTGATTACAAAAAGTAAAAAAAAGTTATTTTATACAATAAAACTGTGATTTCGGTACATATTTGCTCAACTTTTTGATAAATTAATTATTTTCCTTATCTTTGCAATTTTGATAACTAAACGTAAAACTTTGCGTAATTGTGTCGTTCAGAAATGCCTTTAACTTTGACTATACTAATATTTATAAGTCTTTATAACTAAGGACTTTTCATTTAAAAAAAACAACCATATTATTGAAATATTATTTCATTCTAATAATTTAGCCACCTGTAAAATAAGAAACAACGAAGAAAATTCAGTCTTATCAAATGAATACCGGCATAGAAATAAACAAATTTCTAAACTGTATCGGGAAATGGCCGCGCTGTGAACGTCAATCGTGGTGACATCGGCTAGTCGGTCGGTCGTTATATCGTTGAAATATTAATCTTTTGATTACTTATCAGTGATTAATTGTGTTCCTATACCTGTGTGCCGCACGCCGACGTATATCGGTAAGTATTACTTCATTGATTTTGTTTGTTTGAAAATGAAAGTTGTTTGAAGCTATCGTTTATCGCGGTATCTATATTTTAATGCTGATTTATACGAATTGATCGCTTAATCCGATTGTAAGACGATGGTCGTACTCATCACTGATTGCGGCGTGTTGATAGTACACAGTAGGTCATTTAGAATTCGTATAATTTGATGTTGAACTTCCGTCATACTTTAAACTAGGTTGTTTGATTTTCCATCTAAAATTGCATCTGTATTTATTTTATCAGCAAAATAGTGAAGCGAGATAGTTCTTTATCTATTTCCGAATATAATTCCCGAGTTTTACGGTTGTTTAACGTACTTTTTTTGCATTTATCTTGAAGAAAGTAAAGTAGGTTACACTCACCGGGGTCAACCTAATTCATTTTTCAATTTTTTTTTTCTTTTTGTTGACCTTTATGCATGTACCAATGTGACTATTTAAACTCATATGTACCTGAGTTTATCTTGGACTTTACTGACAATGGTGAAGGAAAAACATAGTGAGTAAAACTGAACTTTATAGTTCATATGATTCTGAAATTGTCAACCCGTCATGAGGAGACGTGGTGATCAATACTCGTGCTTTCTCTGTATTAGAAGAGGTCTTTGCGCTGCAATGGGACAGTACGAGGCTGTTATTATAAAAGAGTTACAGCCTGGGCATTGAAGTTTGAAAGTATCTGTGTTACGAGGTTGACTTTTGACAACTATTCCATACTTTTGACAACGCGTACAACCCTAATCTATTCAAAGTGAGAGTGAACAGGCTTCTTCTGGGTAAGCTCACTCCATCGTAGACTTTGTCTCTGTCATCCAGACCTAGACTAAAGTCAAGAGCAAACTCATAGAAGAATTATAAAAAAATAAAAAAATAAATCCCATAAAATTTGAAACTATCTAACTATTGCTGTTAAAAATGATTTTTTTGTTTTATGTACCGTATATACTTTCAATAAGCATTTTAGTAAAACGCTGTAATTTAGACATTACGAATAGACTCATCAGCTTTATTAATTTGTATGTATGTATACATAACTAAATACCAGTTTCCGAATTGAAAACTTGAAGTTGAGAGCTTGTCAAACCCAATTTTTTTCGAATTACTGCATGATTTGTTTCCCTTCATTTTAAAACAGCGTTATTCATATGGCTTATAGAAAAATCATTGTATTCTGTGAAGGAGTATTTAGACTTTTTAAAGATAGACACTGAAATAATACTTGACATTTAAATTTAATAACTATGATTTATGTAACAATTTTATTTTACTAACTTCATTTATTTAATTCATGTATCTAATCCATAATTTTGCATGCTAGTTTTAGCGAATTGTTTTAGAAACTTTAAAAAAACCTGACCATCTTTAATGTAAAATTCTTGCAAATAAATTTCATTTCATTTCCCACCTGATAGGGTTTATGCACACCAAGCGCGGTGCGGTATGGCGCGGTTTGTATACCGTTTCATACATAAAAGGTATGGCCATGAAAATTAAAACAAATAGATACATCACTAATAGTAAGCCGTTCATAACGAATTTAAACTAGCTTTAAATTAAGAGGGATCCGGGCGTGTAGCCCGTGAAAGTCCTAACTCTTTTTTTTATCCTTTTTAGTAAAAGCAAAATCCTGCTCAAAATTGTACTCGGGCCTACTTAAGACCCCTGTGGTACACCTTGAAAATATCATAGTGTTCATACATAACAAAAAAGATATCTGTTGGTACGTCTTTATAAATCTGCTTTTACATAAGATTCAAACCATTTTAAGACGAAAATTAGCGCTCAGGAACACCCTAGCTTACATTTACATCTTGCTTAAACTATCAAACGACCTTCCAAGGTCTAGATATCAGTATTGTTATCATCCACGCATTTCCTAGTGTCGTAGAGGACGCGATGTCTTTCACACGACTTTGCGAGCTCACCCTGGGGCAGAAGTGTCTGGGGTTATCATGATTGTGGCCCGTGATCGAGAGGAGGTGATGCGCGGATGTATAATGTTGCTAGCTGATTTTCTTGTTTATTTTTACACGATTGTCTTTTTGCGAATGAGTTTTTGGATGATTGTCGCGTGATAGCTGTTGTGTGTCGTGTGAATACAGGTGTAATACTTATTTAATAACTACTTTCCTTTATAGAGGTATGTGGAACAGGGTGTAAAGTTCACTCATACTCTTTAGTAAAAGGAGGATCCTCCGAACAGACGAGTGTCGTGTCTGGTGGGCAACTGCTCGACGGTTGATGTCGGGATGTTGTATATTTCGTTTATCGATTATATAGAAGAAGGTCCACGCAGGCAATCAAAGACAGGCCATCTAGGGAGCGAAGTAAACTGTGGGAAGAGAGGTATCCACCACCTCAAGACTTCGTAAAGCCCCAGGAGCACCTGCCTCCCGGTTGCGAACTATAGTGGCCTGTTTGGAAAGCTCTTAATCGACTGCGAACTCAAGTAGGCCGCTGCAAACATAACCTGGCAAAGTGGGGCATAGTCGATTCACCTAACACTCAATGCGAGTGCGGTGCTCCTGAAAAGACTATGTCCCATCTGCTGGAGTGTCCCATTTGTCCGTTCGCCTGAACCCTTGACGATTTGAACAATGCCTCTGACACCGCAATAAATGTGGTCACCTACTGGGCCCAAACAGTACAGATGTACCGTCGAAACGAAAAGAAGAAGATCGATTATATAACCCTGAAAAGGTGACAGACCGACAGTTCCTTTCGCATCATATGAGTATGGGTGCTAGATGGTGAGATGCCATTTCAATGGATAATCTACAACCGATGCGTTGTATCTGTGAGATAATGGTAAATTATTAAATGAGTTGGACCCATTAGGTGTCCATGCCAATCCCGGCATCGGTGGCATTTTTGAGGTTCTCAGAAGTGCAAGTTTATGGACACTTTGGACATGCCAACATATGCGGCATGGTTTGATTAGGGGCACCGCATTCGCACTGGGTGTCGGTTGGGTCAATAGTTCCCCATTTCGCTAGAGATTGTGCTTGAAGCGGCCAATTATTTTTATTTATTTTTTTCATTTTACGATGGGTTTGCCTGTTAACGATGGAGTGAGCTTACCCAGAAGAAGCCTGTTCACTCTCATGTTGAATATATTAGGGTTGTATGCGTTTGGAAACACAGACGCAGGCAGAGAGCTCCACTCCTTTGCTGTGCGCATTATAAAAGACGTTTGAAAACGCTTAGTGCGAGTTGGTGGAATATCAACTGGGTAGGGGTGGTAACTTGCAGTGCGTCTAGATGTCCGATGGTAGAAGGGGGCCGGTGGAATGAGGTCGTGGAGTTCATGGGCACACTCACCGAATTACAATTTGGGTCGTGAATATCATCTGGTAGTAATGCAAATTAACAGCAGAAAACTGCTTCTCTCGAATCAGCACAAACTATATAGAACTGCTCATGCTCAGTCGCCATGCTCATATTTTCCGGTAACTAATTTAGAGAGAGAGCACTTAACTTTTTTGGACATTTTATTATCGTAATCTGCCTACTATGTTAAGGTCGGCTTTCATTTTAACCGGAAAGCTGGATACTAGCTGGTACATTCTGAAAAATAATCACCGTGAAAACTTAAACAGAACTGTCATTTCATCTGATGCTAGGAACTCACACTATTGACATCTCAATGCAAGCCCACGTCACCTAAGAAGTCTCGGTGAGATTTTAACAGAATAAATCGAGAGTATTTTACATGTAGCTACTGTCTATATGACCTCCGAAACCCAGTTACGGTTTTTGAATATCTTCTAAACCACCTTAATTTTTCTTCACCGCTTTCTTTAAAGATGTTTTCAGGAAAAGCATGTAAAGGCCACGTGTTTGTTAAGCATTCACAAATATTTTAAGTGGATACACGCGTTAATGTATGTAACTTTTATTCTATGCCGGCTGCTCGGTGTCAAGGTTGGCGTTCTTTGTACCTAATGCGGTTTTCCACACCAAATATTTAACTTACGTTTTGTTGATTTCATTAACTTTGACGTAACTCATTGGTTCTTCTCCTTTCGCGGCATCAGTATCTATTTGTTTGTTTGTACAAAGCACAGATCCGTTCCGGCATGGGGTATTGCAGGCAGTTATGGGATGGCTCAGCACAAAATTCCAACTTGTTGCATTTGACTCGGTGGAACGCAGAGCAAAATTGCTTATAGGCGACGAAATGTTGTCTAGGCTTCACAGCCTGGCTCATCGGCGTAATGTTGCTTGCGTGTCGGTTTTCTATAGACTGTACTTCGAAGACTGTGCGCAGGAGCTCCACGATGTGATCCCACCATCGCCCTTTTATTACCGGACTACCAGACGTACTGCAGGGCACCATCCGCCCTTGTTTGATATCAAGTCCAGTCGTACTCAGCGCTTTTCCTCCAAACTTACTACGCGCACCACCAAAGTGTGGAAATCACTGCACTGCACTTGCATTTATACAACATCCCGATATCAACCGTCGGGCAGTTGCCCACCAAACACAACACCCTTCTGGTCGGAGGATCCTTCCTTTACCATAGAGTATGACTGATTTTACACCCCGTTCCTCATTCATACTAATATTATAAATGTAAAAGTAACTCTGCCTGTCTGTGTGTATTACGTTTTCACGCCTAAACCGCTGAACTGATCGTCAGGAAATTTGGCAGAGATATAGCCTGGGATATGGAGACTAACATAGGCTACTTTCTTACGCGATAACCGACATCCACGCGGGCGGAGCCGCGGGCAAAAGCTAGTACCTCTATAAGTACTACGCGCCTGATCGTTCTGAAGAACATCACCAATTAGGTCACTATATGTCCTAGGGCGTCCCCTCCCGGCGTTTCCACTCACATCTGCCTGGTAAAAACCTTTTGTTAGTCAGTCGCCTTTCATTCACCCTCTCAACATGACCAAAACCATCTAAGCATACTCTTTAAATAATAGTTTTATCTCATTGATCTAGTTCTTATAGGGTGTATCAATATTGTGACCTACGTTGGTATCGTCTGTGATAAGGCCTGTCGTATTGTATGGATCGGAATGCTGGGCCGTGAAGAGGACGGATGAAAAAATATTGCATGTATCGGAGATGAGAATGTTGAGATGGATGTGTGGAGTGACGAGAATGGATAAAGTCAGAAATGAGTATATAAGGGGAAGTTAGAAAGTGGCGCCTGTGACAGAAAAGTTGAAAGGACGTCGTTTGGCATGGTATGGGCATGTGATGAGGAGGGAGGAAACGCATGTGACGAGGAGAGTGATGAAGATAAATGTGGATGGATGGAGAGAGAGGGGAAGGCCAAAAAAAATATGGATGGATTGTGTGAAGAATGATATGAAAGAGAAGGGAGTGAATGATAGAGTGACGGTTGACAGGGGGGAATGGAAAAAGAAAACGAGTTGCGCCGACCCCAAGTAACATGGGACAAGGGCAGGAAGATAATGATGTTGGTATCTTATGTAAAAGTATCAACCAATAAAGGAACTACATATAACAGTTTGACCTCTAAATATCTTTGCTTGAGAAAAACAGCGCAAATAGGGCGCTGGAATAACATAGTTGCACTTCATCAGGTCAATCTGTAGCGTAAACAATCTATTTAAGTAATCTTTGGATTAACCTTTTGTACACAAACTGTATTCTCACACACATTGCACTGATTCGGCAGAGAACCAAAGTTGTCGACATAGCTCACAGAATAAGCAAGCTGAAATGGCAATGGGCCGGCCATATTAGCCGTAGAACCGATGACCGTTGGGGTAGACGTGTTCTTGAGTGGAGATCGCGAATCGACACGTAAGGTAGGACGCCCTCAGGCTAGGAGGAGCGACGGTCTTCGCAGGGTGGCTGGTAGCAGCTGGATGAGAGTTGCCGAGAATCGAGCTGAATGGCGTGCAATTGGAGAGGCCTATGTCCAGCATTGGACTGCTATAGACTGATGATGACACAAACTGCCGGGACTAATGGTTTAACGTGCTTTCAGAGGCACGGAGGGGTCTCGATATCTATTAGATGGTCACCCATCCACGAACCGGAGTGCGTTGTGCCACTTCTTCCCATCTAAAGTACTAGGAAGCGAAGAAGGGCGGGAGTTTTGGGGGGCCTGTCTTATGTAATCGTTCATGTGTCCATAGAGTTTCTTGCCCGTTCTTCTTCATAGGAACCTACTACGCTTTGGAATGGGCAACTAGCTTCATCTTTCTGACTGACCGACCTTGACTATTCAAAAGTGCCTGTAATTAGTTTCATCATTCATCAAAAAAAAAAAAAAAATACATAAATAATATTTCAGCCGAAAGACGTCCACTGCTGGACATAGGCCTCCCCTATAAGGGGGGGATTTGCCATAATCGCCACGCTTGGCAGGCGGGTTGGCGATCGCAGTATGGTGTAAAAATGCATAGAGAACGCTGCTGCCCAATCTCTAGTAAGTCCCTCAGTCGCCTTTTACGACACCCAAGAAAGGAAATGAAATTCTAAACCAAAAATATATTGTTTTGTACGCCATAAATGGCAAAACATGCAGATCTACCTGTTATTTTAAGACCTCGCACATATTATTTGATGTATACATGTTTTTACAATAAAATATGTTCTATTCTATTCTAATGGGGTAGTGCTATTCTTTACGTCCGGCACCACACGGAACTAATTGTAATTGGTTTATTTGAAATAAATGCTTTGAGTTTGAGATGAGTTCGAGTAATTCTGAAGATCAAAAAGTGCTGATTTTCAGCCTAATTTGAATAAGTGACTTTTGATTTTAATGACACAAAAGCTGACGCAAAAGTGTATGTCCGTTCGAATTCGATTAATTGATTTTCGATTGTCAAAGCCCAGACTCCACACTCACCCTTGATCTAATTCTGTCTCGAATACCTTCGATTGTGTCTCTCGCTTGGTGACGTCATTTAAGTCTTTAAGCTGATATCAGACGTTTCCCACGAGTGAAGGTTCATTTTTGTTTCAAACCATGTTCACAAGACAAAATTACATAGAAATTAACGTTCATTTGCTTGTTTAATTTTTCGACCATTCGGAGCGCGAGTGACGCTTTTGGATCGGTTCACTAATAATTAATTAATTTTAGAATTAATTTTTCACTTTTGATTAAATTTTGTGTTCAGGCGTTTCACTTCGAGTGTAAGAAAGCCCGTTTCCGGCCGTTTTGCGTGGATGTGACGATTATTACACAATTTTTTTTTCTTGCGTCATATCTTACCTCAAACAAATGTATTTTCTTTCTTTACACACATACATAACGCATGCCTTCTTCCTATGGAGGTAGGCAGAAACTACAGAACGCCAACTGCTACGTTCCTTACATATTCCTTTTGCTTCGTTTGCGTTCAGATACGCACGACGGTTGTGAGTTTTACGCACCTGACCAGAGGCCCTAGTGTGAGTTTATTTTAAACATCTCTTTTTTTGTTGTTTAGTTTTAAAAAACGTTGCCCCACACTAGGAATTTCTCCTGTATTGTGGGTGCGTTTACAAACATTTAAACTCACATACACAAACAGCCAGACCCGGAACAACTACTTGTAGATCATACAAATATTTGTTCCGTGCGGGAATCGAACCTCTGACACGCAGCGCAGCCACTGCGGCAACCGAGCCGTCATCTCTAATTTAAGCATCGAGCAGGTTCAGCACTCCGATTGGTGAAGGGCCAATCGGAACGCCGAACGCGCTCGATGCGTAAAATCGAGATGGTTAGATAAAATATGTCCGGTCACTGTGTTTCTTTCTTTCTTTATTAACAAAAAAAGTGAAGCGTCTGATATCAGCTTTATGTCAACTAGAATCGGATTTTATAGACCACTTTTAAAAACCTATCGTTGTTGAGATTTATGTCTTGTCTATGATTGAGAATTATAAGGGCTCATATTGATTGATCAGAAGTTTATGAGTATTAACGCTACGCTCGTGACAAAGGCAATATTTGCTTTACTACGTCAGCCAATAGTAACTACGTGGTGAGGTTTTTAGGATGCTGCGCTGACGGAGTAATTTGAATCTTCAAGATTAGGCAACTGGCAATAGGGTTCCCAGATGGAAAGACTAAAACATCTGGGCAAAATTTCAAACAGTCGGGATTTTGGGATTATTGTCGGGGCGAATCAATATTACTAATCAAAATGTTAATTTTTATTATTAAAATAATGAAGTACACACTTACTGTTTTACCCTTGTCTTTTGGAAGTTGAAATGTTTCTCTAAGACAGCAGTAATCGTTATAGAAGGCCTCCTGGGGCCCAAGTCTGCTATTTTTATAAATTCGTCACTCCAACACGATCCCATTGTCATTTTGCTAAAAGTTCGTAATCTTCTAAATTCATAATGGTCGATCATTGGCCGGTCAATGGTCTCGTAATAGAATTGTATTACAATGGCATTTTGAACATTTATTCATGACAGATTTAATTTATATATATTTTTACATATTATTTGTGTTATAATTATAAGCAATCTGAAGTAGTAGGAAGTTTCATTCGTCATTATGTACGAGATTACCAATTTTTTCAATGGAGTGTCAGTGGCTGACCATTGGAAAGTCATAATGACGCCATTATATTAGTAGATTACCAAACTTGTCAGAATCAACAATTATGAAATCAATGATAGACCATTCTGACACTATTGTAATAGCAGACTTGAGGCCCTGTTCAATATCATTTGAAATATTAAGCACGTCGGGCAACAGGGAGAGTTTTTTAACTCGCGGTAATTTTCAATGTTTTTTTTATTATTACAAGAAGCTGTTTGTCGGGACATTTTGTATTTTTTCGGGAGTCGACACCATATGAAATGTCGGGACATTCCAGACGAATCCAGACCATCTGGCAACCCAGTGCTGGATTAAGCAAGCGCGGGGCCCTTAGCAAATACTATCAAGGGGCCCTTGATCTGCTATGGGTTCTCAATTATAAAGTGGTAAAAAAACAAGAATTTGATATGTGGAATTTTATGTGGTCTTTGGAATTTTACATCTGGTCTCACAATTTCAATTAAATTCCCCTGATAATAATCATAACCCTGATTTTATCCAGCCACCGTCGGTCCCTTGCCATCCTCCCTCCGACTCTGCCCTAAGCCGAGGTTCGTACCCCACAGGGGGTGCCCTTAGCGCGCAGTCGTTTAGTTTATAAGTTTTACGCCCTGGCTGGAGGCTTTAAGTTTTTAGGAGCTTAAGGCAACCACAGGAAAGACCGGTTAAAGAGTCACGACCTCTAATGGAGTAACTCTGAGATGCCCTAAAAAAAAAGGTGTGAGTCTGGAGATCTATCATACAGGTCCCGAACCCAGTATAGACTCCCGCTCTCACAAATGGTATACTGAAAAATGTAACTTGATGCTATGAATCAAAATTGTACCTTTTTGAGAGAAATTCAACTCCCCACGACCTTAGTTCTTTCTGCTGAAGTTTAAGCTGGCTGGCATTAATAAGTGACAGTTATAGTCACCTACCTATTCTATAGGTTAACTTAAATATAAGTGTTTGATGTAATTAATTATTATTGCGGTAGACCATCGAGTAGACCCTTAAAGGCTACCGTATGTTGTTGTAAGGAGGAGTATTTTTATAAATACGTAGGCTGTTCCATAAGTGTTGCAATAGAAAGAATGTAACAAGTTTGGACATGTATGACAGCGTATGGTTATCTGCCACTTATTACAAGTCCATGCACGCAGTGTTTGTTGAGCTTGGCATCAGTAATATTTGGTAAATAAATAAAAAAAATTGTAAAAATGGCTAGTCTCGGTAACCGCGAGTACATAGTGATTTTCTTTTACAATTTCAAACGTGGATTGTCTTATCAGGAGTGCCACGAGGAAATGTTTAATACCTTCGGTAAAGAGAGCCCTTCTCTTTCTATTGTGTTCAGGTGGTATAAGGAATTTCAAAGAGTTTGAAAGGCCGACGATTCGCAACTGATGACGAAGTAATAAGTGCATGGGATGAGGCCTGTGCCAGTGTCACAATATGTTTAATACGTGGTTTGAACGCATGCATAAGTGTGTTAACAGTGATGGTTCTTATTTTGAAAAAGTTTAATAAATAGATATTTGCAAGACTTATGGAACATCCTACGTGTATTTTATTTCAAACAGGATATTATTTCTTTGTATTTCGATACATAACCACCTTGCATCTGGGCTTTTGTTCCATTAAAACTAGGGGGACAAAATCTTTTATGTTTTGTGTGTTGTATGTGTTTTTGCGTCCATCGCATAATATACAATTTTGGTACTTCCACTTAGTATATTGTGGTAATTCTAACTTGTTTTGCGATCAAGAGCTGTTAATCACTGTTAATAAGCAAAGAAACTCCATAATAGGGTAAAATACCTACTCACCAAAGCAACAGAATTATTAGCATAACATCACGCTATTCCTCGAAGGGTTAGGCAGAGGTTTACTATCGCGGACAACTGAATCGGCTCACTTTCAAAACAAAGGGCGAGGCCTCAACGCTAATATAAGGTGTATCTTTTCATACACGAATTGTTTTAAGAGGACCATCCATAGGTGGTAAAAAGCCATGGCAGCGAATTTTTTTATTTTTTATTTAAGTGTTTTATATTTTTACATATTATTATATTTTTTTTTTTAATTGCGTGAGACATTTTGCAAAGGAGTGACATTTTCCAAAATTTTACTTATATTATGAATGACCCGCCCGGACGTGGCGACAGTGGCGACACGAGCGCGGTCAATTTTGATAATTAATCATCATATCAAGTAATTTTAAATTATTTAAGTAATATTCTCAGATTAAAAAAAAAATCGTTTCCATGGCTTCTTTACCACCTATAGGTGTATCTCTTAAAATATTTCGTGTTTGAATAGATACACCCTATATAAATATGCTAGTCGCGCGGTAAACTCTGATTGCGCGATGCAGGATTTGTGACGTCAGGTCTTTGATGCGTAGTTCGCATGTGGTGTTGTTGATACCGCCACAGCTGTGCTGCTAGGTAGTTAGTTGTACTACTTCTTCCCTTCCCAGCTAAAGCACTAGGAAGTGTTGAAGGGCGTTGCGGAGAACTGTCTTATGTAATTTTGACGTTCGAAAAGTGCTGATACTCAGCCTAAATTGAATAAATGACTAGTTTTTTTTTTTGCAATAACATTAGACATTAAAAAAAACGTTTTTTACAGTCCAGTCGACCGATTCTGACTTCTATTCCGTAGGCATAAGGATGGCATTAAAAGTAAAAAAGTGGTTACAATACCAACTGTTTACTGCAGCTACCATTTGTCATGCCACCAACGCAATAGAAGTCAAAATCGGTTAAACGGACCGTAAAAAAGGTTTACTTAAATGTCTTATTACAAACTAGCTTCTGCCCGCGACTTCGTTCGCGTGGAAGTCGTGAGACGACACAATATACTAAAATACCAGCCACATTTTAATAAAACTTCCCTAAATACTACGTTTATAGTTTAGGTCACAGCAGTCAAAATATACAGAGAGTCAGGACTGGTGACGCGAGAGCAAGCGACGTACAGTTCCATGTTCTATGGTATAGGGTTTGGTTTCCACACTTAGTCCTTCAGGTGGACCATTGTAAATGGGCCATGGCGGCCATCAGTGGTTATTCCAACCAGCCCACCTCCCTCCAGAAGATAATTATTACGTCTCCCGGTCAGTTTAGAACATCTGTGAAAGATATTTACCATGTTTATTCATTGTTCTGAGTTCCCTATATTTCGGCGCTGTGATCACGGATAAACTGAAGTCACTGCGGGTGGGTGTTTATGAGCAGACAAAACGGTCTACCCTCTTTCTTGTTCGTTTTATGCACTCAGTACCGCTACCACTGTCACTCGCAACTCGATTCTGACATAACAGTTCAGATCAGATTCATGACAGTTTAAAAACTTACATCTGTGAAAGATCAGACACACATACGAACTGTATGGGAAAACTTTTTTTTGATTTCTGACTTTTCTAGTACTCAAACCTCAGTTGGTCCCATAGAGTTTTTTAATCCTCGTACTAAACAGGATTGATTGGCATCAAAAATTTTTTTTGGGAAAATTGCCCTTTTTTTTTGCTTGCTGACTGTAATTTTTTTTTTTTCAAAATCTGTGAATTCCGATCACTTTTTTTCTAAAAGTTAAGGATAGTCTCTTAAGACCATTTTCTTGTAGCGACCACGGTTAAGATACCTGCCCTTATTGACCCATCTCAAAACACAATGTAATACTGCTCATCCCCCATAGCAAATAGCGTGATAATTTATACCTAGTAATTTGACCAGACCTATAGGGAATATCTGTGCAAAATTTGAACAAAATCTGTCCGGTAGTTTTTGCGTGATGCTGGAACATATGTACATTCAAACAAACAGACAAACAGAAAAACAGACAAAAATTCTAAAAGCTATATTTTCGGCTTCAGACCGCGTGAGAATTACTTTTTTTTTTTTCAAAAATAGTCAATGTACAGTTTTGATTTCGCTACGATTTTATTATATGTATAGATGAAGTATATGTTTAAGTCCCATGTAACAAGGGGCGAACTTATTGCCATTAACCAGTAACGAAGCAGTCCTGTGCACTCACGAAATTTTAACACAAGTTTTGTAAGTGAAAACCACTTGCGTACAATTAGGGTTTCCAAAGAAATTGTAATTAATTCCTTAATCACAGGAAATTACAATATTTCTACTAATAGCGGGGAATTTCGAAATGAACGCTTATACTTATGCTTGGTTTTACCAAGTATTATTGGTTTGATGGACATAACTATGTAGTTACAGATTGTACCGATTGTAGTAGGGCGACTGTCCGATGTGTGTGTGCGCTGGTCGCAGATGTTATGAGACTGGTCATCTCTTAAGAGTCTATACTACCTCAACGCCACCTCACTCTGTATCTCGCTCGCACACTATTGCTACCGGTCACGCGAGCAAGAGAGACAAGGCGGCAGGGAAAGGCTCCAAGGCGCCGATAGTTTAGGTAATATCTTTTTACGGTGAAAATAATGGTCATTTAAAATAAAATGAAATAACATAAGACCTGGGGGCCAAGTCTACTAATGTACAAACGTTCCAATGGTCTCTTCATTGTGAGTTTTTGACTTTTACTCACAATGGCGAGACCATTGCAACGTTTGTAAATTAGTAGACTTAGGCCCCTGCTTTATAGTTAGTTCAGTTAATATGCAAAGTTTCATTAACTAATTTGAAGTATTTTTTGAATACCAGCGGTTTATTGTTCGGTTTGGAGGTAATTTTGTTTTTTTTTTTCTATGGAGAATATTTTATGGAATCGTGTTTTCGGCTAACATAGTAATTAACATTAATCCTCAACTTTACCATATATTTATTTCAAAATTAATGCTGCAGTATTTTCGACATAACGGAGGATCATGCTAAGCCATTTGAGGTAGTATAGACCGTTAAAGCGCAGATATATGCCAGTGACCTTGTGTGGTTAGCTTGCGTGTTCTGTATTGAGCTTACGCAACGTGTTGTACGTCCAGCCAGTAATAAGACGGTCTCGCCCGTCCAGGAGCGCTGTCCCAAATAAGACGCATTATTAATTTATTACACATAAAAGGTATTTTAATTAAACACCTGTATACTAATAGATCAATAATTAAGGCGATTAACACACTGCCACGCACCACGCAGCGTAGCGCGTGAATGCATGTTTTAACGTTGCGTTTTAACGCGCGTGGATGCATTTTCTGTGTGTTGGACTGTGCGTGTTTTCTATACAAACGGAGATACTCACAAGCAACGTTAAAACACGCATTCACGCGCTACGCTGCGTGGTGCGTGGCAGTGTGTTAATGGCCTAAATTATCTTTAAAAAGGCGAAGGTTTCAGAAAAATACGCTTGATAGAGTTTGCGTGATTCTCAGATTTTTATTCGCGTTAGACATAACTTTACAAATTTTTTTCACTATATAATATAGACATAATCTAAAATATTCACATATTAAGTTATTAAGAAAATGCTCTAATTTAACATATATTTTTTCCAAATCATTAACACTACTCGTTTAGACGTGATCTTCAGAATAAAATCATTAAAAGTCGGTTATCGTCGCCTTAACTGACAGGGCTTACGTTTAAGTTTGCTATATTCTTCATCAGCAAGACCCCTGATGTCAAAAAAGATGATATTATAAAACGAAAAATATCTATTAATCACCTAATAACTGAACTTTGGTTTAATCTTGACCTCAACGCTAAAAAACCAAACGTGTTGTGATGCCGTTCAGCAATGTCAGTGTCATGGTCTCGGTTAGGTGACGTCAGAGTTAGGTCCCGGATGGCAGCTTACATAATCTGATAAGTACCGAACAACGGGATTTGAACTCCATAGTAACCTTGATTCCGCATTTTTTGCTCCCGTATAGGTGAGTTAGTTTTTTGGACTGAAAATAACATCAAATCAGTTCCTACTTATTTTATGATTAGTAGTCCCATTTTCAACACACGCAATGTCACGTTTGTTTTGCCGAAAATTATCAGTGGCATGATTACAGATCACCTTTAATAAATTGTGTCTCAACCTCGCGATAACGGTTCATGCACCCGTCATAGTCGGCGCACGAGGGAACGGACCGCACCACACACACTATATTATGTATGCGCAAGCGCACGCCACTTACCTATAGCCTTTCTTCATATCAGTCGCGCGCTTGAAGCCGCACAGAGCGGACGCGTCGTTCCAAATTCGAAAATATAATTATCGCGAGTGATAATCGGGCGTGGATAATTAATATTATTTTTTGTTGAATATTTATCTGGATTTGACATCGCACGCCAGCGAATTTGGAAGTGAGTGTTTTATTTTATACATTATTTCTGTTTGAATTAGTTGTAGTATTGAATATGTAAATTGGTCGTAAGGTGGCGTTGAGCGAAAGTGTGTGCGGAATGAAAAAACTTGTAATTGGTACGCGTGGTTCATAACTAGTAAATCAAAGTTTATTATGTACATACAATAAAATAAAACAAGTCGAATGAGTAAAACTCACCTGTTTACAGCACGATGTTTTTTTTATTTTTTATAAGATTTACCATAATTTGCAGAATAAATGAATAATTCTAAACAAAGCAAAGTCATGCTTACGAAATTGCGGTCGCAAACGGAATAAAAAAAAGTTAGTTCAAGAGAAAATGTATTTGCACCAAGTAGCGTTAACATGAAAAATTAAGAACTTTCTTATGATAATTATACCGAATCGTTTAGCAAATAGTTTGAGAACCGGTCGCGGCAGTGTCGCTGCAAAGCCAAAGTGGTCACTACTCAAATAATGGACAACAGCGTTCAAAGTTCACTCCGTCCGTAAAGCAAATAGATGTGCTATTGAATAATGTCGCCAGCCTCGGTTTTTAATACTAATAAATGTGTTTTGAAGCTAACTGCTCACTTAAGTAGATGGTCATAAAATTTGACTCTGCAGCTGATTTTTGCAATAAAAGTTGACGCAAAATCTTGATAAATTGACGATTTCTTTCCCAAGGTGAAAGCTACAGGTAACCCACGAAGTTCAAATTTTCATACGTTTTTTGCAGTTTCCTGGAGAGTATCAGGTTGTATGTTGATCTTAAGGCCCAGATATATGCCAGTGACCTTGAGTGGTTAGCTTGCGTGTTCTGTACTGAGCTCACGCAACGCGTCGTTCGTCCAGCCAGTAATAGGACTCGACCATCCAGGAGCGCCGTCTCAAATTAAACGCATTATTAAATAAATACATAAAACAAAAGGTATTTTAATAAAATACGTATACTAAAAGATCATTTATTAAATTATCCTTAAAAAGGCGAAGGTTTCAGAAAAATACGCCTAATAGATTTTGCGTGATTCTCAGTGCCCATGTAGGTTTATGTGAAATAAAATATTTTGATTTTGGACAGACAGACGAGTGATCCTATACGGGTTTCGTTTCTCCCTTTTGAGATACGAAATCCTAAAAAGCAATAAAAATGCAATTTTCAGTAAATCACCTAAGCAAGGAAGTAGGAAGACACCAAGTTTTTGTGTTTTTATTAAGCCATCGTCTGTCTCGATACCATCACTGAAATGACTTATAATAAACTTATCTTTTAGCTAAAGATGGCAATCTTTTGTCGCTTAGTGTTGTTACAGACATAGGGACAGACGATAATTTTTGTTTAAGTCCCAGATACCAGTGACCTTGAGTAATTAGCTTGCGTGTTCTGTACTGAGCTCACACAACGCACGCACGTCCAGCCAGTAATAGGACTCGCCCATCCAGGAGCGCTGTCCCAAATAAGACGCATTATTAATTTATTATACCTAAAATAAAAGGTATTTTAATGAAACACGCAGACTAAAAGATCAATAGTTAAATTATCTTTAAAAAGGTGAAGGTTTCAGAGAAATACTCTTGATAGATTTTGTGTGATCCTCAGTTTTTTTTATCCGCTTTAGACATAACTTTACAAATTAATTTCACTATGTAATATAAACATAATCTAAAATATTCACATATTAAGTTATTAAGAAAATGCTCTAATTTAACATATTTTTTTTTCCAAATCATTAACACTACTCGTTTAGACGCGATCTTCAGTATAAAATAGTCAGTTATCGTCGCCTTAAATAGACCGCATTGGAATTTCCATTCCATTCAGGGGTGAAAGGCGTTTCAAATATGTTAAGGTCAAGTTCATGTACTACCAAAAGGAAATAAATCTATATCTATATTTGACAATAAAGCTGAAGAGGTTGTTTTCTTATTTGAACGCGCTTATCTCTGGAACTACCATCGTTTCTGATCGAATTGAGAACGAGGTGATCACGGCATAGAACCAAAGTTGTCGACATAGCTCGCAGAACAAGCAAGCTGAAGTCAATGGGCCGGCCATTTTAGTCTTAGAACCAATGACCGTTAGGGTAGACGTGTTCTTGAGTGGAGACCGCGAATCGGCAAACGTAAGGTGGATGTCCTCAGGCTAGGAGGAGCGACGATTTTTGAAAGTTAGCTGGTAGCAACTAGATGAGTGTTGCCAAGAATCGAGCTGAATGGCGTGCAATTGGAGAGGCCTACGTTCAGCTGTAAACTACTGTAGGCAGATGATTATGATGCTCTGAATGAATTCTTACAAAAGTTTTTATGTACGTGTCTTCGTCTTGACTCAATGTGCCTCCATTGAGTTTCTCAGCATAAACGGATGTTTAAATGAATGTGTAAATCACATACAAATCACTCTGCAAATAGTTCACAATGCGAGAATTTTACATGTCAATGGTACATAGGGTTGTCTGCGCGGTGACCTAGTTTTAGATAGATAGATAGAATACTCTTTAATATGTATGCCATAAAAATTACAGGTATAAATGTAGAAATGTCACATAGGCTGACACAATGGGCGGTCTTGGCGGTCTTATCGCTAAAAGTGATATTTTACAGACAACCTTTGGATGAATTAAAAGTAGAAAGAGAGACAATACAGCAGGTACTCAGTCCAAGACTCGTCTGCTCCACCGGCCATCGGTCCTTCGACAAACATCGCCAGCCAACTGCCACTTCAGCTTGCTTACTCTGCAAGCTATGTCGGTAACACCAGTTCCTTTCCGTATAATTTCTGATCTTATTCTCAAAGAAAACACTGCTGGGCATAGGTCTCCCCCAAACACCATTATTTCGACCGGTTCTGTGCTTCCCACATCTAGCGGATTTCTGCGGCCTTCATAAGTCGACCTTGTGGGAGGCCTTCCGGTACGCGGTCGCCACTCCAGAACCTTTCAGCCACATCGGCCATCTGTTCTGCGAGCAAGTTGCCCTGCCCACTGCCACTTAAGTTTGGCAATTCTTTGGGCTATGTCGGTTACCTTGTTTCTCCTGCGGATCTCTTGACCTCAGACCAAATAAAAAACCAAGACGGAGTGCTGTCAACAGTGACGTGAGGCCGGTTTCGCAAACATGTGTGCACTTAGTGAGGCGTAGTTTGATTGTAAATATGTGCGTGTGAGCGTGTACGCACAGCGCGGAGGTGTAGTTTTGGCATCCTTCACTGTATTGTTCGCTGCGCTCTGTCTTACTTGGTCTGAGCTCTTGACTTGCACTTGTTGTACCAAAATTAAAAAGGTAGTATTTTTTTTTTTTGTCAAACACCATCATATCTATTGAGGAATAGATAAAATGATATTGGACGTTTCAGTTTTGTTATCATCCATGACAGTCATCGCTTTTAATCAGGTAGCTCGAAATAAACAAAGAAATGATATGATTTAATTTTAATTGGTGTTGTTGATAAGATTATGAAATTGAACAGTCTTTAATGATAAGTGATTTTATTTCTGTAAGTAGATTTGTAGACACTTTTTCACGTCAATCTTATATTTTTTTTAAACCGGCCGTGTTGGACCACGCACAATGAAGAACGCGCACCGTAGTTGGGATGAATTTATCCCAAGAATAAACTAAAAATTGTAGTTGAAATACATGTTCTCCCATACTCTTTACGTGTACAGGAGGCACCCTAAAAATAGTAGATTGTACAGCAAGTGCATAAAACGCACCATTTTACGCGAGACGTTTATCCATCCGAGCGAGCTTGCAAGCGAGGGTGGATATAGAGTGTAAAATGGGTTTTATGGACGAGTTGTACACTCTACTTTTCACTTCGATTGCGAGGAAATGAAACAGCAACATGTAAAATAATAAATGGACGAAATAAAAAAATATAAGTTTATTTCATGAAGTTTTATTGTGTACTTTGGCTGTTGGTATCCTTGCCTTGGTCTTAGAATACGAACGAAACGAATTAAATATTATTATTATTATTTAAATAATAATAATAATAACCCCACCGCCGTATCTCTACGTTGACGTCGTGGTGGGGCTTGCGCGCTCCGAACTCTGGGTCTGTACCGGTAGAGTTTACTTTACCGGAACATGTCTAGGGTGAGGAGCCAGACCAAGAGAGATACAGAAACCCGCAGGGCAGCATGTGGCGAGCTGTTGGGCAGTTGCGACCCCACGGACCCTATCTCCCGGGAGAAGTCATGTTCCTCATCTCTAGCTTGCCTTTATTGGCCGGCTGGAGTGAACACTGACGAGGAACTGAGCTCCCACCTCATTCTTGCCTTTATTGGCCGGCTTGAGTGGAGATTCGCAAGAGCAAACGTGCTCGGAGGAAGGAAGTATTTCAGTAAGTGCTTGTAGGGATCTTGACCATCTTCCGGGCTCTGGGATTGTTCTGAGAGCCGTGGAATACCTCTCCACTCCTCGAGCACCTCAGGATATGTTGCCCCCTTGTCGCTACATCACTATGTGCTAGCGACCGTTTCCGGGGGCCCATTAATGAGTGTGCAAGTCACCCCCTGCCATTTTATCCGTGTACAATAAAACATTGATCAGGCAGGGGCCATAGTCCTTCCATAGTTTTAGGTAACCAGTCCATTTGAACCACCCAAACCCATAGTCCAATATATTTGTTTCCATATCCTACAATAGTCCTACACCAACCGGGGGTTGTCCTTGGGTGCACCTGCATAGTGCATACAGGGATAATCGTCGGTTGGTGCCTCATTCCATTTAAAATTGTCTAAGGGGCCTCTGCGAGTTGGCTTCGGCCCCTCGTACGCCTTCCAAAGGTCCGGGACCCCAGGGTCCCGAGATATATAAATGTATATAAAATAATAATAATAATTTTATTCTATGAAGTTGAATTTGTTCGTGTGGCTGTTGGACCGATTGCCTTGGTCTTCGACGAAGATTTTACTTTATGCTCTAGAGCATAAAAAGCGACTTTATGTAGCCTATGCACGACATAAAGACGAACTTTTAGAGCATGAGAACTGAAAAAAATATTTTACCACTTTGTCGGCGTGAATAATTTACATTTAACAACTTTCTAGTACTCTGGAGTCTCTGAGCTGTCCCAAATAGACGCATTATTAATTTATTATGCATAAAACAAAAGGTATTATAAAAAAACACGTATACTAAAACATCAATAATTAAGTATCTTTAAAAAAACTGAACGTTTCAAAAAAATACGCTTGGTACTCGTAGATTTTGCGTGATTCTCAGTTTTTTATCCGCGTTAGACATAACTTTACAAATTAATTTCACTATGTAATATAGACATAATCCAAAATATTCACATATTAAGTTATTAAGAAAATGCTCTAATTTAACATATATTTTTTCCAAATCATTAACACTACTCATTTGGACTTGATCATCAGTATAAAATCATTACAATTTGTTTATCGTCGTATAGACCGCATTGGAATTCCCATTCCATTGGGGGGTGAAAGGCGTTTCAAATATGTTAAGGTCCATACCACCATACTACCATCGTTTCTGATCGAATTGAGAACGAGGTGATCACGGCATAGAACCAAATTTTTCGACATAGCTCACAGAATATTCATATATAAGTTTTAAAGAAAATGCTCTAATTTAACATATTTTTCTTTTTCCAAATCATTAACACTAGGTACTCGTTTGTTATCGTCGCCTTAAGGGGGAAGCCCTTAAGATAATTGCTTCAATATAGCAAGATCCATTTTTTTTAATTTATGTTGCAAATAAATTTAGAATTTCGCATGCTTTCACTTTAAGTAGTGTTAAAGTAGAGTTTGACAAGTTCTCAACTCAGAAAACTGGTATTAAGGGCCTATACTACCTCAAATGGCTTAGCATGATCCTCCGTTATGTCGAAATTACTGCAGCATTAATCTTGAAATAAATATATGGTAAGATTGAGGATTAATGTTAAGTAATATGTTAGCCGAAAACACGAGTCCATAAAATTTTCTCGACAGAAAAAAAATCCAAAGTTACCTCCAAACCGAACAATAAACCGCTGGTATTCAAAAAATACTTCAAATTAGATAATGAAACTTTGCATATTAACTGAACTAACTATAAAGCAGGGGGCCAAGTCTACTAATGTACAAACGTTGCAATGGTCTCTTCATTGTGAGTTTTTGACAGATTTGCCATACAAATACTGTCAAATACTCACAATCGCGAGACCATTGCAACGTTTGTAAATTAGTAGAATTAGGCCCCAGGTCTTATGTTATTTACTTTTTTTTAAATGACCATTATTTTCACCGTAAAACGAAATTACCTAAACTATCGGCGCCTTGGAGCCTTTTCCCTGCCGTCCTGTCTCGCTTGCTCGCGTGACCGGTAGCAATAGTGTGCGAGCGAAATACAGAGTGAGGTGGTGCTGAGGTTGTATAAACTCTTAAGAGCGGCCAACCCGTCATACTTTTCATACAAACGCTCGTACGTGATTATGGCGATGGAACACATCTTTCAATGAAAATTTTGTACTAATTGGTATCATGTGCACTATATCTAGGTTTCTATGAAAGCAAAAAATTAAAATTTGGAGAAACAAAGTAGCATAAGTTAGCAAGAATATAGCCATTTTACACAAAAACATTTTTTGATGCCAATCGATCCGGTTTCTAATACTGATTAAAAACTTCTATCGGACCAACCATCGTTGGAGTACTCAAAAAGTCACAAATTGCAAAATACTTTTCCCGTACATTTTGTATAAAAATTTTACGCAAACGCTTTTTTAGTGACGGTTGAGATCTTTTTGTTGACTGAATAAAAAGATAAGTTCAAAAAAATTTCGAACTCGAATTTTATTCGTCAAAATGGCGGTCACTTCGAGCACTTGATATCGTAGGGCAAGAAACAGCAAGATTTTAAATAAGAATAACATCATCAAGTTATGTTAGTTCATAAAAAAATAAAATTAATACGCCTTCTTTTTGATATGTGTAAAATTGTACGTGATCATTTGTCTTTTATTTTATTTTGTGTATTTCAGTTACACAAATTCTTTACAAAATGCAAGGTAAAAGTTTTTTGCAATTTGTGACTTTTTGAGTACTCCAACGATGGTTGGTCCCATAGAAGTTTTTAATCAGTATTAGAAACAGGATCGATTGGCATCAAAAATGTTTTTGTGTAAAATGGCAATTTTCTTGCTAACTGTACATTTTTTTGAAAATCTGTGAATGGGGATCAAAATTCCATAAAAATTATGGATAGTCTCCTAAGACCATTTTCGTGTAGCTGCAACGGATAAGGTACTTCCCCTTACTGCCCCGCTGAAAGTTTCCACCCTGTATATAAAAAAATCGGATTTTTGATATTTACCTATTATAAAAATCGGATTTTTTGGTACCCTGGTACAAATTACTTAAGCAAAAATAATAAATGAATAAATAGTGAACTGTGCAAATAAAGACAACGACATTAACCTAGATTACATCATATAAATCTAGACTTCTATTAGGTTAGATATCTAGTATCTAACTTCCGTTATGTTCACCGGAACAACAAGTGACAATGTCGTCAGGAAATGTCATACAGGAGTTATAATTTATTTATTTAATAATAAGAACACCAACAGCATAATATATTGGTACGAGGTAACAATAAAGATAATTTTATACAAGGAGAAGACAATTATACGACAATTAATATGAAACTTCGTATAACTTATGCAGTTTCCAGCCTGCATACAAAAATTCAATCAAATTTTTCCAATAGTTTATACCCAAAGTCACTAATTCAGATAACTTATGTAAACAAAGTAATGTCAAAAAATGTCACTGTCAAAATGACAGGACAGTGGTGCAAAACATCATTTTTTTTTTAATAATCATCTATCAAATTAAGGTGGATTAATTATAAGAAATAAGCAAACAAAATACCGTTGCCAAACAATGTTTTATGTAGTGTGACGGAGACACGGCCTATGATCGTCATAATCAGCCCTTTTCAGTCCACTGCTAGACGTAGGCCTCCCAAAATCGATTTCCTCTCGAAACAGTTTACAGCCGTTTTCATCCAAAATATGGCTAGATATGCTACATACAAAATGAATCTATGAATGAGAGTTGTAATTTAAGTGTTGTTGAAGATGTTAAAAATGTGAAAATGTTTGGACCTCCTGCATTGTTACCAGTATCATAAAATATTTATACCAGAAAATCTCCTTTTTTATAACTTTGTTTAAAACCGAAAATCTATAAAAATAATTACGGTATGATTATTGTTTAATTATTATTTCTTAAATTCTGTACTTAAAAGGAAACGGCACCTTTTTTTTTCGCCATTTTATGTGAATTACCATTACGAAGTGGTAAGTAGTTGTCCATGGAACTGGACTATTGTTAGATAAATTTGTCGTGGAACAGATCTAGCTAACATTGTAGGTAGGGTTCCCAAACCTCCCGGATTACCTGGAAGACTCCGGTAATAATGGTTGCAGTGTGGTGTTATGAATATGGTCTATCAATTTGACGCCAAGAATACTGCGCTCCATCAGACGTTGGCAAACCTTGAGTTTGAACTTTTGAATGTTTGTCGAAGACCAAGTCTGGGATCCATAGGTTAAAATGTGCACGTATTCAATAGGATTGTTTGGTGTTTGTTGGATTGTCCATGTTGTCTAAATTGGATATTAAATTGGACTATGGTTATGTACAATTATTCAGGGTGTAAGGGACATCGACACGCAAACAATTACTATGAATTCAGTACATGATTCTAGAGTCGCCAGCGTTGCATTTTTTCGTCAGTTATTACGTTGGGGTAACGTAGAGTAACCGTGGAGTTTCTTGCCGGCTCTTCTCTATAAGGAACGACCAATTGGAACCATGCAACTAGCTACTGACTTTGCATAAGTGCCCATGTAGGTTTATGTGAAATAAAATATATTGATTTTGATTTTGAAGGCATAGTTTTTATGAATGCGTTGGACAGTTTAATGTTATTTGCGACCACCAATGGAAAAAACTTCATTTGGTCCTCAGACCCACAAAGTCATTATGTTTAGTTTAATGTTATTTGCGACCACCAATGGTATAACCTACCGACCTCCCGGGATGCAATAATTTCTCCGATTTTTCTATGAGAGTGTGATGCAACCGCATCTCTTTGAAGAAAATCGAGTGGATTTACGCTGAGTTGGAGTGTCATTCTGAATTTCGAAAGCTTATTATTTCGACACGGTCTTAATTTCGAAAAACAATAGTTCGACTACTCATTGCTTCGACAGAACGTGTGTGAGTGTTTTATAGGTGCACCTCTGTCTACCCCTTCGGGAAATACAGGCATGATGTTTTGTTATTTAGCCGGTACCTCACAAGCGGCGGAAAAGCCCACACTCACATAGCAGAGGTACAATATTATGTCTACAATAATCACTTAGCAAAGTTATTAAGGAAATAATTATTGCTTACAAAATGGTACGCTTCGTGCATATACGAGTATAAAAGTCTACTCAAGGTTAGCAACTTAGTGTAAAAACAACCTCTATGAAACCTTAAACAAAAAAGTATTCATTGAGTTCAAATGTGTCATGACGTCACTTCTCAATAGATTTTATACGTAGCTGAGACGTAACGAGCCCCCACTCCCCAAATTTAATGTGTTTTTCTAAGTCATTTTTGATTAATATGTTAAAGCAAAAAATACGTGTCTAATATTTTTTTATTATCTGATTGAAGGGCTAAACAGTTTTTTATTACCCAGGACACATCGAAATATATAGGTATGAAGAACAGGGTGTAAAGTTCACTCATACTCTATGGAAAAGGGAGGATCCTCCGTCCAGATGGGTGTTGTGTCTGGTGGGCAACTGCCCGACGGTTGATGTCGGGATATTGTATTTAGGTATGCTAGTCGCGCGGTAAACTCTGATTGCGCGATGCAGGATTTGTGACGTCAGCTCTTTGATGCGTAGTTCGCATGTGGCGGTGTTGATACCGCCACAAATACATTGTTATTTACCTATTCACTTCCGAAAACACATCAGACGCTTCACTGTTTTTTTTTAGGATTCTGTACCGAAAAAACGGATGCCGTATAGGAGCCCTTGTGTGTCTCTCTGTCTATCTGTCGTCTGTCCGTCTGACATAGCCAATTTTTTCCGAATTAACTGAGCCGATTAAACGCTCGTCGCGCGGCACGCGGTGTCTTTGTGTTGCGTCGCGTTGTTGTGCCTATTTCTAGGAGCCTTTATTTGAAATTTGGTCCACATATGTATGAATGAGCTTTTTCTTTTTTACGCAAAAGTTCATATATTTTTTAGCTTTTTAGTAAATAAATTAATTTTGAATATGGGGGCACTTTTGGGGGGTAAATAAATAAAAAAAAGTTAATAATGGGTATTTTAAAATTCTCTATACATTTTTTTAACACCATACTGCGATCGCCAACCCGCCTGCCAAGCGTGGCGATTATGGCAAACCCGCCCCAATTGGGGGAGGCCTATGTCCAGCAATGGACGTATTTCGGCTGTAATGATGATGATGATGATGATTTCAAAATTAAAAAAAAAAAAAATTATTCTTTCATCACACGGTACAATTTGCGAAACTTTATTTTTAATGTTTCTTATTTTTTTTCCCCAAAAGGCAACCCCATTTTCAAAATTCATTTATATACTTGGCACGTTTGTGTTTGGGTCACAGAAATTCATATGTGTACCAAATTTCAACTTAATTAGTCCAGTAGGTTCGACGGTGACAGACAGACAGACGGACACGAGTGATCCTATAAAGGTATGTCCAAACACGGAGTGCAAGGTGCGCGGCAGCTACGCGCGGCAGCTACGCGCGGCATTCGCAAGACACAAATTTGCCGCGCGACTAGTTTAGAACTGCGCGGCAGTGCTGCGCGGCATGTCCGAGACACGCCGCGCTCTATATTTCGTATTCAAACCACAATGAAAGCGGTCGCGTGTGTTGTAGCTCCCTAGTATCCCATAATGGACTATGGGAGCCATATATTTCAATAAGACGAATTGCTGTTGCGTTATCCATTTTACTTGATAAAATACGTCCGTCCAAACACAACCACTGGCGAACCAACACTACACCGTTCGCCGTGCGAGGCAGGTAGCTCGCGGCTGCCGCGCGCGGCAGTCGTCCAAACATAGCGTGGCAGCCGCGCACGATTGCTGCTTTATGTTTGGTCACACCTTTAGCGTTTTGTTTCACCCTTTTGAGATACGAAACCCTAAAAAGCAATAAAAATGCAATTTTCAGTAAATCACCTAAGCAAGCAAGTAAGTAGACACCAAGTTTTTGTGTCTCTATTAAGCCATCGTCTGTCTCGATACCATCACTGAAATAACTTATAATAAACTTATCTTTTAGCTAAAGATGGCAATCTTTTATCGCTTAGTGTTGTTACAGACATTGGGACAGACGATAATTTTTGTATAAGGCCCAGATATAAATGCCAGCGACCTTGCGTGTTCTGAGCTCATGCAACGCGTCGTACGTCCAGCCAGTAATAGGACTCGCCCATCCAGGAGCGCTGTCCCAAATAAGACGCATTATTAATTTATTATAGATAAAACAAAAGGTATTTTAATAAAACACGGAAGTATATTATACTAAAAGATCAATATTTAAATTATCTTTAAAAAGGTGAGGGTTTCAGAAAGATACGCTCGATAGATTTTGCGTGATTCTCAGTTTTTTATCCGCGTTAAACATAACTTTACAAATTAATTTCACTATGTAATTTATATATAATCTAAAATATTCACATATTAAGTTATTAAGAAAATGCTCTAATCTACTATATAAAAATAAGTCGGGTTTTCCTTCCTGACGCTATAACTCAACAACGCCTGAACCAATTTAACCAATTCTTTTTTTTTTTAATGTTCGTTTAAGTCCAAGGATGGTTTTTAGGTTTTTTTTTTTTTATGGTTTTTACGAAAAATTAGGGTAGGGTAGAGTAGGGTATGGTAGGGTAGGTAGGTAGGTAGGTAGGTAGGGTAGGGTAGGGAAGGGTAGGGTAGGGTAGGTAGTTAGTTAGGTAGGTAGGTAGGTAGGTAGGTAGGTAGGTAGGTAGGTAGGTAGGTAGGTAGGTAGGGTAGTAGGGTAGGGTAGGGTAGGTAGGGTAGGGTAGAGTAGTGAAGTTTATACTATAGCTTTTGACAGAACGAAGTCTGTCGGGTCAGCTAGTTTAACATATATTTTTTCACACAACATACTTCCCACACGATAAAATTGCGTTCACAACTGCGCTATTTGTAACGTTCAATTAAAGCATTTTCTCAGTCGTTAATAATAATTATGACTGATATTATTTATTACTAAATATGGTGAAGCGATACTTTACGCCTGGACAGCTTTTAACCCTTTACAAAGCACAAGTCCGATCCTGCATGGAGTATTGCAGCCACCTTTGGGATGGCTCAGCTAAGCACCAACTTGCTGCGCTTGACTCGGTGGAACGCAGAGCTAAGAGGCTCATTGGCGACGTAAAACTGGTGGATGCCAAGCTTCACAGCTTAGCTCATCCTCACCAACCGCCGAGGCCGAGCCTTTGCCGCGAGGTTGCGTCACATCCAAATCGTCAGATTATTATATAAGACCTTTTTTTAGGTTCACTTAGAAAATCTGACGCGCTCGATTTTTTTATTTTTTTTCCTTTTTCTACCCTTACGTACGATCACCCCCATCATGGAAACAATCAGATTAACATACGTACATTTTTTTAAATGCGTAGGACAACAGTTTTTTTTTTACATTTTTGAAAATCTTAGCCGCTCCCCCCACCGATGAAAAGGTATATATTATATGACATTTTTTTTTTAATCATCTAAGCTTCGCAACTCAATAGTTCTCTATGACGCTCGAGTAAATCCCGATTTAGCATCGTGGGCTCCCCTACTATAAGTCATAATAAGACCTACATTATATAACAGTTACTTAATATGTAATTTGGTACAAATACGATTGTATTTTAATAAAACCACTTTTCAAATGTGAGCTCAAGGCAACTAATATTTTTTATCTACGCCCATGCTATAAATCCTCTATAAAAGTTTCTGAAACAGTTAGCTTATTGCCAACATTAAAACACCCAGTGTCATAGTAACCATAATAGCATCCAAACGGGAGTTATAATGTTGTACTGAATTTCATAACGCAACTCCTTTGCTTTTACGAGGATTATGATCTCTTCCTTACTCATCTGTTTGACGAGTAAGGAAGGGATCATCATCCTCCCTTCCATTCTCACTACTCAATTCGTGGTATCTTTATGAATTTCAAAAAAAGAACATTGTCACGCACGCGCATTTCACTATACTATACCATAGCGTCGTATCCCGCCATTTTTGTTCGATATTAGTATTGCAAAAACTGTTTCAGAACCTTTTATAGAGGATTCATGTCATGGGTGTAGATAAAGTCTTGTATGCAACTGTCATAATAAGGTATTAAAACACTCATGTGATACTATTATCACACTCGGCTTCGCCTCGTGTGATATTCCCACATTCGTGTTTTAATACCCCTTATTATACAACAGTTGCATAAATAACAATTTTCTTCGTCTTATATTTTGGTTAGACTGGAAGCAGATTGATGTCTTAATAGTTTTTGCCTTTATGGTTAGCGGGTTGAACTAAACCGCACTAAGTCTGGAGAGGTGTAGCTTGCGTTAGTCGCTCGTAACCTTTTGACTTGTGTTTGACGTTGCTGCCCTCGATATTCCACGTCGCCGATCGGCTAATGAATACATTATACGTATTAGGCATGTCACGCTTTAGATTTGTCGTAAACAAAAAAAGGAGAGAGGAGGGGGGGAGGGGAGGAGGTTTTTTATTTCATATTTTTAGGGTTCCGTACCTCAAAAGGAAAAACGGAACCCTTGTAGGATCACTCGTGTCTGTCTGTCTGTCGCAGCCAATTTGCTCCGAATGTAATGGACCGATTTAGTTGAAATTTGGTATACATATCAATTTGAAAGTAACTCTGTCTGTCTGTCTGTCTGTCTGTATGTTACGTTTTCACGCCTAAACCGCTGAACCAGCAGAGATATAGCCTGGGATACGGAGAAGGATATAGGCTACTTTTTTACGCGATAACCGACATCCACGCGGGCGGAGCCGCGGTCAAAAGCTAGTTCATAATAAAATAAGAAAGAAAAAAAAGAAGTTTTGCAAACTGTACCGTGTGACATATCAAATGAAAGGGCTTACTGTGAGGGTCTCAAATATATTTATAATTTTAAAATAAATTGTTTTAAAGTTATCAGTGAAAATAGACGAAAATTGACCATCCCCCTCTGATCTCCGAAACTACTAAGCCTAAAATTTGGAAAAAAAAAAGAAAATAGTTCTATACTTATAGAGTATAGGCCCACATTGCAATGTTTTTTACTTTAACACCGTATATTTTCAATAAAATTACTGCACACTAATGTTTTATATACGCAATCGATAGATCTTGATGAGAGATGACGATTGAAATTTAAACGAAGGTCGTAGCTTCTCCGAGACAAAAGTTATACTAAACGGAAATTATATGACGCAGCGAAACGACTTCAAAATGGCAGCGATTCCTCCTCCACCGTGCGCGATGCGTCACAGTTCTCACTCACCATAACGAATTTTTTTATACTTTAGCTATCGAGTGCTGAAATTAAATTTTGGATGTAGATGATAGATATATAGCTGCAATACCAAACTGTATCCCCCGATTTTGTTAGCATCAGTTTTCTGAATTGTCCCACTATGGAAGCTTAAAGACGTATTCACGTCATAAACAATTTAGTCAGCCGTTCCATAGATTTGGGATAAAAAGAAAATATCGCATTTCGGCACTTAACAATCCTCTTAATTCCCCATTTAAATTCGTAAAGAAAAAATATCTGAGAACTGTACAAAATTGATTCTAACTTCCCTCAGAGCCCAACATGGCCTCTTGTGTCATTAAATTATGATTTATTGACATTACTACTAATACTACTTAATACGTATTGAACGTGCCAAAAATCTCAATAATGTGTTATAGATATCCGTCATCAGATACCATGACTTATGTGTATGAAAATGATGAATCGCAACAGCTCGTAAACTAAGCAAGAGACTTTTAATAGAACGAAAAACATAAGACCTAGAATTTGATGCCGGTCGTTTAATTTATTTATTATTAAGGGCCGATTTATGAATTATATCATTATCACAAAGATAGCCCATGAGTCACGGGCAGTTCAGTAATGATGTCTGCATCGCAAAACCGCGGAATTTATGACAGAATTGTGTTATTCATATTCTTGATGAGGCTTATCAAATGCTTGCGTCGAGTCTTTCCTAGAAAACAACGCTTCGAAGTCACTTTCCTTTACCTTTACTGAGCATTATTGTCATATTCCTGGTACTAGTACTGGTACAACCTTTGTAAAAAGTAAATCAACTTTGCCAAGATTTCATCCATATATTAGTTTTGTAGTGGAAGGACTAATCCGAGGAATTACTAGTACCTACTGTACCCACTTTAGCTGTTAAGCAGAGATTTTCCCGTTTGCTCACAAAATAAAGAAATATGTGTAAGTACTAGCTTTTCTCCGCGAATTCATTCGCGTCTAAGTCGTAAGATACATAATATACTAAAATAACATCAACATCTTTATAAAACTCCCTCGGCCCCCGGCTCACCGCGTCGCATCGCATCGCCAGCCCGAGCTATTACTACGATTTCGCTTAGCGACCTACCGACTTTTTTCTTTTAGCTCGGCCCCTAAGGGTCCTAGCTTAGTTTAAAAATAGCCTACAGCACTTCCCCAAGAATTGGGCTTTCAAATGCAAAAATATTTTTTCGTATCCGACTGGTAGGTAGTTCCAGAGATTAGCGCGTTCAAATACTCAAACACTTCAGCTTTATTAAATTAAGTCTAGTAAAGAGAAAGAAACATAGAAAGGCTCGCGTTGGCTACATGATGAAAGACAAAAGGCGTCGGGAACCGCATCCCATCAGATTGGCCTATTATTGGCGCGCAATTAAATTTTTGCTTTGCACGTGTATCAAGGCCGGCCTTTTAAGTCAACAACCTCACTAAGTGTCGAAAACCTCTTGAGGACCTCGTTGAGGAACTAGGTCGAGTGTGAAGATCTTGATAACGCACGCAGAGCGAATTTGTTTCGAGTACCAATCCACGGGCTGATTTTATGAATTACAGTCTTGCTTGGTTGTTGTTACCTATCTGCGTTATTAGATCTTCTTAGCGTATCGATACATTTTGTGGAGATGATACTTATGCCGGGAGCTGCAAATACAGCGTTACCGTGCTTCGGAGGATAGATCTCGGCGACAATTGACAGCCCATGAATATGAGGCCTGCTTTGGGTGGAATTCCGATGGGTCTCCTGAACACATGAGATGTCACAATGCGTTTTGCGAATTCCGCAGAGAATCTTTCGATGTTGATCGAGATTACACAAGGCTGGTTTTGTCAGTGCACTGTTTGACCCTGCAGTACTTATATTTGCCATCGTATTGAAGGATTAGCCAATCGACATGTCGATTGCCCAGGGTGCGCCGGACGTAACAGAAGATTAGAGGGTACGCCCCTCGGGGTAGCTCCTTTTGTACAACCCCAGTTTAGGAGTTAGGGACCCTGCTTGCACGTGCTTAGCTAAATGCACTAAGCCAGTAGTTGACGGACCCTGGACATCCGCCCCCGCTAATTACTTTGACAGACTAATCTTTGAGAGCGGAATGAGATTTTCTCTTAAAGTTCTTGCCAAAAGAAGACCACATAGTAGAACAATTAAAGGTTCCTTTGGCAAAGTTCTTCAAACACGATCATTGCCGAACTACCGTGACTTGATTACGAACTCCGGCAGACATTGAACCTGCCAGGGTTTTGCGGGATACCGTGGCCCTGGCACACAGGCAACTGAAGGAATACGGGTGGGTTTTAGTCAGTAAAAGTCTGACACGCCCTCCCGCTCCGCCCAGAGCGGGAGAAGTTATTTGATAATTTCCCACCCAAAAATTAAAAAAAAAAGGCAGACATTGAAACAGTCAAAAAAGTTTAATCATCCGTGAGTGGAGCGAAAATATTGATGTTACTAGTGTTAGTCCAGAAATATTTAACTGAAACACTAAAAACTTATTGACCTTCTATAAAGATGGACACTTTTTAGAGGTTAAATCAATGAACCTCTAAAACGTTTTGCGCTCCTAATGATGCAGACTTTTTTAAATAATTGAGCCTATTTTTAACTTTTTGGCCTTTATCTTACATTTGGTCGCCGTACCAAATGAGTTAAGTTAGAACTGAGACCAACCGCGCGCAAGCTGAGCAAGCGAAGCGAGCGGTCCCGCGGCAGCAGCCGGCGAGCGCTACATGTAAAATGGTCGCAGTTACTTGGCTATTTAGTATTTTTAGGACCCCAAAATAGAAAGAGGCGCAATCTTTATATTAGTGTTCAATTATATTTTAGAAGCGAGAAATGGGATTTATTACAGGTTCGATTAAATTCATGCCGTTTTTAAGTCGTGTCGTACCGTGCGATTTTGGACCAAGTTATCCCCGTGAACTTGCGACAAATCGTTCACGTGTAACAAGCCTTACCAGTCGACATTCTTTGCATCAATTAACATAAAAATATTAGTGTTAAAGAAATTCCATTCAGACATAATAGTGACCAGTTTAAACTGTTATTTCACGATTAGTCTTTACTATAACTGTGTTTATTTTTTATTTGTGTAGAATACTCCTGTCTTCTATTATATCTTCAACATTTATTCATCTGTATGATTCTTCTATATCTACAGCGTGTATCAGAAAGGTGTGGTACGGACGACCAAACTGAACAACTTTTACCATGGGACCAAAATTGTAATCGCGAACATACTAAGACCCAAATACGGTATGGGACAGTTGATTACTTTTCGGATTCTGTCCATACTGATATTCACTTACACTGGAAGCCAGCTCCAAAATAGTTAGGAAAAGTCTAGGCAGATTACCAAAATAATAGAGAAAAGTCTAGGCAAATTACCAAAATAGTAGAGAAAAGGCTAGACAAATTACCAAAATAGTAGAGAAAAGGATAGGCAGATTACCAAAATAGTCGGAAAAGTAGTCAGATTACCAAAATAGTCGGGAAAAGTCTAGGCAAATTACCAAAATAGTAGAGAAAAGGCTAGACAAATTACCAAAATAGTAGAGAAAAGGCTAGGCAGATTACCAAAATAGTCGGAAAAGTTTAGGCAGATTACCAAAATAGTGGGGAAAAGTCTAGGCAGATTACCAAAATAGTAGGAAAAGTAGTCAGATTACCAAAATAGTCGGGAAAAGTCTAGGCAAATTACCAAAATAGTAGAGAAATGGCTAGGCAAATTACCAAAATAGTAGAGAAGAGGCTAGGGAAATTACCAAAATAGTAGAGAAGAGGGTAGGCAAATTACCAAAATAGTAGAGAAATGGCTAGGCAAATTACCAAAATAGATAGGAAAAGGCTAGGCAGATTACCAAAATAATTGGGAGTCCCAAGTAATAGGGGGCGAGCCTATTGCCATCAACCGGGCACAAATCCAGACTGCTACTGAGAAATTCCAGATGGAAAAATCCAATAACACTTTGCCCAACCCGGGAATTGAACCCAGGACCTCATGCTCAGCAGTAGCGCTAGCGATCACTAGACCAACGAGGAAGTAGTACTCTTGTTTTAGTATGATTATTTTACTTCTATTTATATCCAAAGCGTCCTTGGACGTGTATTGAATGAATGATCAGAACGCGTTCGTATTTTATCTACCTACATGATATTAATAGAAACAAATTATATTAGACGTAAAAAAATAGCACCACCCCATTTCCTCCGTGGGTGTCGTAAAAGGCGACTAAGGGACTTACTAGAGAATGGGCAGCAGCGTTCTCTATGCATTTTTAACACCATACTGCGATCGCAAACCCGCCTGCCAAGCGTGGCAATTATGGCAAACCCGCCCCCAATTGGGGGAGGCCTATGTCCAGCAGTGGACGTCTTCCGGCTAAAATGATGATGATGATGATGATCATAGTTCACAATTTCACAGATGATTTATTTATTGTTGTCTAGCTGTTGCCCGCGGCTCCGCACGCATGGCTTTTTCTAAAACAAAAGTAGGCTATACTCCATTTACTATAGCATTAGACAAATAACGGCTAAATAACGACAGTTATTTTGTAATATTGTTGAAATTACTGCACTTTAGAGTTATTTTTTTAATGTAAATGGTAAACAGATTACAGTGCTTTGTATTTATCGTGAAATAACGGAGTTTATTAAACGTTTACATCGAAATAACGAAAGGGTGAGAACAGTTATTTGTCTAGTGTTATAATAAATAGAGAATAAGTTACTTCTTGTGAAGGCCGCAGGAATCCGCTGGATGCGGGAAGCACAGAACTGGGCCTCAAGTCTGCTATTACAAAATTACAATAGTGTCAGAATGGTATCGCCATTGTGAGTATTTGACAGTGTTTGTATAGCAAATCTGTCAAAAACTCACAATGAAGAGACCATTCTGACACTATTGTAATAGCAGACTTGAGGCCCTGGTCGAAGTGGCGGTGCTTGGGGGAAGCCTATGTCCAACAGTGGACGTCTTTCGGCTGAAATGATGATGATGAAGTTACTCATAGCATCAGCTTTCTGTAAAAGTCCCGTCAAAAATACCAGTATTTAACATGGAGCGACTACCTGTCTGCCTTACTGATCTACGAAAGACAGCCGGGACCAATGGCTTAACGTGCTTTAAGTGTTCATCCACACTGCCGGCCTAGCGCGATTGCGACGACGGGCGCGAAATATCAAACATAAGAAACCGCCGTTTGCGTCCATAGTGTACTAAGGCGGGCTCGAGCGAGATAGCGCGCGTAGTTTTCAAACGTTCCTATCCGCGCGTTATGGCCACACTACGGGCCTAGTCCGCAAGCGACCTAATGCGCGGTTGGGGGGAGTATCAAACCAGGGCCTCAAGTCTGCTATTACAATAGTGTCAGAATGGTCTCGCCATTGTGAGTATTTGACAGTGTTTGTATGGCAAATCTGTCAAAAACTCACAATGAAGAGACCATTCCGACACTATTGTAATAGCAGACTTGAGGCCCAGTTCGGTCTTATCGCTCGGCGTACAAGCGTAAGTTTTTTTTTTAAATGGCGATTAATACTGAAATGTTTAGAAGTGTGGTTCAATCTAAACCAGCTATATGACAAAATAAACATCCTCACCACAGTAATCGCCTAATAATAAGAAAATTTATGGAGCGAAACCAAAGAACAATTTCCTGATCGGACTATCTAATAAAAATACCAAATCCTCGTTCATAGTTTGCAACCCCTGAAATACGTCGAACCGCTACGAGAGCTCGCGCGTCACTGTGGCCACCGCACGCCTCCGCCGCCGCGCCCGCCACAGGCCCCAGTCACCGCGCGTTCAGTGTGGACGCACACTAAATCTTTATACTTCTTCTATTTATGAAGACAGAAAATCTACGATTTAGCATAATCGTCCCATAATAAATGGTCTCTGCTGGGACACTGGCCTCCTTTGTTGAGTCTCGGTTAGTTCGGATTTAGACTGTTAATTAATAAAACATTGTTTAAATTTTTTGGTTGAGAATTGACGCAAACGCAGGCATGACGCGTGAAGTTCAATGTCGCGTGACGTAAGGTGGTCCGAACCTCGCGGAATGATATTATTGACTTAGGCCGCCTTCCGAATTGGCTATAATCGCTCACAGCGCTCACATCGTCTCACATGAGTTCCAATTTAGATATTACGATTATGACAGCCGAGGGCTGTCAACAATTCGGAACGCTCGTGAACGCGCTCACGGTGCTCACTCACTGTCAAAACGATATTAGAGTATTTCTCTGTGTATACACCAGAATTTTCTTCTTCTTAGGTTAGGTAGCAACTGTAGCCAGAAGAACAATTTTGAAAATGCCACGTTAAGATAAGATGCGACTCAAAAAAAAACAGCACCACTGTCATTTTTGACAGCGCTCACGGTGATATTAGTAAAAGGCATGGTCGGCGTTATCGCAAGATGGCGAATGTCATGACGTCATCTATGACGATTCACGGGACATCGTTATCGCGCTCACGCTAATTCGGTACGGGCTTTAGCACGCGAATATCGATATTATCGCAACTCGGAACGCACCGTTAGTATTGAGGCTGTGTTATATTGATTTCCGATAACATCCTTTATCATGCCACTTTGAAGCAGTCCTTCAAAATGGGTTTCACAAGTTTTCACCCTGCGGGGTAATGACAAGGCGCTAGTATAGAGTAAGGTTTTTAGATATGTTAAATATGAAACTGTACGTTCACTGTTTGCGGGATTTTCTATCGCAAATTATTACAAATTATTCATAATTGTGCCATTCATGATTAATTATGGCTTAAGATTTTAATTAACAACTCAGGGCTCCGTGCAAGAATAAAACTCTCTTTTGGCAATTTCTTATCTAATTGTGAGAAAACTTGAAATAATCGAAACATTAAGTCTGTGTAACTATAAAAGTACAGTTTTCATGGTGCTAAACCATTCGTGTCAGTCACAGCAGCTGTTAATAGTTTCATCATTTTTGTGCTCTCCAAAATGTAGGTACCGATGGAGAAGAACGGGCAAGAAACTCCATGGACACTCTTTTAAATTAAATTGTTACAAAAATATTAGTTACATCTATAATGTTGAATTTATAGCTAAATGTGAGAACGATGTAAAAATAATAAAAACTTACACGTTAAAAGCGTCCGGAGTAGAAACAAAATAAAATAATTAAAATAACCCGTAGCAGCTAAGAGATGACCATAATAGCCTCTACCCCCTCCCCCCCCTCCCCCTCCTCCTCCTCGTTACCCTCTTCCTCTCTCCTACTTTTGCCGTGCCCGACAGGGTCCACAATGATCATATCTTTGTAAAACCTACCATCTAAGTTCACATGTGGAAGCAATAAATATATTGAGTATTGAGTAATTACTATAACTTCTACCTGAAGGTCTAAGCCGTAGGTACTATAAAACGGGACAATCGGCGTCCCGCACGCGTCTTTTGCGGGACGCATCCTCTAAAGCTCTAGAAACGGGACGGCCCGGCCCGGCCGGTTGGCAAGCCTACTTTATACGTGCCACCAGGGCTTTAAATACCGGAAATTTTTCATAACGTTACTTTGTATTGACAGTGTTAACGTTATTATTAAAATAACGGTAATCGATTTAACGTTATTTACGCGACTATTAATTTTATCGTTATTTTAAACGGGTGAGATGTAAGTAGTGGGGCCTGAGGCATGCGGCGCGGCGGGAACCCGCTCTCGCGCCTCTCTGATGCCGTGCTGATCAAAACGTTGCCTGAATCTGCCTGATTCTTACCCAAAGCACGGCAACTTAGCTAAATTAACGTTAGTTATCGTATTTTTGTTAATGTTAATTAACGTTATATTACTGGTAATGTTATCAAGTAACGTAAAATTTTTGCAACGTTTGTAGGTACAACATTGAAATTTAACGTTACGTAACGGTTATTATTTTGTTATTTGGTAACGTTAACAAGCCCTGCGTGCCACTATGTTTAACCCAGGGACGCATTAGATTTTCAACTCTCGGTGTTGAGCCGAGCGCACGAAGGCTCGTAGAACCTCGCCTTAAGGCCCAGAGGCCTTAAGTCTTTTTCCGAGATACTGTTTATTTTTCCAAAATACTTTATATTTTCCCACTTTGACCATAATATACTTTATTTATTGTACAAAAAGTTGGCAACCCTAGGTATGAGGCCTTTTTTTTTGGGTGGGATATTTTCAAATAACTTCTCCCTCTCTGGACGGAGCGGGAGGGCGTGTCAGAGTTTCACTGACTAAAACCCACCCGTGTTCCTTCAGTTGCCTGTGTGTCAGGGCCACGGTGTCCCTTTCAGACAAACCCGCAATCCTGGCAGATGAGAGCTTACTTTTCGTTAATTCTAGATCAAACATAATATTTTACCAACGTACGATACTCACGCGATTATTATATCAAGAATGTGTCATGATTTTCATTATTAAAGATAATATTTTTATCTTTTTATTAGGGCTATATGTACATAAATAATATTGTACACTTTAATAAGTTAAAAGGCTTCTGTAATTGGTGGAATCTATGTAGAAATTATTGGTTTTCTCACGGGCAATTCTTTGCAGGGTTTTAGCCTCAGCTGATGCAAAAACACTAGGTTGTTCCTTTTTGTTAACAAAAAGGAAAACATAAACTAATTGTTAAACTATCGTCTTAGGGCCGGTTTTTTGATCCCTAGTTAAGTCGACCAATGGTTAGAAATTGCAACAAATGGTTAAAATCCTACAAATTCTGGTTTTTGATCCCTTGTTAACACGACAAGTGGTTAAATATGTAACCATTGGTCAAAATATTTAACCACGGTTTCATCAAGGGTTTAGCAAGATGGCGGATAGTTAACTCTGTCGCAACCGGCTGTTTCGTGTGATTTTGTTTTAATTGAATGTGTGTTTGAGTGTTACCAGTTTAAATTAGTGTCCATTGCAATGGCAACATTGTTAACAACAGTTAATTCTAACCATCGTTCAAATGTGGATCAAAAAATGTAAACCTGAGTTAACAATTGGTTACAGTCTTAACTATGGTCAGTTTAACAAATGGTTAGCATGACTATTACTAGGGATCAAAAAACCGGCCCTAAGAAATCACAAATCAAACTTTTTTTTTTGGGCTTTAAAACGGTCTATAATAATACAGAAGGCAGCGATACTAAACACATGCAGACTCGTGAGAAAGTTTCTGCAATGTGAATCAGAAAACCCACATCCAAACCCAAATACGCTAACATCTTCTGTGCAATCTTCTGCACGTGGCCGCACTTAATCCAGCTGATAATCACTTGGCTTAGGCCCGTGTTATCAGCGCTCCCGGCTAGCCGAGAATATGAAATAAATATCAAAATAATAATAATAATAATAATACCATTTATTTCAGGCAACATAGGCCCATAGAAATATACCTTAACCTAAACATACATATTTTAATATAAAACTTAGTACTTCACTTAGCACTAGCTGCACTTTGTACTGTCCTGTGGAACTTGTCCGCGGAAGCGACGGAACACCACGTCCTGCGGCCAAAAGTCTTCTTCCATGACGACGGGCAGATACAGATTATGATCAGAGTGTCTAACTTTCAATTCGTCTATGAAGCAAAATGCCTAAAATTAATATCTACACAGCAAATTACCTTAGCTGTAAATCGCCTATACCCAAAGTCTCAAATTCAGATAATTTATGTAAACAAAGGGGATAACATATCAAAAAAATATCTTCGTAATGGTCATTATACATTTATAACTTTTATAATCAAGTAATATGAAAACAATCAGCACATCAACGAACGAGAACTTTTCTTAATGCGAAACTTACTGCAGAATCCATAGTTGCGGGTATACTTTCATAATCCGCGCCTGTCACAATCACAACACCAATTTATTTTATATCGTCAGCTCGACGTCCGTGTGTCACTGCAGGGATCCAGCAGAATATCAGCGTCAGGTATATCTGCCTGACACATGCTGAGCTGGACTCCCATTTGGTGCAACCTTGAGACGCACACCGCACCTTGTATATTCGTTATTTAATAGAATTATGTCATGTTTGTCTGTTTAATAATATTCATGAAATTTTTAATCGTTTGTGCTCTTGTGTGTTGTGCTATGTCTTTTGTGTGCACTGAATAAATGTTTTATCTATCTGTCTATCTATCTATCTATCTATCTATTCACATAAAATGGCGAAAAAAAGGTTCCATTTTCTTTTAAGTACTGAATTTATGAAATAATAATTTAAAAATAATCATACCGTAATTATTTTTACAAATTTTCGGTTTTAAACAAAGTTATTAAAAAAAGGAGATTTTCTAGTATAAAATATTTTATGATACTGGTAACAATGCAGGAGATCCAAACATTTTCACATTTTTTACATCTTCAACAACACTTATATTACAACTCTCATTCATAGATTCATATTGTATGTAGCATATCTAGCCACATTCTGGATGACAACGGCTGTAAACTGTTTCGAGTGGAAATTGATTTTGGGAGGCCTACGTCTAGCAGTGGACTTAAAAGGGCTGATTATGACGATCATAGGCCGTGTCTCCGACACACTACTTATAGCAATGTTTGACAACGGTATTTTGTTTGCGTAGTTCTTATAATTAATTCACTTTAATTTCATAGATGATTATTTACATACAAATAATAATGATAAAATGTTTTTCACCACTGTCCTGTCATTTTGACAGTGACATTTCTTGACATTACTTTGTTTACATAAATTATCTGAATTAGAGACTTTGGGTATAGAGATCAAAATGCCTAAAATGCAAGAATTGCTAAGTAGTCGAGATGGTTAAAATAAATTCACACTAGGGCCGAACTGTAGGTTAGGTTATGTTAGGTTAGAGCTGTGACCACTCAACGCCAGAAACGGTACTCCCTTTCTTCTCGTAAAATAATGACATATTGCAAGGTCGGCATTTTGGTTCATAGACAGAATAAGGTTTAGTTCAAATACTGTATAGACATATTGCAAGGTAGGCATTGTGCTTCTTAGTCAATATAAGGTTTAGGCAATATTTGGCATGGACGTTTTGATTTCTAGTCAGCATGATCATAAAGGCTTCTAATCTATCTTTCTCTCTTCCAAACCAATGCGTATCAATCAAAATGCCATATTTACAAGTCCGATATCTCACATAATCCATTTACAGATCAATATGAATAAAAATAGTTCTTGAGCAACCTTCGCGGCGTATCTTTGCGTCACTGCGTAGAGACCTTGATCGTGAACGAAGGTGCCCTACATTACTGTACAGTGACTTAGTGGACGATAAAAGAGAAGGACTTTGTCTGCAGGGGCTCGTGGCATTATTTTGAAAACCCATTAAATAGTAGATTGATAAACAAGGGGCTAAAATGACCCATTTACACGAGGTAGTTTTACTAAATAGAAACCTAGTTATAATGGGTTTTTAGCGCTTTGTGTTACACTCTACTTTTCACTACGATTGTGAGAAAATAAAATAATCCAATTCAATATTAAAAATAAATTACGGCCACTAATTCAAATTGCAAATTAGAGAAAAATTCTAAAGAATTCGCGCCAACCTCTTTTTTTAAATTTCTTCTGTAGCCGCAACAACGCATTGCACGCATTCTAGCGAAGAGATCGCCGCTTCTAGTTCCGTTTTCAAAAAACAGACAAAGATAAAAATAAAAAAAGACTTTTTCCCCTAGAGGTAAATATGGTATTTTTTCCTCAGTCTGGTATGATACAATGACGGCCGTTTTGAGCAAGAGGAGTGAAAAAGTTCTTTACAAAGCAATAGGCTTTTTTACCGATTTGCAATCCACTCGAAGAGATTAAGGGCTATGAAAAACCTCAAGTTAAAGATAAACCCTTACCTTAATACAAATAAACACTGAATAAAGTTATGCTAGGTGTAAACGTCAAAAAATTTATGGTTGTACCGAAGTTATGCCTAGGATAACTTTGTTCCGTGTTTATTTGTAAAGTCCTAAGAGTTTAAAGAGAAATAAATATGAGCATTAGGGGCTTATTTAATGAGTTGCTGACCGGTTATCCCCAAAATGCTTTAGCAATATCAATGCTAAAATATAAATGACTAGCTTTTGCCCGCGGCTCCGCCCGCGTGGATGTCGGTTATCGCATAAAAAAGTAGCCTATGTCCTTCTCCATATCCCAGGCTATATCTCTGCCAAATTTCATGACGATCTGTTTAGCGGTTTAGGTGTGAAAACGTAACAGACATAGTTGCTTTCACATTTATAATATTAGTATGGATAGAATGTATAAAACATTAGTAAGAACTATACCCAAAGTCTCAAATTCAGATAATTTATGTAAACAAAGGGGATAACATATCAAAAAAATATCTTCGTAATGGTAATTCACATAAAATGGCGAAACAAGAGGTTACATTTTCTTTTAAGTACTGATTTTAAGAAATACTAATTAACAAATAATCATACCGTAATTATTTTTATAAATTTCCGGTTTTAGACAAAGTTATTATAAAAAGGACATTTTCTGGTATAAAATATTTTATGATACTGGTAACAATGCAGGAGATCCAAACATTTTCAAATGTTTTACATCTTCAACAACACTAATTACAACTCTCATTCATAGATTCATAATGTAAGTAGCATATCTACCTACATTTTGGATGAAAACGGCAGTAAACTGTTTCGAGTGGAAATCGATTTTGGGAGGCCTACGTCTAGCACTGGACTTAAAAGGGCTGATTATGATGATCATAGGCCGTGTCTCCGACACACTACTTATAGCATTGTTTGACAACGGTATTTTGTTTGCGTAGTTCTTATAATTAATTCACTTTAATTTCATAGATGATTATTTACATAAAAATAATAATGATAAAATGTTTTTCACCACTGTCCTGTCATTTTGACAGTGACATTTCTTGACATTAGTTTGTTTACATAAATTATCTGAATTAGAGACTTTAGGTATAACTATAAATATATTTACCTCCATAGTTTTCCTACACAGATATACATAAAATCACGAATTCTTCTCGTGAGGGTAGGCAGAAACTATAGAACGCCACTTGAAACACTCCCTTTGCTTAGTTTACGTTCATACATTTGGTCATACAAGCACGCCGCCGCCGGTCGCGATAGTTTTTCTAACAACTTAATAACACTATATAAAAGAGCAATGTCCTCAACCACGTGGCAACGTAAACCAGCGAAGAAAACCCACAATTACGTACCTAATGCCTCAGCTGATTCCGCTCGATGACGTAGTCGCCAGCAAGATCGGATCAGGCGATCGCACCACGCGGCACGACCAATCAGAACTCGTCTGAGAACCAGCCGACCATTATTGTTGCGCGGACGCTGGCCGCGCCGCGTTCTAAATTCAAAGTTTTTGGAGTTTTTGCTGATTCGAGGAGATGTTTTTTTTTTTTGGTCTGTGTTGTTTAGGTGTTTGTTAAGTACAGACGCCAGCAGGTCAAGCTACCCGAAACTGTCAAATTTTCGCAATCAACCTTGAACCTTATATTGTAGTGATAAAGTTGAAAATCTATTAAAGAAATTTGACAGATTGTAGTAGCTTGATGTGCTGGCGTCTGTACATTTTTTCTGGTATTAATTCATTCATAGAAATATTATGTCATAATTCTTCATCAGTTTAATTGATAGATAAAAATAGTGAGTGCCTCTTAAGTATAAGGAACTTTATAAGACTTGACAAAACATGGATATTTCTTTATTATATGTTAGTTTAGTGCTTCCGAAATAAATTATCGAAATGATAGTAAAAACTAGGGATGCCTCGATACGCCTTCTTGCCGATACGATACCGATACCGGTGCTCTTATAAAAATATCGGCGATACCGATATCGATACGCTTATTGAATTCAAAAATGAAGGTAAAATAAATAAAAAACAAGTCTTTTTTTTATTGATATAAAAATACCAAAAAACAGGTCTAACTAAATAACACCGTTTAAAACTATAGACAGGTTGAGATTAGTTAATAGTTTTAGTAATTAAAATTAACAGAGTTGAGCTTCACGATTACTGACAAATGCGTGCACCGAATGGACAGGTCCACTCATTCTGTGTGGTTCTTCCTTCAAAAGCCCATTTCTGACACCAATCTACATGGTCTTCACATGACTTGACCAAGATTATGTCTGAACTTTAAAAGAGACTGTGACCTTTGAGTTTGTTTCGGCCTTTCTTCTCAGAGTAGTCAGATACGAAACCGACCTCATCTAGTTTAAAAATATGATTGACGTGTAAAAGTGTTTGTAAAAACCTACTTACAGAAATAAAACCATTTATCATTCAACATTGATGAGAAAAGTATCGTTAAATCGGCCATAAAAATATCGCCGATGCCGATATATCGGCAAACTTCGAGTATCGCCGATATATGCCATCGGTATCGGTATCGGATGCATCCCTAGTAAAAACCATATCAAAGTCCGTTGCGTAATTTAGAAGGACAACACGGTCACACAGGCAGACACGAAATGCGACATTTTTTATCGACTGTCAAAGATCAATTAACAACTCCCTCATAAGGCTGCGCAAAATTCACGCGCGGAGAATTATTTGCGCAACTTTTTTTTTTTTTTTTTGAATAATTAAGTAACTTTAAATATATACCGCAGTGTCTCAAGACGAAAGTCTTTGACCACTGCGTGTTACCAGTGATGACATGGCACTGAAACGTGGTCGCTCACAATGGGCCTTATTAGAAGGCTAAAAGTCACCCAAAGGGCAATGGAGAGGGCTATGCTTGGAGTTTCTCTACGTGATCGAATCAGAAATGAAGAGATCCGCAGGAGAACCAAGGAAACCGATATAGCTCGAAGAATTGCCAAACTTAAGTGGCAATGGGCAGGGCACATTGCGCGCAGAACAGATGGCCGTTGGAGCCGAAAGGTTCTGAAGTGGCAACCGCGTACCGGAAGACGTAGCGTTGGAAGGCCTCCCACAAGGTGGACCGATGACCTTATGAAAGCCACAGGAATCCGCTGGATGCGGGAAGCACAGAACCGGTCGAGGTGGCGGTGCTTGGAGGAGGCCTCGGTTGAACTGATGAATGATGATGAACTTTAAATATTATTATTGTACATAAATAAACATTACATTACAACAACAAGGTAATATAGATTTATTTTCAAAATCTGTTCAGCGCATAGTAAGCTGAATATTTTCTTCTTCAAAATGCGCTGATTAGTTTTTTCTAATTATCTTTTCATTTTCTTAATTCGGAGGTCACTCACAAAGTCGTCAAAATTATCTGTTTTTACCTCTTAATATTTATTTGTTTCATAATAACAATGCATCTTATGTATGTAATAATTTACTTAACGATTATTTCAATGCCAAACGTTCAATAAAACAAATAAAAAAAACCTAATTCACCTTACTCTAACAATAATAAAAATTCAAAAGATCAAAAAATCTTCTAATGCGCAATATAAGAATCGCGTGCGGGGAGTCCACGCGCCAAGCATCTTTAAATAACCATCAGGTGGTAACGACTACTTAACATCAAGTTGTGTCCACTTACCATCAGGTGGTAGTGACCACTTACCGTCAGGTTGCGGTGACCACTTACCATCAGCGGGGTAATTGCGTAACACACTAACAGTAGCAAGGGGTTTCATTTTGACAGTTCAACAACATTCATTGCGTTATTTTTGCGTTGTTGAGCCACAGATTAATACAGATGGGACACTCCGCAGTTAAGATATGAAGCTACGCGGTGGGCCCATCTTACAGTGCAAATTCAGTAGGACTGACGAGCGCCACCGGTATAGGAGTGCGCGATACAAAGAGAGGCAACTTGTAGGTGAATTGCACTTTATTGTGCCGTAGCAAGAGTCGCTTTTTATTTAAATGATTTTGCGGAGTGTCCCATCTGTATTAATATGTGCATAAGGTTTCAAATTTAAATCAATTTATTGACCAGCGAGTGGTAATTCAGTACAATGTTATTTCCCGGCTAGCCCAGACTTACTTTAGGTTAGGTTTGCATGACATATAATTTGACATTATCGAGCAGGTGGTATGGAATAGTAGATTAGTTTGCCTCCCCCCCCCCCCCCCCGACCCTTGCTCGACGAAGCGCCAGCCTGCGCCGCAGCTGAGCCTGTAGCTTTAAACTCCCTTTGGATGACTAATTGTATTAAATAAAAAAGTATTAGCCAAATTCCAATTCTTATATTTTAATACGTACGTGTTTTTCAGTAACTTAGGTAACAACAACGTCAAAAAATAAAAAAGTATATAGAAAACAATAAAAAAACTACCTAAAAAGAGTATTAGCAAGGTCGTCGGCCACATCCTCCCCCTTTTATAACAAAACTATTTTCTTTAGAGGTCGCCGCAACGTCCCCGCCATAGTGTTCACATCCACAACCCTCGTGACACCATCGCGGCCTGGATAAGTCGCAGTAATTCTGCCTCGTGGCCATGTTCCCCTAGGTAAATCTCCATCAGCTATGAGTACGGGATCTCCAATTTTAACTGCGGTCGAAACTCCGCGAACACGTCGTGGGGCCAAAATTGGCAAATATTCTAAAATCCACCGTCGCCAAAAGTGATCAGTTAATCGTACTGCTTTACGCCACCCACTTCTGCTGCATAGGTCAGAATCCGTGAGTTGGGCTGGTAATGGGCGACCCGATGAGGAGCCGAGCAGAAAATGTGTCGGAGTCAAGGCCTCAGGATCAGTTGGGTCCGGGGAGACGTGAGTAAGGGGCCGCGCGTTAACTAATGCCTCGGCCTCTGCCAAAAGCGTCGCGAGGACTTCATCGGTTGGGGTACGTTCCCGAAGTGTTACGCGGAGAGCTGTCTTGACGCTCTTTACCAAGCGCTCCCACGCTCCCCCCATGAACGGGGCTGATGGCGGGATGAAAACCCACTCAATTTTCATATTTGAGGTATAGTCGGTGACGGCCTGATCATAAAGTGTACGCAGCTCCCGGTTCGCGCCGACGAAGGCCGTTCCATTATCGGAGAATATTTGACTTGGCGTACCTCTTCGAGATATAAAACGGCGAAGGCACATTATGGCTGCATCAGCTGACAAGCTGTGTACCACTTCAAGGTGTAAAGCCCTGGTAGATAAACACGTAAACAACGCAACCCAACGTTTCTCTTGTTTACGGCGCACCATCACTTGTAGAGGGCCGAAGTAATCGACTCCAACGAACGTAAAGGGTCGCTTGTGGTGGGAGAGCCGAGCTTCAGGTAAATTGCCCATAGGTGGTTGCAAAGGTTTTCCGCGCAGCAACTTACATTGTTGGCAGTTGTAGACGATAGATCTAACTGTATTCCTCAGACTCAGTATCCAGTATTCTTGCCGAAGTTCATTTATCACGGTCTCCGTGTTGGCATGTGCGAATTTCTTGTGGAAATGACTGACGAGTAGGCGCACGGCTGGGTCTTTCCCGTCTAATATGATTGGATGCTTGGTGTGTTCTTCTACGTTCTCGACAGCGTTTATACGTCCTTGTAGATAAATCAAACCGTCTTGGTTTAGAGCTGGGGACAAGCTCACGAGACGACTCTTAGGTGATATGGGGCGTCCACGCTGCAGGCATTGTAGTTCTTTATCAAATTTATTCTTTTGACTTTGGCGTAGGATGTGGACGCAAGCAATTTTGAGGCTTTGCATATTTAATGGCCTTAAGGGTCTTATTTGAGAATTAACATTTGTTATGCTGAGTTGAGAAAGGACAAAGTTACGCGGAACCCCTTTAACCTTCATAATGCATATAGCAATAAACTGGTGAGCTCTAGCAGTTGCCCTTACCATCCTTAGCCAAGAAGTAAAATGAGTTGGATCAGCAACTACTGGCATGGGCAACGTGCTTACATCATTGTAATTACAAAAATCATTTCTAGGTGATGAGGTTGAGGTTGATTTTAAGCATACCGATGGTGACTCTATAGTACGTGCAGATGATTTCATTTCTACTTCCACTAATGGATCAATGATAACACTACCTACTGGATTAGATGGCCAATCACTGGAAGCACGAAGTAAAAATTCGGGACCTGAAATCCAGCGCGACTCAACATTTAACGTGCAGCAATTAGTGCGAGTAGCGTCATCGGCGACGTTAAGATCCGTGGGGACCCAACGCCATGTAGAGATATCACTATTTTCCAAAATTTCACCTACTCGGTTGGCTACGAAAGGCTTAAATTTCTGACCATCACTGCGCAACCAACCTAATACAGTCATTGAGTCGGACCAGAAGTAGCGCCGGTTTGGTTTGAAATGATGCGCTTCGCAAATAAATGTGGCGAGACGAGTGGCTATCAAGGCAGCCTGTAGTTCGAGGCGTGGTATAGAAGTAGGTTTTAATGGAGATACACGTGTCTTGCTTGCAATAAGAGAAAGACGTGCCTGGCCCAAAGCATCTACGAAACGCCAATAAGCGACTGCCGCGTACGCTTGCTCACTCGAGTCGCAAAAAACGTGTAACTCTCGTTCTGCAACGTCCATATCACACAAATTATACCACCGAGGTAATCGTAATTCTGAAATCGACTTTAGACTATCATACCACTCGTGCCACACTTTGCAGTCGTCTTCGCACAGCCCATCATCCCAATCCAAACCTTTGCGCCACAGATTTTGAAAAAGAATTCTACCTCTAACTATAATCGGTGACAAGATTCCTAAAGGATCATAAATACGCATGACTTGCGTTAAAGCTTGCCGTTTAGTTGTAGGAGCCCATGACTCGCTTGTTAACCCAGAATTAAATTTAAATTGATCGTGTATAGGTTGCCAAATGAGACCTAGAGTGCGAGCCACAGAGTCCTTACACAAATCTACGCCGTCAATCTTGCTGTTCATCACATCGGACAGCAACTCTTTTGGAAACATGGCAAAGGCAGCTGGTTCATTAGACGTCCAGCCGCGCATTTCGAAACCGCCGCGTTTATGGATGGTCACCACTTCAGCAGCCAGACGCACTGCGGACTCTACGCTATCAACGCTGCTGATAAAGTCATCCATGTAAATATTGCTCTTGATAACGTCCACGGTCTCGGGAAACTCGTCTCGGAACTCTGACGCGTTTAAGTTTATTATATAAATTGCCGTTGACGGACTTGAACAAGCACCAAAAATCATAGAACTCATGCGATATATTTTTATAGGACCTGAAGGATCGTCACGCCACAGAAATCGTTGGGCGTCCCTGTCTTGTGGAATTATCTTAATCTGTGGAAACATTTCCTTAATATCGGCTGTCAGGGCGATCCTTCCTTCCCTAAAACGCATCAAAATACTTAGTTGGTTTTGCAAGAGGTCAGGGCCCGTCAGCAACATTGAGTTCAGAGACACCCCCCAAGAACGTGTAGCAGCATCGTGGACGACTCGAAGCTTTGCGGGCTTGTTCGAATTTATTACACCGAAGTGTGGTAAATACCAACAAAAACCGGATGGCTCTACCCTGCTACACTCTTCGGCATAATTTTTCTCTAAGGTGTCATAAATATTCTTTCGATACCGTTCGGCAAAATTGGGTTCCCTCGACATCTTTTTCTCTAAACTCTTAAACCTAGACAAAGCTAAAGGAAGGCTGTCTGGCGCTTTTATGTTTTCCGTTTTCCAGAGAAGACCTACTTCGTAACGCCCAGAAGGCAGTCGACGTGCAGTGCGGGATAATATTTCCAATGCGCGCTGATCGTCAGTACTACGCGCCTCGTGCTTGGTGATTCCGACAGAGTCTAACTTATAATGCGCTTTAATAAGCTCTTCAAGTTCAGACTTAGGGTCATCAAGTTCAGTCGAATACGCATGGTTTATGGATTCGGCAGGCCTAAATGATTTGACGGGCCTAGTTTTACTATTCGAAAACCCGAAAAGAACCCAACCCAATGCAGTTTGAATCGCTACCGGTTGTGATTTTGTGCCTTTCCTCGTGGCGGTCGCAAATGACAAATGCCAGTTATCAATCCCTATTACAAGCATAGGAGAAGCATTGTCATAACACAGTTCATTGGATAAATCAGATAGGTAAGGATAACGAAGTAAATCATCGCTACTGACTGACTGATTACATACTATTCCTAAGTTTTTGATCGAGCGAGCTCTACGAACTGAATATGTTTGACTAGAATGCAGGCCTTTTATTTCAAAATCAACGTAATTCACAGACGTTTCTCGACACAAACCACCTACACAATCCAAATAAATTTGTCCCACTGGACCATTAGCACCAATGCGGGAGGAAATATCAGAATCTATGAATGTAGACGTGGAGCCGTCGTCTAAAAGAGCATACGTGTCAACACTTCCAGAAGGCCCCGAGACTGTAACTGCGACTATCTTCAAGAGGGGGCGGAGACTAGAGTTTGTGCTTATACCTAAATTTGTGTTTGTGTGGGTCACTAAGTCTCTCGCCGTATTTTCTTCTGCGTTGCTTGTAGTTGGTGCAGAGGAAGTCTTTAAAGTAGATGTTGTAGGAGCACATTGTACCTGATTACTGTGTGCAGATGCCGTAGGAATAAAGTTTGGATTATGTAGTAATGTGTGATGCTTACGCTTGCAATCCTTTATTTCGCACTTATTTTTATTTTTATTACACAACCTAAAGTTATGTGAACCTCCTTTTAAGCAACGATAGCAAATTTTATTTTCTTTTATGAAACGCCACCTGTCTTCTACTGACATTGCCTTAAAGTTGTCACACGACGACATGTCATGTGCTTGTTTACAAACAATACAATATTTATTCGAATCAATTTTAATGTTTTTAGGTTTGTTTCTCGTATGTGATACCTTTGGTGGGTCTGATTCGGACTCCGATACAGCATGAGCACGTTCCCGTGGCACATGTGGTGACTCGACGGAAGTACCAAAATGAATGTGTAGGTCCACTTCTCGCGATAGAAAATCGGACAATAATCCCACTTTAGCACTAGACTCCGCAGTAGAGGTAGCGTGAGCTGCTGCGTAGTCTAACCATCGTGTGCGCAACAATGGATGAAGCTTGTTGATTAGCGACCCAAATAGCTCAGGTGAACTTAAATAATCAGTTTCGTTTAATAGCTTAACTACTTCCACACAGTTGCGCACGCGAGAAGCAAATATAGTAAGTTCTTTAATATCGTTGCCGACTTTGGGCAAGGCACGGATAGCCGCAACCTCTTTCAGCACAATTAGCTCCGGACGCCCGAAAAGCCTTTCTAGTTCCTGCATTATTACCTTGGGATCAAGCGCTGTCACAAGAAGTATACAGACCGCGTCCCGGGCTGCTCCCTTTAAGGCCGTGCTGAGGCGAGCTAGGTTTTGTGCTGCTGTATAAGATGATTGGGAATTAATAAATGAACGCTTAAAAACAAGCCAATCCATTGGGGATTTACCATCAAAAATTGGGAGCTCAATTTTGTATCTTTGAGTATTTTTATTAGGCCCTAGCTTGTTTACTAAGCTTTCAAAGGTGTTTACTAGCCGTGAGATACTATCTTCATTCTTTCCTTGAGAAATATCAGCTGCTACAGGGTCATCATTCACGTTATCGGTTACCGCTTGGCAATGACTGGACCGAGACGTTGTTAGTTTGTCCCCTCCTGAAGGTATGGGTAAAGCGGCACCATTATTGTTTGATGAGAAAACCTGAAACTGGTTTAAAGTGTTAGCAAGCTCTTGGAGTTGAGAAAACTGTATTTGAGTTGTCATTGGTTCGGCGGCAGAGTTGCCGAGTTGGTTGTATGGTAAGAAGTCGTATGTATCGTTGCGATTTTGGCGCATAACGACATCATGTTTACCTGTCTCTTCTAACCACTCTTTTATACTACCTCTGCTCCTACCACTTGTTGTACCATGTTCACTATTTTCTGCGTCAATCGCTGCAAGTTGGGCTTGGTATTCTAACTCAGCCGTTGTTCTCTCAAGCTCCACCTCTCTAGCCTTCATTTTGGCTTCTTGCGCAGCCAACTCTAATCGTGCGAGGTAACGGGCGTGCTGTGCCTCCGCTGCGAGTTTCCTCGCAGTGACCATCGCGGAAGAGCGGCTCGTGCGTGATGAAGTAGATCGGGTTCGTGAGGGATTAGGCGTAGATGCATCGCCACCGGTACTAGTTTGAGCTACCTGAGTAACCGTCGCAACGTTACCTGTGGTTTCCGCTTGCGTATCTACAGAAGATTCTACCAACCGTGTTTGACTACGAGTTACAACCATTATAATAAAATTGCACTGGTTTTATTCTTTAAAAACAAATCGAAGGACCAATATTTGGATGACTAATTGTATTAAATAAAAAAGTATTAGCCAAATTCCAATTCTTATATTTTAATACGTACGTGTTTTTCAGTAACTTAGGTAACAACAACGTCAAAAAATAAAAAAGTATATAGAAAACAATAAAAAAACTACCTAAAAAGAGTATTAGCAAGGTCGTCGGCCACACTCCCCGTTTAATAATAATAACCCAGTTTTGATCCAGCCTGTCCGTTGCTGTCCTCCTCCCGACGCTGCCCTAAGCCGAGGTTCGTACCTCACAGGGGGTGCCTTTATCATGCAGTCGTTTAGTTTATAAGTTTTATGCCCTGGCTGGAGGCTTTAAGTTTCGCTTAAGGCAGCCACAGGAAAGTCCGGATAAGGAGTCACGACCTCTCAAGGTCAACTTCGAGATTACATAGTTAAAAAAAAAGTGCAACCTGAATTGCACTTTATTGTGTCGCATCAAGAGTCGCTTTTTATTTAAATGATTTTACGGAGTGTTCCATCTGTATTAATCTGTGGTTGAGCAGACAAATTTTTCTAACATATGAAGCAATATCCTTCAAAATCATTCGGATTTTGATTGATAGTGTGTTACGCAATTCACAGGTTGGTATTAATTAGACTTACAAAATAATATTGACTCGTGAGCGTTATTATTGGCTCTGTATATCCCGGAAATCAAATGACTTTGACAATGAAATTTCCTGTACATTTGACATTCTTATTATTACACTACTGATTGGTTATATTGTTGTGTATTAGGTACTTATTTAATATAGTGGTATTTATTTATTATTTGTTTATTTAAACTTCTCACACACAATAAGGTACAAAGGCGGACTTAATGACATAGGCATTCTGTACCAGTCAACCAAGGATAGTGAAGAGATAAGATGGCAGGTGCTCTATTTAAAAGCACCTGGTGCTCTTTTTAAGGGTGTCTTTGCAGGCAATCAATGACCAGGGTCATTGATTCAAGTGGTATATGGTATACAATCACACACCGAGATCCGCAGGAGAACCATGGTAACCGAGCTCGATGAATTGCCAAACTTAACTGGCAATTGGCAGGGCACATTGCTCGCAAAACAGATGACCGTTGGGGCCGAAAGATTCTGGAGTGGCGACCGCGTACCGGAAGACGTAGCGTAGGAAAGCCGCAGGAATCCGCTGGATGCGGGAAGCACAGAACCGGTCGAAGGGCCGGTGCTTGGGGGAGACCTATGTCCAGCAGTGGACGTTATTCGGCTGAAATGATGATAATGATGAATCACACATTGTTATTCATTAGGTACTGATGATAGAAAGGGCCCAAAGTAAATAAAACGGAGCGTGTTAACACTTCGAACTATTTAATCAGACTAAAGAAAGAACCGCTACAAGTTACTACTACTGATCTTAATTTTACATTTGTTTATGCCTTAGTTTACCTTAACTTACACATAACTACATATAAGTGTGGCTGCCACAGCCTTCTTGGGTTAGTGTCTTTAAGGTGGAAGTGCTAAGGTACCCCGCAAAATTCAAATATTCTTACTTATTTTTTTGCAATTTGCAAGTCTCAGGTTGTATGTTGATCAAAATATGATTCGCGACCAGAATACGTATGAATTTACAGAATTATAATCAATCGTATCAGCAATACAGAGTGTGTTTCTTTTAACCATCTCGTCTTTACACATCGACCGCGTTCGGCGCTCCGATTGGCCTCCGATTAGCCCTTCACCGATCGCAGTGCTGAACGCGGTCGATACGTAAAGTCGAATAAATAATAATAAACTATAAACTAAACATAATTTTTTCTCTTGTCCACAGCTAAAACTAACATCCCTATGACGTGGGCCGCAACGGTACAGTAACAGAATAACAAACAGACAGAAACATGTCGTCCAAAGCTATATACGAGGCGACCGGCAAAGACCTCATTAATAGGTAAGATTTTGAATTATTTTTTAATGTAATTAGATGGCAAGACAATGGCCCACCTGATGTTAAGTAGTCACCGCCACCTGATAGTAAGTAGTCACCGCCACCTGATGGTAAACGGTCATCACCACCTGATGGGAAGTGGTCGGTACCACCTGATGGTTATTGGTCCCCGTCACATGATGGTAAGTAGTCACCGCCACCTAATGGGAAGTGGTCACTACCACCTGATGGTTATTGGTCACTTTCACATTATGGTTAATGGTCATCACCACCTAATGAGAAGTGGTCACTACCACCCGATGGTTATTGGTCACCGTCACATGATGGTTACTGGTCATCACCACCTGATGGGAAGTGGTCACTACCACCTTATGGTTATTGGTCACCGTCACATGATGGTTAATGGTCATCACCACCTGATGGGAAGTGGTCACTACCACCTGATGGTAATTTGTCACCGTCGCGTTATGGTAACTGGTCATCACCACCTGATGGGGAGTGGTTATTGCAACCAGCACCCTAATTGCGTAACATATTATCAATCACAGTTTGAATGATTTTGAAGGATATTGCTAATCCATTGCTTCATATGTTCGAAAAATTTGTCTGCTCAACAACGTAAATAACGCAATGAATGTTATTGAATTGTTAAAATGAAACCCATTGCTACTGTTGGTGTGTTACGCAATTAACCCGTCGATGGTAAGTAGTTACCGAAAACTGTTGGTAAGTGGTTACCGCAACTTGATGGTAAGTGGTCCTTTACCACCTGATGGTAAGTGGTCACTGTTACATGATGGTAAACTACCACTTGATGGTAAGTATCGTTACTACCAGATGGTTAATGGTTGTAATCACTTAATGGTAAGTGGTCACTACCACCTGATAGTAAGTGGTCATTACCACCTGGGCCCTAATTAATAAAACGGACAGGCGACAATTTGACAAGTTTTTTCAGTTTTAGTGTTATAATAAACGGCTATAAACGTTGCTTAAAGTTAAGTAATGATTGGCTACTATTTAACCATACATTTTTGACGTTTGAACGTCTCTTTAAGCATCGTTATAAAAAGAGGTTAGATAATAATCAGGGGCCATAGTCCTTCCATCATCATCATCATTTCAGCCGAAAGACGTCCACTGCTAGACATAAGCCTCCCCCAATTGGGGGGGGGGTTTGCCATAATCGCCACGTTTGGCAGGCGGGTTAACAGTACAAACACGAGATAAATCTCCAGGAATCAGGCAGTATATCTTCTGCAGTGGAGATGGTTCACTCAGAACCCAGACGTAAACGTAAACTGAATCATATTGCTTCTCCAGGCTCCTTTTATAGGAAAATCTGGAGTTCTTGAATATTCTGTTCTCTTCGACAAATCCATTTTCGATTTCAAGTTTTTACTGTTCTCTGTCCTGCCAGTTATCTAACCAGCCAGGTGTAGTCGGCCAAGATGTATAAAACCTCCTGAACAAATTCTGAGAGTGCGTTTAAGAAACTCATTATTATAATAATTTAGAAATTAGTTATTTAGTAGACAACGTATTTAAGTATAAAAGAGATTTAGAGGATTAAAGAATTAAAGGATTCCCAAGATTTCAAGGAACCTTTGAATTTAAAGGATTTTTAGAAAATACAAACCTAATGCAACCTTCATTGAATAGGCTGGTAAGAAAATCTATGAAATAAGTAGACTTCAGTTTGACACTTTTGACGTAAATGTCTTTTCAAGAATAAAATTATGTAAAATGATGAAAAACTAATAAAAAGTATGATAAATGGAAAGAAAAAGGTAAGTAGAGTGATTGTAATAAACAGATACTATACATACATGTAAACTATCAAGGTGTGGGAGTCCGGCATAAAGCATGGAACGCCGTCAATGTCAATGTCAATGGGAGAATATAAAATCGTATTTTTCATTTTCACAAACAAAGCGTATTTAACGACAAGGGATACAGTCTTCTATTTGAGTTATTTTAATATCTCTTGTTACCTTATGCTTTACTGAACAGTCCAAGTAGAACCCATATTTGGTGACCCCGACGTGATATTTCATCTAAGGTGTACCGATACGTAATTAGTCATGGAACATTTTGACGACGCCGTATCAGAAAAATGCGAAAAGGAAGTCTCTGCTATTGCACTGCAAGCGAAGATCCCACAATTCTGGCGGGCACAACCGAGGCTGTGGTTTGCTCAGTTACACATTACATACATATTTATGTGTATTTATTTGTGCTTATATTTATATATAATAAGATTTATATATTGAATTTATAGTTTGTAATAGGTTTATGTATATTTAAATGAATATTTATTCCTCAATTTTCGCTATTGCACCTACTACTGTATGTCTCTGCATCACCCAAGGGTTGACTGGTAGAAAATGCCTATGGCATTAAGTCCGCCTCTGTACATGTTTTGTGCTGAAAGTATTAAATAAATAAATAAAAATACGATTTTATATTCTCCCATTGACATTGACGGCGTTCCATGCTTTATGGTATGGTATAAAGGTTTAAAAAAGACCTAAAAGTCCTAGTATCCAAGTAATTTTTTGAACTTCTTTGATTATTGCTTTATTTTGATTTGTTTGAAATTGGCTTGTATTATTTTTTATTTTTGTACCCTTACTGTTTCACTTTGGCTTTTACTTTTGATTTGATTTTGTTTTCTTAACTATGATTTTCGTGTACTGTAAAACTTATTGTACCTATACCCAAAGTCTCAAATTCAGATAATTTATGTAAACAAAGGGGATAACATATCAAAAAAATATCTTCGTAATGGTAATTCACATAAAATGGCGAAAAAAGAGGTTACATTTTCTTTTAAGTACTGATTTTAAGAAATAATAATTAAAAAATAATCATACCGTAATTATTTTTATAAATTTCCGGTTTTAAACAAAGTTACTAAAAAAGGAGATTTTCTGGTATAAAATATTTTATGATACTGTTAACAATGTAGGAGATCCAAACATTTTCAAATGTTTTACATCTTCAACAACACTAATATTAAAACTCTTATTCATAGATTCATATTGTAAGTAGCATATCTAGCCACATTTTGAATGAAAACGGCAGTAAACTGTTTCGAGTGGAAATCGATTTTGGGAGGTCTACGTCTAGCACTGGACTTAAAAGGGCTGATTATGACAATCATATGCCGTGTCTCCGACATACTACACAAAACATTGTTTGGCAACGGTATTTTGTTTGCATAGTTCTTATAATTAATTCACTTTAATTTTAGCGATGACTATTTACAAAAAAGAATATGATAAAATGTTTTGCACCACTGTCCTGTCATTTTGACAGTGACATTTCTTGACATTACTTTGTTTACATAAATTATCTGAATTAGAGACTTTGGGTATACCTAGATTTTAAGTGAATGATGTGGTCGCCTATAATTGGAAGCGCACACTTGTATTTGTCCCTGTTCATGTTAACATGCGAGCAATTGTGTAGCCTCTGCAATAGATAAATAAATGTGTCTAGAATTTTCTTATACCTTTTTTAACATTTCATATTGAGACAACAAAATACGACCAAGAGGAATGTGGCATTTTTTATTTAAGTAGATCGTATTTTGTTGCTTCGTGTCTCAATATGAAACTTTATTAAAGGTATTAGAAAATTCTAGACACACCAATATATGTAGTTGATTGAGCCGTTTTTCATAATTCCTTCTCAGTCACGAGATGATATGTTTTTAATGAGGTGGCGCTACTGGACCGGTGACAACGCTCTTAAAACAAATAAAACAATCTCATTAAATCAAAAACTTAATTAGAGAAAAATAAGAACAAAAAAAAAAGCCAGGATATAAAAAAGTTTTTTAATTTTTTTATTTTACTATGAGTTTGCTCTTGACTTTAGTCTAGGTCTGGATGACAGAGACAAAGTCTACGATGGAGTGAGCTTACCCAGAAGAAGCCAGTTCACTCTCACTTTGAATAGATTAGGGTTGTATGCGTTCGGAAACACAGACGCAGGCAATAAAAACAGGGGGTAAACGCTAAGTGATAACGAAGTAATTGCGCGGACGGGCGATGCGATGCGACAGGGTGGGTTGTGGGTCGAAATTTTACGCGGACAAAGTCGCAGGCAGAAGCTAGTGTTTTATAAGAAGGCATGAGTTAATGTATGTATGTTCCGTATTCAAATTCATTCTTACGTCAAACAATTATTACGTCAAACAATTATTACCATTGTTTTTGAAGTGTTCATATTAAAACTGTGATTGCATAATTTAGCTAGTTCTTGTTAGTTGGCAAAAATAGAGTTTTTATCATTTCATTGTGTTTATTAAAACTGTTGTATATTTTTTTTACGTCACACCTGGCCATAATGTGAGTTGTGATGTGAGCAACTGGCATTATGGCCAGGTGAAGACGAAAAATTTTGTACTCACCACGGGCAGTAAAACAGAAAGCCCTCTATCGCATATTTATAACCCTCGGCTGCGGCTCGGGTCACAAATACCTGCGATTTCGGGCTTTCTTTTACAGCCCTTGGTAAGTAATTTACTATTACGTCACATTTGGCCATAATGTGAGTTTTACCGCACACTACGCGTACGGTAAAATTCGCATTATGACCAGGTGAAGACATAAAATTGTGTACTCACCACGGGCAGTAAAAAAGAAAGCCCTCTATCGCATATTTACAACGCTCGGCTGCGGCTCGGGTCACAAATACCTGCGATTTCGGGCTTACTTTCTTTTACAGCCCTTGGTAAGTAATGTACTATTTTTTTTATATACCTGTACATATTATTATTACCTAAATATTAATTTATTATATTAATCATATTTTAGTTAATTTTGTTATAAGTTTTATTTAGCTTAGGTTATTATATTTTTATTAACTCGAGTAATTAATTACCTATATGTAAAGAAACAATTTTAAAAAAAATTGATGAATGCTTCTACATGAATTTAATCAAGACTATTCGTGCGATGATAGAATAGAATAGAATAGAATACTCTTTATTATGTACACCATAAAAATTACAGATATAAATGATAATAATAATAATCTTACCTACACTATCATTACAGATCTATGATCCAATGCGACAGAGTGGCCTTACTAACTAAATCCTAAATCTACACCTTATACCTAGTTAAAAAGTATCTTAATCTACATAACTTATTACATATAGTGTAACTTTTGCGAATTTACTCAATTTGCACCACAATACATCAACCCTCCCGTGAACCTCATTCACCACGCGTATGGCTCTAGTGATATTGACATTTTAGACTTGAAAAGGTTGTGTTTGAGGCACAATCAAATACTCGTTGTAAAATGTCTGTTATTAAAGCTTGATCTGACAACAGCATAATTATACATTTAAGAATTAAATCATGTTATGTCTGTATAAATATTAAAGATGAATTATTATATAACTAGCTTCTGCCCGTGAGTTCGTCCGCGTAAAATTTAGCCCCGTCGGCGTCGCATCGCATTGCCCGCCCGCGCAATTACTCCGGTTTCGCTTAGCGTTCTTGCAAAATTCACTCAAAAAAAAATACAAAGATGCGCAAATAACTCACCGAGTTATTTGCGCATCTTTGTATTTTTTTTTAAAACAAATTAAAGAAATAACATGAAATATTACTATTTCACAGAAATAAACATAATATAAGTAATAGCTAGTAATTTTTTTTTAGTACATCGAGGTGGATTATGTTAGGTAAATCAAGCGTTGAATACAGCTCTTTCTGCCCAACAACATTTCGAGGTATGTTTGTGCTCCAACTTTAGGGTAATTAAGAATTATTTTCAAAATCTGTTCAGCGCATAATTAGCTGAAACTTCTCGTCTTCAAAATGCGCTAGTTAGTTTTTTCTAATTATCTTTCATTTTCTTATTTTGGAGGTGACAAAGTCATCAAAATTCTCTGTTCTTATCTCTTAATAAACGGTTTGTTTCATAATAACAATGCATCGTATGTATGTAATAATTAGATTATTTTGATGCCAAAGGTTCAATAAAGCAAATAAAAAAATTAAAAAACACCAAAATCCCCTTGCTCTGACAATAATAATAATCTCAAAACACTCACTATTTCTTTAGGCGTGATCTTCAGCATGTGAGAAATAACCCCCATTTGTTTCCTCGAATATCGGACATTATAATACGTAATCGCCGGGATAATAGTGAAATTCGTGTTCAGCCAGCTAAGACAGCGCTACTGTCTAAAAGCGTTGTATGCAGAGCGCCAATAATTTATAATAATATCCCTATCTGTGTTAAGAAATTTAATATAGACCAGTTTAAGACAACATTTAACAAAATACTTACAGGAAAAACCTATTATAATGTTAATGAATTTTTAAATGATAAATCGCTCTGAATATACTGACTGAATCTATTCTATTTATTTTGAATCGCATGACTATTGACGTATTTAATTTAATATTGTTGTTAATTGTTGGTTTACTTATATTATTGTTCATTGTATCTTAATTTTCATATGCTATTGTCTTTCGACCTAATTTGTACACCAGTCATGGTCCAACATGTTGAGCCAAAAAATACCTTGTTACACCTATAATAAGCATCATATCATGTATATTATCTACACATGTTATCATCGCCGCAAGGTTGCCTGCTTGTCGGTCTTCTACAGATTGTACTTCGGAGAGTGTGCCCATGAACTCCACGACCTTATTCCACAGGCCCCCTTCTACCATCGGACATCTAGACGCACTGCAAGTTACCACCCCTACCCGGTTGATATTCCACCAACTCGCACTAAGCGTTTTCAAACGTCTTTTATAATGCGCGCAGCAAAGGAGTGGAACTCTCTGCCTGCGTCTGTGTTTCCGAACGCATTCAACCCTAATCTATTCAAAGTGAGAGTGAACAGGCTTCTTCTGGGTAAGCTCACTCCATCGTAGACTTTGTCTTTGTCATCCAGACCTAGACTAAAGTCAAGAGCAAACTCATAGTAGAATAAAAAAATAAAAATAAACATGTTTTTGCAAATAAATAAATCTGAATCATAGAATTTATTATTAAAAGTCGGTTACCGTCGTCTTTTCCAAAGGTTGTCTTTAAAAGATCGCTTTTAGCGATAAGACCGCCCATTGTGTCATCCCTTGTAAAATTTCTACATAATATAAATCTAATTTTTTATGGTGTGCAATAAAGAGTATTCTATTCTATACGTTGCTCTTAATGCTTTTATTGGATACTAGCTTTTGCCCGCGGCTCCGCCCGCGTGGATGTCGGTTATCGCGTAAAAAAGTAGCCTATGTCCTTCTCCATATCCCAGGCTATATCTATGCCAAATTTCATGACGATCGGTTCAGCGGTTTAGGCGTGAAAACGTAACATACAGACATTTATAATATTAGTATGGATATGTGGAGAAAAACTAAAGTTTCTTGACTCCTTGTGAATTTTGTATTTCAGCATGCTCCTTATTTGTAGTGACCTAATAAAAATTTAGAAGAAAATTAACATTAATTGCATTAAAAAACTCTTTTCAGGCACATAGCAGCCGGAACTGCGTTGGTGCCAAGTCGCTTCGCCACATTCGAACAGGGCACCATTTGGGAGGACGAGCTCGGGAAGAATCCATGGCTCTCCAAAGAGGTAAGGACTATTTAGGATCTAAGAAATCGTTACAAATAAAATATTACCCGGTATACCGGATGACTTTTTTTACCGTCTCGAAAAAAATTGGGTATACTAGGTGAACGGAGTAGAAGCCTATGGCATAGCAATTTTTTTTTTTTTTTTTTTTTCAGAAATAAAACTAAAATAAAAGATAAAAATATTGAAATTTGGGTGCGTATGATTTAAATTTAAATATTATTTATCGTATTTATTAATTGAATTATGTTTTTTGTTAAATTTCTGTGTTTATTGTTATAGTATGATAAGTTTACTTCAAATGTGTGGTATTTATCCATAGATCAATTTCTTTCTAGGTTAAAGAAAAAATAATAAAAACTATGCCATAGGCTTCTACTCCGTTCACCTAGTATACCCAAATTTTTACGAGACGGTAAAAAAAGTCATCCGGTATAAGTTTTTAAACTGTCATGGTCACTAACATTACTATTAACACAAACGAGATATTTACCATGTTTACTTTTGGATAAGTTTTCCCGATATTTCGGCGCTGTTGCAAGCATCGAGTTGCCTGACATGTCATTGCGGGTGGGTGTTTATGAGCAGACAAAACGGTCTACCCTCTTTTCTTGTTCGTTTTTTGAGCTCAGTACTGCTACCACTGTCACTCGCAACTCGATTCTGTTCCCGACACACGAAACTCACTGTGTCCGCTCGCGAACTTTTTTCGGCACTTCTTCGGTTTTTACACAGCTGAACCACTGGATTCCAGGCTCTCGACAGTTGAAACCCCATCATCCCGGTTGAAGTTCCTATATTTGGTAATCTCAATAGCTTCTCTAATCGGTCTAGGAATATAGTGGTGTTCTGTCGAGATGACCTGAGGGTTATGTAACTCAATCCAGTGGTTCGATCCTGATTCCAAAACATGTTGAGCTATGGGCGATTTTTGGGTGTCGTATAACTGTCCGGTTTTAAAAGTGTCCGTGGAGTTTCTTGTCCGTTCTTCTCCATAGGAACCTACTACGATTTGGAATGGGCAACTAGCTTCATCTTTCTGACTGGCCGAATCCTTGACAATTCAAAAGTGCATGTTTATTTGAAATAAATGCTTTGAGTTTAAGTTTGAGTTTTTAACCAATTTCTTATTACATAAATATTTTAAACTTCTTATTTCTCCTCTACAGCAACTGGTAGTGAAACCAGACCAGCTGATCAAACGTCGCGGCAAGCTAGGGCTGGTGGGCGTCAACAAGTCAGCCGCCGACGTGAGAAAATGGCTCAGCGAACATATTGGCAAGGAGCAGCAAGTCGGGGCAGCCATGGGCAAGCTCCGGCATTTCATCGTCGAACCATTTGTGAAGCATGAGGCTGTAAGTATTATTTTAAAAGTTAGAAGGTTTGGTTTTCGCACTTAGTCCTTCCAAGTGGACCATTTTGCGTGGGCCATAGCGGCCAAATAATCCATAACCCAGTAACTGGGTAACACGATACCCCTTGGTAAGACTGGCTGTCAGACTTTTGGGCTTCTGACGACCCGTAACGGCTGTCAAAGATCCACGAATGACAGCCGGGACCAACGACTTAACGTGCTTTCCGAGGCACGGAGGAGTCTCGGTATGTAAAGATCACCCATCCACGGACCGACCCCGGCAAACGTAGCTTAACCTGATGGATCGACCCGTGCGGCTGTTATTACTTAGCCACGAGCTCCTCAGCTCCTCCTGAGCCATAGCGGCCATCGGTTGTTATTCCAACCAGCCCACCTCACTCCAGAAGTTTGTTATATCTCCTGGCCTGTCTAGAACATCTGTGAATAATCTAGGTGCCCCGAGGGCTTCTGTTCTGATCTGGGTGACGCCTGTGCATTCGAAGAGCACATGTGCAACAGTTTCCTTAGCCTCCATGCAAGCTCTGCACATTGGACTGTCCGTTATGCCTATTGTGTGGAAACACTTGTTTAGCGAGCAGTGTCCCGGCAATCTGCCGCCCTAGGCTCCAGCCTAGTCAGCCTGCTGGTAAATCCGCCACTGGGTCGCAACGCAATATCTATAGTGAATTTCTAGGAAATCACTAATTGCGAATGTCATGAAAGTATTCGGCGTATATGAATATTCGGTAGATGGTATTCGGCGAATACGAATATTCTTATCCGTTGCATCACAAATAACAATGTATTTTTCGTAGTAGGCAGGTGTTATAACAAATTCTCAAATATCTTTCTTTTTCTCCACAGAACGAAGAGATGTACCTAAACATAATGTCGGGCAGACGATCCGACACGATCCTGTTCCATCACCAGGGAGGAGTGGATGTAGGTGACGTGGATGCCCTCGCTCTCCGCCTAGAGGTAATTAATCATTTTTTAACACATCTATTTAAAAAGAGCTAGTTCATACTTCGTAAACAGCGACTAAAATAGCTCTTTAATCCCTAGGAACGAAAAGTGATTTGAATTTGGAATTTGGATATTGTTAGTAAAAGCTCCAATCACCAAAGAGATCAATCACGAACATTGTATGAACAAGTAACAGGATGTATCGTGCACGAGACAAAAAAAAATATATATTCATAAGTTGCACTTACTTATTTTCTCATAGAAGGTGATAAATACTCCACCTCGGGAGCAACACTATTTTGAGCTCGAGTGACGTTCTTTGAATCCCTTGCTGCGCTCTGTATTCAAAGAAACACTCTCGCCTTTAAAATAGTTGTCAACCCCCAGGCAAACAATCTACTATTCCATACCACCTGCTAGATAATGTCAAATTATATGTTATGCAAACCGGGAAAAAATATTCTACTGAATTTCATTATAACTCGCTGGTCAATAAATTGATTTAAATTTGAAACCTTAAGTACATATTCATACAGATGGGACACTCCGCAAAATGATTTAAATAAAAAGCGACTCATGAGTCCTGAGCCTGGTTGTAGGAACAACAAATTTGTGTTTGTTCCTAGTATTTATAATATGAATGGATATCACTTAAATTGGGCCTGCTCTTGACCTCTCGCCTGATGGAAAGCGATGGATGAGGTCTATGATGGAACGCGCGTGCCCAGAAGATGCCTGTTCATTCTTGCTTTGAAGGCAGACGGGTTATATGTGGAAGGGAACACAGACGCTGGCAGAGAGTTCCACACTTTGGCTGTACGCATAATGAATGTGGAGTAGAAGCGCTGTATTTATTAAACAGATTAATATTTTTATGTACATACAGAGGATTTTCATAAAGTAGCTTAGAAATTCACTATTTCATATTTATTTAACTGATTATTTTTGGTTTTTCCAGATTCCAGTAGACACTTTCCCAACTGGTGAAGATATTGAGCGGGTATTGCTCAAAAACATCAAATCAGCTGCAATGAAAAGGTAAATAAGATTAAATGTAATAGTTCTACAATGTGTAACTGAATTAATGCACATTATGACAGTAGATTGTTCAGAGTCGCACGGCAGGAGGTTCCACCCCGCCGTCACCCGCCGCATGCGCCGGTTGGCGCACGCGCTCATTGATATTATTACGAGTAGATTGTGTCCATATTTTTCTGATTTTAAGTTGGACAAAAATAAAGTATTGAATAAATTATGGAAATGTTTTCTATTACTGAAATTGAACCACCAAAAAAATTTTGCGCATTGGTTATTTTTTTTTCCTGTATAGGTATTTTCATCCCAAACATAATTAAAACTGTGTAAATTAAGGATTCAAAGAAACACTCACGCATTTAAAATAGTTGTTTGCTCCCCAGGCAAACGATCTACTATTTTAATCATTATTTCTGTCTTTCACAGACTGTTGACCACCTTCATCCTCGCCCTATACCGAGTCTACGTAGACCTCTACTTCACTTACATGGAGATCAACCCCATAGTCGTGACCAATGAGAGAATCTACCTGCTGGACTTGGCCGCCAAGCTCGACCAGACGGCGGACTTCATCTGCGCTAAGAACTGGGGGGAGGTGACGTTCCCGCCGCCTTTTGGAAGGGACGCTTACCCGGAGGAGGCGCATATTGCTGATCTGGATGCGAAAAGTGGCGCCAGTTTAAAGGTATGTCGGTTTTTAGCAAAAACTCGTAAATGGCTCGACCGATTTCAATATTTTTACGGTTCCCAATCTCAAAAGGAAAAAATGGAGCTCTTATAGAATCTCTCGTGTCTGGCTATCCGTTTGTCACAACCAATTTGCTCCGAATCTACTGGACCGATTAAGTTGAAAGGACGATGGGTAGCCTACTATAGAACCCGTCCCCATTTTTTTTTACATCACTTTTTTTTTAGTGAAAACTTCTTTTCGCGCGTTGAGCACTTTTTAGGTGAACAAAAATCATGGAACTCGCGTCATCGTCACCAAACGCTTTCCATGATCTATATGTATACTGTGTATGATGTATGTGTACTTTTGGGTGAACAAAAATCATGGAACTTGCATCATCGTCACCGAATGCTCGAAATTACTTAGTTTTCACTTCTATCGGCGGCCCATAAAGACTGCCCCGTTTTTTTTTTTGCCATATTTATTTCGTCACTGGCTACAAAATAACAACCTTTGGATTCAAGTGTTAAATATATGGCGGTTTCCTGAAAAAAAAAAAAAAAAAACCGTTTCTTTAATCTAACGAAAATACAGATGTATAAGGGATTTCTCTGAGATGAGTAATGACACACGCACGGCTCGATAAATTAGTATATTGTCAATAACACAATTAATACACAGTCTTAGGTATAACAGCGTTACTTTACAACAAAGTACATCGTCCGTGGCATGATCGCAGCATGCCCGAGCGTAGCAAGGAGCCGACTGACTACGCGAGCGAGCGTTGGCGACGGGAAGCGAGTCAAGTGTCCTTGTAATGACGGGGGTTCGCGCGACCTAACTTTGACGCGGGCGCAACACAGCGCTACATGTCTGTTTTTAAGGTTCCGTATGTCCGAATGAAAAAACGGACCCTTTTAGGATCACTCGGTGTGTTTATCTGTCTGTCTTTCCGTATGTCACAGCCGATTTGGTCCGAATCTTCTGGACTGATTAAGTTGAAATTTGGTACACGTATCAATTTCTGTGACATACACAGACGAGTAACGTAAAAAATGAATTTTGAGAGTCACTTTTGTGAGAAAAAAAAAAAGTTTTGCACACTGTACCGTACGACATATCAAATGAAAGGACTTGTTATTATGATAATTTCAAATATATATCCTAATTAATATTATAAATGCGAAAGTATGTTTGTTACCTTTTCACGCCTAAACCACTGACCCGATCATCCGACAAACTTATGCATTTTGGCAGACTTTATTTTTGTTATTGTTAATACAGATTTTGAACGAATAAATAAATAAAAAATCCTGAAATTTTGCATATACGTTCTCAGGTATACAGAAACGGACATAGGGTACCTTTCATTCATCCCAGAAAAAGTACTGTTCCCGAGGAAAACAACAATAACGCTCTTATGATAATAGATGGCGCCACGTGTCTTTCGAATCATGATTGAATTCTTAAAGCTTTTTTTTTTTAAACGTTGCCCCACAGCGAATTTCTCCTGTATTGTGGGTGCGTTTACAAACATTTAAACTCGCATACACAAACAGCCAGACCCGGAACCACTACTTCTAGGTCATACAATTATTTGTTCCGTGCGGGAATCGAAAGCACAGCAGTCAATCACTTAATGCGCAAACCGTGCCATCACTTTAGTAGTGTATTAAGAGTAACACCAGCAGAGTACAACCCGAATTGATTGTCAAATTCTAAATTAACGCGTGCGAAGCCGCGGACAAAAGATAGTTTTTTTTTTTTTTAATAATTTTAAAATAATCAGTTTCAAAGGCAAAGTCAAATAATTTATTTCAAATAGGCACGAAGATGCACTTTTGAACGTCAAAAATTACATGAATAGTTAATTGATTCTAGTTGCGCCTTCCAAAATGTAGTTATGTATGGAGAAAAATGGGCAAGAAACTCCATACTTACTCTTTTAAAATGTTAACAATAGTTTGTATACATTAATTAATATTTATAGGTGAAGACTATGTACCTAGAATAAAAAAATAAAAAATATAAAAAAATTCATCAAAATTACTTACCACAATTGGTAAAAAGAATGAAAAGTGAAGTAATAACAGAAAAATTAATAAATGCGATAGGTACATGGTGCTCACATATTTACAAACATTGTATATGATTTCCCAAAAAAATAAAAAATAAAAAAATAATTAAAAAATGTTTAAAAGTAATTAAATAATTCCGATTTTTGTTATTTATAACTTTTTCATATATTTAATATTATTTCCTTTCTTTCCACAGCTAACAGTCCTAAACAAGTCTGGTCGTATCTGGACGATGGTCGCCGGCGGTGGAGCGTCGGTGGTGTACACGGACACAATCTGCGAGCTGGGCGGAGCGGCCGAGCTCGCCAACTACGGCGAGTACTCCGGCGCGCCCACTGAGATGCAGACCGCAGACTACGCCAAAACCATCTTCAGTCTCATGTGCAGAGAGAAACACCCCAACGGGAAGGTAAGGACATCAAATCAAATCAATTTATTTGCCATAAGTGTTGGTACAATTTCGGTCGTAATACTGTGACATGCAAACATTTGGGTTTAAGTATATTTTATACCCAGTCTCTAATTCAGATAATTTATGTAAACAAAGTAATGTCAAGAAATGTCACTGTCAAAGTGACAGGACAGTGGTATAAAACATTTTGTCATATTTATTTTTGTAAATAGTCATCGCTAAAATTAAAGTGAATTAATTAGGTATAAGAACTATGCAAACAAAATACCGTTGCAAAACAATGTTTTGTGATGATCGTCATAATCAGCCCTTTTAAGTCCAGTGCTAGACGTAGGCCTCCCAAAATCGATTTCCACTCGAAACAGTTTACAGCCGTTTTCATCCAAAATGTGGCTAGATATGCTACTTACAATATGAATCTATGAATAAGAGTTGTAATATTAGTGTTGCTGAAGATGTAAAAAAATTTGAAATGTTTGTATCTCCTGCATTGTTACCAGTATCATAAAATATTTTATACCAGAAAATGTCCTTTTTTTTAATAACTTTGTTTAACGATTTAAACCGCGTGAGTCAGGTGTTACCTTTTCGGTGTCGGTGGGGCTTTACCGTAAATTACGTTTCCCGCACCTTTTCGGTGACGGTGAGGCGCTAACGGTTAAAACCGAAAATTTATAAAAATAATTACGGTATGATTTTGATAATTATATTTCTTAAAATCAGTACTCAAAAGAAAATAAAACCTCTTTTTTCGCCATTTTATGTGAATTACCATTACGAAGATATTTTTTGCTATGTTATCCCCTTTGTTTACATAAATTATCTGAATTTGAGACTTTGGGTATAATTATAATTATACTCATAGTTATAATTCAACTAAAATTAAAATTGAGTAGCAATATTATTATTATTATAATAGGGATGATGTGGAAAAAATATTTTTTGTCCGTCATGTAGATTATTAAACACGCAGTAGTAGGTACCTATCAGCTGTGCGCTCGCCCATTGATATTATTACGAATAAATTGTATCCATATTTTGATGATTTCAAGAGGACCAAAAAAAAAAGTATCTAACAAATAATGGAAATTAAGCACGAAAAAAAATTTGCACACTAGATAAAAACTTATCCTGTATAGTTGTTTGATATTCATTATTATTGTCTCCAAAGATTTTACTGGTTGAAGTAAAATATGGATAGTTGAAGACTATGAGTTTATTTTGGGTAATTTGTAGTTCTGATAGTTTTGTTTTTGCAGCACTGCCCCAAACGATCAAATAAAGTAGGTGCGGCTTCACTAGGGAATTATAGATGGTGTACCATAATTTTAGTGGGATGTTTTTATATGTCAAATATAATAATAAAATAAATAATCATCTACCCTTTGACATTAATATTATTTTCTTATTTTTTAATGTATCTTATAATAGGGATGTGTCCTAGGTAAAAAAAAAAAGAAAAACTGTTTAGTCCGTCAATTAGATAATAAAAAAAAATATTAGACACGTATTTTTTGCATTATGATATCCTTACTTCCTTACTAATATTATAAATGTGAAAGTAACTCTGTCTGTCTGTCTGTATGTTACGTTTTCACATCTAAACAGCTGAACCGATCGTCATGAAATTTATGATGATGATGATGTAGCCTGATGTAGCCTGGGAAATGGAGACGGACATAGGCTACTTTTTTACGCGATAACCGACATCTACGCGGGCGGAGCCGCGGGCAAAAGCTAGTTAATAATAAATGACTTAGATAAAAAACATTAACCTTGGGGAGTCCGTTCATTACGTCACAGCTACGTATAAAATCTAGTGAGAAGTGACGTCATGCCACATTTGAACTCAATGCATCGCCCTAATTTTCTGATTACGTAAAAAAAAAAAGTGTCAAATTTTTTAATACCACTACGAAACTCAAGACGAAAGTCTTTGACCAGTGCGTGTTGCCAGTGATGACCTATGACACTGAAACGTGGTCGCTAACAATGGGCCTTATTAGAAGGCTAAAAGTCACCCAAAGGGCAATGGAGAGGGCTATGCTTGGAGTTTCTCTACGTGATCGAATCAGAAATGAAGAGATCCGCAGGAGAACCAAGGTAACCGACATTGCTCGAAGAATTGCTAAACTTAACTGGCAATGGGCAGAGCACATTGCTCGCAGAACAGATGGCCGTTGGGGCCGAAAGGTTCTGGAGTGGCGACCGCGTACCGGAAGACGTAGCGTTGGAAGGCCTCCCGCAAGGTGGACCGATGACCTAGTGAAGGCAGCAGGAATCTGCTGAATTCGGGAAGCACAGAACTGGTCGAAGTGGCGGTGCTTGGGGGAGGCCTATGTCCAGCAGTGGACGTCTTTCGGCTGAAATGATGATGATAATGTTATTTTTATAATCAACATGACGGTTTTTTTTGTTTTTTACACCCTTATTCCTACATTGTATACCTTTAACTAACTCTTCTAGAAAACAATCGTGATAATATCTTATTAATAATCTCCATTCCCCAGGTCTTGATCATCGGAGGCGGTATTGCGAACTTCACGAACGTAGCCGACACCTTCCGAGGCATCATCACCGCGATGGAGACGTACAAAGATGCCCTCATCCAGTACAACATCACCATATTCGTGAGGAGAGGTGGTCCTAACTACCAGGAGGGACTTAGGTGAGTGATACCATCTGCCCAACTAACTCGACTACGTTGGGGTGGGATTCCGATCTAACCGGACGCAGTTAAATACCAGTATTTCACATGGAGCGACTGCCTATATGACCTCCACAACCCAGTTACTGAGTATTATAATCGGCACGAGTCGTGAGCACAGATGGGCAGTAGTGGGAGCAAGCTCGCGCATGTACACTTTCGGCTAAATTTATTCAGTACCGTTTTTACGAAAATTATTGATAGGTACTTACGCAAACTATAATTAAAATATTAGTGGTACTTGTAATTTTACTTTGGTACAGTAATGTTGTAGTAATGAGTAACGGTTTAGTTTCTTGCCCATTCTTCCCCATTCTCTTCTAAAAGCAGAGTGTATATAATATAACTCGGGCATAAACGAGCTATTTTACCCCTCGACTTAACTATCCCCCCTCGCCTTATGCACTAGCTGTATAATCTACTATGAAATCCAAAACGTAAGTCAGTAAAATTGCACGAAAGAGGACAGTAGCCTAATGACACGCGAGTCCAATAGACGACGAGTATCGACTGACGAACCAATCGCATGCAGCTCAGCGCCCCCCGGCTACTTCAATCCGCCAAAGAGACCCAAAAATTTACTACTGCGCAGGTGTCTGTTTGTGCTCACGACTCATGCCAGTTACTATAACTCGTTAACCCTGTGTCCAAATTTTGATTGCGTCAAGAAATAAGGTTTTCGAGTAGTTTCTCTCTCTGTGGTCGGTCCCTCATGTCTGAGGATCGTGGTCAGCTTCGGAGTTGCATCTGGAGCGGATGATCCGCCTCCACCTGTTTCTGTCCAGCGCATCCCTTACCACCGTGTAGAATTTTGAGGACCTGATCGGTCCACCGTCTTGGTGAACGACCGCGCGATCGTTTGGCTTCGGTGTTCCCAACCACAATCAGTTTTTCCAAACTTTCATCGCCTCTGCGTACTATGTAGCCGAAATAGGAGAGAATGCATTGTTGACATATGGTCAACAAGCGAGTTTTTATTCGAAGCTGGGTTAAGATCGATGCATTGGTGCGTTTGGCTGTCCACGGTACTCTCAACATTCGTCTCCAGCACCACATCTCAAATGCATCAACCCTTTGTCTTTCTCGGGCCAAAATCGTCCACGTTTCTACTCCATACAGGAAGATAGGGAATACTAGGGCTCGTATCAATCTGATCTTGGTTTTGATACCAATTCCTCTCTTCTTCCAAATGTTATTTAAACGGGTCATAGCATCTTTGGCCATCCCAATATATCGAGTAGTTTCATTAAACACCAATTATGTTATTATTTTAAAAAAAGGCGATTCTTGAACTAAGGATTCGTAGCACCTTTAACAGTTAAGGGGAAAGCGTCAGGGTAGCCCGCGAATTCAAATGTTCTTACGTTTAAGTACGTAGTTTAGGTACTTAGTTCTTGCGTTTCTTAACTTCAAATAGTTTACAATTTTTCTCTTAAATGGAGGGGGTTTAAAAAGTCTTATTCCACAAATCCCCCCTGAAAATCCCCCTTAGGAGGAAAAGTGGAATCTGAAAACAGTCTAGAATTCACCCCTGATAATCCCGCTAAGGGGGGAAAACTAGAATTGAAAAAAAAAAACAAAAAACAACTTATTCCAAGATCCCCTGAAAGTGATTTTTTTACATTAGGGTTCAGTTTTTTCCACTGAGGGGGATTCTCTCAGGGGGGATTAGTGGAATAAGCCATTTAAAAATAATATTTCAATAGTTCCAAGTTCCATATTTTTGTCGCTTTTATTTCGGTGTAGGGGAGCTGGTTAGATTTTTCTCGGAATAAAAAACCAACGTCCATACAAAAAGTGGACATTTCCTTTAAAGACGTAATCACGTCAAAGATTGTTTCTTTTCTCTGAAATAATTTCTAAATTTTCTTATCCCCTTTCAGACAAATGCGCGAAGTCGGCCACCGTCTCCGTATTCCCCTGTACGTGTTTGGCCCGGAGAGCAATATGACGGCCATCGTGGGCCTGGCGCTGGGCCAGTCAGCCATCCCCAAGGAACATCAGCTGGACTACGCGCCCAAACAACTGCCGAAACCTCAGGCTTGTGTAAGTTTCTGTTATTGAGCTGTTTTTGAAGTGAAACTTCTTAGCGGGCGATTCGATAATTGGACGAGAATAGAGAAGTGTCCTGGGTAAAAAAAAAAAAAACTGTTTAGTCCGACAATCAGATAATAAAAAAATATTAGGCGCGTATTTTTTGCTTTATCATATTAATAAAAAATGACTCAGATAAAACACATTAAACTTGGGGAGTGGGGGCTCGTTACATCACAACTACGTATAAAATCTACTGAGAAGTGACGTCATGCCACATTTGAACTCAATGTATAGCCGTGATGTTTTGATTACGTAAAAAAAGAAAAAATATGTGTCCAATATTTTTTAATAATCTACATGACGGACAAAAAAAATTTTTTTTTAGTCATTATCCCTATTGAGAATAAAATTTCTAGGATGCGTCACGTTTAGGCACATTTCGTTACATGAGTGAGAAGAAAGATATGAAATGAAATAGTTTATTCTGTAAATAGGTAATCGGAATCACTTTTATGCGACATATAAAAAAATCTCCATAATTTCTATCAAAAGTTCGACAAAACCAATGTTCAAACTCAACAGATAAATCTCCAACATTATTTTTCTCTCCCACAGCCGAAACCCAAGATCGACCTACCAGAGCTGACCCATAAACTGCTGGACCTGGTGTGTTCCCAAGCCCCCACCAGGCAAGACCTTGGACAGAGTGTGACTACCGTCATGTCGCTGTTCAGTGACAGGACCAAGGCTATCATTTGGGGCATGCAGAATAGGGCTATACAGGTAATCTTGCACAATTTTTTTTTTAAATATTTATACAGGAAAAGTTATAACCAGTGCGCAAAACTTTGACAAATTAAACTTAAACGTGTTTTATTATACACCTCTTTCTTATTTTGATATGTCTTAGTACAAAAAAATTAAGTTATCGTTAATGAAAGATGTTTATTTTGAAACTGGTATAATGGATACTCGTCGCGCAATGCGTCGGCGGCGCGGTCAGTGAAGCGGAACGCAGTAGTAGGTACCTATCAGCTGTGCGCTCGCCCATTGATATTATCACGAATAGATTGTATCCATATTTTGCTGATTTCAAGTGGACCAAAACAAAACTTATCCTGTATATAATACTCTTTATTATGTACACCATAAAAACTACACATATAAATGTAGAAATATTACTTATGGTGACACAATGGGCGATCTTATCGCTAAAAACTAACATTACTGTACACCCGCAGGGCATATTGGACTCACCACTTCCTAGTTTTTATTTTGAAAACTTCCCCAAGCTTCTATACTTACCAAATAATAGGTATAACTAACGTTACTGTACACTCGCAGTGCATGTTGGACTCACCACTTCCTAGTTTTTGAGTTGAAAGAATTTGCGTGAAAATCTTCCCAGAGATAAACTGTGCTATACATACTTACCAAATAATAAGCAAAACTAACGTTACTGTACACTCGCAGGGCATGTTGGACTCACCACTTCCTATTTTTTGAGCTGAAAGAATTTGCGTGAAAATCTTCCCAGAGCTACTGGTGCCGATTCTCTTGTACACAGAACTATACTCCATTTACTATAGCATTAGAAAAAAGAGGCTCGTAGAAGCAGGAGTGCGAAACATTTTATTCAAAATTAAAAGTTTAAACAATTAAACTAAAAATGTTTTAACATAACTTTGATAAATAGGTCGTAATAACATCTTCATCACACATTACTAACAACAAAACGAATGAATGAAACAAACGATTACGTCGTGATGATTTAAATTTAATTAAGATTAAAGGAAATAAAAGTCTTTTTTTTTACAATATTTTATTTAAAACAACAACTTTCAACACACAATAGTTGGTGTAACTTCTTCGTCTTCATCATATAATTTAGTCACTATCATCAGAGAATACAGATGAAGAAGTTTCACCGACGTTACCTAATAATAAATCTTTCTACCACATCATCCATTATGCTTTAACTTTTCCTCTTCTTTAATTGCATGAGCAACGCAAGACTGCCATCGTTCTAGCGTAATACTATCCAGATCTTGTGGGAGTAATTGTTTCTCCTTGTCTAATTTGAACGTTTTGTTATGTTGAGCCACATACCCCATCATTTGAGCCCATATTAATTCTATAGGGTTGAACTCGCAGTGGTAGGGTGGGAGGCGCAATACTGAAATACCCTTCTCTCTAGCCATCTCATCTACAACAAACTTTTGGTATAAATGTCTTTGTATTTTTGCTTTTTCTAATAAAGTTGCCCTAAGATCTTTTCCCTCAAAAGGAATATTTTTGCTTTTAAACCATTCCTGTATATCTGCCTTTCGTGTAGCTGTGGTTGGCAGCTTCTCCAATGTCCTTGAGTGGTATAGCGCATTGTCCATAACAATTACAGCGCCACTCTCAATTTTTGACAAAATTAACTTGAACCATTTTCACTTTTGTCTATCGCGCTTCTATAACAATTCCCTGTAATTTGAGAGGTCTGGCTCTTATGAAACAGGAAATCCTAGTACAAGAGTCAGGGCTACACAGATGATTGTGTCTTGAAGTGTAAATAAATAAATTATTATTAAAGTTGAAGGCGTCCATTTCGGAGTGGTCATCTTCATCACCTTTCTTTGCATCAAATATTAATGCAGCATCCATTAAAAACCCTTCACAAACCCTGTGAAATAAAATTAATACAAGTCAATTATTCCGTACCCCCTATATAATTTCACTGCTGGAAATAGGTCATAGATAAATACTATAACAAAATTTATAACTTTAAAAGTTCGCTTATAAGTTGGATTTTTTAAACCAGCAGATAGACCTTCCCAGTGTGCTTCTTTTGAAGACTTATTATTAGTGTCATGCCATATTAGGCTTTTCGTGTGACCTGCTTGTATGATAAAAGGTTATTAATCTAAATACCATTCATTTCACGAACCAATTTTATGAAATTATGTTTAACTGTATAATTAATTATAATGTTATTGAATGCAAGAGGTCATACACTGCTTAGTGCATAAATAGCTGTTAAGAAATTTAGAAGCACTGTACCTTCATTTAGCCAAATGTCATCTAAATAATAATATATTTTCCTTCCTTTATTCCTTAGCCTTTTTATTTCATGAAGATATTTTAGTCTCCAAAGGACGATCTCCGGCTTGTCTATGACTTCTATGAGTGCACTTTTTCTGCTCCGTTTGATTTATGTGAACTTTAATGTTTATTTAATTATTTTATACAGACTGCTTTTTTTAAAATCTGGCAGAGACTCGTCACTGTTAACTGCTTCCAGCATCTTGTCCAAGGTGGGCAACTCATTATTAAAGAAGAAGGAATGAATTTTCCTGCATATTCCACTAAATGTGATGTCATCAAAATCATCACGTTTCATGTGCTTCTGTTGGGGAGGGGGAGATTGCAGGCGACTTTTTATGTTGTACTCTTTGAGAATATTGGACAGAGTAGCCTGAGATACGCCTGTAAATAATAAAATCATGTGCGGAGTTTCTAAATTATAATACATTTTATCACAATGCATGTTAGTTTCAAATATTTTTATAGTAATAATTTTATGAATCATCCTTACCGGCAACTTCTGCGATTTTGTTTATCATCTCAGTCTTATAATGAGGAGTATCTGCAGGCCAGGACTCCAATTGCTTAAAAATATTTATCACAGGTTGTTTTTCTACAGCACGCAGCGTTCTCTTTTTTTTGGGAAACATTATTATTTCGTCGGAGTCAACTTTTGGACCACGTTTTTTTCGCCGTTGGCTTTGGTCAGACTCAGCACTTATATGTTGTAAGCCACTCGGTCCCGCATCGGGATCACTCATAGCTCAAAAAAAAAAGTTACGTTTTGTACAAACAACTCAATGACAACACTGATAACAATACAATAACAAAGAAATAACTAAATATTATTTATTATTTTAATAAATAACAACAAAATCACGAAAATTAAACAATAACAAACAAAGTATTCACAAGTAAATGACATACATGACAATCTTAGAACATTGTCAAGTCAATTTCACAGACGACATAAACCAGTAAATTTAGAAATCCCCGGCTGTCACAGCTTATGAAGGGATTAAGTAACATTTTAGATTTGGTAGGATTATAGTGAAACAAAAAGCGTTGCAGTATTGTTGACTCCTGCTTCTTTTAGGTTTTTAGCATAGGCACTGTAGTTTTAAATTGGAATGAAATAATATATCTAAATGAAAGCCACTTAATTTCATGTGATTGTTTTTTTAAATGATTACAATTAAGTGTGATAGCTGATATATAAATTCATTTTAATCGATTTGGCGTCAATCGTAACTATAACAAGTTTATTGTACTTTTGTTATAAAGTGTGCATCAAAAATAACCTTTTTTAACTTCTGTCTAATGCTATTACAAATGGAGTATAAACTAACTAAACTATCACCAAAATTCTTTACTTTTGGCTATGAGAATCTTAATCTTTTCTTTTGGCTTCGCAACGTTTTGTACTTGTTTGCCCTACCCCATGATTTTTTGTAGAGCCAGCGGCGTGCAGGGGTGGGGCAGCCTCAACTTGTTTTATATGGAATTTTTCACTTTTTGTATGGAAAGAAAAAACCTATATGTTGGGATTTAGGCGTTTACTAGTCGCAAAGTGGGTCGAAATTTTCATTATTTTTGCGATAGTACGCACCATTTTTGAGATATAAGCACAACAAAAGAAAAAAAAATATAATATTTTTTGCACCAAAAGTCGAGGTGTTGGTGTGAATCTTAGTTCATAACAACTAATTTTATTCCACACCTTTTTAATCGCGATTAAAAATAGTCAGATATAGTTAAACAATCTAAATTTTTGTTTAAAAACGTCAAATTCAGAATAGCAAAATTGCCATTTTCACTAAATTAAAAACTCAGTACCATCTTAGTGCTGTCAAACTAAAATATAGTTAAGTTGTGTCGCTTTAGTCAATTTCAGAATAGTAAATCGGCGTTTGACAGGAATAAACTAAATTTTGGTGATTTTTAGTCTAGTTTAGAGAGTTTTGTGACAAAAGAATCAGCACCATTATCTATCAATCTTTTTAAATTGTCTTAATAAATAAAATAAAAATAAGTTAATTTTAACCACCTCAACCTGTTTTATTTAAGCACATAGTACTGAGTAAAATTTCAAGACCACTCCATTATCCTTCTGTTCCAAAGCAAAAATTTTTTACGATTGTCACGCGGCGTAAACTGAATTTGACTTAATAAGCAAAACTAACGTTACTGTACACCCGTAGGGCATGTTGGATTTCGACTTCATCTGCCGCCGCGCGGAGCCGTCTGTCGTTGCCATCGTCTACCCCTTCACCGCTGACCACAAGCAGAAATACTACTTCGGAAACAAGGAGGTGTTTATACCTGGTAAGATATTTTATTGTTAGTTATTTTAAACACTATGAAAGAAAGACGACACGGTTGGCGCAGTGGTTAAAAACTCAAACTCAAAGCATTTATTTCAATTAAACCATTTACAGGCACTTTTGATTTGTTAAAGAGACGGTCAGTTAGTCAGAAAGTTGAAGCTAGATGCCCATTCCAATACGTAGATCACTATGGAGAAGAACGGACAAGAAACTCCAAGGATACTCTTTTAAATCAAGATATTACATAATCCTGGGTACATTATTCTTGTTGCTTCTATATGTGAGACAATGTAAAAACTAATAAAACAATTCAAAATATACAATTACAAATTAAAAATAAGCCCTGGCAGTCAAGTAAACGATTGACTGCTGCGCTGCGTGTCGCGGGTTCGATTCCCGCACGGAACAAATATTTGTATGACCTACAAGTAGTTTTTCCGGGTCTGGCTGTTTGTGTATGTGAGTTTAAATGTTTGTAAACGCGCCCACGATACAGGAGAAATTCCTAGTGTGGGGCAAAATTAAAAAAAAAAAAATATATTTAGTACATGGAGGACTTACAGCTAATAAAAACAAAAAAAATAGGAAACCATAGTCACCAGAGAGCCAATTACAAATACTCACGTATAGACATAGAATAGGTAATAATTTATGGTGTGAGCACAAAAACAAAAAACAATTGGACCCTGTTATGCAGAAAAGATCCAACTAACGTTTCATTAAACGGTGGTTGGATCTTTTCTGCATAACAGGGTCCAATTCGCCTAAACCAAAACAAGAATTAATATAAATATTTGGTTTGCAATTGATGTGACTGCATTAACAGAAAATAATAAAATCAAAAACAATTAATATAACCTAACGCTACTTGAAAAATTTGAAGCTTAAACACCATCAGTTTTTAACGGACAATTTTTATCAGACTACCTCGAATTTTTAATTAATTATTATTATTATTATTTTATATACATTTATATATCTCGGGACCCTGGGGTCCCGGACCTTTGGAAGGCGTACGAGGGGCCGAAGCCAACTCGCAGAGGCCCCTTAGACAATTTTAAATGGAATGAGGCACCAACCGACGATTATCCCTGTATGCACTATGCAGGTGCACCCAAGGACAACCCCCGGTTGGTGTAGGACTATTGTAGGATATGGAAACAAATATATTGGACTATGGGTTTGGGTGGTTCAAATGGACTGGTTACCTAAAACTATGGAAGGACTATGGCCCCTGCCTGATCAATGTTTTATTGTACACGGATAAAATGGCAGGGGGTGACTTGCACACTCATTAATGGGCCCCCGGAAACGGTCGCTAGCACATAGTGATGTAGCGACAAGGGGGCAACATATCCTGAGGTGCTCGAGGAGTGGAGAGGTATTCCACGGCTCTCAGAACAATCCCAGAGCCCGGAAGATGGTCAAGATCCCTACAAGCACTTACTGAAATACTTCCTTCCTCCGAGCACGTTTGCTCTTGCGAATCTCCACTCAAGCCGGCCAATAAAGGCAAGAATGAGGTGGGAGCTCAGTTCCTCGTCAGTGTTCACTCCAGCCGGCCAATAAAGGCAAGCTAGAGATGAGGAACATGACTTCTCCCGGGAGATAGGGTCCGTGGGGTCGCAACTGCCCAACAGCTCGCCACATGCTGCCCTGCGGGTTTCTGTATCTCTCTTGGTCTGGCTCCTCACCCTAGACATGTTCCGGTAAAGTAAACTCTACCGGCACAGACCCAGAGTTCGGAGCGCGCAAGCCCCACCACGACGTCAACGTAGAGATACGGCGGTGGGGTTATTATTATTATTATTTTTTTTTTTTTTATCGGCATAAAAAATGTGTACAAACAAAGTGAAAGCCCCTGACTCCTGCGCTAGGTAAAACACCTGTGTTACAGGAGCCAGTATTGTTTTGCTTAAGGAATATTTATGGTGTGTTGTCTATGACCTGGAATTTTGATGTTTGTTTGTTTATTTATCTTCGGACCACGATTTGTATTTCTTGTATATACCTACTGTTACTGACAATTTTTTTTTTTTTTTTTTTAATGAATATTTGAATTTTAATATATTTATTTAATGAGAATGACATAACTAATTTAATGTTCCAACAAGAGTTTAAATTTTAACAATTTTATATAATGAAAATGTTTGCATGCTGAATGGTGAAATATGGCAGAATTCTGATGAAAACCTACTACTACCTACTTATGTATAACCCATATTTGCAAATAAATTCTATTCTATTCTATTCTGGCCGAGTTCACACTAATTGTGAATGGATCAAAATCGTATTCCTTGCATATATCATTGAAACTATTCTGCCTATAATTCGAAGATGTATGAGGTACACGTACTGGTGGATTAAAACGAAGTACTTGGCACATTGAAATGAAATTTTGACAATAATTCGGGGTTATCAATATTGTTATTGAGGATCTTCAACAAGAATAAACAGTCTGAAATTTTACGTCGATCTACCAGTGGTAGCAGATGATACTTCTTACAAACTCTTCTTCCCTTCAAAATGGTTGAGCTGAATTGTGCTAATCCATGCGTCATGTTCGTGAACGGGCGCCGTCAGTTGGAACTGGTCATCTCTTAGCTGCCACGGGTTATTTTATTTTATTTTATTTTGTTTCTATTTGTTGTACCTACGCTAGACGCTTTTAACGTGTAAGTTTTTATTATTTTTATTTTTACATCGTTCTCACTTTTAGTTATAAATGCAACATTATAGATTTAACGAATACTTTTGTAACAATTTAATTTAAAAGAGTGTCCATGGAGTTTCTTGCCCGTTCTTCTCCATAGGTACCTACGCTTTGGAATGGGAATGTAGCTTAATTTTTCTTACTGGCCGACTCCTTGACAATTCAAAAGTGCCTGTAAATGGTTTAATTGAAATAAATGATTTGAGTTTGAGTTCTCCTTCTTCTTACTTCTTATTTGGACACAGTTCGTCAAACACAAATAGCAAAAATAATTTAAAAAAAACAAAAACCCGACTGCAAAAAGATAATTTAAAAGTAATGAAATAAAAAGACCGAAACAAAATTGAGAATAGAAAACGAAAATAAACTGAGAAATGTTCATATTTTCCCCCAACTTGTTATTTTTGTGTTTATGCTCTATCTCTTCTTCATGTTTACCGCAAATAAACGTATTTTCTTTTCTTTCTTTCTTTTCTTTCTTTGTTTTCTTTCTTTTCTTTATTTTCTTTCTTTTATTTCTTTCTTTTCTTTCTTCTTCTTCTTTATTTATTTATTTACGGTACTCGTCCGTGTTTGGGTCACAGAAGTTAATTTGTGTACCTTTCAACATAATTGGCCCAGTAGATTCGGAGCGAATTAGCGTGACAGATGGATAGACAGACAGACACACGAGTGATCCTATAAGGGTTCCGTTTGTTTCCTCTTGAGGTACGGAAGCCTAAAATGTGAAATTAATGTTTTAACAACAATAGTGTGTACCTCAAAATCTTTTTTTTTTTTCTCATAAACCTACATGGGCACTTATGAAACGTCAGAAGCTAGGTGCACGGTTCCAATTAGTCGTTTCCTATGGAGAAGAGCCGGCAAGAAACTCTGCGGTTACTCTTTTAAAAATAATTGGTTTTTAATAAGTATAGGAGGACAGTGTAGGCCTTTCAACAATTAACAAGTACTTAAGAGGCTACCGAGCGCACAGTGGCGCCCTCATCGTTACAAACAGTAGTTTTAAATTGTTATGTTTTATTGTAATCATTATAACGGAAAATAGTGGCCACTAAGCTCCGTTTTAATGATAAGATAAAACTACTGTTTGTAGTAATAATAACGTATAGTCTTGTGAAGCACAACTTGACGAGCTTATTTTCTGCACTTTCATTCTAACATAAAAGAAATCACCGAAATAACGATGAGGGCGCCACTGTGCACTCGGCGCAGTCTTAACAAAATAAAAATTGGTCAAAAAATCGAAAGTCTACCTCAAAAAGTACATAGTTTTAAGTTTTCTCACAATTAGATAAGATATTGACAAAAGAGAGTTTTTTTGGTGCGCGGATCCTTAAAACATGTGTTTTTTTTTTTCTTTCAGTATACTCCGACATGGACGTGTCAATGCGTAAACATCAAGAGGCGACCGTGCTCGTCAACTTCGCGTCACTCCGGTCAGCTTATGACAGTACCATGCAGGTATGTGTTCCATCATCTTACTATACCCAAAGTCTGAAATTCAGATAATTTATGTAAACAAAGGGGATAACATATCAAAAAAATATCTTCGTAGTGGTAAACGGTTCCATTTTCTTTTAAATACTGATTTTAAGAAATAATAATTAAAAAATAATCATACCATAATTATTTTTATAAATTTTCGGTTTGAAACAAAGTTATTAAAAAAAGGAGATTTTCTGGTATAAAATATTTTATTATACTGGTAACATTGCAGGAGATCCAAATATTTTCAAATTTTTACATCTTCAACAACATTAATATTACAACTCTCATTGATAAACTCATATTGTAAGTAGTATATCTAGCCATATTTTGGATGAAAAATGTTTTGAGTGGAAATCGATTTTTGGAGGCCTACGTCTAGCAGTGCACTTAAAAGGGCTGCTTATGACGATCATAGGCCGTGTCTCCGACACACTACACAAAACATTGTTTGGCAACGGTATTTTGTTTGCATAGTTCTTATAATTAATTCACTTTAATTTTATAGATTATTATTTACAAAAAAAAAAAAAAAATGTTTTGCACCACTGTCCTTGCATTTTGACAGTAACATTTCTTGACATTACTTTGTTTATATAAATTATCTGAATTAGAGACTTTGGGTATAGTTCCTATCTGCCCTATTTGTCTCGTGTTCGCGAGGGCTACTATTGAGCGTGGGGTCATTTTCCTATTTTACATTGTTATATTTTATTGTAATCCTTAAAACGGAGCTTAGTGGCCACTATTTTCCGTTCTATTTATTTATACATATACTATATTGTACATCAGATTACACATTACAAAAGAAAAGGAAAACATATACACAATAAAATATACAATGGGCGGCCTTATCGCATACTGAGATCTCTTCCAGGCAACCTTGGCATGGATAGTGAATTTCTGGACATAAAATGGGGTTGTCATTGGTGCAAATAAAAATTATAACAGCACAATATCCTATAATAGATACACAGATATATGCTATATAATAGATACATAGATACATACTAACTATATAAGCAAAGAAAATAAATGAAGTGTATAGACGAAGCAACAAAATACGATCTATACCTGAAGTCTCTAATTCAGATAATTTATGTAAACAAAGTAATGTCAAGAAATGTCACTGTCAAAATGACAGGACAGTGGTGCAAAACATTTTATCAATAAATGTTTTTGTAAATAATCATCGATAAAATTAAAGTGTTTATTAATTAAAATATTAGTATTAATTATAAGAACTATGCAAACAAAATACCGTTGCCAAACAATGTATTGTGTAGTATGTCGGAGACACGGTATATGATAGTCATAATCAGCCCTTTTAAGCCCAGGGCTAGACGTAGGCGTCCCAAAATCGATTTCCAATCGAAACAGTTTACAGCCGTTTTCGTCCAAAATGTGGCTAGATATGCTACTTACAATATGAATCTATTTATGAGAGTTGTATTATTAGTGTTGTTGAAGATTAAAAAATGTGAAAATGTTTCGATCTCCTGCATTGTTACCAGTATCATAAAATATTTTATACCAGAAAATCTCCTTTTATTAATAACTTTGTTTAAAACCGAAAATTTATAAAAATAATTACGGTATGATTATTTTTTAATAATTATTTCTTAAAATCAGTACTTAAAAGAAAATAGAACCTCTTTTTTTGCAATTTTATGTGAATTACCATTACGAAGATATTTTTTTGTTGTGTTATCCCCGTTGTTTACATAAATTATCTGAATTTGAGACTTTGAGTATAGAGGAATGTGGCCGTTTTTATTTAGATCGAATTTTGTTGCTTTGTGTCTCTGTATTATGAAACTTTAAAAAAGGTATTAGAAAATTCTAGACACACTTACCGATATAGTTGATTGAGCCGTTTTTCATAATTCCTTCTCAGTCACGAGATAATATTTTTTTTATTACGGCATCATCTTAAATATACATTGCATGCATGATATATCTTATGTATTTAGTTATAGAAATACAGACAAGATGTAAAAATTGTTATTGAATAAATTAATTGAATCAAATTTACTGGAAGCCGGCCCCAACTCAACATAATTGAGAAAAAGCTAGAATGCCTTCTTTGAAATTCATAATAACTTAATTTTTTTTTCGTGTTTCAGGCTATGCAGCATCCTCAGATCAACACAGTGGTCATTATCGCCGAAGGTATCCCCGAAAACATGACGAGGAAGATCATCAAACTGGCTGATACACGGGGCGTAAGTAGCAATCAAATAATTTACTCTCAGTCCTCCTCCTGCAGAAAATCACGATCAAAACTGGCCCCTTGCACCAAAAAATACTATAGTACATTATTGCAAATGCCTGGAAATAGGCAATTGCAGGTCGAGTATGAGTATGAAGGCCGAGCCGTAGCCGAGGACTTCACTAATACGAGACAGGCAATTGCCATTACCGCCGAGGCATATATAGTGCTTCTCTCAAAAGAATGCAGGAAAATAAAACATCGCTGGAGCGTTGTAATGTTCCAAATTCAAAAAACGCTCCTGCAATGGATTTGATTTTCTTTGTCCGTAAATTCGATACTTCGCGTGTTCTTTTTTCGAAAATAGTGACAATATTTCCATGCATGTTTGAGAAAAAAATATTAAGAGTCTATACTACCTCAGCGCCACCTCACTCTTTATCTCGCTCGCACACTATTGCTCCCGGTCACGCGAGCAAGCGAGACAGGGCGGCAGGGAAAAGGCTCCAAGGCGCCGATAGTTTAGACAATTTCTTTTTCGGTGAAACAAATGGTAATTAAAAAAAAAAAATACATAAGACCTGTTTTATAGTTAGCTCAGTTAATATGCAAAGTTTCATTATCTAATTTGAAGTATTTTCTGAATACCAGCGGTTTATTGTTCGGTTTGGAGGTAACTTTGGATTTTTTTTTCTATAGAGAAAATTTTATGGAATCGTGTTTTCGTCAAATATAGTACTTAACATTAATCCTCAACTTTACCATATATTTAATTCAAAATTAATACTGTAGTATTTTTGACATAACGGAGGATCATGCAGTATCATCATATAGTCCTATACTACCTCAAATGGCTTAGCATGATCCTCCGTTATGTCGAAATATAAATAAAGCAAAAAAATACGTATCTAATATTTATTATCTGATTGACGGACTAAACAGTTTTTCTTTTTTTTTTTATCCAGGACACATCCCTATTCACAGACTCTTCGAAGTACACTCTTACAGAGCATAACTGGTGGCACCCTATCAAATCTCCTGCATCCAGGAGCAAAAACCCTGAACCCACTCTTTTTAACTTGACTTTGTGCCAAAAATATGTATTATGTCCTTAGATTTGCCAAAGCTTAACTATGTGCATAAAATGTCTCTAGATCGGCTAAAACGTAACAGAGTCAGGTCGGGGAAAGTTATATAGAACGATATTATTTTAGAAAAAAGCCACAAGGGCGTAGCGTTTACTTACCAAGGGCTATAAAAGAAAGAAAGCCCGAAAGCGCAGGTTTTTTGACCCGAGCCGCAGGCGAGGGTTGTAAATATGCGATAGAGGGCTTTCTTTTTTACTGCCCGTGGTGAGTACACAATTTTACGTCTTTACCTGGCCAGAATGCGAGTTTTACTGTACACGTAGCGTGCGGTAAAATTCACATTATGACCAGGTGTGACTTAAATGTAGTTTATTATATTCTAACTGTTTTGTTTTGTCCCACAGGTAAACGTGATCGGTCCGGCGACTGTGGGTGGTATCAAACCTGGTTGCTTCAAGATTGGCAACACTGCGGGCATGATTGACAACATTATTGACAGCAAACTTTACAGGCCGGGCAGGTATGTCATGTTCACTTTATGCGCATAATATAATCTTGGTCAGACCCCAATTTCACCAATTGACCAAGATTATGTCTGGACTTTAAAAGAGACTGTGACCTCTGAGTTTATTTCGGCCTTTCTTCTCAGAGCCTCATCTAGTTTAAAAAATATGATTGACGTGTAAAAGTGTATGCATAAACCTACTTACAGAAATAAATGATTATTTTGAGATTTCAAATTACTATACAGGAAAAGTTTTTAATCCGTGCGCAAATTTTGACAAATTAAACTTAAACGTGTTTTATTATACACCTATTTCTTATTTTGAATGTCTTAGTACAAAAAAATTAAGTTATCGTTAAAGAAAGATGTTTATTTTGAAACTGGTATAATGGATACTCGCCGCGCAACGCGCCGGTGGCGCGGTCAGTGAAGCTGAACGCAGTAGTAGGTACCTATCAGTGTGCGCTCGCCCATTGATATTATTACGAATAGATTGTATGAAGCGGAACGCAGTAGTAGGTACAGGCAGTTACCACAATTAGCTGACCCCCCCTTGCATAAATGGTTGAGATTTTTTAGAATACGGATTGATAGTTTTTTACAATTCTTAATTTAATTTAAATACCTATACGAAATCTACCCAAAACTAGAAGAAAAAAAAATTCGTACGATTTGTTAGTAAAAAAAACCTCAACCATTTGAGCAAAGGGGCAGCTAATTGTGGTAACTGACTGTACCTATCAGCTGTGCACTCGCCCATTGATATTATTACGAATAGATTGTATGAAGCGGAACGCAGTAGTAGGTACCTATCAGCTGTGCGCTCGCCCATTGATATTATTACGAATAGATTGTATCCATATTTTGCTGATATCAAGTAGGACCAAAAAAAAAAAGAAGTATTGAACAAATAATGAAAATGTGTTCGATTACTGATACTGAACTACCAAAAAAAGTTTACGCTCTGGTTAAATTTATCCTGTATTCTCATAAGAACACAGTCATTATTTTTTAATTTAATTTTTGTCTCTCTCTCCCTCACAGCGTGGCCTACGTGTCCCGCTCGGGCGGCATGAGCAACGAACTGAACAATATCATTTCTAAGGATGCGGATGGCGTTTGCGAGGGCGTCGCCATCGGAGGAGACCGGTACCCTGGGACCACCTTCATTGACCATTTGTTGAGGTAAATATATCTAGCCTAGGCTTTTCTCAACTGTATTTAGGTCAGCTTCTAGTCTAACCTGATTCAGCTGAATACCATGGTGGTCCAGCCGTTTGAGCGTGAAGAAGAGACAAAAATACACACACTCACAAACTTTCGCCTTTATAATATTAGTGTGATATATTATTAGTTATTAGTGTGACTAGCTGACCCGATGGACTTCGTTCTGTCAAAAGCTATAGTATAAACTCCACTACATTACTGTACCCTACCCTACTGTACCCTACCCTACCCTACCCTACCCTACCCTACCCTACCCTACCCTACCCTACCTACCTACCTACCTACCTACCTACCTACCTACCTACCTACCTACCTACCCTACCCTACCCTACCCTACCCTATCCTACCTACCCTACTCTACCTTACCCTACCCTACCTACCTACCTACCTACCCTACCCTACCCTATCCTACCCTACCTACCTACCTACCCTACTCTACCTTACCCTACCCTACCTACCTACCCACCCTACCCTACTTACCTAAAACCTTAAAAAAAAAAGTATAGTTAAAAACCTATTCTCAGACCTACCAAATGTACATATAAAATTTCATCAAGTTTTTTAGTTATTTTAATGACACTGTGTAACCTAAATTTCCGTCCACAGATACGAAGCCGACCCCAACGTAAAAATGCTAGTGCTACTTGGCGAAGTAGGAGGAGTTGAAGAATACCACGTCTGTAGAGCGATACGGGACGGAAAGATCAAGAAACCCATCGTCGCCTGGTGCATCGGGACTTGTTCCGGTAAGTACAGTACTTACACACGTATGGGAATCATCATTTCAGCCGAAAGACGTCCACTGCCGGACATGGGCCTCTCCCAAATCGGGGTGCCATAATCGCCACGCTTGGCAGGCGGGTTGGCAATCGCAGTCATCATCATCATTTCAGCCGAAAGACGTCCACTGCTGGACATAAGCCTTCCCCAAGCACCGCCACCTCGACCGGTTCCGTGCTTCCCGCATCCAGCGGATTCCTGCGGCTTTCACAAGGTCATCGGTTCACCTTGTGGGAGGCCTTCCAACGCTACGTCTTCCGGTACGCGGTCGCCACTCCAGAACCTTTCGGCCCCAACGGCTATCTGTTCTGCGAGCAATGTGCCTTGCCCATTGCTACTTAAGTTTGGCAATTCTTCGAGCTATGTCGGTTACCTTGGTTCTCCTGCGGATCTCTTCATTTCTGATTCGATCACGTAGGGAAACTCCAAGCATAGCCCTCTCCATTACACTTTGGGTGACTTAGCCTTCTAATAAGGCCCATTGCGAGTTACCACGTTTCACTGGCAGTATGGTTTTGAAAATGCATAGAGAACGCTGCTGCCCATTCTCTAGTTCCTTAGTCGCCTTTTATGACACCCACTGGAGGAAATAGAATGATACTATTCTTTACGTCCGGCACCACACAGAATATATGGGAATACATTTGTCCTATACAACTTGTCCCGGAATTAACTCATACTACCAAACACTCCAATTAGAATATTATGTTATAATCATAAATTCATAATACATACACTGAATTTGTAATATTATATATAAAAAAAAAAAAATGTTTGGATCTCCTGCATTGTTATCAGTATTATAAAATATTTTATACCAGAAAATCTGACTTTTTTCATAATAATAATAATACCAGCCTATAACTGTCCCACTGCTGGGCAAAGGCCTCTTCTCATACAGAGAAAGCACGAGCATTGATCACCAAGCTTGCTCAAGACGGGTTGGCGATTTCAGACTTATATTAACTATAAGTCCAGGTTTCCTCACGATGTTTTTCCTTCGCCGATGTCAGTAATGTCCAAGATAAACTCAGAAAGTACATATGAATTGAAAAAGTCACATTGGTACTTGCCAGATTTGAACCCACAACCTCATGCATGAGAGGCGAGGCCTTAACCAACGGGCCATCATGACATCATTTTTCATAACTTTGTTTAATTAAAACCTAAAAATAAAAATAATTACGGTATGATTTTTTATAATTATTATTTCTTAAAATCAGTACTTAAAAGAAACTGTAACCAATTTCGTCATTTTATGTGAATTACCATTACGAAGATATTTTTTTGATATGTTATCCCCTTTGTTTACATAAATTATCTGAATTTGAGACTTTGGGTATAGTTTTCATTATTTTTGTGATAAAAAATTACAATTAGTAAACGATTCTGAACAAACTACTTTTATAATATGTATTAATTTATTTACACATTCTATAAATCAATACCTTTTGTTAATCGGCTTTCACTCATCCTCTCAATATGACATGATATATTGACTGTTCTTACCTATACCGGATGACATTTTTTACCGTCTCGTAAAAATTTGGGTATACTAGGTGAACGGAGTAGAAGCCTATGGCATAGTTTTTATTATTTTTTCTTTAACCTAGAAAGAAATTGATCTATGGATAAATACAATACTAAATAATAAATACAATAATAATACATTTGAAGTAAACTTATCATACTATAACAATAAACACAGAAATTTAACAAAAAACATAATTCAATAAATAAATACGATAAATAATATTTAAATTTAAATCATACGCACCCAAATTTCAATATTTTTATCTTTTATTTTAGTTTTATTTCTAAAAAAAAAAATTGCTATGCCATAGGCTTCTACTCCGTTCACCTAGTATACCCAATTTTTTTCGAGACGGTAAAAAAAGTCATCCGGTATATTTGTATGCCATAAAGGCCGAACATGACGGATCTTTTTTGTTTATGAACAACCTGCATGCCTTGTATACTCATGTTTCTACGAATAAATGTCTTATCTTATCTTATGACCGAACCATCTAAACTTACTCTTTTAAAGGACATGTCCGAAAATGTTTTTTTTATTACTTATTCAATAATAGGGATGATGACTATAACAATTTTTTGTATGTCATGTAGATTATTAAAAAATATTGGACACGTATTTTTTCTTTTTAACGTAATCAAAACATCACGGCGATACATTGCGCTCAAATGTGGCATGACGTCACTTCTCAGTAGATTTTATACGTAGCTATGACGTAACGAGCCCCCACTCCCAAGTTTAATGTGTTTTATCTAAGTAATTTTTTTATTAATATGATAAAGCAAAAAATTCGTGTCTAATATTTTTTTATTATCTGATTGACGGACTAAACAGTTTTTCTTTTTTTTACCCAGGACACATCCCTATTCTAAGCAGGTTAAGTTAAATATATTTCGATAGACATCCCAAAAGTAGTGGTTCTAACTAAGCCATACATTTTTAAAGACCTCCAATTTTGAGGAAAATCGGTTTTTATTTTAGTGTGAATTTACTCTTAAAACGAACAAACCTTTCTAATTATCTATGTTAATAACGTGAACACACCTTAACCAATGGTAAATCTGTCAAAATTGACACATGGTTACCGTCATTACTGTCATTGATTTATGAGTAAACTAAACGTTATTAAAATCAGATTATTTGACTATGTTATTATCTATAATATAAAAATAAATCGCAAAATGTGTTGGTAAGCGCATAACTCAACAACGCCTGGACCAATTTTACCAATTAGGGTAGGGTAGAGTAGGGTAGGGTAGGTAGGTAGGTAGGGTAGGGTAGGGTAGGTAGGTTGGTAGGGTAGGGTAGAGTAGCGTAGGGTAGGGTAGGTAGGTAGGTAGGGTAGGGAAGGATAGGGTAGGTAGGTAGGTAGGGTAGAGTAGGGTAGGGTAGGTAGGTAGGTAGGTAGGTAGGGTAGAGTAGAGTAGAGTAGGGTAGGGTAGGTAGGTAGGTAGGTAGGGTAGAGTAGGGTAGGGTAGGTAGGTAGGTAGGGTAGGGAAGGGTAGGTAGGTAGGTAGGTAGGGTAGGGTAGAGTAGGGTAGGTAGGTAGGTATGGTAGGGTAGGGTAGGTAGGTAGGTAATTAGGTAGGTAGGTAGGTAGGTAAGTAGGGTAGGTAGGGTAGGGTAGGGTAGTGGAGTTTATATACTATAGCTTTTGACAGAACGAAGTCTGTCGGGTCAGCTAGTATAAAATAAGAAATAGGATAAAATGGGATCACACATAATACTTTTATAAAGATGAATAGAATCATCTGTCAATTAAGACATTGTCAAAGTATGTAGGAGGTTTTATTTGGGTTGCCATCAATGGATAAAATATATATGTACTAACATTAAATAGTTTATAATTTTTCTCTTAAATGGAGGGATCTAAAAATATTATTTCAGGGGTTCATGTTCCATATTTTTGTCATTTTTATTTAGGTGTTGGTTGATGCTGGTTAGATTACTCGGAATAAAAAACCAACGTCCATACAAAAAGCGGACATCTTCTTTTATTAGGCGCAAATAAACTCATTTTAGTTCTTTCTATTAATTTGACTCACAATTTTCAGACATGTTCACGTCAGAAGTACAGTTCGGTCACGCGGGCTCGCTCGCCGGCTCGGCCTTGGAGAAGGCGGTCGCTAAGAACGCGGCGCTCCAAGCGTATGGAGCTGAGGTGCCGAATTCTTTCGACACGCTCGGGAATGCTGTTAATAAGGTGAGATACTGTTAATTTTATTTATTAAAATATATATTTTGGTAAAGTACACCCATGCCAACCCCAATCAAAAATACCCATATCAAAAAAGCATATTATAAGATAAAAGACTACGTTGAAGACAAGGAAGTTTGGCAATAATTCCTTCTGCACATGTGGCTTCCCTGGTACCTCATAAACAACATAACTATGTCAATGTCTATAAACTGCTCCCAAATAACGATGTATATTTAGATTTTTAAATAATTATTTTTTACATACTTCCTTGACATAATCTTTTCATTATTTGACATTATTTACCTACAAATCGAATTCTTTATTAGTGGCTTTTGTGAACATGATATTTATTCAGATATGTTACTGTAGTTGTATTTGCAATCATGTCATTAATCTTTTATATACTTAGATTATTTTCTATTTTGTGAATGTGAGAACGTTGTAGGCCTAGTAGAGTGTAGATTTGTTGGCACTTTTCTATTTTGTTAAGTACCTGGTAATTGTTGAAAGGCCTACACTGTCCTCCCATACCTATTATCACTGTTATTTGATAATATTGTAAAGCCAATTATTTTTAAAAGAGTAACCGTGGAGTTTCTTGCCGGCTCTTCTCCATAGGAAACGACTAATTGGAACCTAGCTTCTGACATTTCATAAGTGCCCATGTAGGTTTATGTGAAATAAAATATTATGATTTTGAAATTACAGCTTTCTAGTACTAAGAGTCTGAGATAAGCCGCAGACAGACAGACAGACGGACATGGCGTAACTATAAGGGTTCCTTGTTGACTACGGAACACTAACAAACCTAATTAGGTACAATAAATATTACGATCGAGCTACGCCCGCCGAATAAGGCATGAAGTATCCTAATCAGTAAAAATATTGTTTTGAAACTACTCCTATACTTATTTTTTTATTTTTGTCCACCAGGTGTACTCAAAACTGGTGAAGGAAGGCAAGATCATCGTGAAGGAGGAGGTGGATCCTCCCAAAGTACCCATGGACTACGACTGGGCAAGGGTAAGTACCTACTACACTCAAGATACTCCTATTTACTGAAACTATATTCAATACAGGATAAGTTTTTTAACCAGCGCGTAATTTTTTTTTGGTGGTTCAATTTCATTAATAAAAAACATTTCCATTATTTGTTCAATAGTTTTTTTTGGTCCACTTGAAATCAACAAAATATGGATACAATAGATTCGTAATAATATCAATGGGCGAGCGCACAGCTAATAGGTACCTACTACTGCGTTCCGCTTCATACAATCTATTCGTAATAATATCAATGGGCGAGCGCACAGCTGATAGGTACCTACTACTGCGTTCCGCTTCACTGACCGCGGTGCGTTGCGCGACGAGTATCCATCATACCAGTTTCAAAATAAACATCTTTCGTTAATGATAACTTAATTTTTTTTGTACTAAGACATAACAAAAGAAATAGGTATATAATAAAACACGTTTAAGTTTAATTTGTCAAAATTTACGCACTGATTAAAAACTTTTCCTGTATAAATAAATATAATATAAATTAATATTTGTTACGGCCGCGAATCGTATTTAGATAATCGTATTTAGATATGTGTAATTCAACAAAACAATGGTAAACTCTTCTAAAATTCCTCTCATCCTTCCAGAAACTGGGCATCATCAGGAAACCAGCCGCCTTCATCAGTACAATCTGCGACGAGAGAGGTAACGAACTGGCGTACTGCGGAGTACCCATCAGTCAAGTGCTGGAGAGGCAGCTGGGAGTCGGCGGCACCATCAGCTTGTTATGGTAAGCTTCATCATCTGAGATCCAGCTGAACCTTTTTAGGATTCCATAGTCCAAACAAGGAACCCTTATAGTTTCACCATGTCCGTCTGTCTGTTTTTCTGGTCTATCCCATGGTGGGGGATATCGTTGGATAGGGTGTTTAAAAATATGGCGGGTTAGGCCCCTCGCCCACGGCGACTTTTTGTAGCGATGCTGTCGCGCGTCCGCATCGATACAGTCGCGAAGCGGTCGCTAGCTGTGTGCCCTCGCCCACGGGCCCAGATTCAGTCGTGATGCTGTCGTGCTTCTGTCGCGATGCAAACGCGATTCAGTAACGGCACAAAAATGCCACAGTTGCACTGATGCTCGGTTCTCTACCCACGCGCCACCCTCCCTCCGTTCTCTCCCCGATGTGGTCCGACACGGTCGCGCGTTTGTATCGATACAGTCGCGATGCTGTAGCGCAAATGCGACTAACACGCGTTAGTAGCGATGCTGTCGCGCGCTTCGTAAATGCGCAACAGCATCGCTACAAAATGTCGCCGTGGGCGAGGGGCCTTAGTGAAAATCATTTTTTGATTGATGGATACACGCACATTTTGCTATCCCATGCTATTACTAGGAACATCTATCAACCGGGCAAAAATCCAAACTATAAATACAATTTTTTTATTTCCATACAGGTTCCAACGCGAACTCCCAGAATGGGCGGCGAAATTCTTCGAGCTCGTACTTATAGTAACGGCAGATCACGGTCCCGCTGTGTCCGGGGCACATAACACTATGGTCACCGCGAGAGCCGGCAAGGATCTCATATCTTCTGTAGTCAGCGGATTGTTGACCATTGTAAGTGTTTATTCAGTACTCTGTATTAGGGATGTCATATTTTTCACATTCGCGAACGCGAATGCGAATGCGAATTTTCGGGACGCAAATGTGTGAATGCGAATTTTCGGGATGCAAATGTGCGAATGCGAATGTTTGGGAATATATAACATTTAAAAAAATTGGTTGTCTGTAAAGTTGGTTTACGGACGATAGTTTACGTGACTACGTCATAACAAAACATTGATGCGGCGCTAGCGTACAATGAGCGTAACGGGACAATGAGCGTAACGGGACAATGAGCGTAACGGGACAATGAGCGTAACGGGACAATGAGCGTAACGGGACAATGAGCGTAACGGGACAATGAGCGTAACGGGACAATGAGCGTAACGGGACAACGAGCGTAACGGGACAATGAGCGTAACGGGACAATGAGCGTAACGGGACAATGAGCGTAACGGGACAATGAGCGTAACGGGACAACGAGCGTAACGGGACAATGAGTCATACTTTTTCGTGCATGCAGCCGACGTTCATCGATTTATTAGACGTTGTCACGTCAAAAAAACTTACCAATTTAAATCATCATTTTTATTCAAACTTATTCACAAACATTGCATTTCACGTGATCTCGATCGATAGGCATAAAATATCTCCATATTTCACTTTTCCTTGCCGGTACCATGAGAAAAAATGTCAAAATACTCGAAATATGTTGGTCGAATGAAACACGTGATGCCTGCCTGCGCCTTCTGCGCGTGCGAGGATCGACCAACCGCGCGGCCGTCGCGGGCGAGACACGACACGACCTGTAGCGCTATTCTGTAAAAATCTCACCGTGAATTCGTAGGTGAAGTGAGTTCAAAGTGAGCTCTCAATCTCGGACTCCCTAGCGTCAGGTAGGATGACAATTCACTTCAAGCTCACTTCATCTTAATTTTCACGTTGAGGTTTTGACAGAATCGACCGGCTGTACACATTCGCATTCGCAAAACATTCGCATCGCTTGATGCGAATATTCGTAACATCCCTACTCTGTATCACTATTAGTAGTTCAAATAGTACTGCAGCTAGTCATGTTCATGACGGCCAACACTGGCTTAGAAGCCCCAAGTTTCAGTTGAGTTATGATTAGAGATCGGATAATCGGATGCATATCCTATTGCGAGCAGCAAAGGAGTGGAACTCTCTGCCTGCGTCTGTGTTTCCGAACGCATACAACCCTAATCTATTCAAAGTGAGAGTGAACAGGCATCTTCTGGGTAAGCTCACTCCATCGTAGACTTTGTCTCTGTCATCCAGACCTAGACTAAAGTTAAGAGCAAACTCATAGTAGAATAAAAAAATAAAAATATTTACCTAATGTTAATTTTTAGCTATGAAAGTAAGGAAGCAGCTTCTTAAAATATATATTTTTTTGTAAGAAAATATCCCGTGATGCCAGGAATAGCGGCAATGCATAACTAGTCGGTTGTATAGTATGGAAGCGACTTCTAAAATATTAATTATTAAAAAAAAAAAATATACCCGTGATTCTTGGATTGCATAACTATTCAGAAGCATATTTATTTAAAATGATTTGAACCCCTTATGCAAATATGTGTATGTAGGGTGTAAGAGTAGGGGTGGTGTGAGTTAGTCAAAATATAAATAAAACACCGGAACCGCAGGATTTATTCGCTACAAAAGCGCTTTCCATAATAGCATGAAAGAAAATTTAAAACTCATATAAAAAGTACACTTTGTAAACAAGCATATTACAAATTAGAGGATTATATCCAAGATAAGAATGCTTGGAAACATGCTGGTCCTGCTCCATAGGACAATTTAGAGTCTAGACAAAATCAAACTGGTTGCTAATTTAACTGTATAATTTATAATTTTTATGATATTAATTTTATTTTCTGTGATTAATATTTTAACTCACACACTGACTGTATAATATGTTGTTTTTATTTTTTTATTTATTTTTTGGGAAATCATATACAATGTTTGTAAATATGTGAGCACCATGTACCTATCGCATTTATTATTTTTTCTGTTATTACTTCACTTTTCATTCTTTTTACCAATTGTGGTAAGTAATCTTGATGAATTTTTTTATTCTAGGTACATAGTCTTCACCTATAAATATTAATTAATGTATACAAACTATTGTTAACATTTTAAAACAGTAAGTATGGAGTTTCTTGCCCATTCTTCTCCATACATAACTACATTTTGGAAGGCGCAACTAGAATCAATTAACTATTCATGTAATTTTTGACGTTCAAAAGTGCATCTTCGTGCCTATTTGAAATAAATTATTAGACTTTGACTTTTAGCAAACATCTCAACTTTAGGTGAATATGCATCCGAATATTCGATCTCTAGCTATGATCCACGCACAGCATCGTGGCTATTCCCGTTAGAAATGCAATAACGCATGTTCCCGTCCAGGGCGATCGCTTCGGCGGCGCGCTGGACCGCGCGGCGGTGGACTTCTGCGCCGCCTACGACCGCGGCCAGCACCCGCAGGAGTTCGTCAACGAGAAGAGGGCCCGCGGAGAGCTCATCATGGGCATCGGGCATAGGTACGTGTTTTTTTTATTAAGCAACTACAAATACAGGGTTATTGGTGAAACAGTAACAAGACTCCCCCTCCCCTCAGGACTATTAAGGTGTATCTATTCATACACGAAATATTTTAAGATAAACAACCATAGGTGGTAAAAAAGCCATAGGAACGATAAAAAAAAAATATTATTACATCTATACTAATATTATAAAGCTGAAGAGTTTGTTTGTTTGTTTGAACGCGCTAATCTCAGGACCTACTGGTTGGAATTGAAAATTCTTTTTGTGTTGGATAGTCCATTTATCGACGAAGGTTATAGGCAATATAACAATGAGATGCGACGGGGTGGTTCGGGGGTACAAGAAATTTCACGCAGACGATTTATCGTTACCGTGGCAAAACGCACGTAGCGAACGGCAGCGCAGCGAGCCTTCGGCCGCCCTTTCCGTTACGGGGCGCGGTGAGTTTAATGAACTCTGTAACTAGGCAGAAGGTGAACAGCTGATTTCACGCGTCATTCGTTAGAGTATTTTAGCATCTATTGCAGACCGATGACCTTGTCACAGGAACTGCTGGATACAGGAAGCACAGAACCGGTCGAAGTGGCGGTGCTTGGGGGAGGCCTATGTCCAGCTGTGGACGTCTTTCGGCTGAAATGATGATGTGTGTTTTATCCCGGCTTTTCTCCCCACAGAGTGAAGTCCATCAACAACCCCGACTCGCGCGTGCGCGAGCTGAAGGCGTACGTGACGGCGCGCTGGCCGGCGTGGCCCGTGACGCGCTACGCGCTGGACGTGGAAGCCATCACGACGCGCAAGAAGCCCAACCTCATCCTCAACGTGGACGGCATCGTGGCCGCAGCCATGGTCGACATGTTCCGCCACTGTCAGCTGTTCACGCAGTGAGTATACCTGCATACTACTGGTATTTCATGGTCACCACCAACAGTATATTACTGGTCACTACCACCAGGTGGCAAGTAATATAATTATTTCCGGATGTAGATGGTATGTGGTCACAGCCACCTGTCGGTATGAGGTCAAAGCCACCTGGGGGTATGTGGTCACAGCCACCTGTCGGTATGAGGTCACAGCCACCTGTCGGTATGTGGTCACAGCCACCTGTCGTTATGTGCTCACAGCTACCTGTCGGTATGTGCTCACAGCCACCTGTCGGTATGTGCTCACAGCCACCTATCGGTATGTGCTCACAGCCACCTGTCGCTATGTGCTCACAGCTACCTGTCGGTATGTGCTCACAGCCACCTGTCGGTATGTGCTCACAGCCACATGACGGTATGTGCTCACAGCCACCTGTCACTATGTGCTCACAGCTAACTGTCGGTATGTGGTCAAAGCCACCTGGCGGTACCTATGTGATCACAGCCACCTGTCGGTATGTACTCACAGCCACCTGTCGGTATGTGCTCACAGCCACCTGTCGCTATGTGCTCACAGCCACCTGTCGCTATGTGCTCACAGCCACCTGTCGCTATGTGCTCACAGTCACCTGTCGGTTTGAGGTCACAGCCACCTGTCGGCATGTGGTCATAGCCACCTGTCGGTATGTGGTCACAGCCACCTGTCGGTATGTGCTCACAGCCACCTGTCGGTATGTGCTCACAGCCACCTGTCGGTATGTATTCTTATGACTACCTAGTTGGTTTAGTGGTCGCGATTCTAAATGTCTTTTTTTTTCTCTCAACAGGGAGGAAGGTAACAACTACATCTCAATGGGCTCAATCAACGCTCTATTCGTGTTGGGTCGCACCATCGGTCTGGTAGGCCACTACCTTGACCAGAAGCGTATGAAACAGCCTTTATACCGTCATCCTTGGGATGATATCACTTACATGTCACCGCTAAACTAAATGGTAATTAACGGCCGTGGATTGGACAGAAAAACTGACATAAAATCTGTAAAAAATAATTAAAAAATATTAAGAAGTCAAAATTGGTAAAACGGACTGAAAAAAAGTTTATTTAATGTCTAATCTTATTTCAAATGGAGTTTATACTAATATTATAAAGAGGTAAAATTTGTTTGTAAGTTTGTATGTATTCTCTAAAACTGTTGAACGGATTCTGAAAATTCTCTTTGCATTTGATAGCCCAATAGGGATGTATCCTGGGTAAAAAAAAAAAACAAAAAAACGGTTTGGTCCGTCAATCAGATAATAAAAAAATATTAGACACGTGATTTTTGCTTTATCATATTAATAAAAAAATACTTAGATAAAACACATTAAACTTGGGGAGTGGGGGCTCGTTACGTCACAGCTACGTATAAAATCTACTGAGAAGTGACGTCATGCCACATTTGAACTCAATTTATCGCCGTAATGTTTTGGTTACGTAAAAAAAGAAAAAATACGGGTCCAATATTTTTGAATAATCTACATGAAGGACATTTTTTTTTTTTTTGTCATCATCCCTATTTCTGGAGAAGATAATAGGCTATTTAACATCATGCTGCGTTAGAAAGAACGCTATGTGAAAACTAACTAATAGCGCGGGTGTGACACGGAGGGTCGGGGGACGAAATTTCACGCGGACGAAGTCGCAGGACAGAAGCTAGTGAAAGCAAAGCTAAAAAAAAAAGCAATGCTAATCATTTCCAGTATAAGCTTACTTGTCGGCTAAAGCGAAGATTTTGATCATGCTCTGGATTAAGAAACGAGCGTGAATCCAGAGAGTTTAAAAAACATTTCGTCTGTGTAGAGCGTTGTCTCTGTCACTCATACTTGTGTAGAAGTCTCTTTCTCTATCTGTCATGATAATTAAATTTAAACACAATCGGAAGGATTTTGAATGATCCATTGCTTCATATGTTTGAAAAATTCGTCAAAATAAAACACATTGCATTACTGTGTTACGCAATTACCGCCACACCCCCCACCCCCCCCCCCCACCTCCTGGTTTGCAAATAATTGATGATTTAGAATTCGTATTACAAACTATCACATCATATTTATTGAAATAATTTCATCAATAGACAGGAAATTTTAAAACCTAATGTCCAATCCATGACGTTAAGAACTTAAATATAAATATTATAAATAAATAATGTAGTGGGATATTAAGTTAAAATGTTAATACAAAGCCGACGCCTCCATTCCATCCATGGTTGTAGCCAGAATGGGGAGAAATGGCCATTTTGAAACGGATTGTCGTTATCCGGAATTTAGTTACAGAAAAAAAAAATGGATAATTATAATTAATTAAGACTGAAAACCTCAGTCTTATATCGTGTCCGGAATTCCGGATGTGGATTTTTGGCCATACGGAATTTCCGGATGTGGATTTTTGGCCATACGGAATTTCCGTATGTGGGTTTTTGGCCATACGGAATTTCCGGATGTGGATTTTTGGCGATCCGGAATTTCCGAATGTTCAATTTGAACGTGGTCAAAGACCGTATTACCATTATAAGGTCATTATGGTCACCCCAATCTAGCTACACCCGTGTATCTATCATTTATTTATTTTTATGTCCAGGGTTTCTAAGAGTACTTCAGACGCTAATCACATAGGAAATGTAAATCTGTGAGGAATTAAGTCCTCATAATATAAAAAATGGGTAATTCTTGCAAGAAAAAATGAGATTTTCAATCATTTTTCACAAAAAATAGCTCTCAAGTACTCGAATCTTTAAATTAAGTATGTTAGATCTGTGTTTAAGCTGATAATACAAATGTTTTACAGTAAAATAAATTTTATTTGACGAATACAGCACTTTGAAACTACATAGCAGATTATTTTTAAACCGCACTCGGAAAACGCTTGTCAGATTTCCGTCTGTAAAATAACGTTCTCATAATAATATTCTGTAGAGTAGTTAAAATGCTTACTTAAACTGGTGTGTAGTTGAAAGTGCTATGATATTATACTTATAGGCTTGCCGTAGACAATTATCGATTGTGACTCAAACAATATTACATTTAAGAAAAAGAATTTCGTGGTCATGAACGTTAATTGTGTACGCCACCTTACGCAGTTTCTGTGACAATGTGTGAGTGAGACAAACTTATGTTACGATTAGACTGCAACGAATAAATAATATATATTTTAGCAAAATATACGATTTATATATAATAAAAAGACCTGTATTTACCTTTACAATACGACCGGTCCGAACTTTGCGCAGAATTCTGCGCAATAACATTTTTTAGGAACCAAATGGTGACAAGAGACGTCTGTGAGTGAGTGCACATCCGCGACCATGTTCAGACCGGTCATAATTCGTCGGCTGTATTGAACCTAGGGCAAAGTTTTTGCAACTTATTTCCAAAGTGCGAATGTATATTATAATGGTTAGCCATTTTATAAATACAGGGTGTTTCGAGAACTATTTGACTGCTAACACTTTTTTTTCCTAGCAAGTTAAAAAAGTAAATATTTATTAAATAAACTTGGTATATTGAGTAAATGACTCGCCCTTACCCTGTATATGCCTTTAATTGAAATTATATCGCAATATATTAACATCCTGCATACAAAACTCGCTTTTTAAGTCCAGTCGTCAAATGTATCGTGCTTCAAAAATAAAATATATTTTTAATAAAAAAAATCTCGTAAATACATTTATAAATAATATATTAATAGCAAAAGGCAGTTGTAAGTACATGTAGTAAGTGTTGAATTTTTAAGAAAAATCTAAAGAAAAAAAACATGAACAAAAATATTTTTGCACGTATATGGGTAGTAGATGTGTAATATTTATACATTTTCAGACTTCTAAACAGCCTTATTATATTTCGATCTACTGAAAAAATTATGCCTTTCAACTTGGTTGATTCAACCAAATTGAATTGTGTACAAATTCACATTAAAAATATTTGATTTCACATAAACCTACATGGGCACTTATGAAACATCAGAAGCTAGGTGCACGGTCTCAATTGGTTGTTTCCTATGTAGAAGAGCTGTACAGCAAGAAACTCCACGGTTACTCTTTTAAACATAAAAATGAGCCAATCATTATCGGCCATGAGTTGAGTTTCAACCAATTTGGTTGAACCGTGTGATATTGGCATAATGTTTATTTTAATTTATTAAATATATAAATATTTCACATCGGTATCTATCTCTTAGACTACGCACTGGACCATTTATAATAAATTTTATTTGTATTATACGTCCATTAGACATTAACAAGATGGTTAAAAGTTAAAAACATAACTGGCGAAATGTGGATGTACTATTCATCTCTACCCCTTCGCGTATCATCACCTGCCAAGTCTCGTCGTGTGTTGTGGTCAGCTTCCAGTCTAACTTGAAGCGACTTGAGGTCAGATAGGCATCTGACCTCCACAGCCCATTTACTGGGTTACACGAATCCCCTTGGTAAAACTGGTTTCGCGAATATAAGAGTGATTTTATGACAAAATGCTTTAACATCTTGTTAATATTAAAATTACTGCACTGTTATATTAGAAATTGTCACAAATGCCTAGAAGTGATGTTGTCTTTATTAGGGTTAGTGGTCGCTTTTAACAAAATATTTAGGGTCAAATTAAATTAGCTAGTGAAACTCCGTAGCCGAAACAAAATAAAAAGAAAAAAATTGGGGTCAACGACTGCAGGTTAGTTACTTCAACTATGAGTTAAGATTTTTTTTCCATTTTCTTGTCTGCGGAGTTTTGCTAGCTAATTTAATTTCAACCTGTATTTCACAGTCAAAATAAGAATGTATCTATTAATATTTTCCTTATTACTAAGCTACAGTGCAACCAATATTTTTATTTTATAGTAGGTAATCTTTAAAAACATTACCTTCCTTTTGGGGTTCGCCGCAGTCGGGTAAAAGGGTTAATTTATTTTAGTCTTATGCTAAATACATGTATCTTCTTTCATTCTTATTTTGATTGCGTAAAAAACCTTTATACTGGCTCAATTCTTTAGCCTACGTTAGAAAAAATATATTCTTATGGGAGTTAAAATGTCATAATTGTCTAAATAATTAGTTTTCTCGATGTGTTGACGTATAATTCTGTTGTGAATCGATTTTTTTTAAATGTCATTTTGTGAACCCAACCAAACAATTGACGTAAAAAATTAAAAAAAGTTATATGTAACTGTTTTTGACATTTATATTCTTATGTACAGCTAACCGCACGTTAATCTTAACGTTTTGACCTTAAAAGAGTCTTATGTCGTAGCAGTAAGGGTGATTTTCGAAAATCAAGTGTCGCTACTAAAGGTTAACTGTACATAAAGTTTTATATCCTCCAGAAAACGGTAACTTGTATCCATTCTATGAAAGTTATTTGTGTTAAATCTAATTTATTGGTATATCTGTGAAAATGGTTGGTATTTTGTAAATATTTGAAATTTTGTGAACTAATTTGTCATTATATTTTTTTATTTACTGTACTTTTGTGGATTTTATTTTGAATACCTCTCCTTTATTTAGGCTTGCTCCTTTAGGGTCAATTCATACTAGAGCAGAGTCGAAGCGCATCGAAGCGTCAATCTGAAACTTAACATAGCAAATTCACCCTTATCGCCACAACATAATAAACATATTTCCACTACGATAAAAAAAAAATCGCGAATGCGCGCGCATTCTACGAAATACAAGCGTCTTCGAGCAACCAACTCTGATTGGTGCGCGCTAGTTTCGTTGTAGAGATAAGGGTGAATTTGCTGTGCTATCCTTTAGATTGACGCTTCGCTGCGCTTCGACTCTGCGCTAGTATGAATCGACCCTTACTCTTAATAATGGTGAAAACCGCATCAAAATCTATCAAGTAGTTTGAGCGTAGGGACTCCAAGGCGAAAGCGTCAGGGTACCACCCGAAATTCAAATTTCCTTACGTTATTTGCAAGGCAAGGTCAGCCCCGAGTTTTGTATCTTGATCTGAATATGATTCACAAATATTTTTTTATAGAATTATAATCATAAAAATCATCTATCTCTGTTCATATAATCCTATTAAATGACTATTTCATGAAATCTTGACGGTTCATGAGATAAAGACCGCTGACAGACGGACGGACAGTGGAGGCTTAGTAATAGGGTTCTGTTTCGCGTCCTTCGGGTGCGGAACCCCAAAAATGATAGGCTGACGCACGTCAAACGAATAAAGGTCATGGCACATTATACCGGCACTGCAGCTGCAGCACTGCGCGGTGGCGCCTCGAATTCAGCCTACGACTAGCTACCAGCGCGCTGACTTCGCGTCATCCGCAAGGTGCAAGCTTGCTGTCACCGCGAACATAATTGTGGAACACGCATAGGACTTAAAAAAAAACTATGCCAAGGTTTTGTAAAAGTTGATCCCCAAAAACACTTCATATAAGTTATGGTTAAAAAGTTATAAGGGTATGAACGTTGTCGCGCCATTGAAACACGGAGAACCGCGCGGCCACGGAGATCTTTAAAACTAAGCGTTGCAGAGACCTGTAATTTAGGTAAATAACAGACAGAACTTGTAAAAATAATTTAAAAAATCCTAGGTTTACATAGGAGCTGTAAAACACGTTATCGCCGATATCTCGGTGAAAAATCATTGCAGAGGTCTGAAGTTTTTTGTAAAACCTAGATTTGAAATTGTATTTTTTTTTTTAATACACAGAAAAATCCTAGGTTTATATTTCAGGAGCTGTCCCGGGAATCGAACCCAGGACCTCATGCTCAGCAGTCGCACTTGCGACCACTAGACCAACGAGACAGTTATATTAATATAGATGAAATATAAAGAAAGAAGTTCAACTTATATAAATTAGGATGAGTCAAGGAACATATGTAGCACAGGAAAAAAAAACAATGTTGTTTTATGAGCATTACAGATTTACGTATAAAAGTCTGTAATGTAGTCGTGACCGTGGCGTGCTGGGCACATTTTGGTTGGTCATCTATACATGACTGTGGCGGTCAAAAGGTTAAAAAAAAACTAATAGTACCTATTATTCAACATAATTTATGAAAATTAACCAGATATCAAATGTTTGGTATATATTATTTGACACTAGCGTTTTGACACGATACTGTGAGGCCGCTTTCCGAATTGGCTATAATCGCTCACAGCGCTCACATCGTCTCACATGCGTTCCGATTTAGATATTACGATTATGACAGCCGAGGACTGTCAACAACTCGGAACGCTCGTGAACGCGCTCACGGTGCTCACGCGATGTCAAAACGATATTAGAGTATTTCTCTGTGTATATACCAAAAATTTGTTCTTCTTAGGTTAGGTAGCAACTGTAGCCAGACAGACAATTTTGAAAATGCCACGATACGATAAGATGCGACTCAAAACAAAACAGCATACTGTCATTTTTGACAGCGCTCACGGCGATATTAGTAAAAGGCATGGTCGGCGTTATCGCAAGATGGCGAATGTCATGACGTCATCTATGACGTTTCACGGGACATCGTTATCGCGCTCACGCTAATTCGGTACGGGTTTTAGCACGCAAATATCGATATTATTGCAACTCGGAACGCGGGGTGAGTTGAATATCGTCTGATCCTAGGTAGGAGGACGAAACATGCGTGGGTATAATAATAAGTTTGCTAGTTATTAAAATAAAACAATAAAAATTGATTAACTTTTTATTTTTATTAAATTTCCTAAACAGTTATGTTTTGTTATGATGGCGGCAACGCAATAACAAAACGAATACATTTACATAATTTTTAACTAAATTCATTGCATTCAGGGCGTAAGATACTTTGAAAAAACATGGGCTACTCTGTGAAAATGAAATATAAAAAAAATATACTGGGGCACGCGCTGTTTTGAAACAATGTTGTATGTATTGACAAAAATATGTCATATCTTGCAGTATTTTGGCAAACAAACCGACAGACATGATAGAAAGTATACAACCCTGAAATATCGACCAATTATAGATGGTTCGATAAAAAATTATGATCATACGATTGAAGTGGAAACTTACGACTGGGCCCGAGTATACCCGATTCAGCGTCACCGATTGACTGGAGCCGAGTATACCTGATTCAGCGCAGAGTATACGCCATTCAGCGTCACCGACCGACTAGAACCCAGTATACCCGATTCAGCACCGAGTATACCCGATTCAGCACTGAGTATACCCGATTCAGCACCGAGTATACCCGATTCAGCACTGAGTATACCCGATTCAGCACCGGAAATACCCGATTCAGCACAGAGTATACCCGATTCAGAACAGAGTATACTCGATTCAGCGTCACCGACTCGAGCATGACGGTTCAGTTTCGTTCACTGTTCAGAAACAGCACAAGTTTTCACTACAAAACCACGCTCTGGTGATTTAAAATACACATCACAATAAAGATATGTCTTTTCAAAAGAAACTAGAGAAGTTGTAGTTAGAAACAGCGCGGCTTTGCATTGATGATAATAATTATATATAAAAAACAATATATTTTTGTGTCGATGAGGTTGAAAAAAAAAAAAAAAACAAACATGTTCGTCATAAAAACTTTTCATATTATGTCCAGTCTTACCAAGGGGGGGGGGGACCCAGTAATTGGGTTGTGGAGGTCAGATAGAGAGACGCTCCATGTGAAATAACATATTTTATCATAGGCCCTTGATTCCGGCAGTGAAAGTATATTTATTTTCATAGTGACAATCTCAAGGACACAATTTTTAAATATAATCATTTCAGAGTCTAGATTTTATTAAAATATGTTAACAGATCTAACTAATTCATTTAATTACCAATATGGCTAACCAATTACAAGAAATAACAATATTTTCGTGATTACAAAACAATTAAAATATTTAATTAATGTTATTAATTATTTCAAGATAATTGAAACTTTTTCTAAATAACATTTTCATAAAAAAACAACGATCATAAATTATACTAGCAACGTATTTCGCCCTTTTTCACCGATTAGGAATATTTGCTTGTTTAATTCTAAATATAACCTAAAAAATACATTATATTGCTTGCATAATTTAAACAATAATAGGTAAGCAAGTAGCAAGAAGTAAAAAAAAACCCTTATTTGTTTTCGTCAAATATTTAAACTCTTCGTTAAATATTAAATAATGTTATTGCTACTTGGTACTCACACAACATAAAACTTTTAAAACATGCTAAGAAACTGAATTTCAGAAAGATAATAACTTGATGCTCTGGCTCAGATTGTGCTACATTTCAAATGAGAACATTGCAAGGCCTTGTCTTTTCATGAAAAATTATTTAAATTAATATATTTTTAATAAAAAATATATATTATAAATATTCTAAATATCAAGCACATACTCCCAATCGGCAACAAACACACAGAACCAATTGTGACAACGACTTACAATAACAATATAATTCTAAAAATAATGAGTTTTCAAACTAAACCATAGAAAATACTAACAATTTCTGGAAAAAAAAAAAAAAAACTACACTACACAATAATAATATAAAAACTTTTCTTAATAAATACTAGAACTAGCCTATGAGTCTGATAACAAAAACTTAGCATATTTAATTATTTAATAATATAAATAATAGTACAATGACAATTTGGTACAAGACATCCAATTGATTTGGACAAATTATAAAAAAATAATGATCGTTCTTCATAATTATAATACAATTTCATTAGGGTGGGTCAGAGTAGGTACTTGAGTATAAAATGATCAATTACAGCAAAAATATAATTATCAAAAAACAGTATACTTTACCCTCAGAGGAAGAACTCACAAAGAAGGACACCAAAAGGGTAAACTTTATACAGGATAAATTTAAAAGGAATGCGTATATTTTAGGAGGTAATCAGGTGCATAAAACTGGACAACTTTCCCAAAGGAACAGAGGTCGAAATCTTAAAATTGAAAATCGACTTTCATACAAAGTGACTGGTCACGTGACTTATGTTTGTATGAGAAGTTGAATATTATTTTTTAGATTTCGACCTATGTTCCTTGAGGAAAGTTGTTCAGTTTTATGCACCTGATTAACAACAAAAATATACGCACTCCTTTTCAATTTATCCTGTATACAAGATGGAGCCAACAATACAACAATAATTAAACTGCGTATATTTAATGTCGTTCTCAGTCTGCATAAAAAAAATTCAACCAAATATATCCAATACTTTAAGACACAAGATAGGTAAAATCCGTAGCTCGCCCATCACTTAGTTTGTTTATTTAAAAAAATCATGTTTTCCATTTCGATGTTAGAATTTATTTGATGATTGCAAAATACTCCTCATTACTATTGCCAGTGTTTTCATTAATTGTCGTATTGTTGTCTTGAAATTGTATATACATCACTTTCTTCCATACGAAACATCCTGTAAGTAAGAAAGAGTATCATATAGTTAGCTCTCTCTCTGCTTTTCTTCAGTCGGTGCTCATCAGTGAGTCCAAGAAAATTTGCCTTATTTTTAAGACTATATCTGTACTGTGAGCTGGTAGACAACGTGACTACAGACAGCAACCTTATTGTAATGAAAATAAAGATCACTGTGATTTTGACGGACTTGTCAGTGGGAGCAACCCAAAAGCATCCTTATTAGAACACTGTGATTTTGAACAGTGGGAACAACCCAAAAGCAATCTTATTAGAAGACAATAAAGATCACTGTCATTTTGAAAATGATGCAAAATCAGAACTAAAATTACTGTGAAAGGACTGTACTCTGAAAATAGTAGTTACTAATAGTCTCTTAACAAAAATTCCATATAATTGACCATTTCATACAAAAGTAATATTGTACACAGTGACATTATATAACCATAATGTTATCGGCTTTTCTAGATTCAAGCAAATTACGTAAATTTTCTTTAGAATTGTTATTTTTCGCACCTAGTTAAAATAATTACTTACGTCACTGTATACATTTTATCATTAGTTAGTGATACATCAAAGGAAATGAGTATAATTGGTTTATATTATTCAAAAATATACAAATTTCACTAACTTGAGACAAGCTGGACATAATGAATAAAGATTGCTAAATATTGATCCTCCTATTCTGTCCTGAACCCAGGAACTCAGTAGCAAAAATCTACGCTGCAGTGGAAATACGCCTCTATTCATGCCTGCCCAGCTATGGGATACTTTAACCCCACAATAACAGTGTATAAAATTGTTCTTTAACCTATTGACCGCTTGGTTTTATATCAATTGCCGTGCCCCCAGCGCCCGGCTCATAAATCTACAAATAAATATCTACGACAAATATGGTCGTGCAATGATATAAAAAGCACAAAACGAACATAGGTTCTCAGTCGTATAAATACGACTGAGGCGGTACGCGCACGAAAAATTTGTCGTATTAATCCGACCGGGGCGGTTAAAAGGTTAAAATATATTCTTGAATAATACAGACTGTAATTGAATGAATGTTTCTCTTTACACGACATGAAGCGATAGTTAATCTTAACAAAAAAAAAAATTAATTAATGATAATAACATTCATAAATTGCCGAGTTCATGTTAGCGGGCGGCAAAATACTTCAAATATGACAATAATTTTGATAAACAACGAAATATGATCAATATAATTTCAGCCTACGATTTTCCTGATGCTTCAACAACGGAATGAGCATTGATTGCCGCGTTTGCTCACTTGCTTGTTGGTGATAATTACACACAACTTTTTTTTTTAACTTTAAAAATAAATTAAAATCAGTTTTGAACCGTTTTTATTAAGTATTCTAAAAACCTATTGAGCGTCCAATAATGGCCACTTTTTTAAAATAATGATCCTTTAAAAACTTTTTGCGCTTCTAATGATTCACGCTTTTTTTAATGATTGAGCCCCTTTGTAACTGTTTGGCTCGTCCCAGTTAGTCGCAGTCAATAATTAGGGTACCCAGACCAAACTTATTGAGCTTCTAATGATGACCACTTTTTTAAAATTAATGATCCTTCAAAACATTATGCGCTTCTAATGATTCACGCTTTTTTTAATGATTGAGCTCCTTTCTAACTCTTTGGCTCGTGCCACAGTTTCAATTTCAAATTTTTATTTCAGGTTCACAAAAAGAGGCGCACTCATCATATTAGAGGGTCGATTAAATAGATGCATTGTAATAATTATTTCTCATCAAGAAATTCGGAATGGAATATAGTGAATATTTGTCAGAGTTTATATTGTTACCCGCTAACAAAAAACTTAGCATAATAATATCTACTGCAGAGGAACAAGGTAATTTACCAAATATATATTATTTTTTTATATATTCGCGATATATCTACAACTTATACATACTTAAAATTACGCTAAACGACGGTTTTTCATGGATTTGACAGCTAATCATTTATCATATACAAATATATATTACTTTTTCTTGTATAATATTATTTATTTTTCGCTCTAAGAGAGGAAATATTAATTGTTTTAGTTTTCCAGCTACTAAGAGTTACACTAGCGCTTCTAAAGAATAAGAATCGGATAGATTTTGTCTACTTAAGAAAGAATGACTTTTCATCACCATCTGATAAGTTCCGAATAACTTACCTGGCAGATATAGTCATACAAATCCTGTCCCATTGTTTTATTTATCTGGTTAGAGAGTATGACAGTGAGAAACAGGATCTTACCCGACTGGCTAATCCCAAAAGGGAGGTAATGTTTGGAGGTGGCGTTGTGGATGCCGCCACAATTTAAAAAAAGAACCTGAGGAGCTGAATGTATGTTAGTTTGCGGAGGGCCTTACATCCTGTATATGTATATGTGTAAGTAAAAAATCACAAAACTACCCGTTATTTCTTCCTACTCTTAGAAGCGCCAGTACTAATTGAAGCTGTCGATATTTGAGGATTTTTTCGATACATTGTTAGATTACCAAAGTGATAGTCCATTGAGGAATTTAGGTTATAGTGGTGCCCGTAACTGATGCTATACAGGATATATTAAACTCAGAACAAGCGGGAACAGGTTACGGGTAGCCAGAAGCCCGACAGTCTGACAACCAGTCTCACCAAGGGATATCGTGTTATTCAGTAAATGGGTTGTAGAGGTCAGGTATTCAGCAGAGCCGGTTAGACTGGAAGCCGACCGATAGTTTGGCAAAGGCAGGCAGATAATGACTTGGAGAAATTTCGCAAGGGAAAAATTGCTTTTACATTTCCCTATAAGGCCACAGTAGCCGTTTGGCTATAGTCGATTAAATAATGGCCATCTTCGAACTATAGTCCGTTAAATAATGGCCATATTTGGCCTATAGTCGGCTAAATAATGGCCATCTTTGGCCTATAGTCGGTTAAACAATGGCCATCTTTGGCCTATAGTCGGTTAAATAATAGCCATCTTATAATTATCAAAGTTGAACAATTAAAATCGGCTATAGTTTAAAAAAAAATGCTTGTTTTATTTTTAAAACATCCTGTATAAGCATTTTAGTTTAATTTACTTATCTTCATTTAGAAGGCCTCTAGAAAATAGCGAGTGATAAAAAATATATATTATATGTATTATCTAATATACTTCTCTACTATATATTTATATCTAAACCTATAATAATATATTAATAAAAAATGATTATATTTTACAGCTATAATATTTTACTCTAAATTACAATTTGAGTAATTTTTTTTATAATACTCGTTTAATTATTTTTTTTAATCTATGGAAATGTGTATCCTGTTTTATCTGTCTTCCGGTTTATACAGGCTGTTGTTTTAAATTTTGTTTGTATGTGTGCTTATAACTAGAAAACTGCTAAACCGTTTTGGGTTAAACTATTTTTTTATCGTGTAATACTATTCTACTTTAGAAACTAAAAGAGATTATGCGTCTGTTTATAAAAGGACTTTGAAACAACAGCCCGCTTCGACACAAACTTCAGTCATCGGTATACTATACTAAATCAAATATAATAATTACACTGACGTGACTGGCTATAGTTCTTCTAAATATTTTGAATGAGTTTGTTTAATAAACAGTGTCAAATTAAATTAGCTAGCGAAACTCTACAAACTAACAATACATAAATCTTTTTCATTTTTAGATACCGATACCCTTCACGTATGCGAAGTTTCGCTAGCTAATTTAATTTGACCCTGTAGTTACGGTTCCACTCGCATCGCTTGCCGCGGTTGGTCCGTAGATGGGTGACCACCTATTCTGCCGCACTAACGAAAAATGCAATAACTCGATTTTGCCGCTTCCGAGAAATGTGTTTTTGATTATTATTCTTGCTTGCTGAAAAACCGAGTTCCTGAAGGATCAATAAAAAGTTGCTTAGAGAGAGTTAATAGATTTCGATTCGCTGACTCCAAATTAACTCAACGAATATATAACTCAAAATAGTCCAAAATCGGGTTACTGCATTCTTCGTTAGCGCGGCAGTATTACATACATACCGAGACAGCTTCGTGCTTGGTAAGTCTTACCGAGAGGTATCGTTTTATCCCTGGGTTGTGGAGGTCAGGTCGCTCCATGTAAAATACTGGTATTCAGCTACCGAAGCCGACACCAATAGGCAAATTTATTGAGTAGAGAATACTAATCTAGTAAGAACTAAGGTCAGTCAACATATATATCATACAAACACTACAGTCAATTTTTATTTAAAGTTCCCAATAACGTCAACAATTATTCACGAAGAAACAGTCGAGTCATCATAGAATAGGGATGTGTCCTGGGTATAAAAAAAGAAAAATGATTTAGTCCGTCAATCAGATAATAAAAAAAATATTAGACACGTATTTTTGCCTTATCATATTAATAAAAAATGATTTAGATAAAACACATTAAACTTGGGGAGTGGGGGCTCGTTACGTCACAGCTACGTAAAATCTAGCGAGCAGTGACGTCATGCCACAACCCACAGAGCCCGCGATTGTCTGCGGGCTCTTCAGCCGCAAGCCGCTCGAGGCGAATACGAGGAGGGGCCCATATTCATGGGCCACCGCATATCCGCTGCGGACGGGGAGCGTAGCTCCGGTTCCGCTGGCCACGCCTCGCTAGCGGGGGCGTCGCGACATCCAACGAGCGTCATGCCACATTTGAACTCAATGTATCGCCGTAATGTTTTGATTACGTAAAAATAGAAAAAATACGTGTCCAATATTTTTTAATAATCTACATGACGGACAAAAAATTTACATATATGGATATTTAAATAAAAATAGACTGAAGTAATCATTTATTCTGTTTTTATAGATAATATGTTTTGAGATTAGTAAATCCGTTGTTATTTATTATGTTAGAGTGTATGAAAAAGGTAATTTTTTTCTTCTTCTAAGTATTAAGTATTGTTTGGTCATAGCTTAATTATTTAGGACTCGGCCCGTGTTTTAGTAACAATATTTAGGGAAATAAACGAATACATATTTTTTAATATAAAACCTTAAAAAAGTTAAAATAACAATATTATATCAGATATTATAGAAATCTACTGTCGTCTAAAGCCGAGCTCTGTAACCGTTGCTTTGCACGTACTATCGGGGGCATTCGAATTGGACTACCGTATGGATTTTTCTTGCTTGCAGCGCTCGGCCGCTATAGTAACTACGCTCATCAACTACCCCTTGTTTTTATAAATAAAACTAACCAGCCGAGGTGATCAGACATCTGTGATCATTAGAGATCAGATATTCGGATGCATATTCACCTAAAGTTGAGAGGTTTGCTATTATGGAAAGCGCTTTTGTATCGAATAAATCCCGCGGTTCCGGTGTTTTATTTTAATTTTAACTAACACACACCACCCTTACTCTTACACCCTAAATACACATATTTGCATAGGGGGTTAAAATAATTTTAAATAAATATGCATCTGAATAGTTATGCAATCCAAGAATCCCGGGTATTTTGTTTTTTTTTTTTAATAATAATGTTTTAAAAGTTGCTTCTATACTATATACCCGACTAGTTATGCATTGCCGGTATTCCTGGCATCACGGGATATTTTCTTACAAAAAAATATATTTTAAGAAGCTGCCTCCATACTTTCATAGCAAAATTAACTTTAGGTAAATATGCATCCGAATATCCGATCTCTAGTGATCATTGTTACAGAGCCTGATAAATTTATTTAAACAACGGTTTTTTTTTAAATTGGTCATCGCAAAAAGGGGCGGGGTCATCGTGTTCATGGGATTTTGTTATGAAAGTGTGCAGATTCGGATGCCCGCGATTGTACTTTGGCTAAGCGTTATTCCTGTCACTGTCGCACAAGTGAAAGATAGAGACGAGAACATATCTATGTCACAGGACGTGTTAAGTTATCTCGGCTTAAGAGTGGGATGATGATGATTTCGTATAGACGCGAAATTGGGCGTTTTATACGCAAGAAGTACCACGAATATGGAAGCGTTACGCGAGAGCTTAGTGTCTATACGAAGTACGTTAAAGGTTTTCAAAACATTAGGCAAAAAAATAAGAAAAACCGGGCAGCAGTACATAATAATCACTTGTCACTTGAACACGGGTACATCAGTTCTGTCCGCCATTTTGACATCACGTGGTGACGTCATCGTCCGCCCTGTCCGGCCGCCGCGCCGCCACGATGGTGAGGTCGGGGCGCGTGCGCATGAGCGCCGACGGGGAGGCGGGGGGGGCGGGCGTGGGAGGGGCTGGGGGGGCCTCGCCGCCGCGCAGGGAGTCGAGGGAGGCCACGCGGATCGACGGCCATTTTCCAGCTGTAAGTAAAATGTAGAAAGCTCTTTTTAGCCGGATCCTATCTAGCAACTTCCTAGGTTGCAAAATTACATATTGATATACATCTCGCAAGAACAAATTCACTTGTGAAACTGTCCATATGTTAGCTAACAATATAGTAGGGTACTTAAATACTAACAAAAAGGTTCTCACCATATTTTTGGATATTGCGAAAGCATTTGGCACCGTTCACGTCTCCCCTCTTCTACTTAAGATCAAAAATGTTTGTGTAAGAGGCTCGTCACTTGATCGCTTCAAGAGTTATCTTACTGATCGCTCACAATTAGTCTCCACAGAGAATTACAAGAGCGATAAACTACCCATTCAGTATGGCGTACCACAGGGCAGCATTTTGGGACCAACACTCTTTCTTTTGTTAATTAACGACTTCTGCAATCTCGATATTCCAAATGCCACAATAGTTTCATTTGCATGCCATTACTTTTACCGCAAAGTCATGGTCAGAACTCAAAGTTACTTCACAAGACGGGTTTAATTCTGCCTTAAAATGGCTTTCCCCTCATACTGTGAGTCTCAATGCCAACAAAACTAACTACATCACTTGACTACTTACCAATGACCAAAACTTTCCAATAATAAACCTCAATTTCTATACAGGGTGGATTTTTAAGATGGGGAAGTAAGGGTAGGTATCTTAACCGTTGTCGCTACAAGAAAATGGTCTTAGGCAAATCAAAAAATCTCAAAAAGTTAAGGGACAGTCTTCGTTAACTTTTTGAGATTTTTTGATCAGCATACATAGATTTTGAAAAAAAAAAAAATACTATCAACAAGAAAATGGGCAGTTATCACAAAAACTTTTTTTTATGCCAATCGACCCCGTTTCTTCAAAGATCCAAAAACTATCGGACTAACTGAGGTTTGAATACTAGGAGTGTAAGTGACAATGTATGATGGTGTGTATGCGAGAGTGTAAGTGAAAATGTATGTGAGTGTTTATGCGAGAGTGTGCATGAGAACATTCTCATGCACACTCTCGCATAAACACTCACATACACCCTTCGTTATACTCTCACGTACACTCTCACATACATATGTGAGAGTGTACGTGAGAGTATAACGAAGGGTGCATTTGAGAGTGTACATGTGAGTGTACATGAGAATGTATGTGAGTGTATGTGAGAGTGTACGTGAGAGTCTATGTAACAGTGTATGTGAAAGTGTACGTGACAGTTTATGTAAGAGTGTACATGAGAGTGTATGTGAGAAACTATATGAGAGTGTAAGTGAGAATGTATGTAAGTGAGAATGTATGTAAGTGAAAATGTATGTAAGTGAAAATTTATGTAGTGTGTATGTGTGAGTGTATGTGAGAGTATAGTTATTATTGTTTAATACTCACTGGTAGTAGCAGGCGCGGCGGGCGGCTTACTATTGTCATGCGCGGTCGCTATGACGGTCGCCGGTATGGGCTCTTCGTCCGTCACCGTGCCTATTAGGATTTTCTTTATTGGCTGTGAATAAAATAAATTGATCAATTGTAGGAAGCTGCAAAGTAAACTGGCTACCAGCATTGAAGGAGTATATCACATATTTTATTATTTCCATGTAGAATTACAATACATTGTAGAAAGATAAAAATGTTTTTCTGTTATTTGATAGATATTTTTAGGTTGATTTATGAATTAAAAACAAATTATTATTTTTATTTTTTTTGTTAAATATTCAATTTAGCACTAACAAAAATACCATCTTTAGACCAGCGATAGTGTTGTCAAAACAAACATACCTTATCTACAGCAGTGCCGGGGCCTGGCTTGCGCGCAGACTTAGCGGCGCCCGCGCTGTAGGTGCGCGAGCGCATCTTCAGCGACGGATCCATCTCTATGGGGATCGGCTCGAACTCTGGAACAAAAAAAAAAACAAAATTCAAATAATTTATTTTCTCACGCATTTTGCAATTTAAAAGTCAGTATTAGGTTGTATGTTGATCCTGCTCCATATGACAATTTAGAGTCAAGTTAAAATCAAACTGGTTGCACATTTAAAAAGGGATGATGCATTAAAAAAAAAATTGTCCGTCATGTAAATTATTTAAAAAAAAAAATTTTTTACGTAATCAAAACATTACGATACATTGACTTCAAATGTGGCGTGACGTCACTGCTCGCTAGATTTTACACGTAGCTGTGACGTAACGAGCTCCCACTCCCCAAGTTTAATGTGTTTTATCTAAGTCATTTTTTATTAATACTAGCTTTTGCCCGCGGCTCCGCCCGCGTGGATGTCGGTTATCGCGTAAAAAAGTAGCCTATGTCCTTCTCCATATCCTAGGCTATATCTCTGCCAAATTTCATGATGATCGGTTCAGCGGTTTAGGCGTGAAAACGCAACATACAGACAGACAGACAGATAGACAGACAGTTACTTTCACATTTATAATATTAGTATGGATGATAAAGCAAAAAATACGTGTAATTTTTTTTTATTATCTAATTGACGGACTAAACAGGTTTTTTTTTTACCCAAGACATCCCTTTTGTATGAAATAATAATAATAATTTATATATAATTTATAATTTTTATGATATTTATTTTATTTTCTTTGATTAATATACTGTAACTCACACACTGACTTATTATATGTTAATTTTTTTGGGAAATCATCTAGTTACAATGTTTGTAAATATGTGACCATGTATCTATCGCGTCTCGTGACTGAGAAGGAATTATGAAAATCGGCTCAATAACGAACCTCAGTGTGTCTAGAATTTTCTAATACCTTTTATAACGTTTCATACGTTCTTTAGAACGAATTTTGTTGCTTCGTGTGTATGATAAAGAGGAATGTGGCCGCTTTTCTTTAGAAAAGCGGCCACATTCCTCTTTATCGTATTTTGTTGCTTCGTGTCTCAATATGAAACTTTATAAAAGGAACTAGCTTCCGCCCGCGACTTTATCCGCGTAAAATTTCGGCCCACCCATCGCGTCGCATAGTCGCATCCCGTCGCTCGCCCAAGCTATAACTTCGTTATCGCTTAGTTCTGACTTTTCGCTTGGCTCCTTAGGATCATAGCGTGATGTTATATAGCCTATAGCCTTCCTCGTTAAATGAGCTATCCAACACTAAAATATTTTTTCAATTTCAACCAGTAGTTCCTGAGATTAGCGCGTTCAAACAAACATACTCTTCAGCTTTATAATATTAGTTTAGATTACTTTCAATACCTTTTTCTGGCACTCCAAAGTCTGCCAAATGAGCAGCCAGGTTATTGATGCTGACGCCCAGGGCTTGTGCAGCCGCGTCCAAAGACATCTCCCCTCGCTGGAGTCGGTCCAGCACCTCCGAGGGTCCCTTGGCTTGCCAGAAGTCTCTTACCGCCCTGGGGGTCAGAAGAGTGGATGAGGTACCGTTAACAGTTCTGAAATCATAATGGTAGGTCGGTTTGGATTTGCACGTCACATAGGAAAATCACCGTTATAGCTACGACAAAAATAGTAGATTGTACATCAAGTGCATAAAACGCACCATTTTACGCGAGATGTTTATCCATCCCAGCGAGCTTGTGAGCGAGGATGGATATAAAGTAGAGTGTAAAATGGGTTTTATGGACGAGTTGTACACTCTACTTTTCACTTCGATTGCGGGGAAATGAAACAGCAACATTTAAATATTGTAAATTTAATTAAAATTGAAAAATTACTAGGGTTCCCGCCAATTAACTTTTTTTTTAATATTTTGTTTTTATATCTATGATAAGGATAACTTAGTTATAGTTTAAATATATTGATTAACTAATATAAAAAACTAATTAAAAAAATAATAAATGGACGAAATAAAAAATATAAGTCTATTTCATGAAGTTTGATTGTGTACTTTGGCTGTTGGTATCCTTGCCTTGTTTTTAGAATACTAACGAAACGAATTAAAATAAAGAGGTTATTCTATGAAGTTGAATTTGTTCGAGTGGCTGTTGGACCGATTGCCTTGGTCTTCGACGAAGATTTTACTTTATGCTCTAGAGCATAAAAAGCGACTTTATATTGCCTACGCACGACATAAAGACGAACTTTCAGAGGATGAGGGGTGAAAAAATTATTGTCTGTACTGTTGACCGTTGAGAAGCTACTTCGACTGGAGCCAATCCTGGGTGTAGAACCAGGTCATGCATTATAAAAATGCATTGTCTTCCAAACAGAATCAACATGTGAAATTTCAACTCCGTAGGATAAGAGAAAGTGGTTTTAATTCAGCTTGCAAGATTTGACCAATACATACTAACTATCTAAACAGGCAAGTTAAATAAAAGCTTGTAAAAACATATTTTACGGTCATTTAAAATCAGAATTTTGGGTTTAAATATTAAAATAATCATATCAAAGCACTACAAATTAGTATCCACAGGTTTTTAAATCATTTGTTTACAAGTTCATCACATAGTTTCGGAACAGACCGTAGATCGTATTACCCAGAAACTGGGCAGTAGACTATGGAGGTCAGATAGTCAGTCGTTCCATGTAAAATACTGGCATTCAACTGCATCCGGTTAGATTGGAAGCTAACTTTTGGAAATAGGCCAAGCAGGGGCCTTGCTCCCGAAAACGATTCGAGATTGATTTTGATTCCGATTCGAACTCGATTCTGGGGCCTTACTCCCGACAGCATCGAGTTTTGAATTAATCGAATTGGGTTCGAATTAAATGCCGATCCATACTCTTGAATCCGAAACTAGCACACGATCGTGCGGTGGTTCGAAGCGAAACTAACTTCGGTGAGTTTTAAGTTTTAAATCGAGTTCGGATCAGAAACGAAATCGAATCTTAATCAAAATCAAACTCGAATCGTTTTCGGTAGTAAGGCCCCTTGTCAATACTGTAAGTTTCTCTCACCGATACGGCCTGTTGATGCATCCGTAGACGTCTCGATATCGGCCGTACAGCGTGCCGTAGCTGACGCCCAGGATCTCAGCTGCTTGCTTCATTTCCAGCTCCTTCAGACGAACGGCCTCCATCACCTGGGGAACACAGAAGAACATGAGAATATACAGGAAAAGGTTGTAATCATTGCGCAAATTTTGACAAATTAAACTTAAACGTGTTTTATTATTAGAGATCGGATATTCGGATGCATATTTACCTAAAGTTAATTTTTAGCTATGAAAGTATGGAAGCGGCTTCTTAAAACATTTTTATAGTAAAAAAAAACCCGTGTTGCCAGGAACAACGGGAATGCATAACTAGTCGAGTGTGTAATATTTAAGCGACTTAAAAAAAAAAAAAAAAAAAAAAAGAACCCAGAATTCTTGGATTGCATAACTATTCTGATGCATATTTATTTAGAATTGGGATTTTTACCAAAATTTGAAAGTAAGAAACATAATATCAGAAACCTAAACTTGAAGATCCCAGAACCGCGGGATTTTTTCGATACAAAAGCGCATTCTATCTATTCCATAGTAGCCAACATCTCAACTTTAGGTGAGTATGATCTCTATCTACACTAATATTATAAAGAGGAAAGATTTGTACCTATTTTTGTATGTTTGTATGTTTGTAATGAATAGGCTCAAAAAGTACTCGGCCGATTTAACGACTTGTCTGTCGTAATTAGAGACACAATTAAAAACCCATTGTGTCTCGCGTAGATCTACGTTCCGACAGACGAGAGGTTAAAAAATTCTTTCACCAATAGAATGCTACATTCTTCCAATTTGACATAGGCTACATTTCATTTTGAAAAAAATTAGGGATCCTTGGTAAAATTTGAACAATGTAACCGAAGGTGTAGAAAAATGAGTCTTAAAATGTCTTTCGTATTGTCTACCCCGGGCGAAGCCGGGACGGGCTGCTAGTTTATTATACACTTATTTCTTATTTTGACGTCTTAGTACAAAAAAATTAAGTTATCGTAAACGAAAGATGTTTAATTTGAAACTGGTATAATGGATACTCGTCGCGCAACGCACCGGCGACGCGGTCAGTGAATCGGAACGCAGTAGTAGGTACCTGATAAGAATTACAGTGCAGGATAGATAATGTGCAGAATGAGTAGAAATGAGTGAAAGATTAAAAATAATCTATAACAGCTATAACAGCAGAACTTCTTTAGCCTCGTTGAGCGATTTTTGGTAGGGGAAAAACTTATGGGTTCGCGATCGTCACCGAACGCTTTCCATGAGCTATATTATACTGTGTATACCGGATGACTTTTTTTACCGTCTCGAAAAAACTTGGGTATACTAGGTGAACGGAGTAGAAGCATAGCATTTTTTTTTTTTTTTCAGAAATGAAACTAAAATAAAAGATAAAAATATTGAAATTTGGGTGCGTATGATTTAAATTTAAATATTATTTATCGTATTTATTTATTGAATTATGTTTTTTGTAAAATTTGTGTTTATTGTTATAGTATGATAAGTTTACTTCAAATGTGTGGTATTTATCCATAGATCAATTTCTTTCTAGGTTTAAGAAAAAATAATAAAAACTATGCCATAGGCTTCTACTCCGTTCACCTAGTATACCCAAATTTTTACGAGACGGTAAAAAATGTCATCCGGTATATGTGTACTTTTTGGGTGGACAAAAATCATGGAACTCGCGTCATCGTCACCGAACGCTTTCCATGAGCTATAATTGACGGCATGGTTGGCGCAGTGGTTAAGCGATTGACTGCTGCGCTGCGTGTCGCGGGTTCGATTCCCGCACAGAACAAATATTTGTATGATCTACAAGTAGTTTTTCCGGGTCGGGCTGTTAGTATCTGTGAGAAATGTTTGTAAACGCACCCACGATACAGGAAATTCCTAGTGTGGGGTAAAAAAAAAAAATTATATTGTGTATGTATGTGTACTTTTTGGGTGAACAAAAATCATGGAACTCGCGTCATCGTCACCGAACGCGTTCCATGACCTATATGTACAAAAGAACAGTTATTCTAAAGTTTTGTGTTTTCACTTCTGTCGGCGGTAATATATATTTTTTTTAATATCTATATACACCGTGGCATTTTAGTCATCTTACAAAGACAGCCCACTTCATGTATCCAATGACTACTAAGCATTCACGTAAAAAAAAAAAAATATATTAGTCTTTTTTTTTTTTTAATTATTATTATTAATTATAACGCATGCCATAGTTTAAAACACTCTGTTACGAATGCAGTCCGAGCCTTGTGATACAAGGGCGCCGCAGAATCGATTTAGATTAAGTTTAATTTGCAATAGTAAGAAACACATTTTTGCGTTAGGGTGAATGAACTCTGATAAAGATGTCGCCGCTCCATTCCGCGGCGCCCTTGTAACACAAGTCTCGGACTGCACTCGTAATAGGGTGTTTTAAACTAGGTCATGCGTAAAAATTAATAAAAAAAAGTAAAAAACATGAAATGTTCAAAAAAAATTTTTTTTTTACATAAATGATTAGTAGTCATTGGATACATGAAGTGGGCTGTCTTTGTAAGACGACTAAAATGGCACGGTGTATACATATAAAATTCAAAGTCCTGACTGACTGACTGATATATCAACGCACAGCCCAAACCGCTGGTCCTAGAGACATGAAACTTGGAGGGTGTGTTCTTTGTGAGAAGCAAGTATTCACTAAGAAAGGATTTTTGGAAATTCCACCCCTAAGGGGATAAAATAGGGGATGAAAGTTTGTATGAAAAATCTTATTCATTTGATTGATTAATTTGAAACTTGGCACAAATATTTGCCTAAGTAAATAATAACATTTTTCATTATTAGTTTTTCAAAAGTCCCCCTTGGATTGCGGGGTGTCAAAGTTTGTATGTAGAATTTTAAAATGAAATTCTGGACAAAATCAAATTCAACTAGGGAAGTTTTGACATCTACGCGGGCGAAGCCGCGGGCAACAGCTAGTGTATAGATATAAAGGTCTTAAGAAAACAATTCAACATATGATCATGGTTGTATATTTACCCGTCTCACGTAATTCTCCTCCCAGAACTGCGGGCGTCTCCCGTGCTGCAGGTAGTCGCTCAACTTCACCACGTCTGTGAAACGCGGGTCTGTGGGGCCCGACTTTGGACCTGTTGTTGCTGGAATGGAGTAAAATTTAGTTTTAGTAATCTTAGTAGAATCACTTGCTTAAATAAAATTGTTATAAATATAGAAAAAAAAATACACAAGAAAAGTCACAGAGTTAGAAATTCTTGAGTTGTTAAAACAGTTCCTGGGGCTCCTACAAACAGGCGCGACACGCAACGCGACACAAAGGCACCGCGTGTCGCGCGACACGATATGCCTTTGTGTCGCGTCGCGTGTCGCGCCTGTTTGTAGGAGCCTTTACTATGACGTGTTTAAACTATAATTTTTCCAGTGTGAGAGCGAGATCGCGCTATACAGGACAAATAGCATTATCTTTTTTTCACAACGGAACGATGATGGTTTTAACCCATAGTGAAGTCGTTCAGGACTATTCGCGACGTCGCGTCGCGGGCAGCCGTGCTGCTTTGTATTTTAGTAATGATGATAAAGTTTAAAATTATTTGACACTGAAACTGCTCGCCGCTTCGCTGCCGGCCGCTGCCATCTCGTTTGATCCCAGTGATGATGACAAAAAAAAAAAAAAAATTTTTTTGTCCTTCATGTAGATTGTTAATCTACACTAATATTATAAAGAGGAAAGATTTGTACCTATTTTTGTATGTTTGTAATGAATAGGCTCAAAAAGTACTGGGCCGATTTAAAAAATTCTTTCACCAATAGAATGCTACATTCTTCCAATTTGACATAGGCTACATTTCATTTTGAAAAAAATTAGGGATCCTTGGTAAAATTTGAACAATGTAACCGAAGGTGTAGAAAAATGAATCTTAAAATGATAATTGTCTACCCCGTGCGAAGCCGGGACGGGCTGCTAGTAAAATATAAAAATAATAAAAATAATGGACACGTATTTTTTCTTTTTTTACGTAATCAAAACATTACGGCGATACATTGAGTTCAAATGTGGCATTACGTCACTGCTCGCTAGATTTTATACGTAGCTGTGACGTAACGAGCCCCCACTCCCCAAGTTTAATGTGTTTATTTTATCTAAGTCATTTTTTATTAATATGATAAAGCAAAACATACGTGTCAATTTTTTTTTTAATTATCTGATTGACGGACTAAACGAGGAGGAGGAGGAGGAGCTCGTGGCTAAGTAATAAAAGCCGCACGGGTCGATCCGTCAGGTTAAGCTACGCTTGCCGGGGTTGGTCCGTGGATGGGTGACCATCTTTACATACCGAGACTCCTCCGTGCCTCGGAAAGCACGTTAAGCCGTTGGTCCCGGCTGTCATTCGTGGATCTTTGACAGTCGTTACGGGTCGTCAGAAGCCCAAAAGTCTGACAGCCAGTCTTACCAAGGGGTATCGTGTTACCCAGTTACTGGATTGTGGAGGTCAGATAGGCAGTCGCTCCATGTAAAATACTGGTATTCAGCTGCATCCGGTTAGACTGGAAGCCGACCCCAACATAGTTGGGAAAAGGCTAGGCAGATTGATTGACGGACTAAACAGTTTTTGTTCTTTTTTTTACCCAGTGTACATCCCTATTGCGCCTAAGCTTACTTATGTACTACAAAAAATACTTACGCCTCAGGGAGATTTGCGACAGCTGTGCCTTCGCGAGCTCGACCCGAAGCTCTGCCGTAGACACCGACGACGTGGCCGCAGATGAAGACGACGACGCCGCCGCAGACTGCCGCGTCGGGACGCTCTCGTTTGATTCCTCGTCTAGATAGAAGATGAGATATTATACGCTTTAGCCCTAACACGTTGGCTGTCCGAGCAAAATTTACTACGTACCACGAGACGTCCGGATTATTTTTTTCGCGTATTTTTTTTATTTTTATTTTTTTTAAATTTTTGGTGTATTAGTCTCCTTGTATCCTTGTCTATACGTCTGCCAAAATATTTTTTCTAGTTCAATCGTCCAACTCACAAAAGCCAATGTAATTTATATTAACGAACGTCATGGCTGAGTCGGAAATGCATCATATATAATGTACGGACAGTCAACGTGTTAAGAGAACCGTAAAATCGTTACCAATAAAAGGGAAGTAAGGAGCCCTGTGCCTAACATTGGGACATAAGTTAATAACAATAAGAGAGGTCAGAGTACATCATATGTCCTCTGGAGCCTTGACCATCGCATCTGTAGCACCGACCCTGTTCCCGAAACCGGTGAGCTATTTAAAAAAAATATAATTATAATTTTATTTAATTAAAATATTTATTTATTTGGGATCACCAACAAAGGATACACAGACATAGTATAAATCACAACAATACTAAAGGTTCTTTTACGAGTGCTCCTTCAATTACATAATATAAAAATAAAATAAAAATAATAAAAGTAGAAAAAATTAATGTTGAAAAGAGAACATTTCAAGACATTCAAAATTCAATTGTTAAATAAATTAATAAATAATAAAATAAAAATCTTTTATTTCGGACCCATAAATATAGTCCACTTGGTTAGTATACACACAACTTAGAAACTAGTGTTAGTACTTACATCTACCAGAAAAACAACAATCTACTAATTACTACGCCACAGTGGCATGTAGGCGTATCCAATGTCCCAATGTGGGGCTGTCCCACCTATCAGCGATGGCTATTAAGGATAATAATTATTGATTGGATATTGAAGGCAAGACACATGGTTACATACTTATTTAGTTATATTGCGGTGGTTAAGATATTTTATATTTTAAAACAATTTTTTTTATTTTTTTTTATTCTACTATGAGTTTGCTCTTGACTTTAGTCTAGGTCTGGATGACAGAGACAAAGCCTACGATGGAGTGAGCTTACCCAGAAAAAGCCTGTTCACTCTCACTTTGAATAGATTAGGGTTGTATGCGTTCGGAAACACAGACGCAGGCAGAGAGTTCCACTCCTTTGCTGCATATAATATAACGAAAGTGCAATACAGGAACTAATAATATAAGGTCGTAGCACACATATCAACTCGGAAAGGGATCGTCACCATATCGCCTTTCGCCTCGCCGTCAAACAGGCGTCAACCTAACGTAAAGCGGACCAGCAGCTACGATACGTCGACTCGGCTACAGCTAGGCGACGCCGCGCTTACGGCTCGCTGACCGCTGCTGGTTGCCTGTCTGGCACCAGATCAGTTTGAATCCGAACGCGGGAGTGGTGAGAGGGACAAGGGTGGACGAAGAGACGCAAGCGCGGCGACGGAGAGGCGTAAGCGCGGGGACGACGAGCCGTAAGCGCGGGTACCGCTAGTTGACCACGTGCCACACCGCGGTTCGTGAGCTTGTCTCGAGGCGAATCGTTTACGTTACGATTGATGATTGATTGATTGATGATATTTATTCAAATTTGTTACTGTAGTTGTAATTGCAATCATGTCATTTGGTTTAAATAGGTTTTCATTTTAATATTATATGTATATATGTATATCTCTTTTACATAGATTATTTTCTATTTTGTGAATGTGAGAACGTTGTAGGCCTAGTAGAGTGTAGATTTGTTGGCACTTTTCTATTTTGTTAAGTATCTGGTAATTGTTGAAAGGCCTACACTGTCCCCCCATACCTATTTGTTAACAATGTTAGTTGATAATATTGTAAAGCCAATTATTTTTAAAAGAGTAACCGTGGAGTTTCTTGCCGGCTCTTCTCCATAGGAAACGACTAATTGGAACCGTGCACCTAGCTTCTGCCGTTTCATAAGTGCCCTTGTAGGTTTATGTGAAATAAAATATTTTGATTTTGATTCCGTTTCAGTAGGGAGTTTCATGCAAAGAAAACTAAACGGCTTGAGTTGATACGGTTACGATCCGTTTCCGAGTTGATATGTGTGCTATGACCTATAACCAACTCACCCGCACTATTATCACCATCCACCCGCAGCTTCGTATGTAGGAACGACCCAATATCGGTAGGAGCGTCAGCCCACTCATCATCAGAAGGATCCCTGGACGTAGACCGGGAGCCTGACCGCATGCCCCAGCCAACGACACGCTCTGCCGTGATGTCCTGGGGTTCATACACTCGCTATTGAAGAGTATGGAATGTAGTTAAGTAGTGGTAGAGGGGATATAAGGCCTGATATTTGGTAAAGTTTGGACGGATACTTGTTAAATTGAGTCTTATATTTGGTATACACCGTGGCATTTTAGTCGTCTTACAAAGACAGCCCACTTCATGTATCCAATGATTACTAATCATTCATAAAAAAAGGAATATTAGTTTCGGCGACATCTTTATCAGAGTTCATTCGACCCTAACACAAAACTGTGTTTTTTACTATTGCAACTTAAACTTAATCTAAATCCATTCCGCGGCGCCCTTGTAACACAAGGCTCGGACTGCACTCGTAACAGGGTGTTTTAAACTATGTCATGCGTCACAATAAAAAAAACTAATATTCCTTTTTTTTATGAATGATTAGTAATCATTGGATACATGAAGTGGGCTGTCTTTGTAAGACGACTAAAATGCCACGGTGTATAATGGTTGAATACAGATTTAATGGTCATGCCAATCTTTTTATGTAATAACGTAAACGTAATTTGTCATAAATCATCGTGAAAGTAAAGTTCTTTGCAGGATTTAATTCTCCGAATATTCGTGTAAAGTAAACACAATGGACCATAGTGAGATCACAGAGTAAAAATCAGGATAATCATCGAGGACTAAGCCTGAGTATAATTATTTATTTATTTATTTAAACTTCATGTACAATAGTGGTACATAGGCGGACTTAATGCCACAAGGCATTCTCTACCAGTCAACCTTTGGGTTAAATATAAAAACAGTGGTAGGGTACAAAAATACTAACTTCTTGATTAAGAGAATTTATATAGTTTTATTGATACTAATACACATATACAAATAAAATAAACTAATAGATATTTTAACAAATACCACCTAATAATAATTACTATGACTAGACTATCATTTGAGAGTTATTTAGTCTGACTTAAGTAGTGGTTACGAACTTTTCTTTTAAAAGTAAATTTGTTTTCAGCTTTTTCAACAATTATATCTACATTTTTTTTTAAACTAGGATTCTTATTAACTTTAGTCTACTAAAAATCTCAGTGAGTTTATTCTACACCAACGTTATTATTGGTTTTAAGAAAATATTTGGCCTAATACTAATATTTGGGAGGAAGAATATTCGGCTCATCGCAAAAAATGTAAAAAAAAAAAACTTACTAAGTTTCCGTGTTGCCAATCTTGAATGCTTTCTCTGTAATAGAAAAAAAGCAATGGTTATTTACAGCAGTGTTTTTTCAGTGTTATTTCTGTAAGTAGGTTTTTACAAACACTTTTACACGTCAATCATATTTTAAAACTAGATGAGGTCGGCATTTCGTATCTGACTACTCTGAGAAGAAAGACCGAAACAAACTCAGAGGTCACAGTCTCTTTTAAAGTCCAGACATAATCTTGGTCAAATCATGTGAAGACCATGTAGACTGGTGTCTGGAATGGTCTTTTGAAGAAAGAACCACACAGATTGAGTGGACCTGTCCATTCAGTGCACGCATTTGTCAGTAATCGTGCAGCTCAACTCAGAACATAAGGAGCTCAACGATTCGACGAACAATACCAAAGAAAGGACATTTGGGCAGGCCGCATAAATTACTCAAACTGCCATACCATGATCAGGAAAAAAAAATATATATATATATATATACTGAGAAGAAAAAAATAAAAATAAACAAAGACCCACATAGTCTTCACATTCACAATAATTAAAATAATAACATTATACTTCACAAGTAAATATAAATAGCTTCGCATATACATTCAACAGCACTCACTACGAAAAACTTAGTGGTCATACACACGACGCGTCAAAGCCTGCAGTTTCCTCTGCCGTTGGTAACTTGCCGCTCGTGTATTTGATATTGAGCACCTCAGATTAATTATAACTGTGTGTGGATCCAACTTAAAGCTTACTTAAAAAAAAAAAAAATGATATATACGTCTTGGTTAACTTCTTTGATTTGCCCTGTATCCCCTTTGAGAAGCTCGTGGCTAAGTAATAACAGCCGCACGGGTCGATCCGTCAGGTTAAGCTACGCTTGCCGGGGTTGGTCAGTGGTTGGGTGACCATCTTTACATACCGAGACTCCTCCGTGCCTCGGAAAGCACGTTAAGCCGTTGGTCCTGGCTGTCATTCGTGGATCTTTGACAGTCGTTAAGGGTCGTCAGAAGCCCAAAAAGTCTGACAACCAGTCTTACCAAGGGGTATCGTGTTACCCAGTTACTGGGTTGTGGAGGTCAGATAGGCAGTCGCTCCATGTAAAATACTGGTATTCAGCTGCATCCGGTTAGACTGGAAGCCGACCCCAACATAGTTGGGAAAAGGCTAGGCAGATTGATTGATTTGCCCTGTATCTTAATATTAAAAAAAATGTTTTTTATCATTATTTTGTTAGATAAAAATAGTTGTAATACGATTCTATTTTTAAATTTCGGTATTGTGTTTAAAAAGTATGTCAATATAAACTTGTTTTGAAATTTATAATTCGAATTTTACGATATGAGAGTAGATAAATACTATTAAAAATATTATTATTATAAAAGTGTGATTAAAACTGAGTTACTTACGATTTAATAATACTAGGCATTGGATTTAAAGATTCATCGTCAGTGTGTTCTGTTCCGCTTGTTAACCGCTGTCGCTTTGGACTGGGACTGTCTCTGAAACAATAAATAATTTATTTGTTACATATTCAATATTTTTGCGTCTTAAAATTTAACATTAACAACATTTACGTATAACTTATAAAATTGACAAAATCGTGTATTGTTTTGAATTTAATATGGGTCAAGGACCTGAAATAAATGTATTTTTTATTTTTTAAATACATTTACGTCACAGCTTGCCATAATGTGAGTTTTATCGCACGCTACGCGTACAGTAAAACTCGCATTGTGGCCAGGTGAAGACGTAAAATTGTGTACTCACCACGGGCAGTAAAAAAGAAAGCCCTCTGTATCGCATATTTACAACCCTCGTCTGCGGCTCGGGTCACAAATACCTGCGATTTCGGGCTTTCTTTCTTTTACAGCCCTTGGTAAGTAATGTACTATTATTTTACTGGAATTGATTACCGTTTATAATAATACTAGCTGTTGCCCGCGGTTCCGCCCGCGTAGATGTAGGTTATCGCGTAAAAAAGTAGCCTATGTCCTTCTCCATATCCCAGGCTATATCTCTGCCAAATTCATGACGATCGGTTCAGCGGTTTAGGCGTAAAAACGTAACATACAGACAGACAGACAGACAGACACACAGACCGACAGACAGACAAGAGTTACTTTCACATTTATAATATTAGTATGGATTATGGTGAGTGGTTACCAAAGATCGGAATAGATAGAGTTTATTTAACTAAATTTCGAGGAAAGAAAATAACAGACTGGATAATATACACCTCCTCTAAAATCCCGGAACAATTATAATGACGTTTGAATCCCGGGATTTTTAGAAAAACTGCTGCTGAGGTTTTTCCTCGCTACGCTCGTGCATCAAACAATCTCGTGACTAAATAGGTCCCTTCTTGTATAACAGTCTACTATCATCAACTATATTAGTATACTTACGAATCAGAATTTTCTCTCTTGACGGGACTCGTTTTTTCTCTAATTGGTAGCTTTATTAGAGGTGGTGGGCCGCCTGTGGACAAACAGAAGCAATTATAACATGCAAGATATATCAAAAACTCAAACTCAAAGCATTTATTTCAATTACACCGTTTATAGGCACTTTTGAATTGTCAAAGAGACGGTCAGTTAGTCAGTAAGTTGAAGCTAGATGCCCATTCCAATGCGTAGATCACTATGGAGAAGAACGGGCAGGAAACTCCAAGGACACTCTTTTAAATCAAGATATTACCAAACCCTGGGTACATTATTCTTGTTGCTTCTTTATGTGAGACAATGTAAAAACTAATAAAATAATTAAAAATATAAATTAAAAAATAAGCCCTGGCAGTCAAGAGATGACCAGTCCCAACTGACGGCGCGCGTTCACGAACATGACGCATGGATCAGCACCATCCAGCTCAACCATTTTGTAGGGAACCGAATTATCCAACACACGCGCCACCATCAGTGAGACATCTAAGTGAAAACTCAAACTCAAACTATTTATTTCAAATAAACCAATTACAGGCACTTTTGAATTGTCAAGGGGTCGATCAGTCAGAAAGATGAAGCTAGTTGCCCATTCCAAAGCGTAGTAGGTTCCTATGGAGAAGAACGGACAAGAAACTCCATGGACACTCTTTTAAAACAAAATATTGTTACAAAATATGGGTTACATCATTCATGTTGAAGTTATACATGTGAGAACAATGTAGAAAGACGTGCACGTTAGAAGCGTCCGTAATAGAAACAATTCAAAAATTAAAATAAGCCGTGGCAGCTAAGGGAAGACCAGTCCCAACTGACGGCGCCCGTTCACGAACATGACGCATGGATCAGCACCATTTAGCTCAACCATGAGCAACCCAACCGTGAGCATGACATACTCTCAACTGCCATGCTCTTTTATGTCAACATAAATCATAATAACATAATAAACGGCTCCATGGTGTTCACATTTACAAAATTGAAAAAATGCTGCTATATGTAACTATACTCCATTGATTTAGTTAATTAACTAAAGATAAGCAAATCGAAAAAAGCTACGCTTGCCGGGGTTGGTCCGTGGATGGGTGACCATCTTTACATACCAACACTCCTCCGTGCCTCGGAAAGCACGTTAAGCCGTTGGTCCCGGCTGTCATTCGTGGATCTTTGACAGTCGTTACGGGTCGTCAGAAGCCCAAAAGTCTGACAGCCAGTCTTACCAAGGGGTATCGTGTTACCCAGTTACTGGGTTGTGGAGGTCAGATAGGCAGTCGCTCCATGTAAAATACTGGTATTCCAGCTGCATCCGGTTAGACTGGAAGCCGGCACCAACATAGTTGGGAAAAGGCTTGGCAGGAAGCAAATCGAAACAACGGTTTTTCCTAAATTACAATTGTATAACAATACGTTATAACCAAATTCGTTTAGATTTTTACGATAGTTTCCTCTTTTATTAAGAGAGTGTTCACCGGTCCACTAGCACCAGTCCTTTATAAAAATATTATCTCGTGACTGAGAAGGAATTATGAAAAACGGCTCAATCAGCTACCTCGGTAAGTGTGTCTAGAATTTTTTTATGCCTTTTATAAAGTTCCATATTGAGACACGAAGCAACAAAACTCGATCTAAAGAAAAGCGACCACATTCCTCTATATCAGTGTTTTTCAACGTGTGGGTCGCGACCCCCTGGGGGTCGCCAAACCTCTTAAAGGGGGTCGCCGTTACTTAAATATTTAAAGCTCATAAATATAAAACCATACTAGTTCAAAATGTTATATTTATTAAGAAAAAGTTAATTAAAAGCTTAGGTTAACACGAATCAACAAATACACAAATCACATAAATCATTAATGTGACGAGGACCAAGCGTACCCATTCACATTCAGGCTCGTACAGACTCGCTCGATATCGCGGCCGCGACAGGCGACGACAAAGAAATTGTTCTACTAGTGTCGCGTCGCGCCCGCGATATCGCACGAGTCTGTACGAGCCTTTAATGTGTTGGTTACTCCTGTTTATCATTAACCAATTTTTCAATTTTCAATTTTTATGATTACAATTAAATCGTTTTCAAAGCGATTTCTCTGTTTGCCTTTTATTTGAGCCATCGACGAAAATGTTAAATCGCACAAGTAGAAGGTTCCAAGTGGAATTAAACACTTCAAAGCTTCTGTGGTTAATTGTGGGTATTCTGTTTTTCTATTTAACCAAAAGTTACCTAAACTGACAGGACTTGAATTTCAAGGTAGGAGGACGCGAAATATGTTTCTATACTAAGGGGGCCGCGCCATGAAAAAGGTTGAAAAGCACTGCTCTAGATCGTATTTTGTTGCTTCGTGTCTCACTTACCGAAGTTCCTGATTGAGCCGTTTTTCATAATTCCTTCTCAGTCACGAGATAATGTTTGGCGTCGAGGAGTAGCACTCGTGGACCGATGTGCGCTCTCATAATGTATGTTAAACTTTATCATCAATATATAATAAAGTTTGCTCTGCTTGAACACCATTTTTTTTTGTTTTATTTATAATAATATTTTGTATTCTGTCTATTGTAAAGGGCCCAAAGTTTAGAAAATCTGCCTTCTCTAAACTTCAACAAACTATACTGCCCTGTTAAGCCGAAAGGCGCTATCTCTGAGATACGCCCTTTTACCATTTTTTTATACCATTCAATAGCTAGAATAATTTCGCATCTAATGGTATAAGCGAAATAGCACTATCTAACTTAAAACATTTAAAAAAACTAAGAGATTTGACGGCATGACGGAAAAACTAATTTACAAAAAGTAGTTTTTCTCAAAACTTACTCTAACTGAGCGCTTTTTGGCTTATCAGGGCAGTATAACGTTTTTAAATTGAAGAGTACAACTGTGACATAGCATGACAACAGAAGTGACAGGTATTACGTTTAGTCGGTTAACCATACGCTTTTCCACAACCTTTTAGACTACTCCCTCGTCTAGAGAGAGAGGAATAGATCTACCGTTTGCACATCCATACTTCGGCTTATTCCACAAATCCCCCCTGAAAATCCCCCTTAGGAGGGAAAGTTGAATCTGAAAACAGTCTAGAATTCACCCCTGATAATCCCGCTAAGGGGGGAAAACTATAATTGAAAAAACAAAAAATAACTTATTCCTGAAAGCGATTTTTTTTATTACATTAGGGTTCAGTTTTTCCACTGAGGGGGTTTCTCTCAGGGGGGATTAGTGGAATAAGCCCATACTTCGTCTTTAGAAATCTAAAAATTATGACCAAACCCCTAAAGTGCTGAAATGATGAATGTTTTAGTTTGTGTCGAAAAATTCGATATACGCGCGATAAAGTCGCGGGAAAAGCAACAGGGGGAGGTTCTCAATAGGGATGATGTCTAAAAAATATCTATATTATTAAAAAATATTGGACACTTTTTCTTTTTTTACGTAACAAAAACATTACGGCGATACATTGAGTTCAAATGTGGCATGACGTCACTTCTCAGTAGATTTTATACGTAGCTGTGACGTAACGAGCCCCCACTCCCCAAGTTTAATGTGTTTTATATAAGTATTTTTTTATTAATATGATAAAGCAAAAAATACGTGTCTAATATTTTTTATTATCTGATTGACGGACTAAACAGTTTTTCTTTTTTTTTTACCCTGGAATCATCCCTATTCGGTTGTAATTTTTTGTTTTTAATATGACTAAACTGAAACGTCAGAATATGTCAAAAGTAATCCTATTCTTCAATTACAATCAATCTCACATACCATTAACATTAAACTTCTCCCCATGTTTTGCTTCTCCATCACTAAAGTCATCTTTCTTCGCGTGCCTCGGTTCAGGTTCAACGTCCGTGTGCTTCGGCGTGTGCTTCGGCGAGTGCTTCGGTGCTTGCTTCGCTTCGGTGTGCTTCTCTAACGGCTTCGGCTCGGTCGGGGTTGCTGTGGCCGTTGTTACTATTCCTGAGACTAGAATTAAACATTACTCAACATTATGTGTGTATTTCTCGAAGGTAGACCAGGTGTACATTAACATTCACATTTTAGAAGTTCTGATTTCATACATAAAACTCACGCTGTCTTCCCATGGGGATAGGCAGAAACAATAGAACGCTATAGAGGTATGAGGAACAGGGTGTAAAGTTCACTCATACTCTATAGCAGTGTTTTTCAGTCTGTGGGTCGCGACCCCCTAGGGGGTCGTCAAGCCTCTGTAAGGGGGTCGCCGTTACTTTAAAATTTAAAGCTCATAAATATAAAATCATTGTAGTTCAAAATGTTATATTTGTTAACGTGACGTAACGATGTGATAAGTGGATAATAGTTTGATCATTTATTTATTCATGTTTGCTATATGTAATATTTGTACGCCGATGACGGCTAGACATAGCGTGCTTTAATAAACGCAACATCTGTACCTTACCTACCTATATATGTATGTTCAACAAATAAAAATATTTGTATTTAACAAAATAAATAAAAATTATTAAAGGCTTAAGTTAACACAAATCAACAAATACCTAGTAGTCACATGAATTATTAATGTGAAGTTGAACATACGCATCCATTCAATTATTGTGATGGTTGCGTCTGTTTCTCGCTAACCAATTTTTTTTACACATACTATTAACTCGTTCTCTAAATTTCGGTGATTTCTCTGTTTGCCTATTAATTTAATCATCGATGAAAACGTTATCTCGCACAAGTAGGAGGTTCCAAATAGAATCAAACACTTCGAAACTTCTGTGGTTAAAGGCTCGTACAGACTCGTACGATATCGCGGGCGCGACGCGACACTAGTAGCACAATTTCTTTGTCGGTGCCTGTCGCGGCCGCGATATCGCGCGAGTCTGTACGAGCCTTTATTGTGGGTATTCTGTTTTTCTGCTTAACCAAAACGTAATTAAAGTGACAGACTTGAATTCCAAGTTAGGAACCGCGGAGGGTAGGGGGTCGCTAAATATTTTTCCATACTAAGGGGGCCACACTATGAAAAAGGTTGAAAAACACTGCTCTATAGTAAAGAGAGGATCCTCCGACCAGACAGATGTTTTGTCTGGTGGGCAAATGCCCGACGGTTGATGTGGGGATGTTGTATATAAGCTAGTCGGGCGGTAAACTCTGATTGCGCGATGCAGGATTTGTGACGTCAGGTCTTTGATGCGTAGTTCGCATGTGGCGTTGTTGATACCGCCACACATTCATAGCTTATACTTTGTGATCTTCCTGTGCAAATCCCAATAAATACTTTTGCTTTTTAAAAAAAAAAAAGTATATCTGCGTGGTTCGGTACCATGGCCTAAAACTCGTAATTTGGGGTATACTTAAGGGTCTATATACTACCTCTGCGCCACCTCACTCGTTATCTCGCTCGCACACTATTGCTCCCGTTCACGCGAGCAAGCAAGACAGGGCGGCAGGGAAAAGGCTCCAAGGCGCCGATAGTTTAGGTAATTTCTTTTTCGGTGAAAATAATGGTCATTTAAGAAAAAAATTACATGAGACCTGCTTTATAGTTAGTTCAGTTAATATGCAAAGATACATTATTTAATTTGAAGTATTTTGTGAATACCAGCGGTTTATTGTTCGGTTTGGAGGTAACTTTCGATTTTTTTTCTGTAGAGAAAATTTAATAGAATCGTGTTTTCGTCAAACATGTAGTACTTAACATTAATCCTCAACTTTAACATAATATGTTTATTTCAAAATTAATGCTGCAGTATTTTCGACATAACGGAGGATCATGCTAAGCCATTTGAGGTAGTATAGGCTCTTAAAGTAGGAGGATTGTGGTAGCAACCCAAAAACACCACAAGTACAAAAGCATGGATGACGGAAGATGATGAATGTTGACATACCTGCTTCAGAATCAGGCGGTTCATCCTTATTGTTCCACCGTATGTCTGTGAGGCCCTTGATTCGAAGCTCCTCAGCCGTCTTTAGCAGGCTCGCTAACTGAGACTGAAAACAAATAAAATATAATTAATATCTTAGCAAGTATTAGCCGATTATCATTTAAAGTGAAAGATAGCGAACACATTCGTAAGAATCTGGCAATCTCATCACAACGTTAATGTTTTCCCATTGTTTGTCTGTTACGTATGTATGTTTATTTGTGCTTGTATTTATATAGAAATTGTAAAATTATATATAGGGTATATATAGGGAGTATATATTTTAAGAGATATAGCTATAGGTGGTAAAGAAGCCATGAGCCCCTCATACTACATGAGGAGCTCATGGCTAAATAATAACAGCCGTACGGATCAATCGAAGGATAAGCTACAATCTTCGTTCCACCAACAATCGTCTTCTACGATGTGCTTCGCACCGCTCTGGCTTCATTCAATCTTCTTTCTTTGTCCAGGCGGTCTTTCTTTGGAATGCGCTCCCTCTGAATACCAGAATGGCAACCAGTCGGTTATCACTTAAAGTGAAGGCACGTGAAGTCGTGAACATATTCCTAAGATGTCGGCAGAATCATCCCAGCGCTGATTCGTTGTTTCTGCTGACACTGTTTATTTTGTTTATATGTATGTATTTAAGCAAGTATATTAACTTAAACATTGGACCGAGCGTGTAGATTGAACGTAATTTGTTTCTGTTAATTTTCATTAGGTTTTTACTCAATACCTCAAATTATTTTTGAAAACGGACCCGTTACCGTTTTCAAAAATAATTTGAGGTATTGGAAAATATTTTACGAATTTTTGCTTCCACACGTCGCGGCGGCGCTACAGCCATTCTGTTTCTATCAATCCTTTGAAGATGACAGAGACAAAACGATATTTTAAATTAGTTTAGTGTTAAGGTGTGACCAAACATAAAGCGGTAATCGTGCGCGGCCGCCGCGCGCGGCTGGCCGCTCTATGATTGGACGACTGCCACGCGCGGCAGCCGCAATCTACCTGCCGCGCACGGCGAACGCCGCGAACGGTGTAGTGTTGGTTCGCCAGTGGTTGTGTGTGAACGTACGTATTTTTCAAGTAAAATAGATAACGAAACAGCAATTCATCTTATTGAAATATATGGCTCCCATAGTCCATTCTGGGTTACTAGGGAGCAACAACACACGCGGCCGCTTTCATTGTGGTTAGAATACGAATTAAAGAGCGCGGCGTGTCTGGGACATGCCGCGCAGCACTGCCGCGCAGAAGGTCTAAACTAGTCGCGCGGCAAATTTGTGTCTTGCGAATGCCGCGCGTAGCTGCCGCGCACCTTGCACGCCGTGTTTGGACAACCCTTTAAATATGTTTAGTGATTTGTGGTACAAGCAGGCCTAAATGGAACAAACAAAACATAAGGTAAATACTCACATGATGCACATTCATCTCTCCGGTATACATGTAGTCTAGCAATGCCTTTAAGTGCCGAGGCTCCGCTCCATCTATTACCAGGACGGGTTCGCCCTGCGCCTCGTGCGCCCCCAGCAACGCGCCCAGGAGTTCCGAACATGCTGCTAGCACCACCCTGAGGAGACAGGAAATATTGTTTTAACAAGGATGTTTGATAAATTATATATTGGTGCCGATTCCCTTATTCACAAACTTAACTAAATTTAAGTTCAGTGCATTTTTTTCTTTCTATTTCATTAAGAAAAGGACAGAAGAGAAATTTTTGTTTAATCCTGTAAAATTAATCAGCGCTTGACGTAATTTTAGTCGGCAAGTTTTTAATCACGTCTAAACTTGTATGGAGTAGTGACAGGCGCTGATTAATTTGACAGGACTAAACTAGATTTATCTTCTGTCCTTTTCTTAATGAAATAGAAAGAAAAAGATGCACTGAACTTAAAAATTTAGTTTGTGAACAAGGGAATCGGCACCATTATGTCTGTATTGGTTGTAAATACACTTTTACATGTCAAAAGAAATAATTTATAATATTTAAAACCGGCCAAGTGCACGCAGAACAAAGGGTTCCTTACTTGGAATGAATTTATCTCAAAAAGAAACATACCAGTTGTAGTTGAAAAACATGTTCTCCCATACATTCCAACTGCAAGTGTAAGTTTGTACGCACAATATTGGGACATATACCATTTTATTTTAATACCATAGATAGACCATTTCCCTGTAAGCTATAAGTATAGAACTATTTTCAGTATTGTTTAAAAAAAATTAGGCTCAGTAGATTTGGAGATAAGGTCAATTTTCTTCTTTTTTTTTAACTCAGAGTTGACCTTTGAGGTCGTGACTTTGAGGTCGGAATTTCCTGTGGTTGCCTTAAGCTCCTAACGAAACTTTAAGCCTCCAGCCAGGACACACAAAAAACTTATAAACTAAACGACTGCACGCTAAGGGCACCCCCTTTGGGGTACGAACCTCGGCTTAGGGCAGCGTCGGAGAGAGGACGGCAAGGGACCGACGGTGGCTGGATAAAATCAAGGTTATGATTATTATCGGGGGAATTTAAAGTTACAGGCTCAGCTACAGCGCGGGCTGGCGCTTCGCTTACAAGCAAGGGTCGGGGAGGACTATTTAGTCGGGGGTTTCGCGAGGGGGCCTCGGCGGCGAGGTCGGAATGTCGGTCGTGTTTTGTGTATTCTTCGAACTGTACTGGTCTCCCTTCTGCTCTCCTGGAGGAGGGTCGTGGGGTCGTCAGGGTCGGTCAGTGCATGCCGTGGACAGCGGGTCTTACTGATGCGAGAGGGGGTATAATTGGCGGCCTTCACAACTAGAATGTTGCGGTGAGTGGCTGCGGAATCAAAGAAACGCTTTGAAATGCGCTTCATGAATTGAGCAATGGTGGGGATTTTGAGATCTACGTAGAGGTTTTGATTCCGGACGAACCAGGGGGCACCCGTGATTTTACCGAGGAAACGGTTTTGGAGAGTCTGCATCTTATAGATGTGACGGGGTTTTGCGTGTGCAAAGACTGGACTCGCATAGGTCATGATCGGGCGGAAAACAATTTTCATATACATTTTTGAATATATATATATATGTAAATTAACTACTATTTTAAAATTATAAAAGAATATATACTTGATACCCCACAGTAAGCCCTTTCATTTGATGCGAAAAGTGGCTGTACTATTACACGTTGTTATCCCCATCGGCAAGCTCATCCATGACGATATATGTATTATGTTATGCATAATATTTTACTCTCGTAATATTTCACACATAACTTCGCGGGGTATTCGCTCACGTATTGATTTTCGTTAAGTCTATAACAGGATGACCTAGTTGCGGCGTTTATTAATATCATGATAATTTTATAATTAATTATTATCCTCATCTGACATGGCTGCGATTTTGATAGTTGTTTCATTCGTTTTTTGTAAAGAATTGTGTCCTTCACCTTGTGAAAGACACAATTCAATTCAATTCAGTGTTCTTTGAAAACTTTAAGAGAAGTTTACATAGAAGTTTAATATACTTCTATACAGGAGTTTTAAAACAGTGCGCAATTTTTTTTCGGTGGTTCAGTATCGTAATATGGGCGCTCGCCCATTGATATTATTACGAATAGAATGTATCCATATTTTGCTGATGTCAAGTAGGACCAAAAATTTTTTTTAGTATTTAATAAATAATAACACTGGTGCCAATTCCCTTGTTCACAAACTAAACTAAATTTAAGTTCAGTGCGTCTTTTTCTTTTTATTTCAATAAGATAAGGACAGAAGATAAATTTTAGTTTAGTCCTGTCAAATTAATCAGCGCCTGTCACTACTCCATACAACTTTAGATGTGATTAAAAACTTGCCTACTAAAATTACAGGTGACGTGATTAAAAATTTGACAGGACTAAACTAAAATTTATCTTCTGTCCTTATCTTAATAGAATAGAAAGAAAAAGATGCACTGAACTTAAATTTAGTTTAGTTTGTGAACAAGGGAATCGGCACCAATGTCATTATTTATTAAATACTAAAAAAAAATATGGTCCTACTTGACATCAGCAAAATATGGATACATTCTATTCGTAATAATATCAATGGGCGAGCGCACAGCTGATAGGTACCTACTAATACGTTCTGCTTCACTGACAGCGCCGCCCGGCGCGTTGCGCGACGAGTATCCATTATACCAATTTCAAAATAAACATCTTTCGTTAACGATAAAACAGATTGGCTTACCTATGTGCTCTTAACGACACCCCTCGTATGTTCTGTGGCTCGACGGTGTCTTTCCCCGCAACTTGGGTGGCGAAGCTTGGTGAGCAGTACAGCGTCACATCACAGAATCGCTCTGGAACATAATAAGTAGATTGTAATCGTGGTTGAAAATAATGAAAATAATGTTGGAGCTGCTGAAGATTGAAGACTATCTTTGCATTGTATAAACCCAATCTCCTTTGTATTATATAATTGTATAGCACAGGTGTGAGTACTATGTAATAAAGAGCTACCATTGACCGGGTAATATGTCTTTCATTGACTTGAATGTGCCCTGGCGGCTGAGAGTATATCATGCTCACTTAAATGTGTCGTTGATGGTGGCGCGTGTGTTGGATCATTTAGCTCCCTTCAAAATGGTCGAGCTGAATGGTGCTAATCCATGCGTCATGTTCGTGAACGGGCGCCGTCAGTTGGAACTGGTCATCTCTTAGCTGCCACAGCTTATTTTAATTATAAAAATTTTGAATTGGTTGTTTTTTTTTTTTTTGTTTCTATTTATTGTACCTAGAGTAGCTCTACGCTTTTAACGTGTACGTTTTTATTTTTACATCGTTCTCACATTTAGTTATAAGTTCAAAATTTTAGATGTAACTAATATTTTTGTAACAATTTAATTTAAAAGAGTGTCCATGGAGTTTCCTGCCAGTTCTTCTCCATAGGTACCTACTACGCTTTGGAATGGGCATGTAGCTTCATTTTCTTACTGACTGACTCCTTGACAATTCAAAAGTGCCTGTAAATGGTTTAATTGAAATAAATGATTTGAGTTTGTTGTTAGTAATAACTGTAGAGCTATTTTGTTAAGAGTCTATACTACCTCAGCGCCACCTCACTCTGTATCTCGTTCGCACACTATTGCTCCCGGTCACGCGAGCAAGCGAGACGGGACGGCAGGGTAAAGGCTCCAAGGCGCCGATAGTTTAAGTAATTTCTTTTTACGGTGAAAATAATGGCCATTTAAAAAAAGTAAATAACATAAGACCTGCTTTATAGTTAGTTCAGTTAATATGCAAAGTTTCATTATCTAATTTGAAGTATTTTTTTAATACCAGCGGTTTATTGTTCGGTTTGGAGGTAACTTTGGTTTTTTGTTTTCTATAGAGAAAATTTTATGGAATCGTGTTTTCGGCTAACATAGTACTTAACATTAATCCTCAACTTTACCATATGTTTATTTCAAAATTAATGCTGCAGTATTTTCGACATAACGGAGGATCATGCTAAGCCATTTGAGGTAGTATAGGCCCTTAAAAATTAGGAAAAGTGAGCTTGCAGTGAACTGTCAACCAAAATCAGTGAAATGTATTTTTACATACAATAACCTTTTTTTTTTTTTGTTATTGTTATACACGAAAAGTTTTTACCCAGTGCGCAAATTTTGACAAATTTACTTATTTTGATACGTCTTAGTACAAAAAAAAACAAGTTATCGTTAACGAAAGATGTTTATTTTGAAACTGGTATAATGGCTACCCGTCGCGAAAAATTGTTTATTCTGCACAAATAAGACGTACATTACATGAAAAATAGACAAAATACACACACTAATACAAAGTAACCTATCTAGTTCTCTATTTTACGAAAAATCAGCTTACTATAAACACAAGATCAACAGCCAAATAAATGACTCCAGAGCGCTTTGGAAGAACCTAAAGTCTACCCTGCTCCCATCTAAACGTAAAGAGTTACCATTGCACTTTAACGATCCCGACAAAATATGTGACCATTTTCTAGATGTGCCGGGTGCGGATACGGTTAGTAATTCTTTGCTTGCATATTTTGAATCCGCGCGAAATAATGGCTCTACATTTAGTTTGATACCCACGACACGCAAGGAAATAGTGAACATACTGACTACGATTAAATCAAATGCTGAAGGTTGCGATGGCTTTACCATTAATATGATATTATTGACACTACCTGTGACTTTGGACGCCGTGACTGCTTTAATAAATACATCTGTCACATCCTCATCTTTCCCTGAGTTATGGAAAATTGCGAAAGTGCACCCATTGCCGAAGACCCTTAATGCATTGGAAATGAAGGATCTTAGACCTATTAGTATACTACCGGTACTTTCTAAAGTTTTAGAGAAAGTAGTATGTGCACAATTGGTTGAATTTTTAGAGACAAATAACATCCTCCCAGATGTTCAATCAGGGTTTAGGAAGGGCCGTAGTACAGCCACGGCTTTGTTGGATGTGACAGACAATATTTTGTCAGCTCAAGATAATGGAATGTGCACTCTTTTGGTGTTGCTTGATTTTTCACGCGCGTTTGACTGTATTAACATTCCTCTATTATTGTCAAAGATGGCTTTTTATGGATTTGACGAGGACACGATAAAATGGTTTGATAGCTATCTTGGTAATCGTACGCAATTTGTTGAAATACGTCGGGTGGACGGCTCAACAGTTGTCTCTAGACATCGCTCAGTAGGAAGGGGGGTACCGCAGGGCTCGATTCTTGGGCCAATATTGTTTATTTTGTATTGTGCCGATATAATTAGGAATATAAATAAATGTAAATACCATATGTATGCCGATGATACACAAATATATATATCATTTAAGCCAGAAGACTATGAACAAGCATTAAAGGATCTTAATAACGATCTTGAAAACATAGTTCAGTGGTCCACTGACAACACGCTTGCCCTGAACCCTACTAAAACCAAGTACATGCTTTTTGGAACCACAAACCAGTTAGGTAAAATTAAGCCTTGTACCGGCAGTGTGATTGTTATGGGAGAGCCTATCGAACGGGTCTACGAAGTACGTAATCTAGGTCTTATCATGGACGCGGAACTTCGTTTTCACAAACACGTGTCTGAATCTATCCGTAATTGCTATTATAGACTTAAGATTTTATACAAAGCCCGTCCCTATCTTAGTGAAGAATTGCGGGTCTTGCTAGTGGAGTCTTTGGTTTTATCAAAATTAAATTATGCGGACACGGTGTATGGCCAACGATTACTGTCAAAAACTGAGAGAATGATCCAAAGACTTCAAAACGCCTGTGCACGCTTCTGTTTTAAAGTTCCCATTAGGGGGCATGTTACACCTTTCTTTAATGAACATAACATTTTAAAAATGAAAGCTAGACGTAAACTCCACCTAGCGAGCCTACTCTTTGGCGTTATTAAGTCTCATTCCCCCTCTTACTTATATGACAGACTACCTTGGACAAGGAAACACAGAATTGGTGAGGGAAGAAAATGTTCTCAACAGCTTTCCATCCCACGTCACAAGACAGCGGCTTTCAGAGGCAGTTTTCGCTATGCTGCTACTAAATGCTGGAACAATATCCCTCCACCCATAAAGTACAGTAAAAGTTGCTCAACTTTCAAATTAAAATTAAAAGGATTTTTATTAAATCATCAAAAAGATTTTGAAAATGTTCGAGCCGACATATCTGCCATATAATTTATTTTATATTTTTATCGTTTTTATAATTTTTTACATTTTAATCAATTTTTTACATTTTATCAATTTTATTTTTTATTTGTCAATTATTTTTGTTTACTGAAAACCGCATCAAATTCCGTTTTGTAATTCAGAAGAACAACACAGTCACATGATTTGCCTTGGGTAGTTTCTATAGATTTATTATTTTAATGTAGGTAATAGGTACACAGATATTGGGTATTTATTTTGGTAATTTTCCATTAATCACAGCACAACACATATACAAACATGTATGTCGTAAAAAATTATTTTATTTCGTATGAGTATTTTATATCACCTTTAATTTATCTTAATTTATGTATTAAAACGGACACTTTTACCTATGTTTTTATTATTCTAGCGTATGGCACTCGTGGGTTGCAGCTGAAAATCAGCGTCAGTTGGTACACCTTGTGTGTCATCTGACATTATGCTGAGCTGAGGCCCTTTTGGCATTATAATCATTGTTTTCTGTTTTTTATAGTTTTTAAGGTGTATTTTTTGCTGTAATGCCAATAAACGCATTTTTCTTTCTTTCTAACCAAAAGCCTCGTATACGGAATATTAAGAAACGGAAAAATATTGGGTAAAGTGAACTCACACACCAACACACACCCTTACCCTCCACATCCACACACTACTTTCACACAACACTTTCAATAGCTTAGTCATATTTAAACGATTCACTGTCCACAAATTAGACACAATAGTTAAACAATCAACGTGAATCATATGTGATTCATAGGACAGCGAAAGTCTTAATAATGTAATTACTGCATACTCAAAATTATCGTGTTCAATGAAAATATTGTAAGGAATTGGGAGAAGGCACTGAAATCTAACATACAGGTTTTTACCTACTTTGGGTTTCAGAGGCTTCATAGGTTTTTGTAGCTCTAATTTATTTCAATAAAGATTTTATTATTAACTAGCTTCTGCCCGCGACTTCGTCCGCGTAAAATTTCGACCCACAACCTACCCCGTCGCATCGCATCGCCCGCCCGCGCAATAACTTCGTTTTCGCTTAGCGTTTTTTCCGACTTTTTGTCGTTTTGCACGGCTCCTTAGGGGCGTAGCGTGATGTTAATAAAGAGCGTAGACACTTATTATGTTGAGAAGTTATTTTAAAATTATGATATCTCCTAAGATGTTGATTGAAATCAAGTGATGTCAAGGACAATTTTGTTTATATTTAAATACTTGTGATTAATAACATATTTATTTGGATAAGGATTAATATTATGTTGATAAAACTCCTTCGCAAATAATGCATTAATTTCAAACAAATTTGATTACCATAAAAAAAGGTTATAGTGAGTCAATCTTAAAAGATAGACATATGCTGTCGCGGACTTTTTTTTAGAACTTTTAAAGAGGAACAATTCCATCATACATGATATTTGCGTAACTTAAACCGTTTACGCAGCGCACGCAACAGAAGCTCTCAAAAAGGAATATTTTTTCCCGTTTTTGCAACATTTTACATTTCTGCTCCGCTCCCATTGGTTGTAACGTAATGTTTTATAGCTTATAATATTGCTCGATAAATGGAATATCCAACACAAAAAGAATTTTTCAATTCCAACCAGTAGTTCTTGAGATTAGTGCGTTCAAACAAACAAACTCGTCAGCTTTATAACATTAGTGTAGATTATTTAGGTATACATAACCTTAAATGTAACAATTTAAAAAAAAGTTTGAACTACTGTCCATACACCTCTTCGTGAGTACAAGTTTGATGGTATGCCGTTTATCTTTAAGGAATCAAGGTTAAGTTCACCGCCCTCCGAGCCTCGGCCGAGGATTTTGAATAATTAGACTGTCAATCAAGCTTAGAAGTATTTAAGAAAATGAATAAGACTTTTGTACATACCAAATTCATTTTACCACAAGTCATAAGTCATAAGTAATTTATTTCATAACAATATAGGTACACTGTGTTGAAAATTTAAAAAGTATCATTATTCAATTGAAATCAAAATAAAATTCATTAAATACATTTATAAAAGTCAATAAAAACAATAACGGTCAATTAAAAATTCAAGTACAATAATAATAAGAAAATCAACAATACAATAATAATAATAAGAGATCATAAATAATAAATGTCAAATTAGTACGATCAATCATATGTTACAATGTCATATGTCATCTAGGAATTCATTGATACTGTAATAGCCTTTCCCCAATAAATAGGTCCTCAATTTGCTTTTAAATAAGTTAACACTGTATATGGTTTTGAAATCTATAGGCAACTTGTATAAAAATACAGACTGATACCTCGGGCTATGTTTGACAACTTTTAATTTCGGTTGAATAGTGTTGGGCAGATCTTTCCTACGTGTGCTAGCTCTAGTTTGTCTTTGCTCATCAGTCTCAATCAACAACAAATCATAACATCACGCCTGTTATGAGCTCGTGGCTAAGTAAAAACAGCCTCACGGGTCGGTCAGGTTAAGCTACGTATGCCGCGGTTGGTCCGTGGATGGGTGACCATCTTTACATACGAAGACCACTCCGTGCTTCGGAAAGCACGTAGGCGTTGGTACCGGTTGACATTCTTTTTTTTTTTTTTAATTTTACGATAGGTTTGCTCTTGACTCTAGGTCAGAGGTGACAGAGACAAAGTCTACGATGGAGTGTGCTTACCCAGAAGAAGCCTGTTCACTCTCACTTTGAATAGATTAGGGTTGTATGCATTCGGAAACACAGACGCAGGCAGAAAGTTCCACTCCTTTGCTGTGCGCATTATAAAAGACACTCGATGAAAACGCAATTCTATTTCATGTTGGATAAGTTTCGTCGTCCGCCGTCCGTCTTCAAACCAGTTGCAACGGCGACCGTTTTTTGCAACCGTTATCGTCAAAAATTCGACAACGACCCACCACTAGCATGGAGGAGGCCTTGTGTGTGCCGTGTGGTGCCGGATGTAAAGAATAGCACTACCCTATGTCTTCCCGTGCGTGTCGTAAAAGGCGACTCAGGGACTTACTAGAGAATGGGCAGCAGCGTTCTCTATGCATGTTTAAGGGCCTATACTACCTCAAATGGCTTAGCATGATCCTCCGTTATGTCGAAAATACTGCAGCATTAATTTTAAAATAAATATATGGTAAAGTTGAGGATTAATGTTAAGTACTATGTTAGCCGAAAACACATAAAAATTTCTCGATAGGAAAAAAATCCAAAGTTACCTCCAAACCGAACAATAAGCCGCTGGTATTCAAAAAATACTTCAAATTAGATAATGAAACTGCATATTAACTGAACTAACTATAAAGCAGGTCTTATGTTATTTACTTTTTTTAAATGGCTATTATTTTCACCGTAAAACGCAATTACCTAAACTATCGGCGAATTGGAGCCTTTTCCCTGCTGCCCTGTCTCGCTTGCTCGCGTGACCGGTAGCAATAGTGTGCGAGCGAATTACAGAGTGAGGTGGGGCTGAGGTAGTATAGACTCTTAACACCATACTGCAATCGCCAACCCGCCTGCCAAGCGTGGCGATTATGGCAAACCCCCCCTTTGCGGGGGGCCTATGTCCAGCAGTGGACGTCTTTCGGCTGAAATGATGATGAATGATGATGGAGGAGGCCTTTGCCCAAAACCATTTTTTTTTAATCTAGTCATTATTATTTGAGATGTTGAATCAACTGTTATTTTATTTTTTAGAATTTATTTATTTATCTAATTTGAGTTTTTATTTTACTTTATTGTTGTATGCAATATTGATTTTTATTCTCGGCAATGACCAAGTAGTGCGCATGATGTACTGGCGACTGTACATAAAGATTAATAGTATATTTTATATCGAGGGACTAAACGAAGCCATAATATACCAGAGGTGGTTTGACTCCCGAGCGTGCGAGGGAGTCAATGAAACCGAGGGTATTAAGTTGGCGTTTAGTCTCGAGATGCAAACTGTACTTTTCACTTTGAGTGCGTGAAAAATAGTCAATTTAGTACAAAAACATTTAATAAACATTACTTAATAAAATAAAAATCACAATAATGTATTTTGCTCTTTGCTCGACGTCAAACTCTTCACTGTCACTGGACATTCATAATAAATTTACTTAAAACCGATCAAAACACACGACAAAAATTCTGAATTTTTCGCGGTCAGTATATCTTCTAAACCAGTCACAGATTAACAATTTAAAACACATGGCGCCACCTTCTTTGCGGAAAAACCATGGAACTAAAACTCTCAACATTTTCGCAATGAAGATGGTCCACACTCCACAGATAATAGTATATTTACTGGCTGTTTGAGTTTGTCTAAATCACATGAAGGAAATTAAAAGACTAATTACTTTTCACTCCCTAGAGACTAAAGTGGTCACTTTAGTCCCGCTTCGTAGGGCTATATTGGCGTACTTTTAGAGCATGAGAAGTGAAAACAAATAAATAAAACTGACGAAAAGTTCAAATGGTCAAGGCGTGCAGATAATAATAATATAAATAAATAAATAATAATATTTACGTCACACCTGGCCATAATGAGAGTTTTACCGCACGCTACGCGTACAGTAAAACTCGCATGTGGCCAGGTGAAGACGTAAAATTGTGTACTCACCACGGGCAGTAAAAAAGAAAGCCCTCGATCGCATATTTACAACCCTCGACTGCGGCTCGGGTCACAAATACCTGTGATTTCGGGCTTTCTTTCTTTTACAGCCCTTGATAAGTAATGCACTATTATATAGGTATTGACTTTTACTCATAACTATGCACTTGAAAAGACACAAATTAACGAGCTACGTGAGCACAAAAATGTAAACGATAACGAATTATGAAAGAGTTTGTAACATAAACATAACATTACGCCAGTAATCCCCAAATGGTTAGGCAGAGACAGCTGGGGTTTTTTTTTTTGGGTGGCAAATTACCCAATAACTTCTCCCGCTCTGGGCGGAGCGGGAGGGCGTGTCAGACTTTTACTGACTAAAACGCTAACACCTTTTAAATTAAAGCCATTGCTACTGTAGGTGTGTTATGAAAATACCTAGGCCTAGTAGAGTGTAGATTTGTTGGCGGTTTTCTATTTTGTTAAGTACCTGGTAATTGTTGAAAGGCCTACACTGTCCTCCCATACCTATGATCACTGTTATTTAATAATATTGTAAAGCCAATTATTTTTAAAAGAGTAACCGTGGAGTTTCTTGCCGGCTCTTCTCCATAGGAAACGACTAACTCGAACCGTGCTAGCTTCTGACGTTTCATAAGTGCCCATGTAGGTTTATGTGAAATAAAATATTTTGATTTTGATTTGATTTTACCCCACTGTAGCAAGATAGTTCTAACAAAATTCCAATAAAAAATAATAATACATTACAATAATTTTATCGAATTGAAAATCCATACCTTTGGGATTTAAAGACGATTATACGACGCTATAGAAATGCAACGGATATCCGATTACTTCTCAGTATCCGGCCGATTACCGGAACCGGATACTTAATTGTTTTTTAACGAATACTTTTGTAACAATTTAATTTAAAAGAGTGTCCATGGAGTTTCTTGTCCGTTCTTCTCCATAGGTACCTACGCTTTGGAATGGGAATGTAGCTTCATTTTTCTTACTGACCGACTCCTTGACAATTCAAAAGTGCCTGTAAATGGTTTAATTGAAATAAATGATTTGAGTTTGAGTTTCATTTTAATTCATCAGTATTTTACCGTGACAGACTACATGATATAGTCAACTTGAGTCACAGATATCCGATTACTTCTCAGTATCCGGCCGATTACAGGAACCGGATACTTAATTGTTTTTTAACGAATACTTTTGTAACAATTTAATTTAAAAGAGTGTCCATGGAGTTTCTTGTCCGTTCTTCTCCATAGGTACCTACGCTTTGGAATGGGAATGTAGCTTCATTTTTCTTACTGACCGACTCCTTGACAATTCAAAAGTGCCTGTAAATGGTTTAATTGAAATAAATGATTTGAGTTTGAGTTTCATTTTAATTCATCAGTATTTTACCGTGACAGACTTAATGATATAGTCAACTTGAGTCACAGATATGATTAAGAATATAGGAAATAGAGAATGGAACTATTCAAAGGATGGCAGCAAATCTGAAAGAATAATGGCGAAATCTTATTTGAACAGAGCTGAATAAGTGTGGTTAGTCCCTAACCACACTTATTCAGCTCTGTTCAGCTTTTGTCCATAGAAAACAACGATTTTGTATGGAGATGCGTACGCTTCTGATAGACGCGGAAAGCTGAACGGATGCGTACGCACTACTCTACGCGGTTAGTCCCTAAATTTGAACGTCTGAAAGTGACACTTATACGAAAGAAAATCAATTAATTATCTACGTTTTTTTTAAACTTCACAGTTTAAAAAAACGAAAATGACGTCAATGTTACGTTTTTTTAAAACTATCATGTTATCTATACTCCATTTATCCAAATAACGGCTAAATAACAACAGTTATTGTGTAATATTGTTGAAATTACTGCACTTTAGAGTTATTTTTTTAATGTAAATGGTAAATAGATTACAGTGCTTTGTATTTATCGTGAAATAACGGAGTTTATTAAACGTTTACATCGAAATAACGAAAGGGTGAGCACAGTTATTTGTCTAATGTAATATAGTTATATTATTATAAATAAATGGAATATAGTTAAGGCCGAGTAAAAAAATTATGTTTCATGAAATGTGTTTTGACTACTTCTTTTTAAAGATTAAGAAATTGTTGGTTGGATTGGTTTAGTATTGCTATTTTATATTTATTTTCCTAAATAGTAGGTACAGCATAATGTCGTGGTGTTTGTTATCATTTTTAGTTTGTTATTAATTATTATTATTATATGGAGGAAATGAATAAATAATAGACGTATTTTGTTGTATGTTTAGACATCCAACAAAAAGTTTGAGTTATAAGTATATAACTCAAACTTTTTGTTTTTGTTTTGTTGATTTTTATAACTTAAATTCCATGTCTTTCTTTCATGCGCATGGGCGGATAGAGGCGGAGGATTGCACCCAGAAACTGACCAATCAGCGCAACGAAATATCTACCTTTCGAATTATAAAAAAATACCTAGTTTTTGAAGGTGAAACGGCGTACGAGTTTCGAGAACCGGCTACATAATTTTTATTTTTGTTGTCGCTATTTTCATAACGAAAACTGGTTTTTGGCGAGGAAGGTTATTTTTGGAGGCGAATATATTCGGTTTTTTATATTTTATCTATTGTGTTCTTGCCTACTGTTCGGATGGCAACAGTATTGTGTGTGTTTTCGATTAGATCGATAGTGTGTGGAGCTTTATTTTAGAAGTTGGGATGTGATCTAAGGACTAAGCTAGACTATCACGTTGAGACAGACGACAGACAGACGAGGCGGGGGAACTTTTTTATAATATGTAGTGATATAGATTGCGCCTTGTAACTGCCTCGTTGGTATAGTGGTTGCAAGCGGTACTGCTGAACATGAGATCCTAGATTCGATTGCAGGGTCGGGCAAAGTGTTATTGGGTTTTTCCACCTGGAATTTCTCAGTAGCAACAGGCTGCCCGTGTGTGCTGTGGGTCCCTCATAGCACAGCATCATGCTGAGGAAGCCTTCTCGCCACATTCATGACGTGCAGCTGCCGAGTATTTTCGGTTTTGTGCTCGTGATTATAATATAGATCTATTTTGTTCTATTTTTCTGTTTACCAACCGACTTGAGTAGTAAATTATCTTTTTGTATGCACGTGTTTCTGTGACAAATAAACCTATTTTTAACCGACGAAAAAAAACGGAGGAGGTTCTCAAGTCGATTTTTTTATGTATGTCCACGCATAACTTTTTACAGAGTAGTCTGATTTTTATAATTCTTTTTTTATTGGAAACGGTATACCTCGAAGTTGGTCCGATATAAATTTGGAAAAAAAATTGCCCTATATAATCTTCATTATGATTATGTAAGACGAGACGACAAGACGAGTTCAAAGAACTATAAACTTGATGATTTTTGCCATTAATGAGTTCTTGCAGCAAACCGACGATATAGCTTAACAAATAACAATTCTAGAATACCAACACTTTAGTCGCAAAATAAATGAAATCTTTCATAAAGATGTTACTAAAAATAGAGAAAATTACTTAATCTAATCCGCATAATCTTTATCAATTAACAAAGTTTTGAAAATTGCTTCCACGGAAACATGTTCTAACATATAATTCCATAACATCTTGTTTTTAAAAGTAGGTAGGTACTTACTCATTTTTTTTTTATTTTACATCCTGTATTGTCCTTGTGTGTTTGCCTTGTTGTTATTTAGGTATGTTAACTCATGGAACTACATTTCATACCGAGATCCCTTCGTGCCTCGGAAAACACGTTAAGCCGTTGGTCCCAGCTGTCATTCGTAAATCTTTGACAGTCGTTACCGGTAGTCAGAAGTCCGAAAGTCCGACAACCATTCATGCTAAGGGGTATGGTGTTTCCAAGTTGCTGTAACCCGGGCGGGATTAATTAGTAAAACCAAATAACACTGCCCAATATGGGAATCGAATCAGAAATGAATAGATCCGCAGGAGAACCAAGGTAACCGACATAGCTCGAAGAATTGCCAAACTTAAGTGGCAATGGGCAGGGCACATTGCGCGCAGAACAGATGGCCGTTGGGGCCGAAAGGTTCTGGAGTGGCGACCGCGTACCGGAAGACGTAGCGTTGAAAGGCCTCCCACAAGGTGGACCGATGACCTTATGAAAGCCGCAGGAATCCGCTGGATGCGGGAAGCACAGAACCGGTCGAGGAGGCGGTACTTGGGGAGGCCTATGTCCAGCAGTGGACGACTTTCGGCTGAAATGATGATGATGATTATATGGGAATCGAACCCAGGACCTCATGCTCAGAAGTAGCGCTAGACTAACGAGGCAGTCTGTCAGTTTTTCAAGTTATTTAATCAAAACAAGTTGCTAGCATCACCCCCACAATGCTAGTTTAACCATTATCTTGTCTAGACTGTTATGAAACATCTTTGTTTTTTATATATATTTCGTTACAGTTCAATCTTTTCAAATTGCTACAAAAACGCGGCCAAGACCCGGGAATTCCAAATGTCATGCAGTTTTTAGTTTAATCATAGCGCTAATTTTAAAGATGGAATGTATTTTTGGTTGGCCTAATATTCTGTGGCCGAATAGTATTACGAGTATTCGGTCAAATATTCCATTGAATTATGATTAATATTTTGTATTAATATTTGGTAATCAATTATTGCAAGCGTAAGTAACGCTTGCAATAATTGATTGCCGAATTAATAATGTTTTATTTTTTATTTTATTGATTGGTAATTTGTTATTTCAATGCGTAGACAAAACTAATCAAAAGCGTCTGAACATGTTGTTCTTAATATTATGAATCAAACTAGCTTCTGCCCGCGAATTCGCGTGAAATTTCGGCCCCCGAACCACCGCGTCGCGTAGCATCGTCCGCCCGTAGTGTCGTTTGGTGACTAGGGCCTGTGGCGGGCCCGACGGCGAAGGCCTGCGGTGGCCACAGTGACGTGCGAGCCGTTGTAGCGCTAGGCGTATTTCAGATGTTGCAAACCATGGACGAGGATTTCGTATTTTTATTAGATAGTCCGATCAGGAAATTGTTCTTTGGTTTCGCTCCATAATTTTCTTATTATTAAGGCGCGACGCGACACTTGTAGCACAATTTCTTTGACGCTGCCTGTCGCGCCCGCGATATCGCGCGCGTCTGTACGAGTCAAGTCGATTTATTAGAAGTTGTCACGTCAAAAAAAAAAACTTACGCTCGTACGCTAAGCGATAAGACCGAACTGGTTTGATACCCCCGGCAACCGCGCATTAGGTCGCTTGCGGACTAGGCCGATAGTGCGGCCTAAACGCGCGGATAGGAACGTTTGAAAACTACGCGCGCTATCTCGCTTGGGCTCGGCGCCCGCAAAGTCACTACACTATGGACCCAAGCGGCGGTTTCATGTTTGATATTTCGCGCCCGTCGTTACAACCGCGCTAGGCTGGCAATGTCGCTCGCGAACGAGGAGGCGGAACGCGTGAGGGAGCGGCAGTCTGTGCGCCCTCACGCCCCTAGTCGCTACAGGAGACGCCACCGTAGGCGCGGGCTTGCGGACGGCGAGCTACGCGCAGCTCGCCGTCCGGTAAGGACCAGCAGGGCTAACATGCGCAAGTCGACATATCGAATAAACGAGATGACAAAATTTGTCGTTCTCGAATCGTTTGTCACTTTTCGTAACATGCGCACCACGCTCGAGAAGATATCTCGTCGTGACTTCGCCTTCTCGACGCGAGATAACCGATGTTGCCATTTCATGAAAACATACCATAATATAATTTAGTAACGCTGATTTCATTCATTTCATTCGGTCAATTATTAGCGGGAATTGGGTGAACGCTGCCATATTTGTGAACGCGATCATAAAATTGTCTCTTTGACATTTTGTCAATTCAAAATTTGTTAGTTGTGGTCACGGCACGCAAACTTAGAACAAAAAATTTAAACCGTATACTCTATGGTTGGAAGAATAGAACATGACAGGTCACCTCGCCCCCTTCTATCACTCGTCTCCCCTCTTACACCCGGTGCTAAAACTATAGACAATTTACAAATGTCACTGACAAATTAAGCCGGTTGTCGATTAAGTTTTCGATTTTTCGCTACCACCATACCGTAATGCAGTTTTGTTGTTGATCGAGTGAAGTCTGCGTTGATTAATTTTCGTACTTACCTAAACCTATCCTCTCAGTGATTTAAACTGTAATATTTTGCATCGGTAGTGCAAGATGTACAACAAGTGTTGTATCGAAAATTGTGGTGCTAAACGAAAGGACGTTAAAATGCGTACGTTTCCTTGTAGTGAAATAAGACTCAAAAAGTGGCTTCTGAGCATTAACAGTGATTAATTGCGTAGCTTAAGCGCACAAGAACTTCAAAAACTATGTGTATGCCAGAAACACTTTGAAAAAAGGTTCATCAGTGAGAAGTATCGGCTCAAAGTTGGTTCTTATCCAACATTGTTTTTGGGTTATAATAAATATGAAACTAAATTAAAAAATTAAAATTTGAATAAGTATTTGTTGTGTTTAATTTACATATTTCTTAGTAGTTCCCCAGTAATACCGATGCTCATCTAAGAGCTCATTGGTTTTATGCTGCAAATAGCAAAAAAAATAATTAAATCTGAATACAGTACCAACGGGGTAATTGAGGCTGTCTGTGAGCCTTTGCCAAAAAATCAACACATAAATTAAAAAAAAAAACGAACTGTCATGTTCTAAACTTCCAACTTTTGGCAATCTCTACTAACCATTTTTTCTCTATGGGAGTGGGTCGTCTGATACCTAAGTAGTCTGTGGTTGTGGTACTTGTGGTTCGCTCTAAATATTTTCAAAACAATTTGAAATTGTTAATTTGTTATAAAGAAGATGGCTTTGGCATCAAAGAAATTGTAATTATTAGATCAAAATTCCGTCACAGATGGCGGAAATGCATAATAATTTATTAGCACCTCTATAACCAATGTTGTATAGATTGAATTACAAAATAAACCGTGTGAAGAATGGATTTTTCTACGAGTTATAAGATATGTAATCATAATATTAATAGTGTACAATAATAGTGCCCTTAATAATTGAAAGAGATAGATTGATGGGCAGGTAAGCCACAGCCGTTTTGAAGCTCCAAATCTGCTTGGAGCTTATCTATAATATAAATAGCCATAGGCTTTGTCATTCGCCAGAGGGACTAGAACTCGTCGAATGGGTTGCAAACGTCGCGAATCACCTTCCTCTCTATTTTTATTGCTCCCCTCTCCTCATACACAGTTAATAGATAATTATAGATATGGCACTGCCATTAGACTTAAATTGTTTACGTTCACAGAACACTATTACCCCTTTTCAGTTTTTACTCACTGTTTGTCGCGGTTTCTCGTCTACGAAAACCATCGACGAGAAACTTGTAGCGCGCATGTTAGAGCCTGACGACAAAAGCAGGTTTGACAGAACGACACGACATATAAGTGTCGCCATGTTAGCTCCCATCGACAAACAGACATATGTCGTCTCAGCACGAGATAATGGGTCGACAAAATTTTGTCGACTTGCGCATGTTAGCCCTGCAGGCCCGGGTCGACGGCGCGTTGTGTTCCACGCGCGCCTGAAAGAGATTTTAGCATGCACTGACGGGGTCCGCCAGGACCGGTGGCTTCCAGGGTTGCGGGTTTGTCCGAAAGGGATACCATGGCCCTGGCACAGGCAGCTGAAGGAACACGGGTGGGGCTCAGAGCGGGAGAAGTTATTTGATAATTTACCACCCAAAAATAAAAAGGCTGGCAATGTGGACGCACACATTGAGATACCGTTCATAATTTGACCCTTGTCTCTACGGCTTAAAATATCGATATATTGTTAAATTTTAGATTTGACGAGGAGCTCGTGGCTAAGTAATAACAGCCGCACGGGTCGATCCGTCAGGTTAAGCTACGCTTGCCGGGGTTGGTCCGTGGATGGGTGACCATCTTTACATACCGAGACTCCTCCGTGCCTCGGAAAGTACGTTAAGCCGTTGGTCCCGGCTGTCGTTCATAGATCTTTGACAGTCGTTACGGGTCGTCAGAAGCCCGAAAGTCTGACAGTCAGTCTTACCAAGGGGTATCGTGTTACCCACTTACTGGGTTGTGGAGGTCAGATAGGCAGTCGCTCCATGTAAAATACTGGTATTCAGCTGCATCCGGTTAGACTGGAAGCCGACCCCAACATAGTTGGGAAAAGGCTAGGCAGATTGATTGTTAAATTTTAGATTATTCACCTTCCAATTTAATTATATATTTGAACCAGTATGCTAATGTTGCCATGCCAAAAAAACGTGCATAATTAGGGTTGCTAGCATGGAAACGTAGAGTTATTTTCGTTTTTTTTTTTTTACATTCAATGTGGCATTTTCGTCTACTGGAATTTGATTTTTTTGCTGTGATTAAAAAAATATCGGGCTTGTATAGTCTTGGTTTTTCTGTATGTAGATTTACTTCCGTGTAGGTAGGTTAAAGTCGATACTGTGTTAGAGTAAGACTCTTTTTAGAGTTCCGTAGTCCACAACATACCTACCCTTATAGTTTCGTCATGTCCGTTTGTCCGCAGCTTAGCTCAGAGCCTCTTAGGCCTGTGTTCACCAACATTCAAACCACCGGTTAGGTATTTAAACAGTTGATTTATGTCAAATTTCCTAAGTAAAGAACTGATTAAATATCTAAACAGTTGATTTAAATGTTGGTGAACACAGGCCTTAGTACTAGAAAGCTGTAGTTTGACATGGGTATACATATAAAGGCTCCTACAAACAGGCGCGGCACGCAACGCGACACAAAGAGACCACTCGTCGCGCGGCACGCGGTGTCTTTGTGTCGCGTCGCGCCAGTGTGTAGGAGCCTTTAATCACGCCGACAAAGTGGGAAAAAAATCTTGAAAAAAAACGAATTTTTCTCGTCTATCCCATGGTGTGGGGGGTATCGTTAGATAGATCGTCCAAAAATATTGCGGGTTTGTGAAAATCATTTTTCGATTAAGCGATTCGTTTGCGTAATATTAAAGTGCAAATTTTTGTTAGAGTCAAGTGTGTGTCCCTCCCCCAACCGCCAACGGTTGTTTTTAGATACGTAAAAAGTTCACGGCAGTAGAATATACATATGTTACCGGCCAAACCCGATTTCAGGCCAAACTAGTTTGTCCTAGGCCAAAACGGTTTATCCTACGCGTGTCAGGATATACAAGATTAGCCCAGGACAATCTAGTTTGACCTAAACACTCTAGGCTTAACTAGTTTGGCCTAAATTTAATTCTTCTCAAATTACTTAGTAAAAATAAATTATATTTTAATGACCATGTTACTCTATTTAAATGCCAAATCTGAACGGATTTCGATGAATATTGTTTTTACAAACGCTGTTTTGTTTGGTCCAAAACGCATTATTAAGTATGTTAGATATACATACATGTAATTTGCTCAAATAGAATACATCAAATTCATTAATAGCCTTTTAATTTTAACCACTAATTTACTCCAGATAAGACTGTTTATTTTGTCACTTGCAACAATTTAATCAGTTTAGCTTAGGCCAAATTATAGGCCAAACAATAGTTAAGCCTAAAGTATTTAGGCCAAACCAAATTTTCCTGGGTTAAATTAGTATATCCTGACACCCGTATGATAAACCGGTTTGACCTAAGAAAGAATTGGTTTGGACTGAAATCGGGTTTGGCCGGTAACACATATAACGAAGTTAAATGGAAAACCATCACAGCTAAGGCTTTACGAGTTAACGAGTTATAGTCGACAAACTTATATTTGCAGTTGGAATGTATGGGAGAACATGTTTTTTAACTACGATGTTAAGTTTGTTCTTGTGATAAATTCATCCCGACTACGGAACCCTTCATTGTGCGTGGTCCGACACTCACTTGGCCGGTTCTTTTTTTAAATATTTTAAATGACGTACGGTGACTGCTTATATTAATTGGCCACGCTATAGTAATAGGCCACTCATAACAAAAGAGGTTTTATGAACATTTTATGAACTAAAACAAAAATATAATAGACATAGGAATATTTTTGTCCATTTCATTCATGAGCTTGCTTGTATTACCTTGTTTCTACCTCTTTTATTATGAGTGGCCAATAACTATAGCGTGGCCAATTACTATAGCAGTCACCCTACCTGATTTTATTAAATGTTGGCTTTTTGTAGGCTTGATATAGTATATTTCATAGCGAGGGACTAAACGAAGCCATAATATACCAGAGGTGGTTTGACTCCCGAGCGTGCGAGGGAGTCAATGAAACCGAGGGTATATTAAGTTGGCGTTTAGTCTCGAGGTGCAAACTGTACTTTTCACTTTGAGTGCGCCATTTAATAAAAAATATTACTTAATAAAATAAAAATCACAAAAGATTTTTTTACTTGAAGCTAAATGTACAATTCGAATTATTTGTAATATAAAACCGAATAGATTTACACTCGACAAAAATTCTGAAATTTTCGCGGTCAGTTTTTTCTTCTAAACCAGTCACAGATTATATAATTTAAAACACATGGCGCCACCTTCTTTGCGGAAAAACCATGGAACTAAAACTCTCAACATTTTCACAATGATTTACTGGCTGTTTGAGTTTGTCTACGTCACATGAAGGAAATTAAAAAACCAATTACTTATCATTCCCTGGAGACTAAAGTGGTCACTTTAGTCCCGCTTCGTAAGGCTATATTGGCGTACTTTTAGAGCATGAGAAGTGAAAACATTATTTCGACACCTTTCCATGCGAAAAGATTTGTAAATCAATCGAGTCTGCCTGGTTTTGCCAACTGTGTTGAGGTCGGCTTGTCTAACCTCGACAACCCAGTTACTGGGTAATACTATCCCCCTTGGTAAGACTGGTTGTCAGACTCGAGCTTCTACTTGTAACGACTGTCAAAGATTTGAACAATATTTCGATAAAAAAACCAGGCTCTAAATGAAAACTTTTCCAAGAAAAACAGACTTATAAAATGCTATATTATTTAAAAACCAATCTATAAATATTATAAAGTGACACACACACTTTAAAAATATCAACTTACAAAAACAACACAAAAATAAATCGGCAAAAAATATATTTTAAGTAGCTTAATTAAATATTAATTTTATTCAAATCGAAGGCAAGTCAGACCACCTTAATTTTCGAATCGAGCTATTGTAGAACTTGCCACATTTAAAATAGGAACCAGTTTTATTTATTTTCGTCCGAACCGGATTTCGAACTACATTTTTGAAAACCGAATGGTATGAAATAACATACGACGAGTCTTTTTTATGTTTTTTTTTTTTGGAAAATATGTTACTTAGGCACATTCCGACCGCACGACGAGGAAACGACTATCAACGCTCAAGATACGTCCAAAATATTGTAGGTTGTAATAAAAAGAGATACATATTATATTAAGGCGGTATGACCCGACAGACCGCGCTTACTATCAGGGGCCTTACTCCCAAAAACGATTCGAGTTTGATTCCGATTCGAACTCGTTTCTGGGGCCTTACTCCCGACAGCACCGAGTTCTGAATCAATCGAATTGGGTTCGAATTAAATGCCGATCCATACTTTTGAATCCGACACTAGCGCACGATCGTGCGGTGATTCGAAGCGAAACTAACTTCGGTTTAGGTTTAAGTTTTAAATCGAGTTCGGATCAGAAGCGAAATCGAATCGGAATCAAAATCAAACTCGAATCGTTTTCGGGAGTTAGGCCCCAGGGCTTGTTAACGTTACCAAATAACAAAATAATAACCGTTACGTAACGTTAGGTTTAAAAACTTTATTTCTCATAAGAACTTAAAAATAACAGTTCGCTTATAATGAGATACATGTGTGTTACAATGTCATACCTACAAACGATACAAAAATGTAACGTTACTTGAAAACATTACCAGTAATATAACGTTAATTAACATTAACAAAAACACGATAACTAACGTTAATTTAGCTACGTTGCCGTTCTGTGGGTAAGAATCAGGCAGATTCAGGCAACGTTTTGATCGGCACAGCATTAGAGAGACGCGAGGGCGGCCTCCCGTCGCGCCGCAATCCTCAGGCCCCACTACTTACATCTCACCCGTTTTAAATAACGATAAAACTAATAGTCGCATAAATAACGTTAAATCGATTACCGTTATTTTAATAATAACGTTAACTCTGTCAATACAAGGTAACGTTATGAAAATTTACCGGTATTTAAAGCCCTGCTTACTTTACCCCAAGTCTAATTCAGATAATGTATGTAAACAAAGGGCATAACATATCTAAAAAATATCTTCCTAAAACGGGTTGGAATAAACTTGTAACAATATTTTGATTTAAAAGAATGTCCGTGGAGTTTCTTCTCCATAGGAACATACTACGCTTTGGAATCGATTATTAGCTTCATCCTTCTGACTGACCGACCCCTTGACAATTCAAAAGCGCCTGTTTTAATAAAAATAAATTGTAAGATATTCGGGGAGTCAGGTGTTGTAGGCGGGGGTGTCGAAAGGTTACCAACGCACTTACTCGTAACCAGTGAAAACCACACTGTCAGATTAAACACTTGTATAATCAATAAAATAACACACGATAATTACAGTCAACAAAAATAGAGTCACAATATATAAATCAGCACTTACGAACTAATAGAATATCTAGAAACTACCTTAAACTGAAATTATTGGCTAACTTAAACTGACTTTATTAAAACTATCTAAGCGCGGAGCGACTAATTCTCGAATATATTTGGAGAGCAACTGAATCGTACGGAGAGATTATTGCTATTGAGAGATTTACTTGATGTATTACTGATGTACTACCAATGTACTACTGCTGAACTATCAATGTACTACTGATGTACTACAAAAATCAACTTGCTCGGGTTCCCTTTATAGGTTTTACCCATGATCACAAGTTGCGGGTGACTCTTGGTCGTATATTTAATGAAACTCACCAGTTACAAACATTCCTACCTGATGAGGGGGTGTTGAAGGGGAACGGGTGTCTGCGGGGTATTGCGCAGTTAGCTCTCCTTAGACGTAGGAGGGGTACGGGAGACGTGGTTCTACGCAGTATGAAAATGGTACATAACACTGTTTACTTTCCGACACAATGGATTTTACTTTAATCGGTACCCCGGGGGTATATACTGTTATATAAAATAGGTAATTAGGGGGTAAATGCTCCAACTAAGCTAATGGCAGTGTTCAAATTACGCTATCTCTTTACAGTTCTGAGATATCGATCATTTTCATCAGTATATAATGCTATTTAAGCAATTTATATTAGAATATTCGTCTCCACGGAACAATCGATACATTTCAATGATTTGACGACATATATAATTCATTTTAAGCTCGAATTATGGTGCTTTCCGTTACATTCCACCCCCTGTAAAAGGGTTCAACCGCATTACATCATATTTGGTCGGTGGGAAGCACGATAATCTTTGCTACGGGCCGACGCAGGACCCCATTTAACGTCCTAATGTCGACTACACGAACAATACCGTCATTGCCGTAATACACATTCTTAATTACACCTTTTGTCCATACATTCCTGTCCTTATCATTGTCTATAATCACAACTACGTCGTTAACCCGCACATTGGGTACGTTGTTAATCCATTTGTCACGACGTTGCAGCGTTGGGAGGTACTCTCGTAGCCAGCGCCGCCAGAACATGTCGGCGAGCGCGTTCACGCGCCGCCATTGCCGGCGCGAATCGACGTCCTCGAAGTCTCCCGGCAGGAACGGAGTACTCCCGGACGCAGTGCCCAGGAGTAGATGGTTAGGTGTCAGGACCACAGGCTGGTCGTGGTCGTCGTAGACATAAGTTAGAGGCCGGCTGTTTACAATCAGCTCGGCCTCGGTGAGGAGGGTATACAACGCCTCCTCTCGGGGAGCACGTTCCTTGAGCGTGCTTCGGAGTGCGTTTTTTATGGAACGCACCAGGCGCTCCCAGCAGCCGCCCATGTGTGGGGCTGCCGGGGGATTGAAGTGCCACTCGATGCCTCGGTTGATGGCTTCGGCCCTGACTAGACCGTGGTTAAGGTCCTTCAGGGCTGCTCGTAGCTCGGTGTTGGCTCCGATGAAATTGGTACCCTGGTCTGAGTACAGATGCGCTGGTTGCCCGCGGCGCGCAATAAGGCGCCGCAAGGCTAGTATGGCGGAGTCGGCGCTCAATGAGGCGGCCAACTCGAGGTGGACGGCGCGTGTGGTGAGGCAGGTGAACAAGGCACCCCACCGCTTTTCGCGGCGCCGCCCAATTGCCACGTCCATCGGGCCGAAGTAGTCGACGCCCACTCGGACGAAGGCTCGTCGCGAGGTCTCGACTCTCGCCAGCGGAAGATCGCCCATCTTGGGCGGAGCTGGTTTAGCTCTGGAAACACGACATAATTGGCACTGGGCAACCACCGCTTTTACTGAGGTTCTTACCCTTGTAATCCAGTACTTTTCACGAAGGTTGTTGACGACGGTCTCATGGTTGGCGTGTAAAGCCATCCCGTGGTAAAATGCGATCAACTTTCGCGTTAGAGGGTGACGTCCCTCTAATATTATCGGGTGCCTTTCCCCGAAGGTGAGCACCTCGCAGGCACTCAGGCGTCCCCTCACCCGAAGCAAGCCGTCCTCGGTGATCATCGGGTCTAGGGCCTTGATGCTGCTGTTGTTGGGGACGGGCAGGCCTTCTAGTATGGCGGCCCGCTCATCCCGGAAGCTGTCTTCTTGGCACAACCGCATAAGGCAGTTGTGAGCTTCTTCCAGGTCGGGACGCTGTAGCTCTGCTGTTGACCGATGCTTACGACATCGGCCGATGAATATTAGCACGCGTGACATAACGCGCTGTATGCGCGTCCACGAAGAATAGCGCTCGTAGAGAAGGATTGGCGCCATCGGCGCTGATGTAGCGTGGACCCGCTGAATGCGCTCGAGGTCCGCTTCCGCCGCTTCAGCCTCATGACACACCGGCCACCGCTCCTGTGGATCACACAGAAAAGGGGGGCCAGAAAGCCACACCGCATGTTTATCGGGCCAAGACAATCTGGTCGCTCTGTCAGCAGGGTTATCCTCCGATGGCACCCAGCGCCAATTGCCTCGGTCCGATAATTTATCAATCTCGGCTAGTCTATGTGATACGAATCTCTGAAACTCATGGGCGTCAGAGTTTATCCATCTAAGAACCGTTTTACTGTCTGTCCAGTAAAATTTACGTTTTATAGATAGCCCTAGCTCTTTCTCGGCCGTGTCTGCTAGTCGGCAGGCTAACAAGGCCGCTTGTAGCTCGAGCCTAGGGATAGATATCACCTTTTGAGGTGCTACACGCGCTTTCCCTATTACCATGACAGCCTGATTATAATTATTAGGCAATTCCACATCATCATGTTTCCTTAATAGCCCTACTTCCCATTGTGAACTATTAGGTACGCGGCGGCTAGTATTATCTAGGATTTCTAACGCTCTTTCATTATTTTTATTTTTATGAGCGTTTTGCGAAATACCTATAGCTTCTAGCTCGAACTGAGCTTTGACTAGGTCATGCAGATCAGGCAGGGGAACTGTCACAAAATTTACTGACTGATCGCTAACATCGTTAGCACTATCGAATGGTCCGTGTACGACCCAACCTAGCTTCGTGAGGGAGGCAACTGGTTTACCGGATCGTCCATGTCGGATGTCCTGACTGACCAAAAGCTGCCAGTTATCCTGCCCAAGCAACAACATCGGCTTAGCGCCCCTCATCTCCACGCAACCCAAGTCCCGGAGGTGAGCGTTATCGTTCAGCATAGCAGCGGACACAGTTTGTATTGGCAAATTCATGTTGACCATGGTACGGCATTTGATTTCATGTTGTTGTCCGTTTGGCCCTGTGATCCGTGCTTGTACCACTCGCGAAGTTAAATCAGTGACTCCGTAGCCACCCGCTGTTTTTAATGTAAGAGGTATGCGGGGGCCCGCTAGGTCTGAAGCTATAGCGCTGTCGATCAGTGATACTGTTGCCCCGTCGTCTAGTAGCGCGTAACATTTATGATGCGTTCCATTGTCATTGGTTATTCCAATTGGAATTATTTTTAATAGAGCCGTAGCTCGCCATTCCCCTATGTTAGTGACGCTTTCCGTTTTTTCACTAACTGTTTTGCCGGCCTCCGGTTTATTGCTGTCTTTGTTCTGTTTATCTGCATGCAATAAAATATGATGGCTGTAGCCACATTTCTCGCACCTTTTGGCGCGGCAAAACCTCTTAGGGTGTTTACTAACTAAACATTTGAAACATGTATTTTTCTCTTTAATAGTGTCCCATCGTTGTTGCACGCTTAATTTACCGAATGCGTCGCAGTGTTCAATGGCATGTTCCTTTTTGCAAATTAGGCATTCTTTAGGTACACTAGACTCGTCACTATGCGTATGTACCCGCTGAGCCGGCGGTACTTTATTATTACTTGAGCGCGCGGCTGGCTTTTGTTGCCTCACAGGTGGCTTGGCTGGACTAGCTTCGAACATACTGGCTTGAACATAATATGAAGTCGAGCGAGTTAAATGTTTTAAAAAGTGTGACATTAATTCTAGGTCCGGTGACACTCTTAGGTCCACCCCCTGTGAGCTATCTATACCCATAGCAAAATCGCCGTATTGCGCGCGCTGTATTGGAGTTAATTTGTTAACTATCTCACTAACTAATTGCGGATTATTTATATACCCGTCGGCTCTAATGTTTTTAAGTAGGGACACAACATTCCTTATAGTAGACGTGAACCGCCTTAACTCACGGCCACTCTCAGTTATCCTAGGTAGATCCCTAATTTTCTTGAGTGCACTTTGTAATATTAACGTCGGATGACCGAACTCCTCATCTAGTGCGCGCATTATTTCGGAAGGATCTGTACCTGACCGTAGTAGGTCCTCAACTGAAGTCTTCGCGTCGCCATGCAATGACGTCTTAAGCCGGGCTAAGTTTTCATGCGTTCTGAAATTATACTGTTCGGCTGTGTCCCAATACATATTCTTATAAGAAATCCATTCAGCTGGGTCACCGCTAAAATGGGGTAGCTCGTACGCCTGTCTAGGTACCGGACGCGGTCGCGACATACTAGTAATAGCCTCTGCCAATCTGTCTATCTTGCTGTCCCTATCGCCCGACATTTCCCTTCGTCTTTCTTTATCATCCGCCCCGTAATTCTTCTGCCGCCGTGTATCCGACTCGGGTATAGAAACTCGAGGTACACTTGCGACCGGGGTGGTAAAGACGGGATACCTGTCAGGTAAATGGAACGTTACTCTATCCTGAGACACTGGCGTATGCGTCTGGGCCATAGGTACCGTTAGATTCGAAAACGGTACTGACACAGACGGATCTATTACATGCGACACATTATCACGGTATACATTTACATTACTTTCAAGCGTACTTACATTGAGCTGCCTTTGACTCACGGGTGGGTTACGGGGCGCGGCCATTTCCGTAGGCGCGCGCGCTGCTGACGGGGTACACATCACTGCATCCGATTGACACAACACTGGGCCTGACTGGTGCAACACTGTTTGTTGTTGCGTTACCTGAGGCGTTGTGTCTATCCACTGCTCTACGCGCTGTGCCGTCCCTGCTTCCGTATTTGAGTCGTCACTCTCGGCAGCTGCTTCTATCTCTGCAATATCAGCTTCCATCCTTTTCTTGAGAAGGTTTTCTTTCAGCTGTACTAGCTCCTTTTCAGCTTCATACTGTATGCGTTTCCTTATATACTCGACGCTCTTGCGGCTAGCTTTCGATGACGTTCTGCTTCGCGGCGACGTATGGCGACCTCTTGCTGCTGCCTGTCCTCCCTGGGGTCCCTCTGACGTACTTCCAGCACTGTAGTCGATTACTCGACCACCCGTCAGGGGGATGTTGAGGGCAGACGTTGACGCCATGGTCGGTGCGACAGACGGTGAACCCGGTGCCCTTTCAGACTGCAACCCGGAGTCCGATACTGGGTCATCAATTCTGCGTGCGCTCTGCTCTTCAGCCAGCTTTCGCAGCCTGCTGCGTGTGGTGATAGTGCTCCTCTGACTCATGGTTACTTGTAAACCTTATCCGGCTCGTAAGGAGTCAGGTGTTGTAGGCGGGGGTGTCGAAAGGTTACCAACGCACTTACTCGTAACCAGTGAAAACCACACTGTCAGATTAAACACTTGTATAATCAATAAAATAACACACGATAATTACAGTCAACAAAAATAGAGTCACAATATATAAATCAGCACTTACGAACTAATAGAATATCTAGAAACTACCTTAAACTGAAATTATTGGCTAACTTAAACTGACTTTATTAAAACTATCTAAGCGCGGAGCGACTAATTCTCGAATATATTTGGAGAGCAACTGAATCGTACGGAGAGATTATTGCTATTGAGAGATTTACTTGATGTATTACTGATGTACTACCAATGTACTACTGCTGAACTATCAATGTACTACTGATGTACTACAAAAATCAACTTGCTCGGGTTCCCTTTATAGGTTTTACCCATGATCACAAGTTGCGGGTGACTCTTGGTCGTATATTTAATGAAACTCACCAGTTACAAACATTCCTACCTGATGAGGGGGTGTTGAAGGGGAACGGGTGTCTGCGGGGTATTGCGCAGTTAGCTCTCCTTAGACGTAGGAGGGGTACGGGAGACGTGGTTCTACGCAGTATGAAAATGGTACATAACACTGTTTACTTTCCGACACAATGGATTTTACTTTAATCGGTACCCCGGGGGTATATACTGTTATATAAAATAGGTAATTAGGGGGTAAATGCTCCAACTAAGCTAATGGCAGTGTTCAAATTACGCTATCTCTTTACAGTTCTGAGATATCGATCATTTTCATCAGTATATAATGCTATTTAAGCAATTTATATTAGAATATTCGTCTCCACGGAACAATCGATACATTTCAATGATTTGACGACATATATAATTCATTTTAAGCTCGAATTATGGTGCTTTCCGTTACATAAATGCTTTGAGCTAGAGTTTCAAACGCTCCGAAAGCGGTCTAAATCGCGCTATTAATCCTACAGCTTCGGTGTGGGGGGGACTCCAGTTTGGCTTCTTAACTATACCCGAAGTCTCTAACTCAGATAATTTATGTAAACAAAGTCATGTCAAGAAATGTCACCGTCAAAATGACAGGACAGTGGTACAAAACATTTTATCTTTTTTTTTTAATAATCATCTATGAAATTAAAGTGAATTAATTTTAAGAACTATGCAAACAAAATACCGTTGCCAATCAATGTTTTATGTAGTGTGTCGGAGACACGGCCTATGATCGTCATAATCAGCTCTTTTAAGTCCACTGCTAGAGGTAGGCCTCCCAAAATCGATTTCCACTCGAAACAGGGGCCTTACTCCCGTAAACGATTCGAGTTTGATTTTGATTCCGATTCGAACTCGTTTCTGGGACCTTACTCCCGACAACATCGAGTTCTGAATCAACCGAATTAGGTTCGAATTAAATGCCGATCCATACTCTTGAATCCGACACTATCGTGCGGTGGTTCGAAGCGAAACTAACTTCGGTCAGGGGCCTTACTCCCGAAAACGATTCTAGTTTGATTTCGATTCCGATTCGAACTCGCTTCTGGGGCCGTACTCCCGACAGCATCGAGTTCTGAATCAATCGTTTTGCGTTCGAATTAAATGCCGATCCATACTCTTGAATCCCACACTAGCGCACGATCGTGCGGTGGTTCGAAGCGAAACAAACTTCGGTCAGTTTTAAGTTTTAAATCGAGTTCGGATCAGAAACGAAATCGAATCGGAATCAAAATCAAACATTTTATAATATTCTTTTTTTGTAAATAGTCATCGCTAAAATTAAAGTGAATTAATTATAAGAACTATGCAAACAAAATACCGTTGCCAAACAATGTCTTGTGTAGTATGTCGGAGACACGGCGTATGATCGTCATAATCAGCCCTTTTAAGTCCAGTGCTAGACGTAGGCCTCCCAAAATCGATTTCCACGCGAAACAGTTTGCTGCCGTTTTCATCCAAAATGTGGCTAGATATGCTACTCACAATATGAATCTATTAATGAGAGTTGTAATATTAGTTGTGTTGAAGATGTAAAACATTTGAAAATGTTTGGATCTCCTGCATTGTTACCAGTATCATAAAATATTTTATACCAGAAAATCTCCTTTTATTAATAACTTTGTTTAAAACCGAAAATTTCTAAAAATAATTACGGTATGGTTTATTTTTTAATTATTATTTCTTAAAATCAGTACTTAAAAGAAAATGGAACCTCTTTTTCGCAATTTTATGTGAATTACCATTACGAAGATATTTTTTTGTTGTGTTATCCCCTTTGTTTACATAAATTATCTGAATTTGAGACTTTGGGTATAGCACAATACTAACACTACTCGATCCCATACAATGTTAAAAATACGGTGGGGGCAACGGGATTTTATTTTTATTTATTTTTATCCTCCTAACATTTTTCTACACGCTGTTACTCAAATTTGAAATTCGATGGCATTTTTTTTTAATTTTGACAGCAGGACCAATCTACTAAAGAAAATGACATAAAAATAATAATTTAGTAAACTGGTCCCGCGGGATCCAAATGAGCGGGATCAATTTACTAACAAGACAAAATTTTACAGTTTGTGCTAAATTGATGTGATGGTCACCGTACTATCGAAGAAAAGCATATCTAAGCACCGTAAGGATTATTTTTGCTTGCAGCGCTCGGCCGCTATAGAAATTTTTATAAATGAAAAAAAAAAAGATGCGTTTTTTTCATTGGTAATAAAATATCAATGGGAACCTTTCTTTGGTCGTAGTTCGAGCACGCTTGGGACAAGGTTTTATTTTGATAAATGGGTTTTCTATGCTATCCGAAAAGTATAAAATTAGCATAGCTCAGTTGAGTAGATTTCTCACAATTAGCAGTGGCGGAATATTTCCATATTTCCTCTGTACATTTTTTGTTTGTGCTAAAGTATTAAATAAATAAATAATGAACTTTTAAAGCGCAAAACTAGATAAGCACCGGTCATATTGGTTTGTTTTAAATTAGCTCTAGTCATAAACCCTTTTCAAGGAATGCACCTAATTACCAACAACAAATTTGCAACTGACAGAACCCGAGAAATTAGTTGAAACAAAATGTAAAGTGTAAGTACATTAAAATTAAAAACTTTCTCATCTTGTTTTTTTTTTTTTTTTTGTTCTATTCCTAGGGAAAAAAGGTCAGACATCTGTGATCAACTAATCATTGTAAAAGAGCCTACAAAAAACACGGACATCGAAAAAAACTAAAACCACAAAAATATTACTGTTTCATTGGTCGACGCAAAACGGGGCGTTAACAGATGTGGTCATCGTGTTCACTGGATTTTGTTTTCAAATTGCGTAGTTATAGAATTCCTCGATAGTACATACATGGTGTAAGGGACAGCCCTCCGAAGACTGATGGGGTGGTATCAGTATATAATACTAAGATGGCCGGTACATGAAATTATTTCAGGAACGTTATGGGAATCCAATAAACATGATTTATTACTTCACACGCAATGTATCGTTACCGTGAGAAAACGCACGTAGCGAACGGCAGCGCAGCGAGCCTTTGGCCGCCCTCCCCGCCACGGGGCGCGGTGAGTTCAACGAACTCTGAGACAAAATGATGTCAACTTACTCATTTCAAAAACTTTCTCATCTTGTTTTTTTTTTTTTTGTTCTATTCCTAGTGGTCGAAAAATGATCAGACATCTGTGATCAACTAATCATTGTAAAAGAGCCTACAAAAAACACGGACATCTAAAAAAACTAAAACGACAAAAATATTACTGTTTCATTGGTCGACGCAAAACGGGGCGTTAACAGATGTGGTCTTCGTGTTCACTGGATTTTGTTTTCAAATTGCGTAGTTATAGAATTCCTCGATAGTACATACATGGTGTAAGGGACAGCCCTCCGAAGACTGATGGGGTGGTATCAGTATATAATACTAAGATGGCCGGTACATGAAATTATTTCAGGAACGTTATGGGAATCCAATAAACATGATTTATTACTTCACACGCAATGTATCGTTACCGTGAGAAAACGCACGTAGCAAACGGCAGCGCAGCGAGCCTTTGGCCGCCCTCCCCGCCACGGGGCGCGGTGAGTTCAACGAACTCTGAGACAAAATGATGTCAACTTACTCATTTCAAAAACTTTCTCATCTTGTTTTTTTTTTTTTTGTTCTATTCCTAGTGGTCGAAAAATGATCAGACATCTGTGATCAACTAATCATTGTAAAAGAGCCTACAAAAAACACGGACATCTAAAAAAACTAAAACGACAAAAATATTACTGTTTCATTGGTCGACGCAAAACGGGGCGTTAACAGATGTGGTCATCGTGTTCACTGGATTTTGTTTTCAAATTGCGTAGTTATAGAATTCCTCGATAGTACATACATGGTGTAAGGGACAGCCCTCCGAAGACTGATGGGGTGGTATCAGTATATAATACTAAGATGGCCGGTACATGAAATTATTTCAGGAACGTTATGGGAATCCAATAAACATGATTTATTACTTCACACGCAATGTATCGTTACCGTGAGAAAACGCACGTAGCGAACGGCGGCGCAGCGAGCCTTTGGCCGCCCTCCCCGCCACGGGGCGCGGTGAGTTCAACGAACTCTGAGACAAAATGATGTCAACTTACTCATTTCAAAAACTTTCTCATCTTGTTTTTTTTTTTTTGTTCTATTCCTAGTGGTCGAAAAATGGTCAGACATCTGTGATCAACTAATCATTGTAAAAGAGCCTACAAAAAACACGGACATCTAAAAAAACTAAAACGACAAAAATATTACTGTTTCATTGGTCGACGCAAAACGGGGCGTTAACAGATGTGGTCATCGTGTTCACTGGATTTTGTTTTCAAATTGCGTAGTTATAGAATTCCTCGATAGTACATACATGGTGTAAGGGACAGCCCTCCGAAGACTGATGGGGTGGTATCAGTATATAATACTAAGATGGCCGGTACATGAAATTATTTCAGGAACGTTATGGGAATCCAATAAACATGATTTATTACTTCACACGCAATGTATCGTTACCGTGAGAAAACGCACGTAGCGAACGGCAGCGCAGCGAGCCTTTGGCCGCCCTCCCCGCCACGGGGCGAGGTGAGTTCAACGAACTCTGAGACAAAATGATGTCAACTTACTCATTTCAAAAACTTTCTCATCTTGTTTTTTTTTTTTTGTTCTATTCCTAGTGGTCGAAAAATGATCAGACATCTGTGATCAACTAATCATTGTAAAAGAGCCTACAAAAAACACGGACATCTAAAAAAACTAAAACGACAAAAATATTACTGTTTCATTGGTCGACGCAAAACGGGGCGTTAATAGATGTGGTCATCGTGTTCACTGGATTTTGTTTTCAAATTGCGTATACCCAAAGTCTCTAATTCAGATAATTTATGTAAACAAAGTAATGTCACTGTCAAAATGACAGGACAGGGGTACAAAACATTTTATCATATTTTTTTTGTTGTAAATAATCATCTATGAAATTAAAGTGAATTAATTATAAGAACTATGTAAACAAAATACCGTTGCCAAACAATGTTTTATGTAGTGTGTCGGAGACACGGCCTATGATCGTCATAATCAGCCCTTTTAAGTCCACTGCTAGACGTTACGTAGGCCTCCCAAAATTAATTTCTACTCGAAACAGTTTACAGCTGCTTTCATCCAAAATGTGGCTAGATATGCTACATACAATATGAATCTATGAATGAGAGTTGTAATATTAGTGTTGCTGAAGATTTAAAAATGTGAAAAGGTTTGGATCTCCTGCATTGTTACCAGTATCATAAAATATTTTATACCAGAAAAAATAATTATTAAAGCCGAAAATTTATAAAAATAATTACGGTATGATTATTTTTTAATTATTATTTCTTAAATTCAGTACTTAAAACAAAATGGAACCCTTTTTTTGCCATTTTATCTGAACTGCCATTACGAAAATATTTTTTGATATGTTATCCCTTTTGTTTACATAAATTATCTGAATTTGAGACTTTGGGTATAGTTATAGTTTTCCTCGATAGTACATGCAAAAAATAAAAAATACAGTACTAACCTTTTTCAAGAAGCTGGGCGAACATATTCTGCACATTTGTATGGTGATGTTTCCACCTCAAACAGTACTGTTGAGGCATCATCTTCATTGAAAAACGTCGTCAACATAAATAAATTTAAACACTTTGGTATTGGGAAGGCAGGTCATTAGAGAATTCTAAGTTTGGTAGAAAAATTTGGTCGAAAGTTTTTTTTTAAATATATTATACTATGCTTAGTTCTATAATTTCAGAATTAGGTACATTGTTTTTTGTTTTAATTCGTTTGGAATGTAGTCCTTCGGTGGTAGGGGTTTATATCTGAAACAAGAGAAGGAGAAAATCAGTATCTAATACAATATGTAGGCTTGCTATAACTTTCAGAAACCAATACGGGACGTTTCGAACAAATCAAATAAAAAAGTAGAAATCAATTTTTTTATTCGAATAATAATAGCGCTCATAACAATTTTTAACTTTAATAAACACGATTATTTTTGCCCCAGTATGAGTTGGGTTTAGGAGCGTTTTTTTTTTTTTTTTTGGGTTTATGGTTTTTTTTGTTTATGTTTATGTTTTGTTTATGTTTTTTTTTATGAGCTTGATTTTACTTTTATTATGATCTCGTTATCTTTTTTAAGGCGAGGTTCTTAAAGTGTGCATTTTTGTTATTTAGGTGGCAGCGGGGCGCGACTCGGCGCGAGTAAATTGTGCCGTGAACTTCGTTAATTTTGGGTTGAAAAATATATGTTTTATGATATTAACATTGTTAAACTCGACGGACATTGCATCATTATAGACATTTATTTTGAGGTGATTTTCAATACATAAAGTAGTATAATATTGAAATAAAATGAGTTTTAATCTACAAAATAAGGGTATTTTTGATTTTTTTTTCTATCGAGCGAACTTTGTCCAATAGAATACCCGATGTACCTACAAAGGTCTCAAAAACAACATATAATTTTTTCACGTGTTTAATCATTACCGTTTCTAAATAAAATGATATTAAATTTACATTTCCTAGAGGTTAACTTGAAGAACCTCGCCTTAAATCATAGATTTGGCCCAGTTCGGGCCATTTCGGCACGGTACGGCACGGTTGGCGCAGTGGTTAAGCGATTGACTGCTGCGCTGCGTGTCGCGGGTTCGATTCTCGCACGGAACAAATATTTGTATGACCTACAAGTAGTTGTTCCGGGTCTGGCTGTTAGTTTATGTGAGTGTACGCGATAACCGACATCCACGCTGGCGGAGCCGCGGAAAAAAGCTAGAAGAATATAATTTGTAGAATATATTTTATATTTTATGTTTTTTTATAATTATTACTAGCTTTTGCCCGCGGCTCCGCCCGCGTGGATGTCGGTTATCGCGTAAAAAAGTAGCCTATGTCCTTCTCCATACCCCAGGCAGGCTATATCTCTGCCAAATTTCATGACGATCGGTTCAGCGGTTTAGGCGTGAAAACGTAACATACAGACGGACAGACAGACAGACAAGACAAGACAGACAGACCGACAGACAGATAGACAGACAGAGTTACTTTCACATTTATAATATTAGTATGGATTATTAAAAAAGACATATTTGAGACCCTCACAGTAAGCCCTTTCTTTTGATATGTCACACGGTACAGTTTGCAAAACTTTAATGCGATTTATGACTTTTCTAGTACTCAAACCTCAGTTGCTCCGATATAATTTTTTGATCCTTATAAGAAACAGGATCGATTGGCATCAAACAGTTTTAGTGAAAATGTCCCATTTTCTTGCTGAATGTAATTTATTTTTTTCAAAATCTGTGAGCAGAGATCAAAATTTCTCAAAAAATTATGGACAATCAATGGATACGGTACCCTTACTGAAAAACCACCCTGTATACTGCACCCTCATCAACAAATTTTTTTTTTTTGAAATGGCAACTCAGAGTGTAGCCACGAGGGGCTCGGACTCTTTAACCGGACTATCCTGTGGTGCCTTAAGCTCCTAACGGAAATTTAAGGCCTCCAGCCAGGGCATACCTACAAGCTAATTAAAACTATCCGTCTGCACGCTAAGGGCACCCCCTGTGGGGTACGAACCTCGGCTTAGGGCAGAATCGGAGGAGGGGGGAGGATGGCAAGTGACCGTCGGTGGCTGGATAAAATCAAGGTTTTGATTATTATCAGGGGGATTTAAAGCTACATGCTGCTCAGCTAAAGCGCGTGCTGGCGCTTCATTTGAAAGCAAGGGTCGGGGAGGACTGATTAGTCGGGGATTTCGCGCGGGGCCTCGGCGGCGAAGTCGGAATGACGATCGTGTAGTGTGTACTCTCTTACGAACTGTGCTAGTAGACCTATGACTCTCCTGTAGGAGAGTGATGGGGTCGTCTGGGTCGGTCAGTGCATGCCGCGGGCGGCGGGTCCTGCTAATAGTAGAGGGAGTATAATTGGCGGCCTGTACAACCAGAGGGTTGTGGTGAGTGGCGGCAGAGTCTAAGAAGCGCTTTGAAGCGCGTTTCAGATATTGGGCTATGGTCATCAACCATTAGAGTAGAGGAACCATATATGTAAGTGACACGCAGTTGTCACGTCAAACCCAACCGACCGGTTACTGAGACGATCAGTAAACATCCGACATACTGCAGTATTTTTCCAACGATTTAAAAAAAATATCAATTTTTGATGTTGACGGTCCAAAATGACGTGTAAACTACTAAATGAATAAAAAAAAAAGAATGTTTCCCCGTCGGAATCCATTTTTGAAATGAAGTCCGCCACACTGATCTAAACTGCGACGCAGCTGTTCTTATAATGTGAAGGCATCTGCTTCTGCCGCGCTACTGTCGCGCTGCTAACGTCCTAATGTGAAAGCGGCCTTACAGACAAAACATACTGTATAATGCACCCACATCAACCATTAGAGTAGAGGAACCAAATAAGTGACTGTCAGTTGTCACGTCAAACCCAACCGACCGGTTACTGAGACGATCAGTAAACATCCGACATACTGCAGTATTTTTCCAACAAAGATTGAAAAAAAAAATACTATTTGATGTTGACGTATCCAAATGAAGTTTTGTGGAAAGTTTTGATAAGATCTAACAAATAGTTTGTGTAGACTTTCTTTCAGAAGGATCACACTTCGAAGATTATGTCTAGAAAGCGGGTGACTACGGAGATTATAAATGTTGAGATCATCATCATCATCATTTCAGCCGAAACACGTCAACTGCTGGACATAGGCCTCCCCCAAGCACCGCCACCTCGACAGGTTCCGTGTTTCTCGCATCCAGCGGATTCCTGCGGCTTTTACAAGGTCATCAGTCCACCTTGTGGGAGGCCTTCCAACGCTACGTCTTCCGGGACGCGGTCGCCACTCCAGAACCTTTCGGCCCCAACGGTCATCTGTTTTGCGAGCAATGTGCCCTGCCCATTGCCACTTAAGTTTCGCAATTCTTCGAGGTATGTCGGTTACCTTGGTTCTCCTGTGGATCTCTTCATTTCTGATTCGACTACGTAGGGAAACTCCAAGCATAGCCCTCTCCATTGCCCTTTGGGTGACTTTTAGCCTTCTATTAAGGCTCATTGTGAGCGACCACGTTTCACCTGTCCGGTCACTCAGGATTTAAGACATGAATGCTTTTTTTCATCTAGTGGTTGCAAGCGCTACTGCTGAGCGCGATCCTGAGTTCGATTGCAGACTCGGGAAAAGTATTATTAGATTTTTCCATCTGGAATTTCTCAGGAGCAGCCCGGAGTCTGGATTTGTGCCCGGTTGATGGCAATAGGCTCGTCCCCTATTACATGGGACTTAAAACGCCGATATATGCCAGTGACTTTGAGCGGTTAGCTTGACTGTTCTGTACTGAACTCACGCAACGCGTCGTACGTCCAGCCAGTAATAGGACTCGCCCATCCAGGAGCGCTGCCGCTGTCCCAAATAGGACGCATTATTAATTTATTATCATCATCATTTCAGCCGAAAGACGTCCACTGCTGGACATAGGCCTCCCCCAAGCACCGCCACCTCGACCGGTTCCGTGTTTCCCGCATCCAGCGGATTCCTGCGGCTTTTACAAGGTCATCAGTCCACCTTGCGGGAGGCCTAGGGCTCTAGGAATTTATTATACATAAAACCAAAGGTATTTTAATAAAACACGTTTACTAAAAGATCAATAAGGAAATTATCTTTAAAAAGGTGAAGGTTTCAGAAAAATACGCTTAATAGATTTTGCGTGATTCTCAGTTTTTATCCGCGTTAGACATAACTTTATAAATTAACTTCACTATGTAATATAAACATTATTTAAAATATTCATACATTATGTTTTTAAGAAAATGCTCTAATTTAACATTTATTTTCCCAAATCATTCATACTACTCGTTTAGACGTGATCTTCAGTATCAATTTTTTCTCCTGTCATCTTAAGTAGGTATATTATTATGTTACTAGAGCCGACTGTATTTATTATTTTATGTAATCATGGCATTATTTTTAAATGACAAATGTATTATAATAAATAATAAATACTTTTTTATTCAGACAACCAAGATCCATTATGTTAGTAACAATATTCTTAACCTATGTTAGTACTTAACTAAAAACAAAAACAGCGTACAGGTGACTAGTGAGCTCACCAACGGGCTGTCATGCCTCCCGACTATGGCACTCAAAATGCTGTTGGGGCTGCCACGGAGTCTGTTTAGCAGCGAGGCCGCTTTCTTACGCCGCACAGCATTAAAACTGTCGGTACGTGCCTCAGCGAACATAGATGATGCGCTACAGAACCGAGGCAGACGCAACAGCACCCTAAATGCGTTGTTGAACTGGATCCCCAGAGCAGTGTAGGCCTTTTGGGTGTAGCTGAACCACAAGCTCCCCGAGTACAGTGACGTGCAATATGCTTTAAACAACGTTACTTTGACTGCGACTGTACATCGGAAGAACCGGCGTGCCAGCATATTAGCCCGAACCGACAATGCTCTGCGTTCCCTCTCCATATCTGCGTCGTCTTTCAAATCGTCCGTCACCAAGTGGCCCAGGTATTTAAAAGAGTACACCCTATGCAGCTCCACACCGTTCAGTAACACGGGAGGGACGGTGGAGGGACACCTAGTACCGGACTTGAAGACCATGTACTTCGTTGTATACAAGGCCATGATAAGCAGCATACGACTCGCAAATATCGAGAAGCTTACGGATTATTATTCCTATATTTTTTTTGAGTTGACAATGAACTATTTAATTTGATTATAATTTTTAAATGATTTTCTATTACTAATCTTAAATTCTTAATGAATTGACATTAAAAAAAATTGTTTAGGTAATTTTTGATTTTTTATAGTGATGTTAATTTTGATGATGATGTGAGTTAAATTGTTAATTTTGTGTAACCTACTTGTATTATTAATGTTATTTTTTGTATCATAGAAGATTTCAAACACAATGTTAATGAAGTTTGTGAATAAATAAATTGAAATTGAAATCATTAAAAGTCGGTTATCGTTGCCTTAAGAGTCTATACAACCTCAGCGCCATTCACTCTGTATCTCGCTCGCACACTATTGCTACCGGTCACGCGAGCAAGCGAGACAGGGCGGCAGGGAAAAGGCTCCAAGGCGCCGATAGTTTAGGTAATTTCGTTTTACGGTGAAAATAATGGTCATTTAAAAAAAGTAAATAACATAAGACCTGCTTTATAGTTAGTTCAGTTCATATGCAAAGTTTCATTATCTAATTTGAAGTATTTTTTTAATACCAGCGGTTTATTGTTCGGTTTGGAGGTAACTTTGGTTTTTTTTTTCTATCGAGAAAATTTTATGGAATCGTGTTTTCGGCTAACATAGTACTTAACATTAATCCTCAACTTTACCATATATTTATTTCAAAATTAATGCTGCAGTATTTTCGACATAACGGAGGATCATGCTAAGCCATTTGAGGTAGTATAGACCCTTAAAGATACCTGACGAAATATGGGCGTACTATTGGTAGACTTCTGCCTTTCCGTTCGAGGATTAACAGGCGTGATGCTATTTACCGATTAAATGCTTGGTACACAACCAATTTGTAATTATTTCCTGTTCACTACAAATAACATCATTTTGTGTACACGATAAGGGTTCGATCCTCTGAACCCTGTTATCAAAGTTTCGAAAAAAAAAAAAGAACGTCTAAGTTGGAGTCAGACTCGCGTACTAAAGGTTCCGTACCGAATGATTCATCATCATCATTTCAGCCGAAAGACGTCCACTGCTGGACATAGGCCTCCCCCAAAAGGGGGGGAATTTGCCATAATCGCCACGCTTAGCAAGCGGGTTGGCGATCGCAGTATGGTGTTAAAAATACATAGAGAACGCTGCTGTCCATTCTGCAGTAAGTCCCTTAGTCGCCTTTTACGACACCCACGGGAGGAAATGGGGAATGATTGAGTAAAAACAAAAGAAGTCCAAGAAATTGCTATTCTTTTTCAAGGATTCTTGAGATCTCTTGGACTTTGACGTTATTTTCTTCCATACTAATATTATAAATGTGAAAGTAACTCTGTCTGTCTGTATGTTACGTTTTCACGCCTAAGCCGCAAAACCAATCGTCATGAAATTTGGCAGAGATATAGCCTGAGATATGGAGAAGGACATAGGCTACTTTTTTTCGCGATAACCGACCTCCACGCGGGCGGAGCCGCGGGCAAAAGCTAGTTTTAAAATAAATCGTCTTATTCAGTGTCTTCCCTATTCCGACCGATTTTGAGAATAAAAAAAAAATCACTTTAGTAACGTATCTTGTGAATGTGAACTTATTTTTCTTTGATGGACATTAAAGAAAAATAAGTTCATAATATCATAAATTTTTAGTCTTTTTCAAAATAAAGTCGGGGCCACTTCTTGTTTACCCCAGGACCTTCACACCATTAAATCCGGTCCTTAGTTATAGGGTCCCATTAGTCATTAGGGTTGCGGAACCATAAAACGATTACGTAGTCCAACGATACGTTATCACAACTAGTTTTCGAAAACAGTTTTAAAAATATTCCGATAACGCGTAAGTACCTAATGAGAGATAAGAGCGAACTATGATAAAGCGACTAGTTTTAAACTATTTGACAATATTTTTGGTGAGTAATAGAATTTTTCATTGTGGAAAGAATGTTTTGGGGTGACTTATTATAAGGGCGTACAAGAGTCCACTAGCACCACAGCTATAAAAAAAATGTATCTCGTGACTGAGAAGGAATTGTGAAAAACGGCTCAATTAGGAACCTCGGTAAATGTGTCTAGAAAGTTCTAATACTTTCGAGACACGAAGCAACAAAATTCGATCTAAAGAAAAGCGGCCACATTCCTCTAGATCGTATTTTGTTGCTTCATGTCTCAATATGAAACTTTATAAAAGGTATTAGAAAATTCTAGACATACTTCGAGTCGTCGAATCCGACTCGGCTCTCAAGACGAAAGTCTTTGACCAGTGCGTGTTGCCAGTGATGACATATGGCACTGAAACGTGGTCGCTCACAATGGGCCTTATTAGAAGGCTAAAAGTCACCCAAAGGGCAATGGAGAGGGCTATGCTTAGAGTTTCCCTACGTGATCGAATCAGAAATGAAGAGATCCGCAGCAGAACCAAGGTAACCGACATAGCTCGAAGAATTGCCAAACTTAAGTAGCAATGGGCAAGGCACATTGCTCGCAGAACAGATAGCCGTTGGGGCCGAAAGGTTCTGGAGTGGCGACCGCGTACCGGAAGACGTAGCGTTGGAAGGCCTCCCACAAGGTGGACCGATGACCTTATGAAAGCCGCAGGAATCCGCTGGATGCGGGAAGCACAAAACCGGTCTAGGTGGCGGTACTTGGGGGAGGCCTATGCCCAGCAGTGTCTTTGGCTGAAATGATGAATGATGAGACATACTTACCGAGGTTCCTAATTGAGCCGTTTTTCATAACTCCTTCTCAGTCACGAGATAATATTTTTTTAAAGGATTGGTACTAGTGGACCCTTGTACGACCTCATAAGGAGCTCCATATTTTTTTTTAAATCTTTTATATAGATTATTTTCTATTTTGTGAATGTGAGAACGTTGTAGGCCTAGTAGAGTGTAGATTTGTTGGCACTTTTCTATTTTGTTAAGTAGCTGGTAATTGTTGAAAGGCCTGTTATTTGATAATATTGTAAAGCCAATTATTTTTAAAAGAGTAACCGTGGAGTTTCTTGCCGGCTCTTCTCCATAGGAAACGACTAATTGGAACCGTGCACCTAGCTTCTAACGTTTCATAAGTGCCCATGTGGGTTTATGTGAAATAAAATATTTTGTTTTTAATTATTCCCGGCGGCTCCAAATTAAAAAAGCAATATAAACAATTATATAACTAATAAAATTAATTATGGAGCTCTTGGGAATCAATGTATGGAGAGAAATGTTTCGAGAAAAATGGATTTGGAGCTCCTGGGAATAAGCCGGGCATGTCGTGTTACAGACTAAAGGGACTTTAGGCATACTTATACCCAAAGTCTCAAATTCAGATAATTTATGTAAACAAAGGGGATAACATATCAAAAAAATATCTTCGTAATAATGGTAATTCACATAAAATGGCGAAAAAAGAGGTTACATTTTCTTTTAAGTACTGATTTTAAGAAATAGTAATTAACAAATAATCATACCGTAATTATTTTTATAAATTTCCGGTTTTAAACAAAGTTATTAAAAAAAGAAGATTTTCTGGTATAAAATATTTTATGATACTGGTAACAATGCAGGAGATCCAAACATTTTCACATTTTTTACATCTTCAACAACATTTATATTACAACTCTCATTCATAGATTCATAATGTAAGTAGCATATCTAGCCACATTTTGGATGAAAACTTCAGTAAACTGTTTCGAGTGGAAATCGATTTTGGGAGGCCTACGTCTAGCACTGGACTTAAAAGGGCTGATTATGACGATCATATGCCGTGTCTCCGACATACTACACAATACATTGTTTGGCAACGGTATTTTGTTTGCATAGTTCTTATAATTAATTCACTTTAATTTTAGTGATGACTATTTACAAAAAAAGAATATGATAAAATGTTTTGCACCACTGTCCTGTCATTTTGACAGTGACATTTCTTGACATTACTTTGTTTACATAAATTATCTGAATTAGAGACTTTGGGTATAGTAGATGATTCGTATCGCCCTTTTTGGAGATGATATCTTCCAGAGGGGCTCGTGACTAAATAATAACAGCCGCACTTTCGATTGCCGCAGTCGGTTCGTGGATGGGATGAGTGACCATCCATTACATATCGAGATCCCTCCGTGTCTCGGAAAGGACGGTATTTTATTTTGAATTGCTTGTATTTTTTTTTTTCTATTTGTTTTACCTACGTACGTTTTTATTTTTTATATTTAAACATCGTTCTGACATTTAATTATAAATTCAACAATAAAAATGTAACTAATATTCAAGGAATTCCTACTTTTCGGGGTACATCTGTTCCTGTAACTGATCGGCTCGAGCTCCTAGGCATGGAGTTGACATCTGGTCTCAACTTCGGCTCCACCATCGAGTGCAAAGCTCAAACTGCGGCCAAGAAACTGGGCGTCCTAAATAGGGTGAAGCGATACTTTACGCCTAGACAGCTTTTAACCCTTTACAAAGCACAAGTCCGATCCTGCATGGAGTATTGCAGCCGCCTTTGGGATGGCTCAGCTAAGTACCAACTTGCTGCGCTTGACTCGGTGGAATGCAGAGCTAAGAGGCTCATTGGCGATGTAAAACTGGTGGATGCCAAGCTTAACAGCTTGGCTGATCGCCGCAAGGTTGCCTGCTTGTCGGTCTTCTACAGATTGTACTTCGGCGAGTGTGCCCATGATTTCCACGACTTCATACCACTGGCCCCCTTCTACCATCGGACATCTAGACGCACTGCAAGTTACCACCCCTACCTAGTTGATATTCCACCAACTCGCACTAAGCGTTTTCAAACGTCTTTTATAATGCGCACAGCAAAGGAGTGGAACTCTCTGCCTGCGTCTGTGTTTCCGAACGCATACAACCCTAATCTGTTAAAATTGAGAGTGAACAGGCTTCTTTTGGGTAAGCTCACTCCATCGTAGACTTTGTCTCTGTCACCCGGACCTAGACCAAAGTCAAGAGCAAACCAATAGTAAAAAAAAAAAAAGGAATCATCTCTTACGCGGTATTTAAAACTCTATTTTGGTTGTGATTTTGGGATATAATAGTTCTATCAATTTATTAATGAAGAAAAACGGCTCGATCGGCACCAACGAATCATTCAACCAGTCAATAATCCACAGAAACAAGATTGTTTCACGATAATGAAAATGACAGATTCTGCGTGAACATCAAAGCATAATTTTGTTCGCAAAATATCTAAGAATCTAACTAACATCCAGCTTGATGTAAATAATAGTCTCATTGCATCATAATTTCCGATCTACTGCGCACAATGAATGGCGAAAGACGGCAAATACTACTTTCAAATCAAATGTACCATACTCAATCATTAAACGATTGTAGCTTGAGGATGAGGATAGGCAGGGTTTTGCGGTCGGCTTAAGGCGCTTCCTTTTGCGAACGACCTTGAACGTTCGGTTCTTCTCAGTCCCGCCGCGGCCCCGCTCTGTCCCACTCCCTGCGCACGCCGAATTCTCACAATATTTGGAATTATTTCAATAAAAAAACAAAGATCTTTTGAAATAAATAAAATGTGAATTATTTAAAATTTTAGAAAGAAAAGAAAAGAAAGAAAAAACGTTTATTTGCGGTAAACATGACGCAATAAAGAACATTACACAAAAAATAATAATTTGAGAACTATGGGGGAAAAATGCGCAATCCACGCAAAACGGCTATCGCTCAGCATTATGCTGCAACCCTATGCAAGACAGAGCCCCAGCGCTGGTTTTCAGCGACAGCCGGCGTTGACGTAATGACGTCGTCCGGTGCAGCAAACAATTATTAAGACGCTGTACCAGCACAGCGTACTTAAAGAAAATAAGTATAATTTAATTTAAAATGTGATTGAATAAAAAAAGAATATAAGAAAAAAAGAAAAAGGAATTGTACATGCTATGAGAATATCATCCTCAACAAAACGTGTTCCGCTTTATATTTAATACTAGCTGACCCGACAGACTTCGTTCTGTCAAAAGCTATTTGACTGTGGCAGTTTGTCTACGCGCAAAGGAAACTACCTACCTACCCTACCTTACCCTATCCTACCCTACCTACCTACCTACCCTACCCTACCCTACCCTACCAACCCTACCTACCCTACCCTTCCCTACCAACCCTACCTACCCTACCCTACCTAACTAAAACCTTCAATATTTTTTTTTTTTGATAAAATCTATTCTCAGACCTACCAAATGATGACTGACACGTTATGTCAAACGCCATAAAGTTACATTAGAATATAGAGTTACCTACTTATTATTACAATAAAAATGTAAATATGGTCGTTTTCTTACATTTTTTTTTTTTTTTAACTTTCTTAAATTTTTCTTACATAAGAACCTTCTCCTGACAATAACAAACACAACAAAAAAATAATTAGCGAAATCGGTCCAGCCGTTCACGCGTGATGCCGTGACCAAGGGAAATAGGGATTCATTTTTATATATATAGATTATATCTGTGCGTTTTATGAAATGAACTCTTTGATGATGATGATTTATGTAATCCTTAAATTATAATTAATAGATTGTCACCTTTAGCAAAAGGTATGCAATATTTTTTGTTACAAGAAGATTTTAAATTATTTATATAGCACATAAAAACAAATAAGAACGTGCAATGTGATGATAGGATATCGAACATTAATATCGTGCTTTTTCGATGCAGTTTATTTATCTTAATTTATGAGTTAAGGCCCAAATATATGTCAGTGACCTTGAGCGGTTAGCTTGCGTGTTCTGTACTGAGCTCACGCAACGCGTCGTACGTCCAGCCAGTAATAGGACTCGCCCATCCAGGAGCGCTGTCCCAAATTAAACGCATTATTAATTTATAACACATAAAACAAAAGGTATTTTAATAAAACATGTATACTAAAAGTTCAAAAATTAAATTATCTTAAAAGGTGAAGGTTTCAGAAAAATACACTTGATATATTTTGCTTGATTCTCAGTTTTTTATCCGCGTTAGACATAATTTTACAAATTAATTTCACTGTGTAATATATACATAATCTAAAATATATACATACTAGCTGTTGCCCGCGGCTCCGCCCGCGTGGATGTCGGTTATCGCGTAAAAAAGTAGCCTATGTCCTTCTCCATATCCCAGGCTATATCTCTGCCAAATTTCATGACGATCAGTTTAGCGGTTTAGACGTGAAAACGTAACATACAGACAGACAGAGTTAGTTTCACATTTATAATATTAGTATGGATAGTATGGATTAAGTTATTAAGAAAATGCTCTAATTTAACACATATTTTTTCCAAATCATTAACACTACTCATTTAGACGTGCTCCACCCCAACCCCTACCTAGTTGATATTCCACCAACTCGCACTAAGCGTTTACAAACGTCTTTTATAATGCGCGCAGCAAAGGAGTGGAACTCTCTGCCTGCGTCTGTGTTTCCGAACGCATACAACCCTAATCTATTCAAAGTGAGAGTGAACAGGCTTCTTCTGGGTAAGCTCACTCCATCGTAGACTTTGTCTCTGTCATCCAGACCTAGACCAAAGTCAAGAGCAAACTCATAGTAGAATAAAAAAATAAAAAAAAGATCTTCAGCATAAAATCATTAAGTCGGTTATTGTCGCCCTAAAAGAGTGTCCGTGGAGTTTCTTACCCGTTCTTCTCCATAGGAACCTACAACGCTTTGGGATGGACAACTAGCTAACTTCATCTTTCTGACTGACCGACCCCTTGACAATTCAAAAGTGCCTGTAATTGCTTTATTTGCTTAAGAATTTGAGTTTTGGAAGTGTTTCACGCAATTGGGGTATACTGATTGGATCAAAAAATCCATCTACCCTTACTCTGCCCTTTATCAAAATAAAAAAATAACCGTATTGCTTTTATATTTGCAGTTTTCTAGTTCCTAATGAATGAACCAGATAATAACGGAAAAAAAAAACAGATATCAATTAAAATCGTAATACAACCACAATGAGGCCCATTTTCCTGTGAAATATTGAATGCTTATTCTCCCAAGCTAGACAGTACGCTCCACATCGAAGTAAGAAGTTTTCTACGTCATTTCATAGAAATAATGAAACTGCAACAGCCAACAACTCAACCCGGAAAATTGTACTAGACACGTTCTACATCTTACGCTTACGCCACTTAGAAGTGTACGAATGCTGAGAAAAAACCGGCCAAGTGCGAGTCGGACTCGCTCATGAAGGGTTCCGTAGCAGCAAGCGCGGTTTACGATTTATGACGTATTAAAAAAAGGATAATATTTTTGTGTTCACCAAAAATCTTAAGGTACATCTATGTATGCATTTCTAAAATTTTATTCTTCCCCGAAAAATACTGATCGTGCACCAAATATTAAAGGATAGGTTAGGTTAGGTTATATTTTGGTGCACATTCAGTATATTTGGTGGAACACAGGCAAAATTAGGTAAATGAAATGGGAGTACTTTTAAATAAAATTGAAGTACTTTTAAATACCATCCTTAAAAAAAAACTCCTTACTAGATCTCGTTCAAACCAATTTTCGGTGGAAGTTTACATGGTAATGTACATCATATATTTTTTTTAGTTTTATCATTCTCTTATTTTAGAAGTTACAGGGGGAGGGACACATTTTAGCACTTTGGAAGTGTCTCTCGCGCAGACTATTCAGTTTAGAAAAAAATGATATCAAAAACCTCAATATCATTTCTGAATACCTATCCATAGATGCCCCACACGTATGGGTTTGATGAAAATAAAATTTTGAGTTTCAGTTCTAAGTATGGGGAACCCCCAAAATTAATTTTTGATTTTTGTGTGAAAATCTTAATGCGGTTCACAGAATACATCTACTTACCAAGTTTCAACAGTATAGTTCTTAGTTTCGGAAAAAAGTGGCTGTGACATACGGACGGACGGACGGACGGACAGACAGACAGACAGACATGACGGAACCCTATAAAAGCGGTTCAATGCAGAAAGTATGCCGTTGTTAGCCTAATTCAACTTCTGAGTAACGCTACCACGCTAGAAAAACTAGGTGGGATTTTGACCTGGTTTTTGAAAGAATGTCACTGAGATACTATATTTCAAGTAAGAGGTTTGTACATGGAATTTGTATTTAATATATACACTTGGGTTTCGGAGAAGTTTTGGTTTTGAGGAGCTCGTGGCTAAGTAATAACAGCCGCACAGGTCGATCCGTCAGGTTAAGCTACGCTTGCCGGGGTTGGTCCGTGGATGGGAGACCATCTTTACATACCGAGACTCCTCCGTGCCTCGGCAAGCACGTTAAGCTGTTGGTCCCGGCTGTCATTCGTAGATCTTTGACAGTCGTTACGGGTCGTCAGAAGCCCAAAAGTCTGACAGCCAGTCTTACCAAGGGGTATCGTGTTACCCAGTTACTGGGTTGTGGAGGTCAGATAGGCAGTCGCTCCATGTAAAATACTGGTATTCAGCTGCATCCGGTTAGATTGGAAGCCGACCCCAACATAGTTGGGAAACGCAACATGTAACCAAAATGCTGGCTTTTATCTTGCCCAAAGGCAATGCTGCCAGCATTTTGGGAACTTTGCCTACTGGTAGCGGTCTATTAGACTAGTTTTAATTTTGTTTTTATCGTTTATAGTAATTGTTCTTCCTTTTGACGTGACAACGTCTAACAAATCGATGAACGCCGGCTGCATGCACGAAAAAGGATGAATCATTGTCCTGTTACGCTCATTGTCCCGCTACGCTCATTGTACCGTTACGCTCATTGTACCGTTACGCTCATTGTACCGTTACGCTCATTGTACGCTTGCGCCGCATCAATGTTTTGTTGTGACATTATCACGTTAAACTATCGTCCGTAAACCAATTTTACAGACAACCAATTTTTTATGTAATTTCTTTAATATTTTTTTTTTTTTTTTTACATTCAACGGGGAAGCTCTTGGCCTTCATCTCACCTGGGCCTTAAGTCTGCTATTACAATAGTGTCAGAATGGTCTCGCCATTGTGAGTATTTGACAGTGTTTGTATGGCAAATCTGTCAAAAACTCACAATGAAGAGATCTGATGGTAAGTGATGATAAGACCGAAGATGGCAGCGAGCTTCACCCGGAATCCTCAACCACAGAGGAACTGGCTATCTTACCTCTAACTGCCGAAACACAACAAATGTTGTTAACATTGTTGTTTGGCGACAGACTTAGATAAGATGGTGGTAGCTAGCCAGGCAGACTTAGAACAAGCCCTACCACCAACCAAACCGAGCAGAAATTTTTGCCCCCCCTGGGAATCGAACCCGGGACCTCTGGATCTGAGACAGGTGGTTTTACCACTAGACCACAGAGGCGGTTTATATTTGTACTTATAAACATACAATAAGAGAATATATTTACATACATACTTCTAAAATAAATATCACTCAAATATATAATTAGAACTACAATGTAGTTTTGATGTTCGAAAAGTGCAGATTATCAGCCTAATTTGAATAAATGACTTGATTTGATTTGATATCATAATTCACTTGCTTGAAGAAATAGTACTCTCTCAGTTTCTCTAATCAAATAGTGTGTCGGTCTATTTGTTTATGTGATTAGGTATCTACGTAAATAACATTATTATTAACATAAAACCGAATAGAATGATTAGATATACAAAGTCTGTTAACTTTTTCAATACGAGACGATAACACAATCTAATGTTACACAAAAAAATAGTTTTTTTATTTATTTTTTACAATAGACCTCAGATTTGATCATTGAACGGGACAAAAACATGTTGGGAAACTGATAGTACTCAGTTTTTGAGTAAACTTTTACGAAGTAAGTTTACTAAAGGTCTCTGCACACAGCGGGCGCGGCGCGGCGGGACGGTACGCCGACGCGACGCTGAGTAGTTGTAATGTACTAGATATTACGGACGACGCCACACAGAGCCGTCCGGCTCGACGCGACGCGACGCGACGCTCTGTGTGGCGTCGTCCATAATATCTAGTACATTACAACTGCTCAGCGTCGCGTCGGCGTCCCGTCCAGCCGCGCCGCGCCCGCTGTGTGCAGAGACCTTTAGTTAGTCTTAAGGCGACAATGGTGCCGATTCCCTTGTTCACAAACTAAACTAAATTTAAGTTGAGTGCATCTTTTTCTTTCTATTTCATTAAGAAAAGGACAGAAGATAAATTTTAGTTTAGTCCTGTCAAATTAATCAGCGCCTGTCACTACTCCATACAAGTTTAGACGTGATTAAAAACTTGCCGACTAAAATTACGTCAATTTACGTCAAGCGCTAATTAATTTGACAGGACTAAACTAAAATTTATCTTCTGTCCTTTTCATAATGAAATAGAAAGAAAAAGATGCACTGAACTTAAATTTAATTTAGTTTGTGAACAAGGGAATCGGCACCAATAACCGACTTTTTAATGATGTTATACTGAAGATCACGTCTAAATGAGTACTGTTAATGATTTGGAAAAAATATATGTTAAATTAGAGCATTTACTTAATAACTTAGTATATGAATATTTTAGATTGTTTATATTACATAGTGAAATTAATTTGTAAAGTGATGTTTAACGCGGATAAAATACTGAGAATCACGCAAAGTCTATCTATCAAGCGTATTTTCAGCTAGGATCGGTGCCTGCCAGGGTTGCGGGTTTGTCCGAAAGGGATACCGTGGCCCTGGCACACAGGCAACTGAAGGAACACGGGTGGGTTTTAGTCAGCAAAAGTCTGACACGCCCTCCCGCTCCACCCAGAGCGGGAGAAGTTATTTGAAAATTTCCCAACCAAAAAAAAAAAAAAAACAAAAGTTTTTTTCTGAAAGCTTCACCTTTTTAAAGATAATTTACTTATTGATCGTTTAATATAGGTACAGTCAGTTACCACAATTAGCTGCCCCTTTGCTCAAATGGTTGAGGTTTTTTTTACTAACAAATCGTACGATTTTCATTTTTTTTCTAGTTTTGGGTACATTTCGTATAGGTATTTAAATTAAAATTAATAATTATAAAATTCTATCGATCCGTATTCTAAAAAATCTCAACCATTTATGCAAGGGGGTTCAGCTAATTGTGGTAACTGTACGTGTTATATTCAAATACCTTTTGTTTTATGTATAATAAATTAATAATGTCTCTTATTTGGGAAAGCGCTCCTGAATGGGCGAGTGTTATTACTAGCTGGACGTACGACGCGTTGCGTGAGCTCAGTACACATGCGAGCTAATCACTCAAGGTCACTGGCATATATCTGGGCCTTAATAGTATGGTACAACAAAACTGGTATTATAAGCTGTCTCTTTATTCTATTGAAAATCCGTAGGCACTAAGCTAGGCCAGCTCAAGGTAAAACATTTGAAGTGGTAACACCACTTCAAATCAAAATATTTTATCCCACATAAACCTACATGAGCACTTATGAAACGTCAGAAGCGAGGCGATTCCAATCGGTCGTTTCCTATGGAGAAGAGCCGGCAAGAAACTCCACGGTTACTCTTTTAAAAATAATTGTCTTTTACAATATTTTCAAATAACAGTGTTAATAGGTATGGGAGGACAGTGTAGGCCTTTCAACAATTACCAGGTACTTAACAAAATAGAAAAGTGCCAACAAATCTACACTCTACTAGGCCTACAACACGTTCTCACATTCACAAAATACAAAAGAATCTATACATATAAAGGATTAAAAAAAAAAACATAAAATGAAAACTGATAATGACATAATTGCCATCACAACTAAGTAGTAACAGTTCTAAAATATCATGTCCACAAAAACCTCCAAGAAAGAGTAGAATTTTTAATTATAATTGAAGGTATAATCAAACGGACTAATGTCAAATAATGTTTGTACTCAAAATTATAATTATGTCGTATCTCCATGTATTTGACTGTGTGTATATAAATAAATAATATCTATACATATACATATATATATAAATCAATTGCTGTTCGTTTGTCTTGCTAAAACTCGAGAACGGCTGGGCCGATTTTGGTTTTGAAATGTTTGTCGTAGTGGAAGGTTTAAACGGTGAGAAAATATGGAAAAAAAAAAACAATTTGTGAACGGCTGGACCGATTTCGCTAATTATTTTGTTGTTGTTTGTTATTGTCAGAAGGTTGAACGGTAGGGTAGGGTAGGGTAGGGTAGGGTAGGGTAGGTAGGCAGGTAGGTAGGTAGGTAGGTAGGTAGGTAGGTAGGTAGGTAGGTAGGTAGGTAGGTAGGTAGGTAGGTAGGTAGGTAGGTAGGTAGGTAGGTAGGTAAGTAGGTAGCTAGGTAGGTAGGTAGGTAGGTAGGTAGAGAGGTAGAGTAGTGAAGTTTATACTATAATATTTCCTTTGCGCGTAGACAAATTGCCATAGTCAAATAGCTTTTGACAGAACGAAGTCTGTCGGGTCAGCTAGTAATAAATAATTAAAAGATAATGTCAAGAAAGAATGTAACAAAATAAAATTAAAATAAATATCGGTAAGGCTCGCACAGACTAGTGCGATATCGCGGGCGACACGCGATATAGCTAAACCATTTCACGAAGTCCTGTTGGTTACTGCAATTTGAACCTTATGTTTAACGCCATTACAGCGACAAGACAGGACTTCGTGAAATAGTTTAACTATACTAGTAGCACAATTTCTTTGTCGGTGCCTGTCGCGCCCGCGATATCGCGCGAGTCTGTATTAGCCTTGGGAGCAGTTAATATACATTAAAAAAAAAAAGCAGCAGGTTAAGCAGGTTAGGTTTTAAGCAGGTTCAAGCTTTTAAATATCTGGGTCACATTGTGACTAGTGACCTCAGGGACGATGAGGATGTTGAGCGGGAGCGCAGGGCTCTGGCGGTGAGAGCTAATATGCTCACACGCAGGTTCGCACGGTGCACGAGAGAAGTGAAAGTTACGCTATTCAAAGCTTATTGCCAATCCTTCTACTCAAGCGGCCTGTGGATGAGATATACGCAGCGAGCCTACAGAGCCCTGCGCTCGCAGTACAATAATGCGTTCAGAAGGTTGTTGGGTCTACCGTGGCGGTGCAGCGCGTCTGGCATGTTTGCTGAAGCGCGCACAGATGGTTTTCAGGCCATCATGCGCAAAAAAGCAGCTTCCCTGCTAGCCCGTATACGGGGTAGCAACAACGGCATTCTGAACGCATTAGCTGTACGTTTTGACTGTCCCTTTCAAAACCAGTGGGTCAAGTCTTGTGTAGGTGTGGCGAGTCATGCCAAGTAAACTTAGCTCGGTAAATGTGAATTAGGTTTAGGTTTAGGTTAAGTTTTCTATGGGTCTATGCCACCCGAAATAAAGTTTTTATTATTATATAGTTATACCGTTAATGAGGTACCTACCAGGGAAGCCACATGTGCAGAAGGAATTATTGCCAAACTTCTCTGTCTTCAACATAGTATTGAATCTTATAATTTATGTTTTTTTGATAAGGACACGTTTGGTCAGGGCCTCAAGTCTGCTATTACAATAGTGTCAGAATGGTCTCGCCATTGTGAGTATTTGACAGTGTTTGTATGGCAAATCTGTCAAAAACTCACAATGAAGAGACCATTCTGACACTATTGTAATAGCAGACTTGAGGCCCAGGTGTGGGTTTTGAATTTTTCATCGCTAAGTCCTGTAACCGACTTTGGCAACTTGTTATAAAAGTGGATACTGTTTATAAGAAATGACTTGCTAGTTTTAGTTAAGACGCAGATATATGATATGACGACACGGTTGGCGCAGTGGTTAAGCGACTGACTGCTGCGCTGCTTGTTGGGGTTCGATTCCTGCACGGAACAAATATTTGTATGACCTACAAGTAGTTGTTCCGGGGCTGGCTGTTTGAGTATGTGAGTATAAATATTTGTAAACACACCCACAATTCAGAAGAAATTCCTAGTGTGGTGCAACGTTGAATAAAAAAACAAAAAAAATATGCCAGTGACCTTGAGTGGTAAGCTTGCGTGTTCGGTACTGAGCTGACACATTGCGTCGTACGTCCAGCCAGTAATAGGACTCAACCATCGCACTTACAAAAAAAAAAAAAAAAATTGCTATGGCTTTTATACCATCTATAGACATTTCTCTTAAAATATTTCGTGTATGAATAGATACACCTTATATTTATATATTTTATTAGTCAGTCATTCACTTTTTTTATATCTAAGTAAGTAATAATAATAATAATAATTTATAAGGTATTATTCAAATAAAGGAAATATTAATAAAAGCTTTATTAATTTCACACAATAAAAAAATTAAAACATAAAATAAAACAATTAAAATTATAAGTAACATTAAATAAAATAAAAAAATAGAATCAACAAATATTTACATTCTTAATATTATTTCATTTCAAATTAGTTGAAAATTATAGAATTAAATTTAAAATCATGCATTCATATAAATAAATATATTGATTCCGAATAAAATAAAATAATTATGATTAAATATAAAATAACATTAGTGTGTGAACCCCCTTCGGGTAAAAGCCTCCTCCAAAGAATTCCACTTATTTCTATCTGACGCGGTGACTAGCCAGTCTCGTCCAACGTTCGCAATAATCTCGTCCTGCCATCGGGCGCACGGTCGGCCCCTGTTCCTGGTACCTCGTGGACCTTCCCATTTAGTTGTCCTAATTGTCCAACGATCATCAGAATACCTTGCAACATGGCCTGCCCACAATACAGAAGAAATTCCTAGTGTGGGGCAACATTGAATAAAAAAACAAAAAAAATATGCCAGTGATCTTGAGTGGTTAGCTTGCGTGTTCGGTACTGAGCTGACACATTGCGTCGTACGTCCAGCCAGTAATAGGACTCAACCATCGCTCTGAGAAAAAAAAAATTGCTTTGGCTTTTTTACCATCTAGACATTTCTCTTAAAATATTTCGTGTATGAATTTATATCTAAGTAAGTACATAGATATAAAAAATAAAAACAAAACTAGTGATATCAAGCATGTTTTTTTAACAACAAACTTTTTGATTTGAATGTCCTATCATTTTGACTGTGAAAAGGTTATTATCTTATTTTTGTTTAATTTCAAATAACCTTGGGGTAGGTTATATAATGTTATCTGTTAAATAAATTATTCATAATACATTAAGATATCGAGGTATTTTGAAAATGATTTACGTTTAGTTTGTATCTACTGTTTTTAGGGTCATCATCATCATTCATCATTTCAGCCGAAAGACGTCCACTGCTGGACATAGGCCTCCCCAGGAAGGAGGGGGATTTGACATAATCGCCACGCTTGGCAGGCGGGTTGGCGATCGCAGTATGTTGTTAAAAATGCATAGAGAACGCTGCTGCCCATTCTCTAGTAAGTCCCTTAGTCGCCTTTTACGACACCCATGGGAGGAAATGGGGTGGTGCTATTCTTTACGTCCGGCACCACACGGGACTACGACGGGTTTTTAGGGTACCATACCTCAAAAGGAAAATCGGAAGCCTTATAGGATCACTCGTGTGTCTAGAAAAACGGCTCAATCAGCAACCTCGGTGTGTCTAGAATTTTCTAATACCTTCTTATAAAGTTTCATATTGAGACACGAAGCAACAAAATTCGATCTTAAGAAAAACGGTCACATTCCTCTAGATCGTATTTGTGATATATAGGTTATCAAACTTTATAAAAAGGTATTAGAAAATTCTAGACACACTTACCGAGGTTCCATAATGGATGGTTCGGTTTTTCATAATTCCTTCTCAGTCACGAGATAATATTTTTTTAAGGGAGTGGCTCTCTGAACCGCTTGAGTTAACCAGTATGCAATCTCATTTAAAGTAAGTTTGTATGTCATAATCTATCGCCGTATCATCAGTTGGCATACAATGGCCGACCGTCGGCGTCGGTTTGTGCATGAATACACAAGCATTTTGCTGATTGATGTTTTGCTGCGTTTTGAAATTTTTACTTTTACGCATTCCACTTGATTTGCGATTGTCTGCGCAGGTATGTATTACAATTTCTTGTGAATACTCGAGGCTGGCAGACATGTCGTAAGGAAAATAGATATACAATGGTTACAATGTAAAGACTGTACTACGTACTACGATAGTAAAAAACACTGACAATACAGTTACAATACACTGCATAATAGTTAATTTGGAACTATCAAATCTTCAATCAAGAGATTTTTTCAAACTCAAACTCTCAAACTCAAATTATTTATTTTAATTAAACCATTTACAGGCACTTTTGAATTGTCAAGGAGTCGGTCAGTAAGAAAAATGAAGCTACATGCCCATTCCAAAGCGTAGTAGGTGTCTATGGAGACGAACGGGCAATAAACTCCATGGACACTCTTTTAAATTAAATTGTTACAAAAATAATTATAAGTTACATCTATAATGTTGAATTTGTAACGAAATGTGAGAACGATGTAAAAAGCGTCCAAAGTAAAAACAAACAATTCAAAATAAAAATAAGCCGTGGGAGCTAAGAGATGACCAGTCCCAACTGATGGCGCCCGTACACGAACATGACGCATGGATTAGCACCATTCAGCTCAACAATTTTGAAGGGAGCTAAATGATCCAACACACGCCACCATCAGCGAGACATCTGAGTTAGCATGACATACTCTCAGCCACCAGGGGGCCAAGTCTACTAATGTACAAACGTTGCAATGGTCTCTTCATTGTGAGTTTTTGACAGATTTGCCATACAAACACTGTCAAATACTCACAATCGCGAGACCATTGCAACGTTTGCAAATTAGTAGACTTAGGCCCCAGGGCACATTCAAGTCAATGAAAGACATATTACCCGGTCAATGGTAGCTCTATAGTACGTAGGACTCACACCTGTGCTATGCAATTATATAATACAAAGGAGATTGAGTTTATACAATGCAAAGATAGTCTTACAATCTTCAGCAGCTCCAACATTATTTAATCTCATTCAAGTTGAAGTAGGGGAGGTATTTTATTGTAACATTTTAAACCGTACCCCATGAAAGATGTGTCTACTTTAGCCAGTTTGAAACCTGGTTGAACTAATAGGTCCCTATTTCTAGTAATTCAAACAAACTAAATAGTAGTTTTCGAGCGTGCTCAGAAGATGCCTATTGCTTTAAAGGCAGAGCGGTCATATGTGGAAGGGAACACAGAGGCTGGCAGAGAGTTCCATACTTTGGCTGTGCGTATAATAAATGTGGAGGAGAAGCGCTGAGTACGGCTGGATATCAACCAAGTACGCATGGTACCCTCCAGTACGTCTGGTAGTCCGGTAATAAAAGAGCGATGGTGGGATCAGGTCGTGGACCTCCTGCGCACACTCTCCGAAGTACAATCTGTCGAAGATCGACAGGCAAGCGACATTACGCCGATGAGCCAGGCTGTGAAGCCTAGACAAAAACGTTTTCGCCTATAAGCCTTTTCGCTCTGCGTTTCACCGAGTGAAGTTTAGCAAGTTGGTATTTTGCGGAGCCATTCCATGATTGGCTGCAATACTCCATACAAGAACGGTGTACTAGTAGGATTATGCCAAGCATGGCTCACTCCATGACCCGTTGTGCTACTCGAACTACTATGACTCGAACTGCTTTATTCCAGCACAATCCTGATGATATTGAAGCTGCTGAAGCTCTTATACGATGACCACTTATGCTGGTAAAGGCTATTATCTATCATACGCCGTTATTATATACGTCAACTGTTTTTCTCAACCCGATACAACATAGCTCATAGAGCTCATACTAGATATCCAATAAAAAAATGAAAATGTATGTAACATTTATGTGTATAACAAGTTTTAGATACTAAGTTTTATCCCGTGGCTTTCCTAGTGCGTTCCCTAAGCTGGTTTAGAAACCGCTAGTCGTGTGCCACAGTGAAAATACAACAGTAATACAATTTTAGGTTGGTCACAAGTTTAAGGGGACGCAGAGTGTTTCGATAGAGCAATAGATATAGACAACTCTTGCATCAAAATAGCCTTAAATGTATGGGTAATATTTTTCTACGAACATTTGTCCAGCTACTTCGAGTATGTCCGCCCGTGCAATCCGTATTTCGAAGGAATTCCGAAAAATCCGGTTAATTTATTCCATATCCACATCACAAAGGAAACCACTGTGCAAAATTTCAGCAATCTAGGTCCAAGGGTTTCGGCTTGGAGTACATTAATGACGGACAGAAGCGAAGCTCATCAAAGTCGAAATTTTTCTAAATCGGTGTGCCATATTAACGCCCGGATATTGTAACAAGGGCGACAACGCGTTCCTGATTCCTATATAGCCCAAGGCCCAAGGCCTACTGCCAAACCTTTTACACGTGCAGCCTGTGGGTGAAATATATGCAGAGGGCCTACAACGTCCTGCGCGTTCAGTATAATAATAGTTTTAGGATGTTGATGGGGCTACCGCGCTTCTGCAGCGCTTCGCAGATGTTCGCGGAAGCCCATGTCGACGATTTTCATGCCATAATGAGAAAGAGGGCAGCGTCGACTATGGGTAGGTTGAGCGGAAGCTCCAACAGCATCCTGAAAACATTATACGACAAGGTGGATAGCCCCTTTATTAGGCACTGGGTGCGGAGGCACATGCCAACATGTGTTGAGCAACGATGCTATTAGTTAGTAAATTTTACTAACATAGTTTTTTAAGTTGTTGTTACTAATTTTATATGGATTGTGTGTATTTGTATGTGTGATCCGCAATAAATGAGAATAATAATAATAGCAGAATCTTCTACATTACATTTAATTATTGGAAATCCAGAACTTCAACTGTGTGAAGGAAATTGGAAATCTATTGTTGCATACGTTTAAAAAAATCGTTTTCGACAGCGTAAAGGCTCCTACGAACAGGCGCGACATGCGACGCGACACAAAATAACCACTCGTCGCGCGTCACGCGATGCCTTTGTGTCGCGTCGCGTGTCGTCCCTGTTTTAGGAGCCTTAAATTACGCGATGAATGTTTTTGGATTGTCGAAATGAAAGACATTGCTATTATATTGCTATGTGACGCAATAACCCCACAGAACTAATTCCAAATACAGTACCAACTTGTCTTAAATCACGCGATGAATGTTTTCGGGATTGTCGAAATGAAAGACATTGCTATTATATTGCTATGTGACGCAATAACCCCACAGAACTAATTCCAAAGACAGTACCAACTTGACTTACTGTCCCACCTTCCCACTACAAGCTACCTCGCTCACTAACTCTTTTTTGTCCGATCCACTCTACGTTGCATTTACAATTCAATGGTGAGACAAAAAGCGGTTGCAGTCGACTGGCTGTGTGCGAAGTCTAAAGACCTATTTAGAAACGGCGGTGGCTTAGGTAGAATTCAACACCATGGGTAAGAATGTGAAAAGGAAAGATACTTGAGTTTAGGTCTACACTAAGTATTATAAAGAGGTAACGTTTGCTCGTTTCTGGGCACGCTCGTTCCATCATAGACCTCATCCATCGCTTCCTATCAGCCGAGACCCAGGTCAAGAGCAGCAGGCCTGACCACTACATTTATACACCGTGGAATTTTAATCGTCTTACAAAGACAGCCCACTTCATGTATCCAATGACTACTAATCATTCATGTAAAAAAAATATTTTTTTGATCATTTAAATTTTTAGTTTTTTATTTTTATTAATTATTACGCATGACATAGTTTAAAACACCCTGTTACGAGTGCAGTCCGAGCCTTGTGATACAAGGGCGCCGCAGAATGGATTTAGATTAAGTTTAAGTTGCAATAGTACGACAACACATTTTTGCGTTAGGGTGAATGAACTCTGATAAAGATGTCGCCGCTCCATTCCGCGGCGCCCTTGTTACACAAGGCTCGGACTGCACTCGTAACAGGGTGTTTTATACTGTCATGCGTCATAATTAATAAAAATAAAAAACAAATGACAAAAAAAAAAAAATATTCAGTATGATGATGGAATATTAATCAGACGTATTTTAATAGATAGAGTGATTCAATAGGAAGGTTTATATGTATAATACATGCATAATATAGTAGAGAAACACAGATAATTTTAGTGGTTTCTAATGTGATGTTATAAATAAACACATTTTTTTGCGCTTAAATTGCAAACGCTGGCTGAACCCTACGAGATAGATCAAAATAATGTACTACAGTATTGTACACCTTAAAAAGGTCTACAAAAAAGTCCGCGATGGTATGTCTATCTCTTAGGGATAACCCACAATAACCATTTTTTATCCTTTACTTTTTACGAGAAATAATGGCTTATTTACGAAGCTTGTCTCAAACCAAGACAACTGAAAATATTATTTACTCTTACAAAATTAAACTCAAAATGTTACTGTGCCCTTTACGTTATCAATTCGGCCACTAAATTATTCCATCAACTCTTTCCCAAGTTATCAAATTGAAGTTGCGCATACGCATACGACCCACAAACGGATGTGACGTCAGTACGTCATTCATTAAAATTATTTTATCAGCTCGTATTTCAGAATCGAAAGAATTTGTCGGCCATATTGTCTGCCTGGCGAAGTGTAATGTCAAGAGTCTTCGTATCGAGACAATTTAATATGACTCATCTCATGACTAGGGCATGCAATATCGGAAGGTTCTCAATTCTGGAACTGAGTTCCAATACTGAAGATCTGATTCCGGAATTCCGGAACTGGTTCCGGAACTGGTTCCGGAACTGGTTCCGGAACTGAACGTGAATTTTTGATTTATCTTTATCTTGGAACCAGTGTAGTGTGGAATAGCTCCCTTCACTACTATGGTGACGAAATTTTTTGCATGTTGACTCCATACTTTGAACTTCTTCTGAGGTATCGTGGCTGTATTTAAACACGAATCTCAGATGCAAAAACTGCTTATAGACGTATTAGGAACAGGGTGTAAAGTTCACTCATCCTGTATAAAAAAGAGAGGTTCCTCCGACAACACGCGTGTTGTGTATGGTGGGCTACTGCCCAACGGTTGACGTCGAGATGTTGTATAGGTTGCCAGTCGCGCGGTAAATTCTGCTTGCGCGATGCAGGATTTCTGTGTAACGTCAGATCTTTGATGCGTAATTCGCATGTGACACAAGTTAGACCCGTAAATAAATATCAAATACTAGCTTCTGCCCGCGTCTTCATCCGCGTAAAATTTCGGCCCACAACCCACCCCGTCGCATCGCATTGCCCGTCCGCGCAATTACTTCGTTTTCGCTTACCGTTTTTTCCGACTTTTGTAGTTTTGCTCGGCTCCTTAGCGTAGCGTGATGTTAAATAGCATATACACATATTTTGTTCCGAAGTTATTTTAAAATTATGATATCTCCTAAGATGTTGATTGAAATCAAGTGATGTCAAGGACAATTTTGTTTAAATTTAGATACTTGTGCTTAATAACATATTTATTTGGATAAGTATTAATATTATGTTGATAAAACTCCTTCGCAAATAATGCATTAATTTCGAACAAATTTTATTACCATAAAAAAGGTTATAGTGATTCAATCTTAAAAGATAGACATATTTATGCTGTCGCGGACTTTTTTTTTGAACTTTTAAAGAGGAACATTTCCTTCATACATGATATTTGCGTAACTTAAACCGTTTACGCAGCGCACGCAAAGGAAACTCTCAAAAAAGAATAATTTTTCCCGTTTTTGCAACATTTTTTATTTACTATCCAACACAAAAATAATTTTTCAATTCCAACCAGTAATTCCTGAGATTAGCGCGTTCAAACAAACAAACAAACTCTTCAGCTTTATAATATTAGTATAGATTTCTACCATGTGGAATGGCAGATGGAATCATGGAATCCGAGTCTCATCACTCAGACTCCAAATTCTCAAATACTGCGCCAACCAAACTACACGTAAGTATGTTTCTAGATCAGAACAAATAAAATAAAAATCTTGCCAGAATAAACCTAACTCCTGTTATTATTACACAATATTACTTTAAAAACTTCATAGATCTTGTCAACAACTTTCATTTAGGTGGTCTCCCACTCTCTGCCTAACGGAATGTATCATAAGCGGAGCGGACGATGTAACTCACGGAGGTAAATTCCCGAAAATATTCTACTAGCGAGATCTTTGCTGTTTCCTCCTGTAGTGGTGAGACCACCTGTCTAGAAAGAAAATAAATTTATTTGACGCAGTTTAAGGACACAATACTGACACAGAACACAAAAAAGACAGAAAAAACTTAAAATAGCCATGTGTGCCTCGCGGCTACGCCAAATAGGCCCAGTCTCAGACCCAGAGGTAGAGGTCTTAGGTTCGAATAACTACTACGAAGTAAGTGGCCAGTAGACGAAACTGTCAGATTTCTCTAAACGATTTTTAACTTCAAAATGTTCACGATTAAGTTCAAAATCGAACGAGAAAATTTGTCAGTTTGTGGTATCTTGATGTGCTGGCCACCGTATAAACTGAATGTAAGCTGTCTGTTCGTCACTTTTTTAGGGTACCGTATCCAAAAGGGCGCCATCGGGACCAAAGTACTAAGGCTCCGCTGTCCGTCCGTCCGTCCGTTCAAATCAAATCATTTATTCAAAATCAAAAAATCAAAAAAAAATATTTCACATAAACCTACATGGGCACTTATGAAACCTCAGAAGCTAGGTGCACGGTTCCAATTAGTCGTTTCCTATGGAGAAGAGCCGGCAAGAAACTCCACGGTTACTCTTTTAAAAATAATTGGCTTTACAATATTATCAAATAACAGTGATAACAGGTATGAGAGGACAGTGTAGGCCTTTCAACAATTACCAGGTACTTAACAAAATAGAAAACCGCCAACAAATCTACACTCTACTAGGCCTACAACGTTCTCACATTCACAAAATATAAAATAATCTAAGCATATAAAATATTAATGACATGATTGCAATTACAACTACAGTAACATATCTGAATAAATATCATGTCCGTCATATTGGTCGTGTGTCATATTGGTTTGCAAACATGGGTAATTAGTACATAGATGTTTTATCATAAATGGTCCTCCATGCTCTACCATCACATGGGCATGCAAATCTTATTATTATTCAATTCACTCAAAATTAAAGATTAATACAATAATTTTAATAACAATTTTTAAAATTAAATATAAAATACAAATAGTTTGAAATAAGTACATTAAAAATCAGGGTTCGCCGATATATATCAGCGGATATATATCATGATATATATCACGATATATATCAATTGATTTTTATCTTGATATATATCAATTGATTTTTTCCTGTCTTCTGAACTCAAAATTTTGGAGATTAATGTTTACTCTGGCAACACGTAGCGAAAAACTACAATTCAGAATAATTTACTTTTTACTTTTTCATTATTACAAATTTTTATTAAAATTAGTTGATTTGTTGTGGAACTCACAAACAAATGAAGATTATTATAATAATAGGTACTTGTTCATTAAAAAATAATTTCTCAAATAAACACTAATTCTTTTGTTACTTCAAAAAAATAAAAAAATGTGGTAAGTTGACACATATTATTTTACAAATTCCTTTCACATTTTTAAGTGTTTAATCCCCTTACAGAATGAAATTCGCTTCTTTTTCTTGGCCTGGATATATATCCGATATATAAAAAAAAACGGATTTTTGATATTTATTATAAAAATCGGATTTTTGCGAACCCTGTTAAAAATTTCATAAAAATACAAAATGTCAAAAGTCAACAACGTTACAGTAATAAAAAAAATGTCAAATGTGAATAAGGGTGCAGTAATAAAAAAATAATGTCAAATGGGATGTCAATCAGTCAGTGATTCATCAATACAATACAATATTATATATTTGCATAGAAAGTAGGTAAAGAAGAAAAAAAAAATATATATATAGAATCCTACTTTCTACCTTAAATTAGGCATGCAAAAATTTTGTACAAGTGCTTAATAATCTAAAATACTGTCAAAATGAAAATTCTTCGTTCTGTTCGTCTGTCACAGGGCTGTATCTTTTAACCGTAATAGTTAGACTCTTGTAATTTTCACAGAGTGTTTTCTGTTATGGCCGCTATAACAAAAAATAATAAAAATATAATAAAGTTTAAAATAAAAGGGGTCCCATACAAGAAACTGTTTTCTTCGGCGTCTTTGTCTTGTGGAAGACTGGAAGTGCTTCGTGTGCGAGTCTGACCCACTCTTCGCCGCTTTTTGTATACCCCTTTTTTAACTACTCAACCGCTCCGCTATCTCCTATGAGCGTAACAGATTCCTTACAAAACTTTTCCATTGCAGCGTAACTTTCAAAGTCAAAGTCCCGTTATCGTGACTTGCGGAACGTTTGTAGCGTTTTAAAATTAATAATTCCTTATAAGTTAATGGTGTTCTAGATGGGTTAGAACTTAGAAGGTAATTTTAAAGGGTTTTTACAGGATTTTACATAGTAAATTAGGCCTTTTTTAGGTTCTGTAGTCAACAAGGAACTATTACAGTTACGCCATGTCCGTCTGTCTGTCTGTCTGCGGCTTAGCTCAGAGACTTTTAGTACTAGAAACCTTTTATTTGGCACGGCTATACAATACCTTAATCACACCGACAAAATGGTAAAATAAAATCTTGATAACAAAAGTGTCATTTCACATACATCATACATTTCCAGTATAAGCTGATCTCTCATTGTACGGAAATCCTATACAATGCGAGATGAGCTTATACTGGAAATGTATAGCTTGATGTGTAGCCATGTGTACCTACATAATATTTACTAAGTTTTAAGTTTTTTTTTTAAATATTATTCCACTTTTAGGAGAGTTATTCTCAGGGTGTGTTGGCGGACGGTGAGCTATGGGCAGTTCGCCGTCCGGTAAGAACCAGGCCCGGGTCGACGGCCCGTTGTGTTCCACGCGCGTCTCAAAGAGATGTCAGCACGCACTGACGGGGTCAGCTAGGATCGGTGCCTGCCAGGGTTGCGGGTTTGTCCGAAAGGGATACCGTGGCCCTGGCACAAAAGCAACTGAAGGAACACGGGTGGGTTTTACTCAGTAAAAGTCTGACACGCCCTCCCGCTCCGCCCAGAGCGGGAGAAGTTATATGATAACTTCCCACCCAAAAAAAAAACGGTGTGTGTTGGGTCTATTCAATTAATTCGGACGCACGTTTAACAGTACAAAGTATACTGCAAAAACACAGTATAAAAGGCACAAACAGGTAAATATTAAAACAATGGTAAACTTGCGAGCGGGACGCGATCAATATTAATTGGTAAGAGGCAATAAAAATATAATAACCTAAACTAAATAAATCATGGCGTTGAAAAATTCCTCCGCATCGCAGTCAACTGGTAATGTACCTAAGAGACTGGCGGCATTGTCACGTTCTTTGGCAATTAGCCTCTGGCCAAGGTAAAAGCCAGTCCTTGGGTCACAGGAAGTGTCAACTAGCCTTTTGGAGATTTCATTGAAAAAAACATGAAATCAAAATCAATATATTTTATTTCACATAAACCTACATGGGCACTTATGAAACGTCAGAAGCTAGGTGCACGGTTCCAATTAGTCGTTTCCTATGGAGAAGAGCCGGCAAGAAACTCCACGGTTACTCTTTTAAAAATAATTGGCTTTACAATATTATCAAATAACAGTATTAATAGGTATGGGAGGACAGTGTAGGCCTTTCAACAATTACCAGGTACTTAACAAAATAGAAAAGTGCCAACAAATCTACACTCTACTAGGCCTACAACGTTCTCACATTCACAAAATAGAAAAGAATCTAAGTATATAAAAGATATAAGTTTTTAAACTGTCATGGTCACTAATATTATTATTAGTATAACCACAGTGACAGTGGTAGCGGTACTGAGTGCAAAAAACGAACAAGAAAGAGGGTAGACCGTTTTGTCTGCTCATAAACACCCACCCGCAGTGACTTCAGTTTATCCGTGATCATGGTGCTTGCAACAGCGCCGAAATATCGGGAACTCAAAACAATTAATAAACATGGTAAATATCCCGATTATGTTAATCATTATATAAAAGATTAATGACATGATTGCAATTATAACTACAGTAACATATCTGAATAAATATCAAGTCCACAAAAGCCACTAATAAAGAATTGGAATTCGATTTGTAGGTAAATAATGTCAAATAATGAAAAGATTATGTCAAGGAAGTATGTAAAAAAAAAAAAAAAAAATCTAAATAACATCGTTATTTGGGAGCAGTTAATAGACATTTACATAGTTATGTTGTTCATGAGGTACCAGGGAAGCCACATGTGCAGAAGGAATTATTGCCAAACTTCCTTGTCTTCAACGTAGTCTTTTATCTTATAATATGCTTTTTTGATAAGGACACGTTTGATGTGGGTTTTGAACTTTCCGTCGCTAAGTTCTGTAACCGACTTTCGCAACTTGTTATAAATGGGCGCTGGGACCCCACGGCCCGAGGGTTTGAACCCCAAACGGCTCGAAAATATAGTTACCGATAAGGTTACTATACTTTTGCCATTATTTTTTAGACTTACTTAATTGTGGTTTTCGCTAAATATTGAGACCAATTGTAGGTACATAGTTATATTGTGAATATTGATATTGGTTGATTTAATTTAGGATTTTCTTAATTTTTAATTTTATTATACACAGTAAAGTAGAAATAGATACGACATAAAAGTATTGAGTACAAAGATATTGCTTATTGATAGTCGTATTTTCATTTCAGCCGAAAGACGTCCACTGCTGGACATAAGCCTCCCAATTGGGTTTGCCATAATCGCCACGCTTGGCATGCGGGTTGGCGATCGCAGTGTGGTGTTAAAAATGCATAGAGAACGCTGCTGCCCATTCTCTAGTAAGTACCTTGGTCGCCTTTTACGACACCCATGGGAGGAAATAGGATGGTGTTATCGACGTGTGATCGGATTTTTGATAATCGTATATTCGATTCAAAAATCGTTAGGATTTACGTCGCGCGGTCGTAATAGGACCTCAAGTCAGTACTCAGTATAATGACAAATGACAACATACATATTTTTCAATCATCAATCATCATATACACACACACAAACATTCCAGCCATCAGAACCGTGCTAGCTATAAAATGATTCACAGATTACATTTTCAAATTCATAACGTTGATCTACCATACAACAAATTGGTGGAGTCATTGACAAAAAAAAACATCACTTAAGATCAGTGTCGTCATCGCATTTTTTACTTTTTGGAGTTTCAAATAGATGAGATATAATGTACCTAACGTTAATTTTAAGATCTCAGGTTGTTAGGGTGTTACCACACCGATGGATCGATCGTCAATCGACGGCATCGATCGATGGTAGCGTCGATCGACGATCGATCGATGGTAGAAGAAAAAAAAACGGTCGCATCCAGAGTCTTCCGAGTTTGCATCTCCGTAATAATAGTACGAGCAACATCGTACTGGCTGACAACAACGCGTCCTCTTGTTAATACATTTCGAAAGAAACTGATGGAATATATGAAATGAAATGAAATGAAATCGTTTATTCTGTAAATAGGATATCGGAATCACTTTTACACGTCATATAAAAAATTTAAAAACAAGCTTGAGGAAGTCGACATTTCCTATCTGACTATCCCTGAGAAGAAATGGCGAAACAAACTCAGGGGTCAAAGTCTCTTTTAAAGTCCAGACATAATCTTGGTCAGATCATGTGAGGACCATGTAGATCCGTGTCTGAAATGGTCTTTTGAGGAAAGAACCACACAATTTTGAGTGGACCTGTCCAGTCAGTGCAAGCATTTGTCAGTAAACGTGTAGCTCAACTCAGGATTTAAGGAGCTCAACGACTCGACGAACAATACCAAAGAAAGGACATTTGGGTAGGCCGCATAAAGTACTCAAAAAACCAGACCATCATTAAAACTACTTGAGAAAGAGGAAAAAAGAGATAATCTTAAAGAAAACAAATGACCCACATAGTGCTCACATTCACAATAATTAAAGTAATATATGTAATACTTTTCAAAGTAAATATTCATGTCATTTTGTATATAATATTTATATAGACGGGGTTAATCGATCAACGTCGACCGATGCCATCGACCGACAATCGATCGATTGGTTAGTCGACCGGTGTCCGTCGATCAATTAAAGCTACCACACCAATCGATGAACATCGACTGATGGTATCGAACGACGATCGATCGATTGGTGTGGCCACACCCTTAAAGGCTCCCACAAACAGGCGCGACACGCGAGGAGTTGTTTGCAAGGCTGCAGTTTTGGAAAATTCACTTGCGGCGAGTTATTTGCTCAACATTGTATTTTTTTTTTTAAACAAAGTAATTATTAAATTAAATTAAAATATTTTATTTCAGATCACATGATCCATAACATTATGACAAAAGAGAAAAAATACAAAAAAATAAATGAAAAATTAGGATCAGATTACTGACCTAATAAAGGTCCCTATTTCCTCCCGTGGGTGTCATAAAAGGCGAATAAGGGACTTACTAGAGAATAGGCAGCAGCGTTCTCTATGCATTTTTAACACCATACTGCGATCGCCAACCCGCATGCCAAGCGTAGCGATTATGGCAAATTCCCCCCTTTTGGGGGAGGCCTATGTCCAGCAGTGGGCGTCTTTCGGCTGAAACGATGAAAGGACCTCAAAAGCGGGGATGAGATCCTATCCGCTACAGTCATCAGGATTTTGTTGCGGCTGCCACGCATTCTGCAGATCAGGGATATTGTCCTTTTGCGAATGATGGTATATAGGTAAGAGGATCAGGGTGTAAAGTTCACTCATACTCTATAGAAAAGGGAGGATCCTCCGATCAAACAGGTGTTGTGTCTAGTGGGCAACGGCCCGACGGTTGATGTTGGGATGTTGTATATATGCCAGCCGCGCGGTAAACTCTGATTGCGCGATGCAGGATTTGTGACGTCAGGTCTTTGATGCGTAGTTCGCATGTGGCGTGGTAGATGCCGCCACAATGACGAAACACTTAGATAGGATGGTGGAAGCTAGCTTTTTTTTAAATCTTAATTTGCTCAACATTCTCGTTTTAAAAATGCGCTAATTAGTTTTTTTTTTTCTAATTATATTTATGTTTCTAATTATATTTGTTTCTAATTATATTTATGTTTCTAATTATGTTTTTATCTCTTAAGGCGAAAATGTCGGGGTAGGTACCCCCGCGAAAAATTTGCGACAGTCAAAGATCTACAAATGACAGCCGGGACCAAGGGCTTTAAGTGATTTCCAAGGTTCGGACATTCGGAGGGGTCTCGGTATGCAATATTCATCAAAAGTCGATGACATACAATAACCGAAAGCCGAAACCAACCACCCTCCTCGCCAAAAAATTGTAGATTATTATACAAGGGATGAAAGGGACCTATTTAGGCACGAGATGGTTTGGCGCACGAGCGTAGCAAGGGCGCCAATAGTTCGAGTGCCTAAATAGGTACTTTCACCCGAGGTAAACACTCTGCTTTTCATATCGAATATGTGGAAAGTAAATAAAAACCTGATTAGTTAAACAAATACGTATCTGAATCTGATAAACACATTTTATACAATATCTGTATACGTAAATAATTAGCACTCGACATAACAACTGAAGATCGAGTTGCCGCATTTTCGCCTTTTTTATGTTTATTTTTCTGTGGCATTCTACCAGGCAGCACTTTTTCATTGATGATAGTAAATATTTAGCTCAAATCTATGTAAATTAAATAATAATGTAGGTAGTGAAAAATAAATTATAAATGTATGTCATGATACAAAATTGTTGATAATATTTTTTTATTACAATTGTACGCCACGATTTAAAAATGGGACATGACTTGCATAATTTTTCAAAAATTTGACAGCACAGAAAATCGTTTCCCAGGGAGGAAAAGTACTGTTTTCATCCCTCTGATCAGGTAACTTAATGCGTACTTTCCAAGTATGAGAAATGAAAAAATCATTTTCGTTGGTCGTGTTGAGAAGGATCAATTTCACTTGCGCAAGGGCAGGGCGTGTTAAAAACCTGACAAGTAACAATTTGGCTTTTACAATTTCATTGCCTACCTACTTTCTAAATTGCCTGCCTCGTTGGTCTAGTAGCAAGCGCTACACTGAGCATGATGTCCTGGATTCGATTCCCAGATCAGGAAAAGTGTTATCTTTGTATTTCAGGGTAAATATATTGAAATGAGTGTATCATCACCTTAGTAGTGAAGGGAGCTATTCCACATCAAATTGGTTCCAAGATAAAGATAAATCAAAAATTCACCAAATGATTTTTTGTTCCTAGTTTCATTTAATTCCTTTCACGTCTGTCTGTGCACGGTATGCCTACTACAATTGGTTGGAGGCGCGCGGTGGCTGGAGGGGCGCGCGGGCCGCGGTATCAGGATCGGCGCTCGCGCGTTCTCCCACTCCGAGCGTCTTCACTTAAAATCTTACCACGACAAAGGCACTGCGTTTGTTTTTATGTTCCTGTATTACACCAAATTGTTATAGTCCACGTATTTTATTTCATCCCTGCAACTGAGCAGTCAACGTAACATCGTCAACATATGGTCCTTCGAGCCGGATCATATGTTGACGATGTTACGTTGACTGCTCAGTTGCAGGAAATCATAATGAATCGATGAATGAAAAACCAAACCTCTATACCCAAAGTCTCAAATTCAGATAATTTATGTAAACAAAGGGGATAACATAATAAAAAAATATCTTCGTAATGGTAATTCACATAAAATGGCGAAAAAAGAGGTTTCATTTTCTATTAAGTACTGAGTTTTAAGAAATAATAATAAAAAAATATTCATACCGTAATATTTTTTTAAAATTTTCGGTTTAAACAAAAATATAAAAAAAAAAAGATTTTCGGGTATAAAATATTTTATGATACTGGTAACAATGCAGGAGATCCAAACATTTTCAAATTTTTTACATCTTCAACAACACTAATATTACAACTCTCATTCATAGATTCATATTGTAAGTAGCATATCTAGCCACATTTTGGATGAAAACGGCTGTAAACTGTTTCGAGTGGAAATCGATTTTGGGAGGCCTACTTTAGCACTGGACTTAAAAGGGCTGATTATGACGATCATATGCCCTTTCTCCGACATACTACACAAAACATTGTTTGGCAACGGTATTTTGTTTGCATAGTTCTTATAATTAATTCACTTTAATTTTAGGGATGACTATTTACAAAAAAAGAATATGACAAAATGTTTTGTACCACTGTCCTGTCATTTTGACAGTGACATTTCTTGACATTACTTTGTTTACAAAAATTATCTGAATTAGAGATTTTGGGTATAGCTGGGGGGCGCCCCACACTACGCTTGCCAAACGTATACCAGTTTGAAATCGCCAACCCGCAACAAACAATCGCTGTGATCAAAGCTCTGTAAGAGAACTAATCCTTTTCCATCCAGTGGTACAATCACAGACCGATATATTTTATTCCCAGCTGCCATTTTAAATTAAGCAACAGAACTTAAAGCGTGTCGAAACTCAAATGTAAAGCTTTGATAATGGACGCGGATATCCAAAACGCCGCGTCATCTTCACTTTCTTGTTTTTCGTCTACGCAAACAGTAGACAACGGTACGGAGCATTCTGCCAAGTCATTGCCTTTTTAGGATTTCGTTGGTACTCGAAACGCGTTAATAAGTCTTTATTAAAGTACTAGTTTCTGTCTGCGACTTCGTCCGGGTGAAATTTCTTGTTCCCCCGTTTCCCAATCCGTTCTCGAGATATACAACTCCCTACTACCTAAAAATTTCAAATAATTTTATATGTTGGGGGCCATTCAAGTATTACGTAAGCAGAATTTTAGTAATTTTGAACCCCCACCTCCCCCTTGTCAGCAAAAGTAAACAAAGCTCATCCCCCCCCCCTTTGCTTACGTAAACATTGGTATTTTTTAATCTGTTCAGGTTTCTTTACTGTTATTCATGAGTCTAGAAATAAGGAATTTATAGACTAAAAGTAATTGAATGCCTATTTAAGTAAATTCCCTACTTCGGTTTTTTCTAACCATAAAAAATCGCGTGAGAGCGAGAAAGCAATATCAATTATTTTGGGGAATCTCTGAACATTGAGTTGCCATCATTGTTCAAATCAAACTCAATTAAATTTTGCAATTGAATCTGAAAAGTAAATTAATAAATATTGCTGACGTAATTCTACCCATCCAGACCCCCATCCCCCATGTCATCAAAAATAATCAAAGCAAAGACCCCCACCCCCTTTGGTGCTTACGTAATAATTGAATGACCCCTTGTTCAAAATCAAAAGTCATTCATTCTAATTAGGCTGGAAATCATCACTTTTAGAACATCAAAATTACATAAGACAGTCCCCCAAAACGCCCCCCTGCACCACTTACTAGTCTTTAGCTGGGAAGAAGTAGCGCAACAAACTCCCCAGCAGCACAGCTGTCTGTTCAATTAGATAAACTTGATTCTATACAATAGTAGGTATGCAAAGTAATGCTGGATTATGTAACACAAAATGATAAACTAGGACCATCGAAGTATAATAAATAAACAGTTAAGAGCGTTGTCACCAGTCCACTAGCGCCAACTCCTTTAAAAACATATTATCTCGTGACTGAGGAATTATGAAAAACGGCTCAATAAACTATCTCGGTAAGTGTGTCTAGAATTTTCTAATACCTTTTTTAAAGTTTCCTATTGAGACACGAAGCAACAAAATACGATCTAGAGGAACGTGGCCGTTTTTATTTAGATCGAATTTTGTTGCTTCGTGTCTCAATACTCTCAATATGAAACTTAAAAAAAAAGGTATTAGAAAATTCTAAACACACTTATAAGTGTGTCTAGAATTAAAAAAAATATAAAAAATTATATCTTGTTCAAAATCAAAAGTCATTTATTTACAAATTAGGCTGGGAATCAGCACTTTTCCGAACGTCAAAATTACATGAGACAGTCCCCCAAAACGCCCCCTGCACCAATAAAATATTTAAAAAAATACTAAAAATATTACCAATTTTTTATTTAAAGAAATTAAATAATAATACAGAGATGTTACTCAATTCTAAACTCGCCAAAGTTTTACGTTTGATGGCGAGAGGCGCTCTTTTTCATAACAATGAACCTCCTTACGTGCATACCCACTACTTATATATTATACTGTTATGGTTTAATCTTATACAATGTATTTAGTTCTGTCTGCTATCCTGTACAAAGCTTTTCAGTTTTTTTTTAAGTGATCGTATACTACGTTGTACTCGTAGTACTAGTTGATTGAGCCGTTTTTCATAATTCCTTCTTAGTCACGAGATAATATGTTTTTAAAGGAGTTGGCGCTAGTGGACCGGTGACAACCCTCTTAATTACTAATAACAATAACGAAAACATAGTCAGCAAGACGAACAGACACCACAAACAGCACCCGTTCACGAGCATAACGCCAAGATCAGCCATTACCCCCCACGCCATATTTGAGGGAAGGACCAAGGCAACCCGACCCCCGACGCCACCGCAAGCAGTGACATCTAAGGGAGAATGACGAACAATGCTACCGGTTGCTCAGAAGAATAATACGATCAATTGTCAAAGTTGTTAGCTAACCAAATATCTCAATACAACTCATTAGAAAAACATAGTAATAGTCAGCAAGACGAACAGACACCACAAGCAGCACCCGTTCACGAGCATACGGCAAAGATCAGCCATTACCCCCCTCGCCATATTTGAGGGAAGGAGGCAACCCGACGAATGTTACTTCTCTGCTCGTCGGACAATCCCCAGAGCCTTTTGTATGCCATGATGCATAATGAAAGGGCTAGAATTGCCTTTAAAATAGGCATTACTAGGAAGCGTACACCGTTGCATGTTAGGTCTAACAATAGGTTTACTTCATGTGAAATATTAATGTAGGTTCGATCGGAGGCGTTTGCAGCGACCTGCTTTATTTGCATTTAGACAAAACATTGCTTCTCGTACAAAAATATCCCTTATTACTAAGGCAAAGGCACTATCAATGTCAAATTGTTTTAGTTTGACCGATACCCTTGTACCACGCTCTAGGTATGTGCGCGGCGAGACGGGCACCTCGAATGCGCGATACAACGGTATCGTTCAAACTATACCACTGACGATCATGTACGATGGCCAGCACATCAAGTTACCAGAAACTGTCAAATTTTCTCGTTCGATTTTGAACTTTTTAAATAACTTAATAACTTAACTGAACTTTTAAGTTAACTTTAACCTTAAAAAAATTATATATGATTTTTCAAATCAATATTTTTTTTGTTTAGAGGACATGCCGGTTTCCTGACGATGTTTTCCTTCTATCTTCATTTATTTCTGCATAATATATTTCCGGAAAAAAAAAAAAAACGGGAAATTTCAGTCCTGAAATTGAAACTACAGAAAACCGTAGAACATTTTTGAATTCTGCCAAAACACAATAGTATTGAGGTCACGAAATGACATCACTGACCTTGACTGAAGCCCAATGAGGCATCACGAGGGAGTGGCAGCCATTGTGGAACTTAGAAAACAAGTCCATGGCTAATCAAGGTCTTTGATTGTTGCAAAATACTTGAAAATCTTTACAAATTGGAGACTTTTTTGTTCGTTTTAGGTTGGGGCAATCAGTGTTTGCTGTTTCCCTGGTATGAACATCTAGGTTGCTTCTAGGCAAGCGTGTATCTGGGTCAGGCGCAGAGATGACCGATGAAGTAAAAGGTGGCTAAGAAACCAGGGCCGTCCAAACTCACAACAAAGTCAAAATCAAAAGGCTTTTATTAAAACTAGGCTTTTCGAACGTCAAAATTACATAAGACAGTCCCCCAAAATGACCGCCCTTCTCCACTTCCTAGTGCTTTAGCTGGGAAGAAGTAGCGCAACAAACTCCTCAGCACGCGTCTTAAGGTCGCGAGAAACACCTGGATGAAGGCCGCACGGAACTAGGATGTATGGCAGAAGAAAGGGTGTCCCGGTGATTCTGGGCTGAAATGGTGATGATGAAGCGTGTACCCACGATGAGGACACGGCACACTCCCTCTCACAGAATGGATACCTTTTTTTTGGCTGTTGAATTATCAAATAACTTCTCCCGCTCTAAGCGGAGCGGGAGGGCGTGTCAGAGTTTTACTGTCTGAAACCCACCCATGTTCCTTCAGTTGCCTGTGTGCCAGGGCCACGGTATCCCTTTCGGACAAACCCGCAACCCTTGCAGACACCCGTCCTAGTGGACCCCGAGGCGCGCGTGGAACACAACGCGCTCACCGTCCGCAAGCCCGCACTTACGTTAGCCCGGAATCGGCTATCGATTCCCGCCGCCCAGGGCGTCTCCTGCGGCGACTAGGGGCGTGAGGGCGCACAGACTGCCGCTCCCTCACGCGTTCCGCCTCCTTCTTCGCGAGCATTACTGCTTCGCAGAAGGAGGTGACTGCCTCCCATACACTCTCGCTCCGTACCATGGCCTGGACCAGGACCGGACGCGAAAGATCGCCGCCGCCGATCGCCTCCGTGAGGACACGGCGGTGCTCTGCCCAAGCCGGGCAGACCTCCACCGTGACGCAGAAGGGAGGCCTGTGTCCCAACAGTGAGTCGGGACATTATAGCTGATTATGATAAGTGTGGACTATCGTCCACCGTACCATTACTTACCATCAGGTGAGAGGTCCATAGAGGGGCTTGTGGCTACGTTATAACAGCTGGACGGGTCGATCAACCAGGTTAAGCTACGTTTGCCGCGGTTATTCCGTGGATGAGTTACTATCATTACATATCAAGACTCCTTCGTGCCTCGGAGAGCACTTTAAATTGTTGCTTGGTCCCGGCTGTCATTCGTGGATCACGTGGAAGCCCGAAAGTCTGACAACCAGTTTTACTAAGAGGTATCGTTTTACCGAGTAACTGGGTTGAATACGTCAGATAGGTTAGACTGGATGCCGAGCCAAACATGTGGGAAAAAAAGCAATGCAGATGATAATGATGGGATAGACCCGTGTGAGCCGTTTCTATCCAGATGAACATGGACGCCTCAAAAAGAGCATGTAAGAATTTGGATCTTACGCACGTTGCGTTCTGTAGTTTCCGCAAAACCTCATGAGATAAAGGCGACCCGAGGACCCGAGGTGGCGGCGCGTAGTATTCTACGAGCGCCCTTCTTAGACCTCGCGAGGAGTCAAACACCTAACTCCTCCTCCCAATCTGAGATCTGCCGAGGCAAGTACCAGTCGGGGGTTGCGGCAGTGTCGTACGATCCCGCGACCCCCGGCGTAGGTGTGATATGGAATACCGGATTTCTAGTCAGTAAGAGTCTGACAGCCACGGCGAAGGACATCCATGAAGACTTTCTACCTCGGAACAAAAAAAAATACAACTCAGTAGGCATATTTTTTAGGGTACCTCTCCTACACGTAAATTGGGGTGACTTTTTTTTTCTTTATCCTAATAAAAACTTCAGTTTTTGCGGCAGAATTGTTCTTTCGCTTAAATACTTATTTTAAAAAAATTGTGTTTGGTTGGTCAGAAAATATTGTAAAAACATTGCCTTGAACCGAAGCCTATAGAAATCGATAATTATTTACAAAGTCCAATTTCTCAGAAACGTGAAATTCGATTTGTTATGTCGTCAGTTTGGTCACAAAAGACTACTAAAGCCTGTTAATATTGTGCCCGATTGATGGCAATAGACTTGCCACTATTACATGGGACTTAAAAACTGACATTTATTTCAGAATCACTTCCATATTTGTTAGTAACAATGTAAACTTAAGGCGGCGATACCCGACTTTTAATGATTTTATACTGAAGATTACGTCTAAACGAGTAGTATTAATAATAATAATAATTCTTTATTTTTCGGACAACTTAAGATCCAATGTGTTGGTAAATTTCTTATAAATAATGTCAGTGAAATATTATTTAAAAAACTTGTTTGTTAGAGATCGCTTCATGAGGATGACGCACAAGCGAAAGGATTTTTTCACCCGTTCATCACCCCCACAAAACGTCGTAGAATAGAGAGTAGATGCTCTCCGCGACTAGGACTGTCCTCAGAATATTATTGTCACTGTCCCGCAGTCTTTTTATTAAGGACGAGATTTTTTTTCGAATGACCGCATAGAAGTCGTCAGTTCGATTCAGCGCAAACATCTCAGATGCGCTACAAAAACGGGGCAGCAGTCCCAACAGCATTCTGAAAACATTATTATATTGCATGCGCAGGACCTCCAGCGATCATAATTAATGATTTGGAAAAAATATTATGTTAAATTAGAGCATTTTCTTAATAACTTAATGTATGAATATTTCAGATTATGTTTATATTACATAGTGAAATTAATTTGTAAAGTTATGTCTAACGCGGATGAAAAACTGAGAATCACGCAAAATCTATCAAGCGTATTTTTCTGAAACCTTCACCTTTTTAAAGATAATTTCATTATTGATCTTTTAGTATACGTGTGTTATTAAAATACCTTTTGTTTTATGTATTATAAATTAATAATGCGTCTTATTTGGGACGGCGCTCCTGGTATATATATTTTTTTTTTTTTATCTTTTATATAGATTATTTTTTATTTTGTGAATGTGAGAACGTTGTAGGCCTAGTAGAGTGTAGATTTGTTGGCACTTTTCTATTTTGTTAAGTACTTGGTAATACACTGTTATTTGATAATATTGTAAAGCCAATTATTTTTAAAAGAGTAACCGTGGAGTTTCTTGCCGGCTCTTCTCAATAGGAAACGACTAATTCGAACCGTGCACCTAGCTTCTAACCTTTCATAAGTGCCCATGTAGGTTTATGTGAAATAAAATATTTTGATTTTGATTTTGGATGGGCGAGTCCTATTACTGGCTGGACAGCTCAGTACAAAACAAGCAAGCTAAGCACTCTAGGTCACTGGCATATATCTGGGCCTTAAAGATATTTCCGAGGTTTGGAGGGGTCTTGGTATGCAATATTCATCAAAATTCGATGACATACAATAACCGAAAGCCGAAACCAAATCCACAGTCGTTCCTCTACTACGTAAAAACGAAGTCTGAGTTACAAAACGTCCAGTTTCATTTTATTTATTTATTTTAAAAGCACTTTCACGAATCTATTTCACTCGTAGTCAACTCTCTTAAATTCTGTACACGTTTTAGAATGTAATCGTGGGTTTTACCTGTCTATGGCAATAAACCGGCCAAGTGCATGTCGGACTACGCACAATGAAGGGTTCCGTAATTGAGATGAATTTATCCCAAGAACAAACTTAACAGTGTAGTTAAAAAGCAAGTTCTCCCATACATTCCAACTGCAAATGTAAGTTTGTACGCACAATATTGAAAGATTTACTATGTTATTTTAAGACCATAGACTTCTTATAGGTGTTCCTGTAATTTATAAGTACAGAACAATATTCTCTATATTTTTTTTGTACCAAATTTCAACGGTCCAGTAGATTCGAAGCAAATTGGCTGTGACAGACAGACAGAAAGACACACGAGTGATCCTAGAAGGGTTCCGTTTGTTCCTTTTGAGATACGGAACCCTAAAAACTATACCTACTTTTTAAGCTGAAAGTGGAGCTTTAGTAGACCGTGCCTCTAGACTAGTTAAAAAAAGCAAAACAATGTGACGTCATTTCTTGATTTCCCGACTAGCCGTACTCTCTCTCCTAGACTAGCTCTCCTCCACATTTATATATATTTTTTTATTTCAAAACATATTTATTTATTTAATACTTCAAGCCCAGAAATGTACAGAGGCGGACTACCAGTCAACCTTTGGGTGATACAAAGACAAACAGTGGTAGGTGCAATTACAAAAAATCTTGGAATAAGTAAGTTAAGTCATAAGTTCATCAAAGTTGTTTCCTTATACTTAAACAAAGCACACTATTAGACCCCTGGGATCTGTCTTAGCATGGCCGCACGGCCAGTGTCAAACTGAAATAATGTTTAAAATTAAGGCCCAGATATGCCAGTGACCTTGAGTGGTTAGCTTGCGTGTTCTGTATTGAGCTCACGCAACGCGTCGTACGTCCAGCCAGTAATAGGACTCGCCGATCCAGGAGTACTGTCCCAAATAAGACGCATTATTAATTTATTATACATAAAACGAAAGGTATTTTAATAAAACACGTATACTAAAAGATCAATAATTAAATTAACTTTCAAATAGTGAAGGTTTCAGAAAAATACGCTTGATAGATTTTACGTGATTCTCAGTTTTTTATCCGCGTTAGACATAACTTTACAATTTAATTTCACTATGTCATAGAAACATAATCTAAAATATTCATATTATATTAAGTTATTAAGAAAATGCTCTAATTTAACATTTTTTTTTTCCAAATCATTAACACTACTTCGTTTAGACGTAATCTTCAGTAAAAAATCATTAAACGTCGGTTATAGTCACCTTAAGTTGAATTACATACAAATTTATTATTAAATTTCGAATTAGTTTAACGGAACGGGCTATTTTTAGCCGCGCGTGTCTTATAACGTGACCGTTTTGAGTTGGTAGGTATTTTTTACCTATAGTTATTAGTTAGCCGCCCAAGGTTGCGCGGCCACATCAAATCTTTTGTTCTGAGTGACAAATTATTATGCAATTTTTGTGTATAATGTATGCAATCTTGAATTACTGTACTTGATAGATAGATAGAATACTCTTTATTATGTACACCATAAAAATTACAGATATAAATGTAGAACTGTTACATAGGGTGTCACAATGGGCGGTCTTATCGCTAAAAGCGATCTTTTACAGACAACCTTTGGATGGATCAAAAAGTAGAAGGAAGAACTTGGTGTAATCCGGTTCATAAACAGGCTGGATTTTTGAGACGGGGCAGTAGTAGTTACCAAAAAACGGTCTTACGAGACTGTCCTTATTTTTTTAAGAAATTTTGATCCCCAGTCACAGATTTTGGAAAAAGGTACAGTCAGCAAGAAAATGGACCATTTCCACAAAAACTTTTTTCGTCATAAATATTTTGTAAGAAATGAGAAACCCACCCCGACTAAATAGTCCTCCCCGACCCTTGCCTGTAAGCGAAGCGCCAGCACGCGCTATAGCTGAGCCTGTAGCTTTAAATTCCCCCGATAATAATCTTAACCCTGATTTTATCCAGCCACAGTCGGTCCCTTGCCATCCTCTCTCCGACTCTGCCCTAAGCCGAGGTTCGCACCCCACAGGGGGTGCCCTTAGCGCGCGAGTCGTTTAGTTTATAAGTTTTTGCGCCCTGGCTGGAGGCTTTAAGTTTTTAGGAGCTTAAGGCAACCACAGGAAAGACCAGTTAAAGAGTCTCAACTTCTCATGGTTAACTCTGACATGCCCTAGCAAAAAAAAAAAAAAAACAATTTACCTTTTATTTTGACAGACAGGCCACTACAAAAGTCAGAATTCGCGCATTTTTCTCAGAATTATAGAAATCTCAACTAGGTAACATACTATCTAAATTCTGTTCTCAAAATAAATAAAATTATAACGTGTTTTTTGTTAATTTTCGGCAAGTTTTCATTTTCATAGAAGCGACCAGTCTGTCCCAAAAAATAATGTAAGTTGGGATTCTCATTTCTTACGAATTGTATGAGATAAGTTTTTGCAATTTCTGACTTTTCTAATACTCTAACCTCAGTTGGTCCGATAGTTTTTGAACCTTATAAAAAATAGGATCAATTAGCATCAGAAAGTTTTTGTGAAAATAGCCTATAATATAATTTTTATGATATTAATTTTATTTTCTGTGATTAATATAATTTAACTCACACACTGACTTATCATATGTAATTTTTTTTGGAAAATCATAAACAATGTTTGTAAATATGTTAGCACCATGTACCTATCGCATTTATAAATTTTTCTGTCATTACTTTACTTTTCCTTCTTTTTACCAATTGTGTTAGGTAAGTAATTTTTATTCTAGGTACATCGTCTTCACCTATAATTATTAATTAATGTATACAAACTATTATTAACATTTTAAAAGAGTAAGTATGGAGTTTCTTGCCCATTCTTCTCCATACATAACTACCTTTTAGAAGGGGCAACTAGAATCAATTAACTATTTATGTAATTTTTGACGGTCAAAAGTGCATTTTACGTGCCTATTTGAAATAAATGATTTGACTTTGACTTTTGACTATGAGCCCTTTTTCTTGCTGACTGTACCTTTGTTTTTCCTTATATATACGACTGCTGTGAATTTTTTCACATATCCAAATACAACCATTTAGCTTGCAGGGGGGGGACATTAATCGAAAACAACAACAACGCAAATTCAAGTAAAGGCTCCTACAAACAGACGCGACGCGACACAAAGCCATCGCTCGTCGCGCTACAAGTGGTGCCTTTGTGTCGCGTCGCGTGTCGCCCCTTTTTGTAGGAGCCTTTACACAACAAAACGAATCTAATCAACCACTAACCGTCCGAAAAATATGTTTTTTTATAATATATCGGTCGATTGTTGTGACTCCGCCGGGCGGAGATTGCCGGAGAAGTTGATATATGATATTTTTAATCGTTGATGTTAATTGTGTTTATTGAATAATCATAATTAATTTTCAATATTAGTTAAAAATGGTTGATTGGATATTCACCATCTCTAGCATGTGTGCACTATGAGCAGAGAAAGTGAGCGGTACCAGTGATGTGCTAGCTCATTCTCGCTATTTCAAGTCGGTCATATCGGACGAACTACTGAACTAAGAAGCGAGGGTTTTGGAAACTAGTTCGCGTAGTACGTCTCTGGGAGCGCTCTTACCACCTAGTTCGTTCGCGAACTACACAAGACTAAAGGTACAGGTACAGGTAAGGACATAGCACACATATCAACTCGGAAACAGATCGTAACCGTATCAACTCAAGCCGTTTAGTACCTGTTATTTGCATGAAACTCCCTACTGAAAAGCACACTAATCGGAATCGTAACGTAAACGATTCGCCTCGGGAAAAGCTCACGAACCGCGGTGTGGCGCGTGGTCAACCAGCGGTCCCCGTGCTTACGGCTCGTCGTCCCCGCGCTTACGCCTCTCCGTCGCCGCGCTTGCGTCTCTTCGTCCTCCCTTGTCCCTTTCACCCCTGCCGCGTTCGGATTCAAACTGATCTGGTGCCAGCCAGGTCAACCAGCAGCGGTCAGCGAGCCGTAAGCGCGGCGTCGCCTAGCTGTAGCCGAGTCGACGTATCGGAGCTACTGGTCCGCTTTGGTTACGTGCTTAAGTTAGGCTGACGCCTGTTTGAAGGCGAGGCGAAAGGCGATAGTGTGCGTCCACACTGAACGCGCGGTGACTGGGGCCTGTGGCGGGCGCGGCGGCGGAGGCGTTCGGTGGCCACAGTGACGCGCGAGCTCTTGTAGCGGTTCGACGTATTTCAGGGGTTGCAAACTATGGACGAGGATTTGGTATTTTTATTAGATAGTCCGATCAGGAAATTGTTCTTTGGCTTCGCTCCATAATTTTCTTATTATTATGCGATTACTGTGGTGAGGATGTTTACTTTGTCACATAGCTGGTTTAGATTGAACCACACTTATAAACGAGCACTATTTATAGCCATATTAAAAAAAATAAAATTAAAAAAAACTTACGCTTGTACGCCGAGCGAGCGATAAGACCGAACTGGTTTGATACCCCCGCCAACCGCGCATTAGGTCGCTTGTGGACTAGGCCCGTAGTGTGGCCATAACGCGCGGATAGGAACGTTTGATAACTACGCGCGCTATCTCGCTCGAGCCCGTCGCGCTAGGCGCCCGTCTTAGTCACTGCACTATGGACGCAAGCGGCGGTTTCATGTTTGATATTTCGCGCCCGTCGTCGCATCCGCGCTAGGCCGGCAGTGTGGACGAACACTATACGGTGACGATCCCTTTCCGAGTTGATATGTGTGCTACGACTTAAAGCAATTACAGGCACTTTTGAATTCTTAAGGAGTCGGTCAGTCAAGTTTATTTAAGAAGCCAGTTGCCCATTTCAAAGCGTACGTATCACGGTCATACTCAAAACTTTCCTTACAAAATTTTCCTCATACCTGTCATATTTATAGCGGAGACAAAGTTTTAGATAAACAAAGGTTTCATTTTAAGGTAAACAATGAAATAAAAACCGTAATACCATAATCTACGCAAATAAATAAAATTGAAGTGTCTGTTTGTAATTTCAAAATAACGGTTTTTTTTTTTACTAAATAAAAAAGAAGAAACAAGAAAAGTGTTTATTGGGACTCATACATGAAGATCACATTTTAAACTAAACACACTCATAGTAACACTAATCCATACTAATATTATAAATGTGAAAGTAACTCTGTCTGTCTGTCCGTCTGTCTGTCTGTATGTTACGTTTTCACGCCTAAACCGCTGAACCGATCATCATGTTTGGCAGAGATATAACCTGGGATATGGAGAAGGACATAGGCTACTTATTTATGCGATAACCGACATCCACGCGGGCGGAGCCGCGGGCAAAAGCTAGTAAAAAATAAAAAAAATAAACAACAGTAATATGAAAACAAAAATGCTTATGGAAGTATATCTGTATACGGTAATTATAACAAAAAAAAATGTCTGCCTGTCTGTCTGTTTGTTCCGGCTAATCTCCGAAACGGCTGCACCGATTTTGACGGGACTTTCACTGCTACTTTTATTTAAGAAAACAAAGAAGCCGCGGGCATCAGCTAGTTAAATATATAATTAAATCCACAATTTTCCACTACACGGCAGAATGCATACAATTTGGGATATTTCCCATCATCATCATTTCTGCCGAAAGACGTCCACTGCTGGACATAGGCCTCCCCCAAGCACCGCCACCTCGACCGGTTTTGTGCTTCCCGCATCCAGCGGACTCCCGCGGCCTTCACAAGGTCATCGGTCCACCTTGTGGGAGGCCTTCCAACGCTACGTCTTCCGGTACGCGGTCGCCACTCCAGAACCTTTCAGCCCCAACGGCCATCTGTTCTGCGTGCACAGTGCCCTGCCCATTGCCAGATTGCCACTTAAGTTTGGCAATTCTTCGAGCTATGTCGGTTACCTTGGTTTTCCTGCGGATCTCTTCATTTCTGATAAGATCACGTAGGGAAACTCTAAGCATAGCCCTCTCCATTGCCCTTTGGGTGACTTTTAGCCTTCTAATAAGGCCCATTGTGAGCGACCACGTTTCAGTGCCATATGTCATCACTGGCAACACGCACTGGTCAAAGACTTTCGTCTTGAGACACTGCGGTATGTGGGATATTTCCCATTTCTCTTAATTATAAATATTCATGAACGAACACAATAATTTATTCAAACGAAAACAAACACATAAAAACGTATAAAATATGACTCAGTTGAGCTAATGTACCTACTATCGGGGACATTCGACTCGGACCACCATAAGGGCTATTCTTGCTTGAAGCACGAGGCCGCTATACAAAAAAAAAAAAATTTGGTTGTCCGTAAAGTTGATTTACGGACGACAGTTTAACGTGACAACGTCATAAAAAAACATTGATGCGGCGCAAGCGTACAATGAGCGTAACGGGACAATGAGTCATCCTTTTTCGTGCATGCAGCCGGCGTTCATCGATTTATTAGACGTTGTCACGTCAAAACAAAATCAACAATGCTAATTGCGATGCTATTGGTGGATGAGCGTAACGAAAGCGGTAATAACGCTACCTACGCTCATAAACCAATAGCATTGCAGCATCAGATTTTTGCTGAGCCCCTTGTTTTTTAAATGAAAAAATAAATAAAAATAAAACCAGTCGAGGTCAGACATCTGTGATCATGTAACAGAACCTGAGAAATTTATTTGCAAGTTTTCTGGCGGTAAACATATGTGTACCGTGTGGTGCCGGACGTAAAGTTAAGCACCACCCCATTTCCTCCCGTGGGTGTCGTAAAAAGCGATTAAGGGACTTACTAGATAATGGGCAGCAGCGTTCTCTATGCATTTTCAAAACCATACGGCAATCGCCAACCCGCCTGCCAAGCGTGGCGATTATGGTAAATCCTGCCCCCCAATTGGGGGAGGCCTATGTCCAGCAGTGGACGTCTTTCGGCTGAAATGATGATGAAACATATGTGGACATCCGTCAGTACGGGATTTTGTTTTGAAAGTGTGCCGATTCGGATGTTCCAGATAGTACTTCCCAAGTTCCCAATAGTATTATCTGCCTAGCCTTTCCCAAATACGTTGGGATCAGCTTCCAATTTAAGGTTAAAAGGTTAATTTTATCCATCTGAAAGGAGTGTTTAATAAGCAAATGTGTCACAAATAGCAATAAGATATCAATGGATCTAACTTGTCTCAATAATGATTAGTCCGTTCAGAGTCTAATGGCGCCCAGAATGGGACTACTTAAATTACATTTAATTCTCTTATTTCGTTAACTAATTAGAGGGAACATACATTTAATGCATAGTGACATTTTTTAAGTAACTCGGCGATTTCTTGAAAGGTTAATTTTATCCAATAAAAATCTGAAAGGAGTATTTAATAAGCAAATGTGTCCAAAATAGCAATAAGATATCAATGGATCTGACTTGTCTCAACAATGATTAGTCTGTTCAATCTAATGGCGCCCAGAATGGGACTACTTAAATTACATTTAATTCTCTTATTTCGTTAACTAATTAGAGGGGATATACATTTAATGCATAGTGACAATTTTTAAGTAACTCGGCGATTTCTTGAAAGGTTAATTTTATCCAATAAAAATCTGAAAGGAGTATTTAATAAGCAAATCTGTCCAAAATAGCAATAATAATTATTAGTCTGTTCAGAGTCTAATGGCGCCCATAATGGGACTACTTAAATTACATTTAATTCTCTTATTTCGTTAACTAATTAGAGGGGACATACATTTAATGCATAGTGACACTTTTAGAAGCAGTTTCAGTTCAACACGAAATACATAGTACAAGATGTTGACCAATGCCACTAGCCGTCAACAGCTAACCGTTAATCATAACAAACTATTTATCTTCGTACATTGTAAGACAGAAGAAACACACTGGGATAATATTGTGATTCTTAAATACTTACTGGGAGTTACTGGTTCTATTAGTCCATAATTTTAGGCTGTAGGCCGCACCACGAACTGCCATTATTGGCAAAATCATAAATCTTAGCAGATGAATTAGTGATCTTAGGAGATCCTTAAAGGGGGTTGCCACAATCGCCACGCTTGGCAGACGGGTTGGCGATCGCAGTATGGTGTTAAAAATGCATAGAGAACGCTGCTGCCCAATCTCTAGCTATATTAATTATATTTATTGAAATGAAATGAAATCGTTTATTCTGTAAATAGGATATCGGAATCACTTTTACAGGTCATATAAAAAAATAAGCTAGGTGAAATCGACATTTCCTATCTAACTACCACTGAGAAGAAATGCCGAAACAAACTCGGGGTCAGTCTCTTTTAAAGTCCAGACATAATCTTGGTCAGATCATATGAAGATCATGTAGATCCGTGTCTGAAATGGTATTATTGTTTATATTAATTAATTAATTCATTAATATAAACGATAATAATTTAGGTGAAATGGCTTTTTTTCTTAGAAAATTATGATAGAAACCTGCGCCGTCAAACCTACCTAACTGAATCAAGGAACTTAATTGATAACGGAATTAGAAATTGAATTCGCACTCCACCATCCGAATCCAATAAAAAATATGCCATTCGTTCGATTCGTCCTATATTTTGCAATCTTACATTGCAGTTTTCGTTCGTTTCATATTATTTGAATTCGCACAAAACATCCGTTGACATTGTTTGGTGTCGGTGTCTCGAAATATAACTCGAAGCATTTTGTTTTTAGATTCACAAACTGAAAATGGAAACGATTTGACCAAAAATTGTGACGGAATCACGTGGACTCGTTTTCAAGCTTATGCTACCTCTCACAGAGAGGTCTGTCTGAGCAGTGGGAATATTATCGGCTGATTATGATATGCTGAATAATGGTTATGATCTGTGGTTATGATAGTACTTAGGTAGCTATTAGGATTTGTGTCCTAAGCCGAGAAAGTCTAGCTTAGACGTAGTCGCCTTGAAACAAACCTTGGAACGCCGCTCACAATATTTTATCTTGCGTTTAAAGTTTTAGAATAACACTTACAAAAAATGGTGTGATTAGGAACCAAATTACTTTTGTAAACAATTTGTACAGTTGCCAGGTCGTTTCTTATCTATACTGGGTAGCGGGGACATCGAAACGAAGCCGGTTACTATGGATTCAGTCCATGGACCCCTATGCGTTGAAATTTTTCGTCGGTACAAATGCACCGCTCGTCACGTGACACGCGGTGCCTTGGTGTCGCATCGCATGTCGCGCCTGTTTGTAGGAGCCTTGACAGTGCACGGAAGGCGTAGTTAGGTACAACAAAACACAGAATTGAAATGTGTTAGATAGAACAACGATATCTTGAATGGTTGTTTTTTTTATTTTTTTTATTCTACTATGAGTTTGCTCTTGACTTTAGTCTAGGTCTGGATGACAGAGACAAAGTCTACGATGGAGTGAGCTTACCCAGAAGAAGCCTGTTCACTCTCACTTTGAATAGATTAGGGTTGTATGCGTTCGGAAACACAGACGCAGGCAGAGAGTTCCACTTGTTTTTGGTAAATGTATTAGGTATGTTTTTTTTTTGTCACAAAACTAAATTAGTTGTTTATGATGTTAGTAATACTGTCCTGCAAGGTTGTTATTGAACCCTGTATAGTATAACAACTAAGTTAGTCAAATAAAGGTCATAGCACATTTATCAAATCGGAAAGGGATCGTAACCGTATCGCCTTTCGCGTCGCCGTCAAACAGTCGTCAACCGTACGTAAGCACGTAACCAAAGCGGATCAGAAGCTCCGATACGTCGACTCGGCTGCGGCTAGGCGCCTCGCGCTTACGGCTCGCCGACCGCTGGTTGACGGCTAGTCATTGATTCTATGTCACACCTCTTGTATGGGGACGAGCCACTGTGCGCGGGAGGGGCGTGGGCGAAGAGACGTAAGCTAGGGTACGGAGAGCCGTAAGCTAGGCTACGGAGAACCGTAAGCGCGGGAACTGCAAGTCGACCACGCACCGCACCGCGGTTGTGAGCTTGTCCCGAGGCGAGGCGATTACGTTACGATTCCGATTAGTGTGCGTTGCAGTAGGGAGTTTCATACAAATAATACTGAACGGCTCGAGTTTATACGGTGACGATCCCTTTCCGATTTGATACGTGTGCTACGACCTTAAAAGCCCTCTTCCTTTCTCCTACTCCTGCTGTGCCCGACATGATCCACAATGATAATATTTATGTAAATCCTACCACCTAAGTTCACATGTGAAAGCAATACTTATTGAGTATTGAGTAGAGTTAGAAGAGCTTGTGGCTAAGTAATAACAGACGCACGGGTTGATCGAGCATGTTAAGCTTCGTTTGCCGCGGTTGGTCCGTGGATGGGTGACCATCTTAACATACCAAGACCCGTCCGTGCCGCGGAAACCACGTTAAGCCGTTGCTCCCGGCTGTCATTCGTGGATCTTTGACAGTAGTTACGGGTCGTCAGAAGCCCGAAATTTAGACAACCAGTCTTACCAAGGGGTATCGTATTACCCAGTAACTCGGTTGTGGAGGTCAGATAGGCAATCGTTCCATCTCTATTAGTGCGCGCAATTATACATGTAGGTACTAGATGACCCGACAGACTTCGTTCTGTCAAAAGCTATAGTATAAACTCCACTACTCTACCCTAACCTACCCTACCTTCCTATCCTACCTACCCTACCCTACCCTACCTACCTACCTACCTTACCCTACCCTACATACATAGCTAAAATCTTCAAAAAAAAAACCTATTCTCAGACTTACCAAGTACTACATATAAAATTTCATCAAAATCGGTTAAGCCGTTTCGGAGGAGAATGGCAACTAACACTGACACGAAAATTGTATATAAGTAGGATGTATCTATTTAAACATGAAATATTTTAAGAGATACACTCATATGTGGTAGAGAAGCCATCGAAATGATTTGTTTTTTAAATCTGAGCATGTTATTTAAAAAATTTAATAATTAAAATTAATCCTAATCCTAATGAATGACTCTTTCGGTTGGTATCATAAAACACAGGCTGTTTTTTTTTTCACATTTCACCGGTTCTATTCCCGGCTCAAGCAGGTGATTTTTCAAAAATCTTTAAATTTAATTATTTTTGAAAATAAAGGAATGTTTCCTTTCAGTAAAATTTGCCATCATCAATATTAAGGGTACTTTTCCTCTAACCACGGTCTTTTTTTCCATCCTGAATAATAGATAATTATGCACATAGTTCTATTCGTTTCTAGCTACACAGTTCATACGTTTATCAATGCAACAAAGTAGGTGCATTATCTGTCCGTCAGTTGTCTATGTGTGCTAACGTGTGTTATAACATTACACTATGTACGTTGTACAAGTATAGAGTATACACACACAGTGATATATGACTGCAGAACGCAGATAAAAGTCGTGACATTGGTGCCGATTCCCTTGTTCACAAACTAAACTAAATTTAAGTTCAGTGCATCTTTTTCTTTCTATTTCATTAAGAAATGGACAGAAGATAAATTTTTGTTTAGTCCTGTCAAATTAATCTTAAGGCTTTGACTGCCAGACAACAGACACAATAGAAAAACAATTGTTAGCGGTCACCGGTGACCGCGGTGGCAGTCAATGTGTTAAAGATAATTTTACAATCTACAGCAGCTCCAACAGTATTTTCAAATTCTAATCAATTAGTTTATGCGCCTTGTGGAGTAGGACGAGCGGCAGCGTTGAGACAAGCATTTTTGTCAGCGATGTAATCCCCCAACTTATTAGTTTGTGTCCACGACTACGTGGCGGCTCTCATATACACCCCTATAGAAGTATGAGGAACAGAACAGGGTGTAAAGTTCACTTATCCTCTATAGAAAAGAGAGGATCCTCCGACCAGACGGGTGTTGTGTCTGGTGGGCAACTGCCCGACGGTTGATGTCGGGATGTTGTATGTATCGTCGTTGCGACTTTAAGACCTCTTTATGTGTAAGGCCCCTCACCCACGGCGACTTTTTGTAGCGATGCAGTAACGATGCTGTCGCGCGTCCGCATCGATACAGTCGCGAAGCGGTCGCTAGCTGTGTGCCCTCGCCCACGGGCCCAGATTCAGTCGCGATGCTGTCGCACTTCTGTCGCGATGCAAACGCGATTCAGTAACGGCACAAAAATGCTACAGTTGCACTGATGCTCGGTTCTCCACTCACGCGCCACCCTCCCTCCGTTCTCTCCCCGATCAGGGGGCCAAGTCTGCTAATGTACAAACGTTGCAATGGTCTCTTCATTGTGAGTTTTTGACAGATTTGCCATACAAACACTGTCAAATACTCACAATGGCGAGACCATTGCAACGTTTGTAAATTAGTAGACTTAGGCCCCTGGTCCGACACGGTCGCGCGTTTGCATCGATACAGTTGCGATGCTGTAGCGCGTTGGCATCGCTTCTGTAGCGCGTTGCAAATGCGACTAACACGCGTTAGTAGCGATGCTGTTGCGCGTTTACGAAGCGCGCGACAGCATCGCTACAAGAAGTCGCCGTGGGCGAGGGGCCTAAAATTCAACTTTATGAGAAAATTGATATTTTAAGCACCAACATTTTATTAGGATGCACATTGTAGATCTTGAAATTGGTTTAAAAATGACGATTAAATCGTCGTATACACATGAGAGTTTTTGCATTCGATAGAGCTTCAAAATGTGAAAAAGGCTGGCGTAATAAAGTGATTTTGCCAAAAGTGACACTTAAGAGGTCTTAAAGTCGCAACGACGATATGCTAGTCGCGCGGTAAACTTTGATTGCGCGATGCAGGATTTGTGACGTCAGGTCTTTGATGCGTAGTTCGCATGTGGCGTTGTAAATGCCGCCACACTGCAAAGTACTTATAATATTAATGTTTTGTCCAGAAATCGGATCTTGGATCAAAATGTTGACAGCTATTCTTCAATGAACACTTCAATCATGTAAATAGTTTATATTGTAATTAACAAGACTGCTTACAACGATTAATAATTGGAAATACATAGATAGCAGACATTAGTTAATCACCGTCATTACATGCTGGAGTCGAGTGAAAACAAATTACTGCATTTTAATTACAAAGTTAAGTTCTATTCGTGTTTGTTGTATGAGATGACAGCTGTAAGAGGTGTAGGTAAAAATAGGAAAAAAAAACCGGCCAAGTGCGTGTTGGACTACGCACAATGAAGGTTTCCGTACTTGGAAAGAATTTATCCTAAGAACAAACTTAACATTGTAGTTGGTAAACATAATCTCCCATACATTCCAACTGCAAATGTAAGTTTGTACGCACAATATCGAGAGATTTACCATGTTATTTTAAGACCATAGACTTCTTATAGATTTTCCTGTAATCTATAAGTATAGAACTATTTTCTGTATTTTTTTTTTTTTTAATTTTAGGTTCAGTAGTTTCGGAGATAAGGCGGGGGAATGGTAAATTTTCGTCTATTTTCACTTATAACTTTAAAACAATTTATTATAAAAATATTAAAAAAAATATTTGAGACCCTCACAGTACCTAAACCCTTTCATTTCATATGTCACACGGTACAGTTTTTCATTTTTTTTTAATTTTGTTGTTTGCCCCCCAAAACTGACCCCAATATTGGCCAAGTCGGAGAACTGGAGGGAAATGGCCTCCTTCTGAGACCGAGATGGTTCAGAAGGAGGCTGCCGAGCGGGATCGTGAGAGAGCTGATCCCGCTCGTAGAAGAGAGGCAACCGCCTCGACCTATCACGCCGAAACTTGGGGTCACGGGCGCTCAGTGTGGGGATTCTGTCCTCCCACTGAATGACATCAGGGAAAACGGCGCACAGTGGTCATGTGCTGCCTTGCACACTTGCACAGTCAATTTTCGGGGAGACCCCTTTATAAAGGGGTATCACTGGGGAGGCTATAGCCTCCCCAGTGATTTCCCGGGAGTTTCGGATCGGACTTTTGAGAGGTAACGGTGCCCCTTCCATGTGCAGATGGTGACTACCGGGGTGGTTTTAGTGAGGTAAAAATCCCCAAAGCCCGGGCGCCTTTTGAAGGTTTCCCCCCGAAAAGAAAAAGGTAGAAAATATGCTGTGAAGACTCCAAATAAATATGGGATAAAAGCCCATGCAGTCATATGTAAATAGAATACGTATATTCTGATGTACAGTCATTCCGGGAAACTTTGGACCACTTAGGAGACAATTTCCGATAGTTAGTCAATAAAATATATAGAATTACTACTCAGTAATTGTGATTTAAGTGATCTTTTGATGTTTTAAATACCACTTACATTAAAAAGTTTACAAATTATGCGTTTTGTGGTAACATTAGACCAACTCTTTCTCTCACCTTAAAAACCCATTTTATCGCATTTTTATACTTTTTAGGTAACATTGATGATGATAAATGCTCATACGATCATCAAGTTGACATTTCGAACGAATTGTTTGTTCAAGGTGTGGTCTAATGTTATATCGCTGGTGCAATTTTACCCAGAATGACTACTGGTACCTCCGTACTTTTCATCTTTGACAATTGAAAACTTTCCTCTCGGACGAATTCGCTGACGCAGCAATGACAATCCATTCCACAAGATTTTAAATGCGAAAGTGTCTCTGTATGTTTGTGACTTCTCATGGCTAAACTGATTAACCGATTAATGTTTGGTATAAAAAACTTAAGCCCCGATGAAGGACACTGGTATACACGGACACAAATCAAGCTATACATTTCCAGTTTAGGCTGATCTCTAATTGTATCGAATTTCCGTAAAATATGAGGTCAGCTTATACTAGAAATTTATAGCGTGATTTGTGGCCGTGTGCACATTGTTTAGGTTGTATTGGTTTGGGCAAATCAGAAATCCACGCAGAGCAAGTGAAGCGCATTTACAAACTGTGCTCCATACAATAAAACGCTTGGCAACAAAAACATCGTACTAAATTAAAACATGACCATCTTAAATTCTCAATAAGAGCCATAAACGCAAAGTACCAACGCGGTGCATATTTCTAATGCCGCCATCTTTGTTTGACACCCCGTTAAACGCATCTCACTATCTCTGTCTTACTCACATTGTTCGCAGAATGCAGTTTTGTTTACACAAGACAGTTTAAAGTTCAGGTTACATGCAGAGCCCTGTTTTTTGACTTCCATGAGTGGTCGAATGTTTTTAATTAAGTATTTGATTGCGACACTCACTGGTAGAGTTTCAAATTCTCGTGAAATTCGATGGCGGTTTGAGACTAGTTCAAGTGTTAATAAACCGCTCTAATTTTGAGCTCGGAGGGGCCTCAATTTTATCTAGCACTGCTAGGCGTCCGAATAAAGCCGGAGATGCTTTTTAGTTGCGTGTGCGGCCAAATTAGACGGTGTCCGGCCTGTCCGGCTTTACAATTTTGTTTTTACATGTGTCATGTGTATGTGTTGGTTTCCGCTCCGTCCACCTTACCTTGTATCGCTCTAGCACTGTCCTCAGATATGTCAGTAACAACGAGGGGGCCCATTAAGGCCCAAGCTTGCCGGGTCAGCGGGATTGTCCGAAAGGGGTACCGCTGCCCCGGAACATAAAGGGCCAAGGAAGGAACACGGGTGGGTTTTAGTCAGTAAGAGACTCCGTTCTGCTCCACCCAGAGCGGGAGGGGTCATTTGAGGATTTCCCATCCTCAAAAAAAAAGCACAGTCCTCCCCGCGCCCCCACCGCCCCGCAACTCTTCATTTCCACCCACTCTAGTCGCTTCGCTCGGTGTAGTTTGGCTCCGCGACTGACTTACTAAAAAATTAAGAGTGTCCGGCTTTTTTATCCAAATGTCCGGCTAAACTAGCTGCTCTGTCCGGCTTTTCGGTTTTATGACCTGGCAACCCTAATTTTATCCTTGATAGAAACATGTTACATTTATCCCCGCTTTATGAGATCTTCAGATTAAAATTGAAAATAGCTATTGATTCGACAAAGTTATCTTGGAGAAGCTTATCCTTCAGAAACGGTATGTATGAAGATATCGAATCAATAGCACAATCGATGAGATTTCCTGTTCTCTTTGACAATTATTTTACATACACAATTTCGATTGACTTCGACATATTAGGAAGAAGATTCTAGACCAAGTAGGAAGAGTGTCCGTGGAGTTTGTTGCCCGTTCTTCTCCATAGGAACCAACTACGCTTTAGAATGGGCGACCCCTTGACAATTCAAAAATGCCTGTAATTAGTAAACTAGCAGATCATTCTAGATTTTGGAAACAGTAGTGTCCAAAATCTAGAATGATCGACTTGTTTGCTGGCCAATCTGGTTAATACGTTATTAATAATCCATCCAAGTATTCGAAGTTGTGTTTTAAAACGAATTTCGTAGAATCCCAATGAGGAAAAGGGCAGGAACGTTAGGTATTCACAATTGAGGTAGGTATGTTTGTCTCGGTAGTGTTTTATTGAATACAGTTTCGGTATCGAAACAATTTCCAAGCACCATTTTGAAGTTCATCTCAAACCGCGCGAGGTGCAGATCCTTGTTGCTTTTTCTAAAATAAAAGTTATTACCTAAGTTAATCCTCATAACATGAGCTATCTGCCAGTGAGAGTCCCGTCAAAATCGGTCCAGCCGTTTCAGAGATCAGCCAGAACAAACAGACAGAGAGACCAAAAAAAATTAAAAATTGTTTATACTTTTATATAACCGTTAATACTTTCATAATTATGCATTTAGTAAAAACCTGTTATTTTGATATTATTATTTGTATAGCGTGCCGTGTGGTGCCGGACGTAAAGAATAGCACCACCCCATTTCCTCCTGTGGGTGTCGTAAAAGGCGACTAAGGGACTTACTAGAGAATGGGCAGCAGCGTTCTCTATGCGTTTTAACACCATACTGCGATCGCCAACCCGCCTGCCAAGCGTGGCGATTATGGCAAACTCCCCCAATTGGGGGAGCCTTATGTCCAGCAGTGGACTTCTTTCGGCTGAAATGATGATGATTTGTATAGCTATAGAAGTATGTATAAAACATAACAGATTTAAATAAATCTAAGGAGTTGTTACAGTACAACTCCTCAAATTTTAACAAAACATAATTTAATGGACAATGGATGAATTATTTTAAAACCTAATAATAGAAACAGCTTATGATTACTCACTTTAGATTTATTATATGACATAAATTTCCTATTTTAAGATGTCATTGACATAATCTCGGGACCCCGGAACTTTGGAAGGCGTACGTGGGGCCGAAGCCAACTCGCAGAGGCCCCTTAGATAATGTTAAATGATGAGGAGGCACCAACTCACGATTATCCCTGTATGCACAATGCAAGTACACCCAAAGACAACACCCGGTTGGTGTAGGACTATTGCAGGATATGGAAACAGATATTGGATTATGGATTTGGGTGGCTAAAGTGGACTGGTTACCTAGAACTATGGAAAGACTATTCTTTACTAATGATTTATGTACAAAACCGGCCAAGTTTATGTCGGACTACGCACAATGAAGGGTTCCGTAGTTGGGATGAATCTATACCAAGAACAAACTTAGCATTGTAATTGTTCTCCGTCTCCCACACATTTAAAATGCAAATGTAAGTTTTTACGCACAATATCGAGAGATTTACCATGTTATTTTAAGACCATAGACTTCTTATAGCTTTACCTGTAATCTATATTTTAATAATTTTTTCAAAATTTTTGGCTCACTAGTTTCGGAGATAAAGAGGGGGAATAGTCGTTTTTATTTATATATTTATTTAAACTTCATGTACAATAGTTATACATAGGCGGACTTAATGCCACAAGGCATTCTCTACCAGTCAACAGTCAGTCAGTCAGTCATTTTTCGTCTATTTTAGCTTATAACTTTTAAACAATTTATTTTAAAATTATTAAAAAAAAATATTTGAGACCCTCACAATAAGCCATTTCATTTGATATGTCACACGGAACAGTTTGCAAAAAAAATAATTTAATTTTCTTATTTGCTCCCAAAACTGACCCCAATATTCTAAATTCATTTATTTACGGTTCACGTACGTGTTTGGGTCACTCAAATTGAAGTGTATAATACCAAATTTCAACTTAATCGGTCCATTACATTCGGAGCAAATTTGCTATGACAGACGGACAGACAGACAGAAAGACACACGAGTGATCCTATAAGGGTTCCATTTTTTCCTTTTGAGGTACGCACCCTAATACACAGATAAAATGGCAGGGGGTGACTTGCATACTTAATAATGGGCCCCCGAAAATGGCTGCTACCACATGGTGTCGTAGCGAGAGGCAAGATGTCCTAAAGTGCTTATGAGGAGTGGAGTGGTATTCCACCGCTATCAGGACAATCCCGAAATTACGGTCACGGTCAAGGTCCCTACCAGCATCTTACTGGAAATTTCCTTATTATTATTATGCTCGCTTTAAATTCTATAATATTTTATTTTAATTTTTGTTATTCCCTATTTTAATTTGACTTATGTGTTTTTTTTTTTATAAAAATTTATTTTCAATGGATGCATGCCTTATGAAATGAAATGAAATGAAATGAAATCGTTTATTCTGTAAATAGGATATCGGAATCACTTTTACACGTCATATAAAAAATATAAAAACAAGCTTGAGGAAGTCGACATTTCCTATCTGACTATCCCTGAGAAGAAATGGCGAAACAAACTCAGGGGTCAAAGTCTCTTTTAAAGTCCAGACATAATCTTGGTCAGATCATGTGAGGACCATGTAGATCCGTGTCTGAAATGGTCTTTTGAGGAAAGAACCACACAATTTTGAGTGGACCTGTCCAGTCAGTGCAAGCATTTGTCAGTAAACGTGTAGCTCAACTCAGGATTTAAGGAGCTCAACGACTCGACGAACAATACCAAAGAAAGGACATTTGGGTAGGCCGCATAAAGTACTCAAAAAACCAGACCATCATTAAAACTACTTGAGAAAGAGGAAAAAAGAGATAATCTTAAAGAAAACAAATGACCCACATTATTTAAGTTACATCAAGCTTTGAAAACACCTTTATTTATGTACCTACTTTCTAAGAAAATAAACTATTGATTTTATTACAGTGAATAGGAATTTAGAAATTTCCTGCAACCAAGAACTTTAAAAGCGTACTATTTTAACTTGATCATTCATTCATTTCAGTCATTTCCATTTGAAAAATGACATAAAATAGAAGTAATAATTAGAAAATGTTTTCAGTGAAAAACTCCTATATATAAATTTTTTAAAGTTTCTTATAAAACAAAATATTGTTAGATCATTCATGTTGAAGTTATGTACATGTGAAAACAATGTAGAAAGACGTGCACGGGTGCCACGGGTTATTTTAATTGTTTTATTTTGTTTCTATTTGTTGTACCTACTCTGGACGCTTTTAATGTGTAAATTTGTTTTATTTTTACATCGTTCTCACATTTAGTTATAAAATCAAAATTATAGATGTAACTAATATTTTAGTAACAATTTAATTTAAAAGAGTGTCCATGGAATTTCTTGCCCGTTCTTTTCCATAGGTACTTACTACGTTTTGGAATGGGCATGTACCTTCATTTTTCTTACTGACCGACTCCTTGACAGTTCAAAAGTGCCTGTAAATGGTTTAATTGAAATAAATGATTTGAGTTTTGAGTTTTTTGGGCACTTTTCTTGTTGACAGTGAAGCGGACGAATTTTTTTATTGTATTTTTTTTTTTTTGTTTATTTAAGACTGTTTAATATTTATATGAAACAAAGGATTCAAAACATTCATAACTTGTATACTGTATTGAACTTTAATTATCAGCTGATTGATTATACATTTAATTCTTTTCAAATCCAATGTCTTCCTGTATAAAATACCATATCGACGCTTGAAAGGCAAAATTGATCAAACAACATGTTGGTAACTTTACACTAGTGCATGATCTTAAAGTTTTTTTTTTTTCAAAAATAAAAGTAAACTTCAAAATGGAGTATTTTATATTTTTTGTGTATTATTTTTTAGTGTATTTTAGTGTGTTACTTTATTTTTAGTGTATTACTTTAAAATGCTTTAGTGTAAAGTTGCCAACATGTTGTTTGGTCAATATTGCCTTCAAAGCGTCGGTATCACTTTGTAGGTTACCAAAATTTTAAGGTTTAGAATCGTTTGAAGAGATTTGAGGTTTTGTATGGCCTGATGTAAGCTGGCCACCGTACCTACCTACCAACCTAGTTGTTCATTAATTCATATTTAGTGGCACCGAGTTGCCGTATCTGGCCATACCGCTGTTAAACCTGCGATGGTTTGTGTGGTATGTACCTTCAACAAATTGTTGTAAATAGATTTTTTTTTAAAAGGTCAGCACATAAAGCTACACAAAACATTCAAACTCCAATTGATTTTAAATTTTAAAATGTTAACGGTTAAGTTCAAAGTCGAATGAGAAAATCTGACAGTTTGTGGTAACTTGATGTGCTGGCCACCGTACTGTATTATAATAAAAAATATATCAAAAGTTTTTTTTTAACAATTTTTAAAATATAAGGCTAACTAGGTAGCGAGGTACTTGTAAAATATTTAAGTAGATAGGTAGGTACTTAGTATCTACTTAACTATTACTTAACAAGTAAGTATTTATTTACATATCGTTTTTATTAAGTGTGTAAGTGTCTACTTATGCAAGAATGTTTTAAGGCGAGGTTTTTCAAGTTAACGAAGAGTTAAGAAAGTTAAGTTACCGGGTAATATGTCTTTTATTGACTTGAATGTGCCCTGGCGGCTGAGAGTATGTCATGCTCACTCAAATGTCTCGCTGGTGGTGGCGTGTGTGTTGGATCATTAAGTTCCCTTCAAAATGGTTGAGCTAAATGGTGCTGATCCATGCGTCATGTTCGTGAACGGGCGCCGTCAGTTGGGACTGGTCATCTCTTAGCTGCCACGGCTTATTTTAATTTTTGAATTGTTTCTATTACGGACGCTTCTAACGTGCACGTCTTTCTACATTGTTCTCACATGTATAACTTCAACATGAATGATGTAACCCATATTTTGTAACAATATTTTGTTTTAAAAGAGTGTCCATGGAGTTTCTTGTCCGTTCTTCTCCATAGGAACCTACTACGCTTTGGAATGGGCAACTAGCTTCATCTTTCTGACTGACCGACCCCTTGACAATTCAAAAGTGCCTGTAATTGTTTTATTTGAAATAAATGCTTTGAGTTTGAGTTTGAGATTGAGTTTAACCTGTAAGTTAAGATAATGTAATTTTAATGCCATTTTATTTAGAAACGGTAATGATTAAACACGTGAAAAAATTATATGTTGCTTTTGAGACCTTTCTGTAGGTACGTCGGGTACTCGTTACATAATTGGACAAAGTTCGCTCGATAGGGAAAAAAGATTAAAACTCGTTTTATTTAAATATTATACTACTTTATGTATTGAAAATCACATCAAAATAAACGTCTATGATGATGTAATGTCCGTCGGGTTTAATATTGTTAATATCGTAAAAGATATAATTTTCAACCCAAAATTAACGAAGTTCACGGTACAATTTAATCGCTCCCCGCTGCCACCTCAAGAACAAAAATGCACGCTTTAAGAAACTCGCCTTAACTCACATGTCATATGGAATTATATTGTACCTAAGCTTATAAAAAATCTCTTTTTCAATATTATTGTTTACATTTTTATTTAATCTTCAGAAAGTAGTTAATAAGTGTTATTTATAACTTTGTAGTGAAATTGGGTAAGAAATTATGTAAGTTTATCATTTATTATTTTAGTGAAATGTATTCTTAGTGACTTTTAGCTTTAACTTTGACCAGCTGCAGCTCGCGGCTTCGCCCGCGTGGCTTTTTCTAAAATAAAAGTACCCTAAGTTACTTTATATAACATCAGCTATCTGTCAGTGAAAGTCCCGTCAAAATCGGTCCAGCCGTTTCGGAGATCAGCCGGACAAACAGACAGACAGACAAAAAAAAAATGCAATAAATAAGTACCATATAAACTTAAAGAAGTAACGGTGGAATTTCTTGCCCATTCTTCTCCATGCGAAACTACCTTTTAGAGAAGGGGCAAAATTTTGACATTCAAAAGTGCCATTTATGTGCCTATTTGAAATAAATGCTTTGACTTTGAAATATGCATTTAGTAAATACCTGTAATTTTGAAATTAGATACCTGCTTCTATTTTATTTATTTGTCATGTATGTATAGAACTATAGATACATTAATCATTTCTATTTTTATGTAGAATTCTTTTGTACATTAATCATTGATGTTTTTATGTAGAATTCTTTTGAACTAACCGGAACTATTAGTACACTACATGACTACACTGTCCTCCCATACCTATTATCACTGTTATTTAATAATATTGTAAAGCCAATTATTTTTAAAAGAGTAACCGTGGAGTTTCTTGCCGGCTCTTCTCCATAGGAAACGACTAATTGGAACCGTGCACCTAGCTTCTGACGTTTCATAAGTGCCCATGTAGGTTTATGTGAAATAAAATATTTTGATTTTGATTTTTGATTCTTCTAGCCGGAAAAAACAGACAGACAAAATTAAAAAATAAATAAGTACCGTATAAACTTAAATATGCATTTAGTAAAAACCTATTATTTTGACATTACAGATACTTGCTTCAATTCTATTTATTTGTATGTATGTATGTATGTATAGAACTATATAGATATGTACATTCATAAGTAATCAATGTATATTATGTATATTAAATATAAATACTTTAAGTAATCATTGCTGTTTGTATGGAGAATTCTTTTGAACTAAAAATGATAATTTGTGATTGGTTGATTTGTGTCAACATTTGTGGTCATTACAAATACCTACTCTAGGAAGTTGGTAACCTCAATTAAAATATAATTGAATTTGATGCCAAGAAAAATAATTTATGTAATTGTAATTTTATAGGGGGTTTTTTATATATACTGACCACTGCTGGGCCAAGGTCTCCACAATACTCAAAATTTTAACAATATGGCTTTGATGTTTTTTTTTTTTTGCTAAATTAACATTTATTCTGGTATACTTCCTACCTATAATTTTGCAGCTAACTCTCTAATTAGTTTCAAAACTAAAATGTCAGAATGAACAAAAATGTGGTAGATATTTTTTCTAAAATTCTGTGTAGGCTGATGTTATTTTTAACACATAACTGTATCTTGTCATTTAAAGTTTTTATTAGCATTTTAACTTCTGTGACCTTTAGCATTCCAAATTTAAAATTAACTACACACACAGAAGAAAAATAAAATTTATTAGTTGACAGAGTTTTTAATGAATTTTAATTAAACTTTTTGGTCTAACTATTTCCTGCATGGATCTTTTAATTTTGATTCTATTTTCAAATACATTTGCTTTACCTAAAGCAGTATGTTCACTTGTTTCATGGTATTGTTTACAGCTGTGTTCAGGTTATGTTAGACATAGTTAGATACACAGGAACTCCTTGATGCAACAGTGTCAAATGTATGTACATAGCTATCGTTGGTGAACTTTTAATTGGTGTCTGTAGCCCTACGAGGTCATTCTAGAAAGGTTCCTTGTACTTACGCTAGTGGCCGTTCAGGTGAGCAAGGTGCGCCTAGATCCGTGGCCACAGCTGCAGCATCCAACGCACAATAACACTAGCCGTGCACTTTCACAATCGGAATGCACCAGACACAACTATTAACCAATTATGCACTAAAAACTTGCACTAACATAAACATTTTCCATAGGATCGTATCACAGAAGTCAACGCTCGCAGTGTCCGTGTTCCTCACCACTAACCCATATTCGGACACTATATTACTGTGTAATCAACGGAATTATTACCAATTTACGGCACCGCACTCGACGTCCGTTCGCCGCCGAGAAAATACTTGTAAAATATTTTTCGAAAGCGCCTAGACGCGCCGCGGACCTTTCGAAAATGTATAAAATACGATAGCGCGCTAAATAGGAAAATCGATAAGGCCGTTGGAACGCCGCCGAACCGAAACTAGAATAATAATTTATCAAAAAATGTAATAAAAACGACATTATTTTCTTGTGACGGTTCCGAGCTGTCAGAATTTTCTATGTACAGTACGAACTATTTCAGCGGCGCGTCCGTCTCAACGGCCCAAAGGCTCCCGGCAAGTCGTTTCAATTCGGCTGGGTTGGCGTTGAGTGCGCACGAAAATCGACCTTATTGCCGTCGCCACTTACGACTTTCCTACATTGCCGCTAATCGCGAAAAATACGAAACGGACTCGAATTTGTTTGTAAAACTTACGACGAGTAGTAATCAGTGGATTGGAAAATTCCAAATAATAAACGGCGAGCGGGCGCGCGGTGTCCGTAGAAAGAAACGCGAGACACTGTGTTTTCGAAACAACATTGGCTCGACGTCATTTTTGGCGTATTTTGAGTTGGATCATGAACGGAAAACTCGAAAGCGTTGAGTAAAAGAGACAGAATATATATTGATACAAACAAAACTAATCTTTATGGCGTAGGATGTTCATACATTATAGTTTGAAATTGGTGTAATATAATGTGAAAGTGAGTGAAACCGTACTATTTTGAAGTTTTTTTTCTATACTACGTATACATAGGCTAGAGAGGAGAACGGCTGTTTTTCTATGTAAAATTGTGGCAGTGTGAGTAACTTCCCGTATGTGTAGTTGGCGTATAGATGAAAAGTGTCTGTGTGTGTTTTGGTATTACACTTATATAAAAATTGTATAGCCAATGACTGGGCGCACGGAATCAATAATCTAAAAATTCATTTTTATATTTTTGAACAGTCATGATGGGCAGATAGGGAGTTTTTAGGTACTTACTTCAGCTGGTTTATAAAGATTTTATTACTAACGCGCTATGTGCATACATACATAATCTATTATGGTTTCAAAACGGTTATGTAGATGCGTATTATATTCTTCGTTAGGTAAGTACCTAATTCGTTTCGTAGTATGCATTGAACAACTGTTGAATATTCAGTAGTAATGTATGTACCTTCTCACAAAAGGGTAATTGTACATTAAGTTTCTAGGTTTATTTTTAACTTTTCGGTTGTAACTGGATTTGTGGTTCCGTGTTCGATTTCCGGGTTACGACAAAATGGGGGTAAAATAATATATAACATTTTTTTTTGTCTTATTTTCTTAATGTCGTTATGCCGTCATAGTCATGATCATCCTTGCCCACCGCTGGACATAGGCATTCCAACAATTGCTACAATTAATTCTTAAATTAATAAGTAGGTACCATCCAACTGGGGAGTTTTTTGCCCCACTTCTTCCCACTAGGAAGTGGTGAATGGCGCGTTTTGGGGGACTGTCCTAAGTAATATTGAAAAAGTTCAGATTCTCAGCGTAATTTGAATAAATGACTTATGATTTTGAATATTCACTAATCACCTGGACTGGTGATTGTGGTTATCTTATAAATAAAATTCTCGTGTCACAATGTTAGTTACCATACCCCTCCGAAACGGTTTGACCGATTTTTATGAAATTTTATATTGCATATTCAGTAGGTCTTAGAATCGGCTACTATCTATTTTATTTTAAGTTTTAGGTAGGTAGGTAGGGTAGGGTAGGGTAGGTAGGTAGGTACCCTAGTAGCATTTTCCGTTGGCATTTAGTTGGGCCACCTTCAGAGGTATGTGGCCCAACCAAACGCCAACAAAAATGCTACTAGGGTAGGGTAGGTAGGTAGGGTAGTGTAGGGTAGGGTAACATTTTAAAAGAGTAAGTATGGAGTTTCTTGCTCATACTTCTCCATACGTACCTTTTGGAAGGGGCAACTAGAATCAATTAATTATAGTTGTAAATTTTGACGTTCAAAAGTGCCTTTTATGTGCCTATTTGAAATAAATGATTTGACTTTGACTTTGGTTGGGTAGGGTAGGGTAGGGTAGGGTAGGTAGGTAGGTAGGTAGGTAGGTAGGTAGGTAGGTAGGTAGGTAGGTAGGTAGGTAGGTAGGTAGGTAGGGTAGTATAGGGTAGGGTAGGGTAGAGTAGAGTAGTGGAGTTTATACTTATAGCTTTTGATAGAACGAAGTCTGTCGGGTCAGCTAGTTAATGTAGATTAACTTCCCCAAACATTTATTACGTCACACAGAATTCCATTAGCTATAAAATTTAACATAGGTAGTGACCTAATTAGACTTTGTGACTAAATGCGCAGAAAATAGTCATCTTTGTACCTACTGACTGACGGAGTAATAACTACAACCATAGAGTAGTTATTTACACAGAGACTACACTTGAATCGCGCTGGCTTGGCTATCTATGTGTGCGTAAAGTCAAGGGCGTACCTAGGATTTTGTTAAGGAGGGGGCAGGCGTAGACAAACCAAGAATATATCTAAGGTAAATGCTGCATGAGCAACGGGGCAGGTTACGTTAAAAATCAAAAATAAAATATCAATCAGTGAATTTATTTTCCAAAAAAAGTAGTCGACGTGGTTCTTCACAAACCCGTTTTAACACCTCAGATTCAATTGTATCCTTAGTTTTTTGTACCATGGTTCGGTGTACACTGAGCATGCATAAGCCGTCCAAACGTTCGGCCGTTTTCAGTCATCGTTGATCTCAGCCATGTTTTAACACGACGCAGTGTAGAAAAATACCTTTTTATGTTACTTGTAGTTACAACTTAGCTTTTGTCACTCGAAGTGAACTGTCATTCCATCTGAGACTAGGGATTGACACTATTGACAGCTTATTAATTCAAGCTGACTTCACTTAGGTTTTCACGGTGAGATTTCTACGGAATAGCACTGCAGCATCTGCAGCATCTTGGATGATGAACGAATGATGGAAACTATAGAATACTGTCGAGAATATCATCCGGCTCGAAGGACCATAGAGAAGAATGGACATATCCTCCAGGTAGTACGAGGATTAAAACACCGGTAACTTGATATATAGTTTTCCCTTTTATAAATATTTATAATACAGTACACTATATATCAAGTTACAATAGAATATAATTTATTTCTAAGTATATGGTACATTATGATCTCGATTTCGTGTAAATTCGTCTCGCTCGATAGATATGAAGACTCACCGAATTACATAAATCTAAAATAGAAAATGTGGCTGCTCGAACATGAGGATTCCTTTCGCCCTGCTCCTCGCTTGAGATTTGCGCTAATCTCACAAGAAGGGAATCTTTGAATGGAGGCAAAACGTAGGTGACGATGATGACCTCAATTCATATATTTTGCCTCCAGCCGTCCGTTTTCAAGTGGAAAGACTCGTATGCCCTCGCTTTTGCAACCAATGTCACACACACATAGATATACCGTATTCAATGTGTGCTTATGTTGTGAACTCATCAAATAAACAAATATTTATCAGTAAGCAGAGCTCTTTCTGAAAGAGCTCGTTCGAGGAGGAACAGTCGACTACACGTTAGTGGTAACAGTTTGACCTTGAGCTGGCCTAGCGTAGTATGGGGTTTCAATAGAATAAAAGCCCAGCTTATACTGGTTTTGTTATGAATGACGTGCGTGCGGCCTACCTACTATACTACCACAATACCTGCAAAGTTAAGTTCCAATAATAATAAGCCTTTATTTATTGATAAACTAAAACTAATTACATTATAATAGATTGTTATACAAGGAGCTAAAATGACCCATTTATATGAGGTAGTTTTACTCCCGAGCTTTAGCGAGGGAGTAAATAGAAATCGAGTTATAATGGGTTTTTAGCGTCGTGTGTTACACTCTACTTTTCACTACGATTGCGAGAAAATAAAATAATCCAATACAATATTAAAAATAAATTACGGCCACTAATTCAATTTGCAAATTAGAGAAAAATTCTAAATAATTCGCGCCAATGTCTTTTTTTTATTTCTTCTGCAGCCGCAACGCATTGCATGCATTCTAATCATTGATTTTTAGTATATCAATGATTCTAACAAATAGATTTTAGTACCATTTTCAAAAATAAAATGTTTTTTTTTTTAATGAAACAGTAATAAGTCGAGTCTTTATTCATGATTATTCTACTTATGACTAAAGACTTTTTCGTTTTTGTAGGCTCATTGTCATTTGACAGATAAAAATTAAAAAACTTTTTCCCCTAGAGGAAGAAATGCTATTTTTTCTTCGCTCTGGTACGCCACAATGACGGTCTTTTTGAGCAAGAGGAGTGAAAAATAAATTAAGCAAAACATGATACATTTCGATGTCTTCTTCAATCAGCGCGTCCTTTGACGCATAGGCTTCCCCCAGGCTCCTCCATTTCACGCGGTCTCGTGTATCTCTAGCTGGGCACCAGCTGTCTCCACTATCTCATCCCAGCGTTTGCGTTGTCTCCAGAGGGAGACAACGCAAACGCAAACGCAAATTAGAGATAGATCGAAAAGAAGTAGAGACTTCTTTTCGATCTATCTCTAATTTGCCATTCCGTCACAGCTTTAGACCACTTACTGTTCCTATCACGGTGCATATGACCAGCCAAAGTTAAGTTGGATTAGCGCAAATAAATCTATTTTCTTTCTTTTCTTTACCTGCTATTCTTGCCGCATTCAAGCAGCGTTGCTGTGGTCCGGTTTGATGGGTGTGTGGGAGTGGGGTGCCGGTGTAATTACACGCACATAAGCAAGACATTTCAGACGCATCTTCGAAGTGTGAAGAGTTGCCGAAAATCGAGTTGAATGGCGTGCAATATCCAGTCAATGTGCCTATGTCCAGCAGTGGACTGCTATAGACTGATAATTTTACCGCCTCTGCGGTCTAGTGGTAAAACCACCTGTCTCAGATCCAGAGGTCCCGGGTTCGATTCCCAGTGGGGGCAAAAATTTCTGTTCGGTTTGGTTGGTGGTAGGGCTTGTTCTAAGTCCTCTTGGCTAGCTACCACCAGATTCTTATCTAAGTCTGTCGCCAAAACAACAATGTTAACAGCATTTGTTGTGTTTCGGCAGTTAGAGGTAAGATAGCCAGTTCCTCTGTGGTTGAGGATTCCGGGTGAAGCTCGCTTCGATCTTCGGCCTTATCATCACTTACCATCAGGTGAGATGAAGGCCAAGAGCTTCCCCATTGTATGTAAAAAAAAAAAGATAATGATGATGATGAAGTAAGACATTTCAGCCTTGTCTCTGGGACGGCAACGTATCTGCGATTTTTGAGCTTGGGTCTCTGTTGTCTATCTACTCCGGTGTCAGAAACAATACAAACACTTTGTTTTACATGAAACAAAGACATTTGAATGGGTGACTAAAATAAATAATAGGTATTCGTGCAATGTCGATTAATAATGGAATCCATATTCATTGAAAGAATATCCTCTCGGTTTTAACGTTAAAGGATAATTTCCGAAATTATTAAATTACTAGCTGACGGCACAGACGCTGTCCTTTGACAGTCCGTTGACAGCAGGAACCGATATCGATACTCGAAGAATACCGATATTTTTAAGAAAATACCGATAACGGTATCGACGTCTGACATAAACACTGGTATTTTATATCAGTTATTTGAGCATCGGTATAAAATATCGATAATTATATCGATACTCAGTACTGATATCAGGCTACAATGTGACGTCACAGAATATTTATTGATGTTTCTTAAGTAAAGACATATTTTTTACAGTCGCGAACCATATTTTGATCAAGATACAACCTGACGCTGACCTGCAAATTGCAAAAAACGCAAGGAAATTTAATGATAACGGTATTATATCGATACCCAAATACCGGTATATAAAGCGATATTTTGGTATCATTTATCCAAATTATATCGGTATTCAGTCCCTGGGGCCTAAGTCTACTAATTTACAAACGTTGCAATGGTCCCGCCATTGTGAGTATTTGACAGTGTTTGTATGGCAAATCTGTCAAAAACTCACAATGAAGAGACCATTGCAACGTTTGTACATTAGTAGACTTGGCCCCCTGGTTGACAGACATTCAAAAGCCCATAGAAAAAAGGACTTTCAGTTTTGCCTATTTGTCCAATTTTCCGGAAAACTTTTCCAATTTGCCTTTCCCTAAAAACCTTAATAGGAACCTATTACGAACATTTTAAAACAAAAATTGGCAAATCGGTCCAGCCGTTTTCAAGTGATGCGCTTACCAAGGAGCATTTTATTTTTAGGGTTGCGTAGTCAACAGGGAATCCTTATAATTTCGCGATGTCTGTCTGTCTGTCTGTCCGCGGCTTAGCTCAGAGACTCTTAGGCTGAAGCTATATTAGCCCGCGACGCGACCTGCGACACGTGAGCCATTAAAACAAATAAATGAATGCTTACGTACATATATGGGCTACACCGTACATCAAATTATTACCAGCGATTATTGATTTCTTTATGCGATGGGAACAACATTACTGTAATCACGGCATCGGCTACATCAATATATCAGCGAAGTTTAAGCGAATTTTTTAGAATATTTCTCACTTACGACTAGTTCAATAGTGCTACTAAATCGACGGCTCCTAAGTATACTGAGTCTACTAACAAATTTCGGCAATTGTACTTTTTAGGATATTACAAACAATTAAATCATTTACTATCCACCTGTGTTAAAAACGTTCATATTATTAGAAGAACAGTTGACTCAGTATACTTAGGAGCCGTCGAAATATGCGTCTGGCTACATTATGCGTGGCTATTCATTCAGATATACTATCCTTTTTATAGTGTAGCCACATGAATCGATTTTGCTAATTCGTTGTGTAGCATGTCTACTGGGGGCCAAGTCTACTAATGTACAAACGTTGCAATGGTCTCTTCATTGTGAGTTTTTGACAGATTTGCCATACAAACACTGTCAAATACTCACAATGGCGAGACCATTGCAACGTTTGTAAATTAGTAGACTTAGGCCCCTGTTAGTAGCCATGTCATCGCCGAATATACGCCGGATTTTCGCTTCCAATTATAATGGAGCCATACCTACCATCTTTATCTCGTTTCGCTCGTCCAGTCGCATCGCAAATCGCTGCCTACTGTAGCCTCAGCCTTAGTACTAGAAAGCTGTAATTTTGTATGAGTATACATATTAGACACGCCGATAAAGTGGTTAAATTAAATCTTGAAATATTTTTCTACACGTAAAGTGGAGATGATATTATATGAAGAGAGCTGCATCGTCGCTAAGTCGTGCCCGCGGCAGTGGCAAAAGCATTCTTAGACCGCTTTCACATTTAGGCGACTTTAGCAGCGCGACAGTCACGCGGCTGACGCGCGACTGTCGCGCTGTCAGAATTTCATAGTTTAAACAGAAGCGCGGCGGTCGCGCGCTGCCGCCGCGGCCGTCGCGTGCGCTCAGTCGGCGATGAGCCAGTGTTGCAAATGTACGTAATTATAGACTACACAATGAGCGAGTTTGATACCGAACGATTTATTATTGAAATTCAAATGCGTCCTGTTTTGTGGGACTCAAGAAGCAACAATTACCACAACAGAACCCTAAAAAAGAATAACTGGCAAGAATTATGTGCATTGTTTATTCCTGATTTCTAAAAATATGAATTTATGTTCGAATTTTTGAAATGAAGTGCGCCACACTGATCTAAACTGCGGCGCGACAGCCGCGCTGCCAACGCGCGGCTGTTATTATAATGTAAAGGACTGTGTTTCTGCCGCGCTACTGTCGCGCTGCTAACGTCCTAATGTGAAAGCGGCCTTAGCATTGTGGCTGGCAGAATTGACTGCCCAATATTGTGGTATTCTGTACAGTTGCATGTCAAAAGGAGCAACAACTGATGAAATTATATTGGTTTTTATTTTCTTGTTTTTATTTATTTTTTATGATTTTAATGAATTTAGAGATTTTAATGGATTTCTTGATTTTAAATAATATTGGTGATTTTAAACTTTTTAATGAATTTAAAGATGATTGTGATTTTATTTATGTGGGTGTGTTATTTATGTACCTCTACTTACTATTTAGTTTTTGTTATAATAGTATGATTGTAGGGTGTATTTGGTTACTAACATAATTCTTAAGTAGGTATACTAACAAAAATATGGATCACTGTGGCTGATGTAAATAAATAAATAAATTATTATTTAAAAAAAAAACCGGTTTAGTCTTTGGGTATTGCCGATAGAAGTGAAAACTAAGTACATGTCGGAGAACGGTAGGTTTCTCTTGTTATCATCAGCCATGATAGGCAGCACTTGCGTCCCGATTAGTCAAGAATCGATGGCGCGAACTCCAATAACTCCATCGAACGCGACTAGATGGCGCTGGCGTATCGGATACAACTCGTCTCCGACATACATATAAATAAACACAGTATACATACAGTGTGAGTCTTTATAATGGTTATAATGGTCTTTATAAAGGTTGACTTGTAGAGAATGCCTTGTGGCATTAAGTCCGCCTATGTACCACTATTGTACATGAAGTTTAAATAAATAAATAATGTGCACATATCGAAATGGGAATCTATGCTTAATTTTATCTACGGCGAAAACAAAAACAAAATTTATTTTTTATTTTTTATGGAATTAAAAAAAAAATTGTGCCAAGTGTAAACAAAACAGTGTAACTTTTAAATTAAATGATCGATCACGATGAAACAAACACCATAATGATTAGAAGTAATTAGGCGTCCTTATAAAAATTAAAAATTGGGGAAAAAAACTACCCTCAATTGAAAAGAAACATGTTTTTTTTAGCAAAAATCAGCAAAAAAAATTTTTTCATCTTTTTTTACAATAATTGTAAAATTTCTCATTAAGGGGGCGTCTTATTGACAAATTTTGAAATAAAAATTCCATACCTAAAAAATAAAAATAAAAATTTCGTTTTTTTTTTTTAAATTTTTCGTTAGATAAAATTAAGCATAGATTCCCTCATTTCGATATGTGCACATTATAAAGACTCACACTGTATAGCTCAAGGAAAGCGTTCGGTGACGATGACGCGAGTTCCATGATTTTTGTTCACCCAAAAAGTACACATATATACACAGTATACATATAGTTCATTGAAAGCGTTCGGTGACGATGACGCGAGTTACATGATTTTTGTTCACCCAAAAAGTGCTCAACGCGCCTAAAGAAATTTTCACTTAAAAAATATTGCGGGTTTGTGAAAACTATTTTTCGATCCAGGGATCCGTTTGCGTAATAGGGATGATGACTAAAACTATTTTTTGTCCGTCATGTATTAAAAAATATTGGACACGTATTTTTTTTCTTTTTAACTTAATCAAAACATTACGGCGATACATTGAGTTCAAATGTGGCATGACGTCACTTCTTATTAGATTTTATACTGAGCTGTGACGTAACGAGCCCCCACTCCCCAAGTTTAATTTATTTATTTATTTAATACTTTAAGCACAAAACATGTACAGAGGCGGACTTAATGCCATAGGCATTTTCTACCAGTCAACCCTTGAGTGATGCAGAGACATACAGTAGTAGGTGCAATAGCGAAAATTGAGGAATAAATATTCATTTAAATATACATAAACCTATTACAAACTATAAATTCAATATATATATCTTATTATATATAAATATAAGCACAAATAAATACACATAAATATGTATACTAAAACAAATAAGACACACAATGGGAAAACATTACCTTTATGATGATACTGCCAGCTTCTTGCGAATATGCTCACGAACTTTTACTTTAAAAGATAATATGGGCACGTCTTCCCTACCATTATCGTGCCCCCCGGTCTACTCCTTGATATGCAATGGTCTCTATAGCACCATGAAACATGAGGCTTCAGGGGCTAGTGTGAATCTTTGGGTTCATTCGAGTAATCGAGTCTGGTTAAACCACGCTGGGGTCGGTGCATTTCATTCATTCATTCATTCATAAAGCAAAAAATACGTGTCTAATATTTTTTTATTATCTGATTGACGGAATAAACAGTTTTTCTTTTTTTTTTACCCAGGCATCATCCCTATTACGTATGCTAGAAAGTGCTATATAATTATTGTTCAGTGTAGCCAGGTAAATGGTTGTATTTGGATATGTGAATAAAATTCTCAGCAGTAGTATGTACAGACGCCAGCAGGTCAAGCTACCCGAAACTGTCAAATTTCCGCAATCAACCTTGAACCTTATATTGTAGTGATAAAGTTGAAAATCTATTAAAGAAATTTGACAGATTGTAGTAGCTTGATGTGCTGGCGTCTGTACATATAATGAAGTTGAAATGAAAACTATCATTCATTCCGACCTCGCCGCCGAAGCCCCGCGCGAAATCCCCGACTAAATAGTCCTCCCCGAACCTTGCCCGTAAGCGAAGCGCCAGCACGCGCTATAGCTGAGCCAGTAGCTTTAAATCCCCCTGATAATAATCATAACCCTGATTTTATCCAGCCACCGACGGTCCCTTGCCATCCTCCCTCCGACGCTGCCCTAAGCCGAGGTTCGTACCCCACAGGGGGTGCCCTTAGCGCGAAGTCGTTTAGTTTATAAGTTTTTACGCCCTGGCTGGAGGCATTAAGTTTCTTTAGGAGTTTAAACCACAGGATAGTCCGGTTAAAGAGTCTCAACCTCTCATGGTTAACTCTGAGAAACCATTAAAAAAAAAAACTATCACAGCTAAGTAGGCTTTACAAGTTACTATACTCCATTTATTATAACATTAGACAAATAACTGTTCTCACCCTTTCGTTATTTCGATGTAAACGTTTAATAAACTCCGTTATTTCACGATAAATACAAAGCACTGTAATCTATTTACCATTTACATTAAAAAAATAACTCTAAAGTGCAGTAATTTCAACAATATTACACAATAACTGTCGTTATTTAGCCGTTATTTGTCTAATGCTATAGTAAATGGAGTATAGGTAGTAAGTAGGCTTTATTTCGTGTATGAATACATACACCATTCAATTCTATTAAATCTAGGTACGTAGTTTCAAGTTTCTAACACAAAATGTATATAAGAAAACACAGTTTTTACTTGCACTTGTCGCTAACTCACACAGTCGAAGATTTATTAGTTTGTGTGTGTTTGTTTAAGTGTGTGTGTGTAATACAATCCAACGGAATGGCGCTGGATGGAATTTTCCCACCTTTCGCTGACAACTTAGATTCCGAGGCGAGTTTTTTAGCTGCTTAGTAAACAGTTTTGATTTGTTTTTAATGTTGTACGAGTATGTTAAATTTATATTGAACTAGTTTATGTCCATGGCTACGCACACGTTTAATAAAAAATAAAAAAAACAATGTTGATTCGAAAGACACGTGGCGCCATCTCTTATCATAAGAACGTTATTGTTGTTTTCCTCGGGAACATTGCTTTTTTTCGGGATGAAAGGTACCCTACGTCCGTTTCTGTATACCTGACAACGTATATGCAAAATTTCAGGATGACCGGTTCAGTGGTTTAGGCGAGAAAAGGTAACAATCAAACTTACTTTCGCATTTATAATAAATTAAGAGTCTATACTACCTCAGCGCTACCTCACTCTGTATCTCGCTCGCACGCTATTGCTACCGGTCACGCGAGCAAGCGAGACGGCGACAGGGAAAAGGCTCCAAGGCGCCGAAAGTTTAGTTAATTTCGTTTTACGTTGAAAATAATGGTCATTTAAAAAAAGTAAATAACATAAGACCTGCTTTATAGTTAGTTCAGTTAATATGCAAAGTTTCATTATCTAATTTGAAGTATTTTTTGAATACCAGCGGTTTATTGTTCGATTTGGAGGTAACTTTGGATTTTTTTTCCATCGAGAAAATTTTATGGAATCGTGTTTTCGGCTAACTTAGTACTTAACATTAATCCTCAACTTTACCATATATTTATTTCAAAATTAATGCTGCAGTATTTTCGACATAACGGAGGATCATGCTAAGCTATTTGAGGTAGTATAGGGCCTTAACTAGCTTTTGCCCGCGGCTCTGCCCGCGTAGATTTCGGTTATCGCGAAAAAAAAGTAGCCCATATCCTTCTCGTTATCCCAGGCTATATCTCTGCCAAATAACATGACGATCGGTTCAGCGGTTTAGGCGTGAAAACGTAGCATACAGACAGACAGAGTTACTTTCATTTATAATATTACTACATTTTGCCCGCGGCTCCGCCCGAAAAAAGAGAAATTAAAGGTATGAAAGAACAAGATGACGAACGATAACAAGACAATAAGGAAACACGGAGATCTTACGTCAGTTCCGTTAGCTATGCAGAATGCAGACGTGACGGTGCTACAAGTGATGTAATAAAAAAAAAAAACACGCTGACAAGTTTTTGAATGCGTTCTATTTACAATGAATTTGGATGAAAAGAGGTTTTTTAAATGATTTTTAAACAGAATGCAATTATTTAATAATGAATTGAGGTTTTCTTATTTTTTCTTGGTTGCCAGGGTCCCACCTGCTGCTTTTCTGTAGATAACAACTTCATAATAGGGACCTACTTAAAGCTGTACATGGATGATTTGGCGCGTAACCAAAATAAGAACTGACACCGCCATGTTGTTTTTTTCAAAACATTTCACAGAACAGTTGCAAAAACAACGTCAACTGAGCGTCAACGTCATTCGAGCGCCAAAAGTCTTTTAGCAGTGTAGGTAAGTTTCAAAACGTGTTAGTGATTTATTTAATTAATTATCCTGCGTAACACACTATCAGTAGGAATAGGTTTCATTTGACAATTCAACAACATTAATTGCATTCATTACGTTGAGCAGACCAATTTTTCGAACATATGAAGCAATGGATGAGCAATATCCTAGGGTAACGAGCGCGCAGTGACGTCCACATAGTTTGATTTCTTTTATCTTAGAATGAAAAAAAATAAACAAACGACATTTTTTTTTTTTTTTAAATAACTTTAATTTTGGAAGTCGGTGTCTTTGGTTCCGTATATTCGTTTTTTGCCACCGTATTCCAAAATTAAAGTTATTTTTCCATTTTTTTGTGTTTTTATTTTGATGTCGGTTGTTTTTATTTTTTTCACTTTTTAGTTGTGATACCTACCCCACACGTTACACTAGAAAAAAATTATGCGTGGTCATACATTACAATCAGTGCGGGAACAATCAATCATACCCTGTTTTCCTACCCTTAGGGTTGCAATTTTTATTCCAAATTTATATGGGACTAACTTCGGGGTATAACCCTTTCCATTAAAAAAAGAATTATCAAAATCGGAATACTCTGTAAAAAGTTATACGAGGTCATACATTAAAAAAAATATATATACGCGTCGACTTGAGAACCTCCTCCGTTTATTTTCGTCGGTTAAAATGCAGAAAGTAAGCATGTTATCATTGTACCGTGTGATGCCGGACGTAAAGAATAGCACCACCCCATTTCCTCCCGTGGGTGTCGTAAAAGGCGACTAAGGGACTTACTAGAGAATGGCCAGCAGCGTTCTCTATGCATTTTTAACACCATACTGCGATCGCCAACCCGCCTGCCAAGCGTGGCGATTATGGCAAACCCCCCCAATTGGGGGAGGCCTATGTTCAGCAGTGGACGTCTTTCGGCTGAAATGATGAATGAACGATGAAGTATGTTACGTTGTGCTGCAAAACTAAACGTTATCTACTATATAAAAATAAGTCGGGTTTTCCTTCCTGACGCTATAACTCAACAACGCCTGGACCAATTTAACCAATTCTTTTTTTTTAATGTTCGTTGAAGTCCAAGGATGGTTTTTTTTATGGTTTTTACGAAAAATTAGGGTAGGGTAGAGTAGGGTAGGGTAGGTAGGTAGGTAGGTAGGGTAGGGTAGGGTAGGTAGGTAGGTAGGTAGGTAGGGTAGGGTAGGGTAGGGTAGGGTAGGTAGGTAGGGTAGGGTAGGGTAGGGTAGGGTAGGGTAGGGTAGGGTAGGGTAGGGTAGGTAGGGTAGGTAGTTTGGTAGGTAGGTAGGTAGGTAGGTAGGAAGGTAGGTAGGGTAGGGTAGGGTAGAGTAGTGGAGTTTATACTATAGCTTTTGACAGAACGAAGTTTGTCGGGTCAGCTAGTTATTATTACAAACAGTAGTTTTAAATTGTTACGTTTTATTGTAATCCTAAAATTGAAAAATAGTGGCCACTACGCTCCGTTTTAAGACGCAGATATATGCCAGTGACCTTGAGTGGTTAGCTTGCGAGTTCTGTAGGTATTGAGCACACGCAACGCGTCTTACGTCCAGCCAGTAATAGGACTCGCGCATCCAGGAGCGCTGTCCCAAATAAGACTCATTATTAATTTATTATACATAAAACAAAAGGTATTTTAATAAAACACGTATACCAAGAGATCAATAATTAAATTATCTTTAAAAAGGTGAAGGTTTCAGAAAAATACGCTTGATAGATTTTGCGTGATTCTCAGTTTTTTATCCGCGTTAGACATAACTTTACAAATTAATTTCACTATGTAATATTAAACATAATCTAAAATATTCATATACTAAGTTATTAAAAAAATGCTCTAATTTAACATATATTTTTTTCAAATCATTAACACTACTCGTTTAGACGTGATCTTCAGAATACAATCATTCATTCTAAAATAAAAGAAATCACACAAACGATGAGGGAGCCACTGCGCGCTCGTTACCCTATTAAAATCATTCAGATTGTGATTGATAGTTCGACCCAGATTTCCCCATAACCCTCCTCTAGGAGAGCAGTAGGGCCACCAGTACAATTAAACACAAAACACGACCGTCATTCCGTACCTCGCCGCCGAGGTCCCTCGCGACGACCCCGACTTAACAGGGAACAGTCCCCTCTCCCGACCCTTGCTCGACGAAGCGCCAGCCTGCGTCGCAGCTGAGTCTGCAGCTTTAAATTCCGATTAATAAATAATAACCCAGTTTTGATCCAGTCTGTCCCTTGCTGTCCTCCCCCCGAGGCTGCCCCCTCTTTTTTTTGGGTGAGAAATTATCAAATAACTTCTCCCCGCTCTGGGCGGAGCGGGACGGCGGCGTGTCAGAATTTTACTGAATAAAACTCACCCGCGTTCCTTCAGTTGCCTTTGCGCCAGGGCCACGGTATCCCTTTCGGACAAACCCGCAACCCTGGCAGGGCCGAGTATCGTACCTCACAGGGGTGCCCTTAGCGTGCGGTCGTTTAGTTTATAAGTTTTATGCCCTGGCTGGAAGCTTTAAGTTTCGCTTAAGGCAGCCACAGGAAAGTCCGGTTAAGGAGTCACGACCTTTCAAGGTCAACTCCGAGATGCCATAAATCAAAAAAATAATGAAATCTATACTCTATACTAATACTAATATATAAAGCTGAAGAGTTTGTTTGTTTGTTTGAACGCGCTAATCTCAGGAACTACTGGTTGGAATTGAAAAATTCTTTTTGTGTTGGATAGTCCATTTATTGGGGAATATTATAGGCTATATAACATCACGCTACGTCTAATAGGAGCGGAGCATAAATGAAAAATGTTGCAAAAACGGGAAAAAATATTCCTTTTTGAGAGCTTCCGTTGCGTGCGCTGCGTAAACGGTTTAAGTTACGCAAATATCATGTATGATGGAATTGTTCCTCTTTAAATGTTCTAAAAAAAAGTCCGCGACAGCATATCTCTATCTTTTAAGATTGACTCACTATAACCTTTTTTATTGTAATCAAATTTGTTCGAAATTAATGCATTATTTGCGAAGGAGTTTTCATAAACATGGTATTAATCCTTATGCAAATAAATACGTTATTCATCACAAGTATTTAATTTTGAACAAAGTTGCCCTTACATCATTTAATTTCAATGAATATCTTAGGAGATATAACTGTTTTATAATAACTCCGCAGCAAAATAATGATCAACTCTGCGAGGTAGTCTATTCTAAAGCTGAAGAGTTAGTTTTTAGGGTTCCGTACCCAAAGGGTAAAATGGGACCCTATTACTAAAACTCCGCTGTCCGTCTGTCTGTCTGTCTGTCCGTCTGTCACCAGGCTGTATCTCATGAACCGTGATAGTTAAACAGTTGAAATTTTCACAGATGATGTATTTCTATTGCCGCTATAACAACAAATACTAAAAAGCAGAAAAAAATATATTTAAGTCCCATACAACGGACATGATTTTTTTGCCGTTTTTTTTGCTCCGCCCGCGTGGATGTTGGTTATCGCGTAAAAAAGTAGCCTATGTCCTTCTCTCTATATCCCAGGCTATATTCCTGCCAAATTTCATGTCGATCGGTTCAGCGGTTTAGGCGTGAAAACGTAACATATAGACAGACAGACAGACAGACAGAGTTACTTTCACATTTATAATATTAGTAAGGATTTGTATGGATGGTACGGAACCCTTCGTGCGCGAGTCCGACTCGCACTTGGCCGGCTTTTTGTTTTTTGAACGCGCTAATCTCTGGAACTGCGAGTTGGATTTGAAAAAATCTTTTTGCATTTTACAGCCCAATTCTTGAGGAAGAATTACATTCCTATTAACTAGAACACCATTTTTTTTTAATGAAAGTTTTGGCGAAATTGAAGTAAAATCACGGGCAGGCAATGTGTTGCGACGGGGTGGGTCGGGGGAACAAGAAATTTAACGCGGACGAAGTCGCGGGCAGAAGCTAGTAGTAGATACAAGGGGATATAATGACCCATTTATACGAGGTAGTTTTACTCCCGAGCTTAGGCGAGGGAGTAAATAGAAACCGAGTTATAAACTAATTCAATTTGCAAATTAGAGGAAAATTCTAAAGAATTTTTATTTGTTCTGTAGCCGCAACGCATTGCATGCATTCTACGCATTGCATGCATTCTACCAAAGAGATCGCCGAGTTTTGTTCCATTTTCAAAAATAAAATGTTGTTCTTTTTTATGAAACAGTCGAGTCCTTTATTCATGATTCTTATGACTAAAGACTTTTTCGTTTTGGTAGGCTCCAGACAAAAATAAAAAAATATATTTAAAAAAACTTTTTCCCCTAGAGGAAGAAATGCTATTTTTGCTTCGTTCTGGTACGCCACAATGGCGGTCTTTTTGAGCAAGAGGAGTGTTTTTTTTTTATTGATAGTGTGTCGCAATTAGGGTGCTGTGCTAGAATTGAACGTAGCAATTTCCTGATAAAATGTCTATTTATGCCGAAGTAAGCAGAAAATACTAGTTCGTAGTAAATCGTAGAATTCTAAGAAACACAAATCAACAACGTTGCGAGTAGAATGACCTACTAATCTAACAAAGGACTGCGACTTCTTGCGTAAGCGATCAACTATAGTCCGTCCACCGAGAGAATGCTTTTTGACACCTGTCAGTTGTACATAGGGTTGCCAACCCTACTATATAATATAGTATCCTGCTATATTAGAGGCCTAAATACAATAAGAAATAATACTTCATAAGAAAAAATATAGCAGGCGAAACTACTATATTTTTATTTCAATACAAATGGCGAGATGATCGCAGTCAGGCCAATATTAATCTCATAAAAGCTAAAGTAATGGTATTTTCTAACCTTAATTTAGAGTGTAAAAATAGTAACGAGATATTAAAAATTAAAAACCTTTTAATAAAGGTTCATAGTACCAAAAAATATGCATTTAAAGAATACAAATGTTTTTGAAACCCACTATATTTATTCGTCATTTACTACTTATATTTTTAGAGGCAATGGCTTCGAAAATACTATAATTTGGTATTAAAAAGTTGGCAACCCTAGTTGTACAAGATTTGGAACTAATAACGTTTAAATTTGTAAAACACATGTCCGTTTGTATGAAACTGTCTGACAGGTGTCAAAAAAGCATTCTCTCAATGGACGGAACGCTTCTGCCCGCGATTTCGTTCGCGTGGAGAAGTCATAAGACACCAGAATATACATAAATTACCCACGCATCGCATCGCATCGCCCGCCCACGCTGTTACTTCGTTTTCGCTCAGCGTTCTTTCTGATTTTATTTCATTTTGTTCGTCTCTTAAGGATCGTAGCGTGATGTTAAATAGCCTACAACCTTCCTCAAGAATTGGGCTACCAAATGCAAACAATTTTAATGATTTAGGTAATTTTTTTTTTTTAAATGCACTTAGCAGTTCCAGGGATTAGCGCGTTCAAACAAACAAACAAACTTCAGCTTTATTATATTATTATTATTATACTAGCTTCTGCTCACGACTTCGTCCGCGTAAAATTTTGGGCCCGGCCCACCGCGTCGCATCGCATCGCCCGCCCGCGCTATTCGATTTCGCTTATCATTACTAAGTCATGTATATCAATCGTGCTTGCTGAGATGTCGGAAGTCTCAAAGACATGATCATAGAGCTGTACGGTAGGTCTAAATAAGGCTTGAGGTAGCTGTGGGGGGCTGATGATGTGTTATCAATTAGTCATTTATATCGGAACAAAACTAGCTAGACTCTAGACAGGCTAGATAAGAGTCAGGTCATGGCCTGACCTTTATACTTAAGATAACATATTATACTATACATACAGCATAATGTCAGAAAAATGTGGTCATATTTAAAGGTGTGTACAGACAATCAAACTGAATAATTCCATCACATCCCATCCGATATCTACACATGATAAAACAAGTGCACGTCTCCTTTTTAAGTAAATTTCTTGTCGATTTCTCGCCGACTGGTCGACACTTCACGTGACCAGGGCCTCAAGTCTGCTATTACAATAGTGTCAGAATGGTCTCGCCATTGTGAGTATTTGACAGTGTTTGTATGGCAAATCTGTCAAAAACTCACAATGAAGAGACCATAGAGAGAGAGAGTAAGGTTCTGGGCCTCAAGTCTGCTATTACAATAGTGTCAGAATGGTCTATCATTGATTTCATAATTATTGATTTTGACAAGTTTGGTAATCTACTAATATAATGGCGTCATTATGACTTTCCAATGGTCAGCCACTGACACTCCACTGAAAGAATTGGTAATCTCGTACATAATGACAAATGAAACTTCCTACTAAACTTCCAACTACTTCAGATTGCTTATAACACTGATAAATAATATGTAAAAATATATATAAATGAAATCTGGCATAAATAAATGTTCAAAATACCATTGTAATATAATTCTATTAGTAGACCATTGACCGACCAATGATCGACCACTATGAATTTAGCAGATTACGAACTTTTAGCAAAATGACAATCGGATCGTGTTGGAGTGACGAATTTATAAAAATAGCAGACTTGGGCCCCAGAGGGCTGGCTCGTTCTTTGGCCAAAGAATTAGTATTGTCATTCAATGGCAATGCTGCCAATTTTCGGGGAGCGGTTCCGGATGACAGCGTTGCGGACGAGTACTTCGACGCCTAAGTGTCCTTTTGTGTTTTGTATTTATTTGTAAATGGGTTTCGTTTTAATTTAGACCCCTTCAGTGCGTGCTGGCATCACTTTGAGGCGCGCGTGGAACACAACGCGCCGTCGCCGTCGACCTGGGCCTGTAGGCTCGGGTTTACTGCTTGATTCCGAATGTCATATGGCTAATTCCCCGAAGTCATGAGATCGAACGTCCGAATCGCCGAAATTCCATATCATCGATGTACCACAATTTCGAATAGCCATTAAAATCGAGCGTCCGTTTCACCGAAAAGCCTTTGCAACGATAGTCCTATCCATCGAATGTCTATTGGCTCGACGTGCCAGTAAGTCGAAAGGGTTGCATATTAGAAAATCAAAACTTTCCTGAGCAAATTTCAAAAGAACAACGTACAAATCAACTAAGTTTAAAATAACGATGGTCATTTGATCAAAAGTTCAGCTGACCAAAGTCTGGAATATCAATGTTTCAATTATTTATTACATTATTGACGAAATCGTTTAAAGGTCAAAATGGATTACTGGATAAATTATTAATTATCAAATGGATTAACTGAAAAGGGTACGTATTAAAATCCCGAAATTTCTTAATAACTATGACTGAAATACCGACGTCCAAAACAACGAAATTCAAAATACCGAAAGTTTTAAATGCCGATACCCGTTATATCGAAACATAAAATACCGATGTCCAAATGCCCGAAAGGATGAAACCCCGAATGGACGAACTTGGAAGTAGCGTTCGCCGGCCGCTGCCGCGGCACCGCTCGCTACGCTCGCTCGGCTCACGCGTGGTTGTCACAGTTCTAACCTAACCTAACCTATTTCACCCAGTTAAAATAACGAAGCATAGGTATCTACAATCTGCCGCAGATTTTTTTTCACTATTGTCTAATTATCTAGGTGCAGGCAGATTGTATGATTCATCATTTTGAACTGGGTGAAATAGGTTAGGTTAGGTTAGAACTGTGACCAACCGCGCGTGAGCCGAGCGAGCGTAGCGAGCGGTGCCGCGGTAGCGGCCAGCGAACGCTACTTCCAAGTTACTCGCAGAATTTTATGGATCTTCGGGATTTTAAGCTTTCGAGCAAATGAACAAAAAGACATGTGGGTTTTTATAGATTTGATATTCTAAAATTACATCTAGCCACTTTTGATCAGTCGTTCATTTGATGTCACATACATTGGGATTCTAAATTTTTTCTAAATGAAACATTTGGTCATTAAAATTTTGTTATTTCGTTTATTGTTCTTTTGAAATTTGCTCGAGAAAGTTTTGATTTTCTAATATGCAACCTTATAAATATGTATGTTGATTAAACCCCGCTGGTTTGTTTTTTATCCCATTTGACATTCCTTCTTTTACTCTTCTTGAATATTTTATGGATTCGATACGAAACATTTGTATCTTGGCTAGGCCTACTGGTCCTTACCGAACGGCAAGCTGCCCATAGCTCGCCATCCGCAAGTGCACTTCGTTTAGGAGATTTTATAAACTTGTTTACAAAAAACAATGGACTTCTAAGCCACTTGGCAATTTAACCAATTTAAATTTGTCACTTTGTAACCAGATCACGTAGGAAACGCGAAATTAATTCAAATTACGTTTTCTACTGTTTTTTGGAGTACAGTCGGCAACGTGGTCATTTAATGTTTTATAGACTTCGTGTCATAGCCGAAAGACGTCCACTGCTGGACATAGGCTTGCCCTAAGCACCGCCACTTCAACCGATTCTGTGCTTCCCGCATCCAGCGGATTCCTGCGGCCTTCACAAGGTGATCGGTCCACCATGTGGAAGGCTTCCATGTCTTCTGGTACGCGGTCGTCACTCCAGGGGCCCAAGTCTGCTATTTTTATAAATTCGTCACTCTTACACGATCCCATTGTCATTTTGCTAAAGTTCGTAATCTGCTAAATTCATAATGGTCGATCATTGGTCGGTCAATTGGCATTTTGAACATTCATGCTAGATTTCATTTATATATATTTTTACATATTATTTATTAGTGTTATAAGCAATATGAAGTAGTTGGAAGTTAAGTAGGAAGTTTCATTTGTCATTATGTACGAGATTACCAATTCTTTCAATGGAGTGTCAGTGGCTGACCATTTGAAAGTCATAATGACGCCATTATATTAGTAGATTACCAAACTTGTCAAAATCAACAATTATGAAATCAATGATAGACCATTCTGACACTATTTAAATAGCAGACTTGAGGCCCAGAACCTTACGCTCCCATCGGCCACCTGGGGGCCTATTACGAACTTTAAAAAAACCAGGCAAGTTCCAGGCAATTCATTTCACTGGCTGGTTAAATTTCGTATTACGACATTCCTAATTCTAACCGACTTCACGCTGGGTAGTTTGTCTATGGCTGGCTTGTAATTCTCTGCCGTAACGTTCAGAAACACAATTAAATATTTATCGGTAAGTTACGGTTTTATTTAATCACATATTTTGTGGTAAAAATAAGCAATTTATATTAATCTAGTTACTTTAGTATAAAATTAGGTGAAAATACGAATGCACTGTATATTATGCTACCTATATAATTCATTCATATTATAATTTTTTGAGTTTGTAAATTATCACGCGAGATTAGGTTTCCGAACGAACTCCACTTGAAGGTCAGCGGGGAATTCGACCACATGGAAGAGTATTGTTTCATTGTTTCACAAACTAATATGAACACTATCTTATTGTTTGTTTAATACTTCCATTCGTAAGAATTTTCGGGGTATAAACAAAAATATGGCGTAAGCTCGTTATTGAGTATTTTCCTATTCAGTGTAAGAAAGTTCTTAGATATGATATTTTAAAGTTGTATCCGGTAAATCCGTGAATTTTGTATGACAGTCCCTGACATGTCTCAACTCCTCACTTGATTAAGTTGATATCGTTCAATGAATGGCACATCATCCATGTTGAACGCATTAAGGCTCTTACATACAGGCGCGACACGCGACGCGACACAAAGGAACCGCGTGTCGCTCGACGAGCGTTGCCTTTGTGTCGCGTCGCGGGTCGCACCTGTTTGTAGGAGCCTTTAATTTGATCACGAAGTCGTCTCCAACTCCTCATTTGATTAAGTTGATATTGTTCAATCAATTGCACATCATCCATGTCGAACGCATTAAGGCTCTTAGATACAGGCGCGACACGCGACGCGACACAAAGGAACCGCGTGTCGCTCGACGAGCGTTGCCTTTGTGTCGCGTCGCGGGTCGCGCCTGTTTGTAGGAGCCTTTAATTTGATCACGAAGTCGTCTCCAACTCCTCATTTGATTAAGTTGATATTGTTCAATCAATTGCACATCATCCATGTCTAACGCATTAAGGCTCTTGCGTACAGGCGCGACACGCGACGCGACACAAAGGAACCGCGTGTCGCTCGACGAGCGGTGCCTTTGTGTCGCGTCGCGTGTCGCGCCTGTTTTGTAGGAGCCTTTAGTTTGATCACGAAGTAGTCTCCTTTTGTTCCTTGATTCGTTATTTTGATCAGAAAAGTCACTTTTCAGGAACTCAAACAGTTCATATTCGTCGCACATAATATTTTCTTTTGCTATTTATTTATTACTCGAATAACTTCGGCAAATAAACCCAAAACAATTCAATAAAAGCTCCTCTGAAGTAGCGTAAACTGAATGGATTGTGAGGTTACTTTTTGACAAGTTGTTATATGAAAAGAAATGTCAAACGAACGTTCGTAATACGGTATTGCCAGGCAATATTCGGGCAGAAGTCGGCCAGGGGCCCTATTATGAACTCTTATTTCCAGGCAGTTTACAGCGTAAACAGAACTGCCTTGCAATTTCGTATTACGAACTCTTCAAACAAGCCAGTCAGCGGTCACGTGACACCCTGGCCGACTTCTGCCCGAATATTGCCTGGCAATACCGTATTACGAACGTTCGTTTGACATTTCTTTTCATATAACAACTTGTCAAAAAGTAACCTCACAATCCATTCAGTTTACGCTACTTCAGATGAGCTTTTATTGAATTGTTTTGGGTTTATTTGCCGAAGTTACTCGTGTAATAAATAAATAACAAAAGAAAATATTATGTGCGACGAATATGAACTGTTTGAGTTCCTGCAAAGTAACTTTTCTGATCAAAATAACGAATCTAGGAACAAAAAGAGACGACTGCGTGATCAAATTAAAGACTCCTACAAACAGGCGCGACACGCGACGCGAAACAAAGGCACCACTCGTCGCGCGACACGCGGTTCCTTTGTGTCGCGCCTGTATGTAAGAGCCTTAATTCGTTCGTCATGGATGATGTGCAATTCATGGAACAATATCAACTTAATGAAGTGAGGAGTTGGAGACGACTTCGTGATCAAATTAAAGGCTCATACAAGCAGGCGCGACACGCGACGCGACACAAAGGCACCGCTCGTCGCGCGACACTCGGTTCTTTTGTGTCGCGTCGCGTGTCGCGCCTGTATGTGAGAGCCTTAATGCGTTCGAAATGGATGCTGTGCAATTAATTGAACGATATCAACTTAATCAAGTGAGGAGTTGAGACATGTCAGGGACTGTCATACAAAATTCACGGATTTATCGGATACAACTTTAAAATATCATATCTAAGAACTTTCTTACACTGAATAGGAAAATACTCAATAACGAGTTTACGCCATATTTTTGTTAATACCCCGAAAATTCTTACGAATGGAAGTAATAAACAAACATTAAGATAGTGTTCATATTAGTTTGTGAAACAATGAAACAATACTCTTCCATGTGGTCGAATTCCCCGCTGACCTTCAAGTGGAATTCGTTCGGAAACTTAATCTCGCGTTACAATTTACAAACTCAGAAAATTATAATATGAATGAATTATTTAAGTAGCATAATATACAGTGCGTTCGTATTTTCACCTTTTTTTATACTAAAGTAACTAGATTAATATAAATTGCTTATTTTTATCACAAAATATGTGATTATATAAAACCGTAACTTACCGATAAATATTTAATTATGTTTCTGAACGTTACGGCAGAGAATTACAAGCCAGCCATAGACAAACTACCCAGCGTGAAGTCGGTTAGAATTAGGAATGTCGTAATACGAAATTTAACCAGCCAGTGAAATGAATTGCCTGGAACTTGCCTGGTTTTTTTAAAGTTCGTAATAGGCCCCGTGTCACGTGACCGCTGACTGGCTTGTTTAACGAGTTCATAATACGAAATTGCAAGGCAGTTCTGTTTACGCTGTAAACTGCCTGGAAATAAGAGTTCATAATAGGGCCCCTGTTCTGCGAGCAATGTGCCCTGCCCACTGCCACTTAAGATTGGCAATTCTTCTGGCTACGTCAGTTACCTTGGTTCTCTTGCGTATCTCTTCATTTCTGATTCGATCACGTAGGATCACATACAGGATCCAAAGCATAGAGGGAAAAGATGCGAGTGGGCTCTGGTATCGGCTTTTCTTTTTGATTGGAAGTTTTATTAAACAACTCCCAATGTTACTGGCCTGTGTGTGACATACCTAAAGACAAACAGACGGCGCACAGCACCGTAGGATTCATAGGTTTAGCAATCTAGGGTCCCGTTAGTGTCTTTCGATTGTTGGAGTGTGATGCAGAATCCTAAAAAAGATGAAACAGGAATATTATAAGTTTGACTGCCTCGTTGGTCTAGTAGCGCTACTGCTGATCATGAGCTCCTGGGTTTGCTTCCCTGTTCGGACAAACTGTTATTAGGTTTTTCCATCTGGAATTTCTCAGTGGCAGCCCGGAGTCTAGGTTAGAAAGAAAGAAAGACAAATATTTTATTCGGGACCCGTACAAATAAAAATGAGAATTTAAAACTAACAAAATTTACATTGTAAACAACAAAAAACATAATAGAAAAAGACCTGTGCGAGGCCAAAAAGGCCCCTATCTCAGCATAATACTGCGATATTTAAAGAATAAGTACCGCAGCGCTGGTATTTGGTGGATTTCTGCCCGCTTGATGGCAAAAGGCTCGCCCCTAGGGGCCGTGCACGAAATCGACTGATTTTGATCAGTTTTGTTGATTGTTTGTGAGAAAGGGAAAAATTATTTAAACATAATTATTTGTGATTTGGAAAGTCGTGTTCTTTGTTTTGCATGTGGCTGAAAGGGATTTTTCAAATAAATTAAGTATTCACGGTAAATCACTAATATTCGCAACAAGTTTTCCGAACAATGACGCGAGACTGACATTTGATCATCATTCTACAAGAAACTATTTTTGATTTTGAACATTAAAAAATATCATCAACATCATTATATGGTCTACTTGCATGTTTTAATGATTATACAATATCTTCATTAAGTAAATCAACGGCGAAATAAACTATATTTTGGAGAGCACAAAAATGATGAAACTATTAACAGCTGCTGTGACTGACACGAATGGTTTAGCACCATGAAAACTGTACTTTTTTTAGTTACACAGACTTAATGTTTCGATTATTTCAAGTTTTCTCACAATAAGATAAGAATTTGACAAAAGAGAGTTTTTTTCGTGCACGGACCCTTAATACATGGGACATAAAATAACTGGCGAAATGTGGGTTGTAGTATAGGTACATCTCTGCCTTACCGTTCGGGGGATAAAGGCGTGATGCTATGTTATAAGTGTGTCTGTCTGCGACATCGAAGCGTAGCTCATGTACGGATGCACCAATTTAAGTGACCTTTTAAGTACCTATAGGAATGTTAAGTCACTTGTTGTCAATTAACAGTGAACGCAATGTTATTATTTATTTTTGTGAACGCAACCTTAAATGTCAAAAACTAATTAAAAAGAAAAGAGTGTCTGTGGTTATATTTCACGATTCATTCAAATAATAAGCATTCTAGAACATCACTGCTGTCACTGATAGTACCTATGTACAGTGGCTAGCACATCAAGCTACAAGAGACTGTAAAATTACTCCAAACGATTTTGAAATTTAATAATGTTCATGATTAAGTTCAAAATCGAACGAGAAAATTAGACAGTTTGTGGTAACTTGGTTTGGCCACCGTACAAAAGCAGATTCCGATGTGTAATCTGACAAGTGTTTAAGGAATTTTAAGAAAATAAATAATTTTTCGTAGCCATATTTCAGTTTAGTTTGTTATTAGTTTTATTTAAAAAGTAGCCTAAGTTATGTTTTATTACAACAGCTATCTGCCAGTGAAAGACCCGTGAAAGTCGGTCAAGCCGTTTCGGAGATTAGCCGGAACAAACAGACCGACAGAAAGACAGACAAACACTTAAAAAAAAAAATTTTGTTATAAGTAAAAAGCTGTTTTAATACAAACAGACACTTCATTTTATTTATTTGTAAGTATAGATTTCAATTTGAATGATGTAACCTATATTTTGATTTAAAAGAGTGTCCGCGGAGTTTCTTGCCCTTTCTTCTCCTTAAGAACCTACTACGCTTTGGAATGGACAACTAGCTTCATTTTTCTGACTGACCGACCCCTTGATAATTGAGGCGTCTAATTTCAAACCCCGCTAAAACGGATTTTCTGGATATTGAGTTATTGATGAGTTTTAAATTCAATAAAATGTAATCGCACTCTTTGGTGCACGACACATTTACACAAGTCTCCATTGGTACGCCATACTATTCGTAAGGTCACTTGGTGCAAAAGCAAGCGCTGTGATTGGTTGTGTTCGTTGTAGAGGAATTTGAATTTTACCCATGCCATTTATAATGTATTTTGTTACCAAGCATAAGGTTGGAGGCTCAATTTAGTACTGTTAGAGAGGGATTTGCTCGGAAATGAGTTTGTCACTTAGTACAGAATTGAGAAAACTTTCAAGAGAGAATAAGGTCGGTTTCAAGGTAAAATCGTTTTAGCCGGGTTTGAAATTAGACGCCTCAATTCAAAAGTGCCAGCAATTGGTTTAATTCAAACAAATGCTTTGGGTTTGAGTCATTAAATATGCCTAAAGTGACATGTCAGTTTTATAACGCAACTGGCGAGATGAATACGCTATACTCTTCTGTCAACGCTTTTGAAATACAGGCGTGAATGCGTGATGTAAATGATGTTATCACGGGCCCTATCAGAATACCAGGGGCCCAACCAAGTTGCTATTTTTTTAATAAATTTTTCATTCCAACATTTTTCATTGTCATTTTGCTAAAAGTTCGTAATCTGCTAAATTCATAATGGTCGATCATTGGTCGGTCAATATGGTCTCGTAATAGAATTGTATTACAATGGCATTTTGAACATTTATTCATGCCAGATTTCATCCATACTTCCATACTAATATTATAAATGTGAAAGTAACTCTGTCTGTCTGTCGGTCTGTCTGTCTGTCTGTCTGTCTGTATGTAACGTTTTCACGCCTAAACCGCTGAACCGATCGTAATGAAATTTGGCAGAGATATAGCCTGAGATATGGAGAAGGACATAGGCTACTTTTTTACGCGATAACCGACATCCACGCGGGCGGAGCCGCGGGCAAAAGCTAGTTTATATATATATTTTTACATATTATGTATTAGTGTTATAAGCAATCTGAAGTAGTAGGAAGTTAGAAGTTTAGTAGGAAGTTTCATTTGTCATTATGTACGAGATTACCAATTCTTTCAATGGAGTGTCAGTGGCTGACCACCGGAAAGTCACAATGACGCCATTATATTAGTAGATTACCGAACTTGTCAAAATCAACAATTATGAAATCAATGATAGACCATTCTGACACTATTGTAATAGATATTACAATAGTGTTATATATATACATATATCGACAAAACTCTTATATGATAAGAGCTAGCAGGGCATACAATTCCCGACCCTTGACTGTAAGTGAAGCGCCAGCACGCGTTTTAGCTGAGCAGCATGTAATCCAAACTCCCCAGGATAATAATCAAAACACTGATTTTATCCAGCCACCGTCGGTCCCTTGCCACCCTCCCTCCGACTCAGCTGCCCTAAGCCGAGGTTCGTACCCTGGCTGGAGGCATTAAGTTTCGTTAGGAACTTAAGGCAGCCACAGGAAAGTCCGGTTAAAGAGTCGGAACCTTAGTGGTTACACTGTGAGATGCCCTAGATAAAAAAAAAACATTCCGTATGGAAGAACATGTTTTTCAACTACGATTTTAAGTTTGTTTTTGGCATAGATTCATACCAATTACGGGACACTTCATTGTGCGTGGTCCGACACGCATTTGGTCGGTTTTTAGGGTTCCGTACCTCAAAGGAAAAAACGGAACCCTTATAGGATTAATCGTGTGTCTGTCTGTCTGTCTGTCCCTCTATCACAGCCAATTTGCTCCGAATGTAATGGACCGATTAAGTTGAAATTTTGTATACATATCAATTTGAGTGACCTAAACACGAATATGAACCGTAAATAAATGAATTTGGAATATTAGGGTCAGTTTTGGGGGGCAAACAAGAAAATTTAAAAAAATTGTTTAGCAAACTGTACCATGTGACATATCAAATAAAAGGGTTTACTGTGAGGGTCTCAAATATATTTTTTATATAATTTTAAAATATTTTTTTTTAAAGTTATAAGTGAAAATAGACGAAAATTTACCACTCCCCCCCATAGCTATGTAATGGACCGAATAAGTTGAAATTTGGTATACATATCAATTTGAGTGACCCAAATACGGACGTGAATCGTAAATAAATGAATAAAAAAATAAAAAAAAATAAAAAATAAAAATCTTTTATTTCGGACCCATAAATATAGTCCACTTGGTTAGTATACACACAACTTAGAAACTAGTGTTAGTACTAAGAATATTGAGGTAAGTTTTGGGGGGCAAACAAGAAAATTAAAAAAAAAAGTTTTGCAAACTGTACCGTGGGTGTGATATATCAAATAAAAGGGCTTACTATGAGGGTCTCAAATATATTTTTTTTATAATAAAAAAAAAAATTAAAGTTATAAGTGAAAATAGGCGAAAATTTACCATTTCCCCCCTTATCTCCGAAACTACTGAACCTAAAAATGTGAAAAAAATACAGAAAATAGTTCTATACTTATAGATTACAGAAAAATCTATAAGAAGTCTATGGTCTTAAAATTACATGGTAAATCTCTCGATATTGTGCGTACAAACTTACATTTGCAGTTGGAATGTATGGGAGATTATGTTTACCAACTACAATGTTAAGTTTGTTCTTAGGATAAATTCTTTCCGAGTACGGAACCCTTCGTTGTGCGTAGTCCGACACGCATTTGGCCGGTTTTTTATTTTACTCTTTGTATTCCCTGTGCGAGTCCCAAATAAAATATTTTTCTTTCGTTCTTTCTATGTATGATGTTAAAGTTCAAACTTTTGAAGTAAACTGAACAATATTTAGTGTAGGTCAACAGCCCAGAAGTTAACTTGTTGAGTCACAGATGTTTTATAAGAGACAGGGCTGTGCTTCGTTTAAATGCTGTATGATCAGAGTGAGAGCCAGTGTAGCCTCCACCCGTTCGATTCCCACCTGACAATTATTGGCGACTGAATAAAAGAACGGGCGTGTACCATAAAAATAAGTATTTATTGATAAAACCAAGCCGGTTAAGCCGGAGACACACGAATAATTTATAGGTCGTGGGTTACGGACGTCTGTTGACACTTCTGCAGGGATAGGTACTCCCCTGTAGTTGCAGGCAATATCCCGCTGCTGGCCCGAGATGGAAATTGGCCGAAGTTGAGTGCAGTGCTGAACGGCGACGTCACTGTTATATAAAACGGCGCGACCGTCCGACTTGCTCAGCACACCAGTGGCGAAGCGTCAATATGTACGTGGGAAGCTGGACGCGAAACCGTTGACAGCTAGGCGTAAACATGAAACACTCTAACTTTCAATTCGTCTACGAAGCAAAATGCCTAAAATTAATGTCTACACAGCATATTACCTAATCTGTAAATCGCTTAGAGATCAAAATGTTTAACAAGCAAAATGCCTAAAATGCTATCATTTCTAAGTAGTCTAGGTCCTCTGAACCGTAGGTTAGGTTAGGTTAGAACTGTGAACACACAACGGAAAGAAACGGTACTCCCTTTCTTCTCCTAAAATAATAGACATGTGGCGGTATCAACAACGCCACATGCGAACTACGCATCAAAGACCTGACGTCACAAATCCTGCATCGCGCAATCAGAGTTTACCGCGCGACTAGCATATATACAACATCCCGACATCTACCAGCGCCAGCGCAATTAATCAGCGCCTGTCACTACTCCATACAAGTTTAGACGTGATTAGAACTTGCCGACTAAAATTACGTCAATTTACGTCAAGCGCTGATTAATTTGAGAGGACGAAACGTAAATTTATCTTCTGTCCTTTTCTTAATGAAATAGAAAGAAAAAGATGCACTGAACTTAAATTTAGTTTACTTTGTGAACAAAGAAATCGGCACCAATAGCAGGTTTTTCACAACTAAACACGAACTCTAAATCATACTCAGTCTGTATTTGGGCAGAATAACTCCTTATTTCACAATATAATGAATGTTAAAAATGATTTGCTTGCCTTTTTATACACTTAACCGCTATATTCAAATCAACTGTCATTTATTTACTCGAAATCGTAAATTATTGTTATAAAAATCAAATAAATGACTTATTATGGGAAAATAAATACAAAGAATATTATTTAGATATTAATGACCATATTTGAAAGTAATTTAAGTATAACTAAGCAACTGCTACGTCATAACCGTCGATTATCTATGATCTGATACTTGTTAACACGTCATCGCAAACTTTTCTAAACTTGACTCAGCGAAGCGGCAGCAACCCTACCGCCGCGCGGTTCAATAACCGCTTTGCCCTGCTTTTAATTGTAACTTTTAACTTTTTGGTTATTTATTATTAACCATAACGCTCCGAAGTGAATGCGTTATAACCAGATAACCTTTTGTGAAAGCTTTCAAAACTCTTTGATTTGTTTAATTTATCGCATTGCGGGCACTGGTGCCGATTCCCTTGTTCACAAACTAAACTAAATTTAAGTTAGTGCATCTTTTCCCTTCTATTTCATTAAGAAAAGGATTGAAGATACATTTTAGTTCAGTCCTGTCAAATTAATCAGCACTTGACGTAATTTTAGTCGGCAAGTTTTTAATCACGTCTAAACTTGTATGGAGTAGTGACAGGCGCTGATTAATTTGACAGGACTAAACTGAAATTCATCTTCTGTCCTTTTCTCAATCAAATAGAAGGGAAAAGATGCACGGAACTTAAATTTAGTTTAGTTTGTGAACAAGGGAATCGGCACCATTGTATTACTTATTTATTAGTGATAGAGTAGTGTCTGAAATGTTCTTTTGAGGAAAGAACCACACAGATTTGAGTGGACCTGTCCCCTGTCCAGTCAGTGCAAGCATTTTGTCAGTAATAAATTTAATGGAAGTACTTTATTAATAGGTGCAAACTGTTCTTTCAAACTATCGGAGAAAGATTTCTATAACAAATAAATAATTTTAAGTAAAAACACATGTTTTCATGTTAGCCATACCAACTAGATAAGGCTCCAAGATAAGTAAACTTCCGCTATAGATAACAATCTAAAAAAAAGTAGAATACAAAGCGCCAAACTTCGTCCTTTGCTGACAAACGGGCAGACTGAAAAATATGCAGCTGTTTTGGCCCTCGCGTACTACAGTACAATATCCAACACACTCAAAAAAATCTATTTTGGCGGGACGTCCGCCATTAATATTTTGGTATCTTGCCCGTCCGTGTGTGACACGCACACATATACAACATCAATAACAACAATCGAAAATAAACTTTATAGCCGTAAGCATAGGGTTAAAATTAGCAATGACGCGAAAGTTATAGAATTTTGTAAGTATTCGAAATTCAAAACGGTCCACATCCACACACGCGCCGCGTGATCGATTTTTCGAAATGGCGGCTGAACTTCGAGGAACAGCCTTCCCCCCCACGCCCCTCACCTCCGCGCACTTCTATTACCCCGCCAATGCCTTTTTACGGCATTTTTATTTTTTTCTTTTTTTATTCCCTCCTTGGATCTCAGGCTCCGTTTTACAGCCTGACCCAACTTTTTTATATTTTTTTTTATTTTATAGCCATAGCTATTCCGCTTCGACGATGACATTTTATATTATGGTAATATGATGCCGAGCATTCATCGCAAAGAGGTCGATTGGGCCAGAAACACTACTCAGAAACTGGAACTGAAATAAGCTAATTAACATTTATTTTGGGTTAATTATACTCAAAGCCGAAACTGAAATGTTGATATACTATCTTAAGAGGTAACAAGTTGGCAGCTTCTTAATAAAGACGGAGATATATACATATGCCAGTGACCTTGAGTGGTTAGCTTGCGTGTTCTGTACTGAGCTCACACAATACGTCGCACGTCCAGCCAGTAATAGGACTCACCCATCCAGGAGCGCTGTTCCAAATAAGACGCATTATTTATTTATTATACATAAAACAAAAGGTATTTTAATAAAACACGTATACTAAAATATCAATAGTTAAATTATCTTTAAAAAGGTGAAGGTTTCAGAAAAATACGCTTGATAGATTTTGCGTGATTCTCAGTTTTTTATCCGCGTTAGACATTTGTTTACAAATTAATTTCACTATTATATAAACATAATCTAAAATATTCATTCATTAAGTTATTATGAAAATGCTCTAATTTTACATATATTTTTTCCAAATCATTAACACTACTTGTTTAGACGTGATCTTCAGTCATTTGTTTACAAATTAATTTCACTATTATATAAACATAATCTAAAATATTCATTCATTAAGTTATTATGAAAATGCTCTAATTTTACATATATTTTTTCCAAATCATTAACACTACTTGTTTAGACGTGATCTTCAGTCATTTGTTTACAAATTAATTTCACTATTATATAAACATAATCTAAAATATTCATTCATTAAGTTATTATGAAAATGCTCTAATTTTACATATATTTTTTCCAAATCATTAACACTACTTGTTTAGACGTGATCTTCAGTATAAAATCATTAATAGTCGGTTATCGTCTCGCCTTAAGGCCGTATGATTCCCGAGCAGATTTGAGGGGGTGAGGTGCGGGGCAATCCGCGGGGCGCCGCCCGCACGTCTTGTTCTGTTTTTTTTTCGTTTGTGGGTACATCGTCTTCACCTATAATTATTAATTAATGTATACAAACTATTTTTAACATTTTAAAAGAGTAAGTATGGAGTTTCTTGCCCATTCTTCTCAATACATAACTACCTTTTGGAAGGGGCAACTAGAATCAATTAACTATTTATGTAATTTTTGACGGTCAAAAGTGCATTTTACGTGCCTATTTGAAATAAATGATTTGACTTTGACTTTGCTTTGCACGGTTTTTGCGACTTTTATATTTTTGTTTTCTTTATTATAATGTTAGTTTAAACCTTCCGGAATAAATATGCTACATGATGGTGAAAACCGCATTAAAATCCATTGTGTAGTTTAGAAGCACAACGCGGTCACAATTTCACAAAGACAGACACGTAAAGTGACTTTAATTAATCATATGATTTATATGTATAGATTTTAACCTGAAACTCGAACAGCCCGACCTTTAAAAAGACTAGAAAGCAAACTGTGGACAAGCAAACTTTCAAATCGTCTTTTTCAACCAACCATAGATAAGTAGCTACAGCCCAAAGGTTAGGTCTTAACGGGCAATCGAAAGGTCGCGGATACAAATTGTGGAACGAGTAATGGCGGATCATGGGATTCTAACGGCACAATAAACAAAAATGTTGCTTTTAGCGATTCAAAATCGTATTTCTAGACTAATAGTTACCTAACTTTTATGTAAGAAGGTTTTAATCAGAACTTTTGGCACTGGGTTTATAAATAGAAAGGAAAGAATGAAAATCAACAATTTATTTGACCTATGTTAAGGGTTTATTAGACACAGAAAAATCTAATAAAAAGAATAAAAAACTACTCTTTGCGTCACGGATGCGTTATAAAAAAAAAAAAAAAATGTTGCGTAAAAAGTCAAGCAATGACTTACGTCTTTTTAACCAGAGATATTTTTTTTTTTTATAATTAGTTCCTGACGGAACAGGCTAAAGTCTGAGACCATGATGCCTAGTCAACAGTTAGTATTTTTTCTTGATTAACCAGAGATATTTCAGCAGTTTTTTGGCAGTTCTCATAGTCGTAACCTACGAGCTTCCAAGAATCTACTTCTACAAATTCCTTCACACCATACCGGTTTTATGTCAAATTCTTACGCTATCTCTACTATAAAGCTCTGGAACGCGCTACCTTTTGGCATTAAAAACGCTGAAAACAAATTTACTTTTAAAAGAAAAGTTCGTAACCACTACTTAAGTCAGACTAAATTAACTCTCAAATAATAGTCTAGTCATAGTAATCATTATTAGGTAAAAATAATAGGTAGTAATTATTATTTGTTAAAATATCTATTAGTTTATTTTATTTGTATATGTGTATTAGTATCAATAAAACTATATAAATTCTCGTAATCAAGAAGTTAGTATTTTAGACATTATTATTGTACCCTATCACTGTTTTTTTATTTAACCCAAAGGTTGACTGGTAGAGAATGCCTTGTGGCATTAAGTCCGCCTATGTACCACTATTGTACATGAAGTTTAAATAAATAAATAAATAAATATTTTGACGATAAAATGTCTGCAATTTTTTTTTTGTCGGACACACACTGTCAAGTCTATACTAAGCCTAGGCCAATATTTTAGAACGCCAGGTCATTATATCATTATTATTATAATAAAGTCACGTCTGTTTATAAATAAATCCTTAAATAGTACATTCATAGGTCCCCAAAGCAATACCGTTGCCAAAAAAGTATAAACTTCAAAACATTATAACCAAAATGATCAAAAAGAAAAACAAAATTCCTCTCCTGTTTAGTTCCAAAATGTCATATGAACATAGACGTACGAAACTCGCTCTAGACATTTTAATATCCTATTCCTTGGCACCGGATTTTGAGATAGGGAGGCAGAATGGGGAGAGGTGGTTGTAAAATTTTTTATATCTTTGCGTCTGCGTGATCAAGAAAAAAAAAAAAATCGAATCGATAGCTCGCGGCATGACGTACAGTTTTATAGACATTTTTTTACAGATGATTATGTTTTTTAAAATTGTACGGTGCAAACTCGTTAAGTCTTCGCTGCGCTAGATGGCACGTCAGTGTAAGGTTGCCAGATGTCCGGGATTTCCGGGATTGTCCCGGAATTTTACGTCTTGTCCCGTGTCCAGTAATTCCATATATTGTCCTGGATTCCGAAAAATAAAATAATGAAATTAAATAATAAATGACACGGCTAGGCGGCAGTCAGCGAGCGGGCTTGCTTGTTTGTTTTTTATTTTTATGTCTGATTTTATTGGCAGTGTTTGTATGGCAAATCTGTCAAAAACTCACAATGAAGAGACCAAATTGCAACGTTTGTACATTAGTAGACTTGGCCCCCTTTTGCATTTTTATTAGAAAATAGCATTTGTTTCACTCCCACTAGTGCCCGTGGGTACTAGAGCGAGCGAGAGAAATGCATGGCTCCATTTTTATTCGCTTTTCCGACATTTAACTAGATTTAGTTTAGTGAAACGACATATCACTGACAATAAATTGGTATTTTGTCATATCACTAGATAGTTTTAGTAAGAAGACGTAATAAACAAGAATATTCGACATCTACCGGGATTTCGTGATATCCCTAGGGATTTCGTGAAATCCCTGATATCCTCATTTCCCTGCGACATATATATATATCGCTCACCTAGCAGTATAATGACACATCTACTTTTTTCTTATTTTACAGAAATGAGGGTCAAAGATTTTACAAATGTTTGAAACGAAGTTATGAGTTTATTTTACGTTTTATCATGGATTCTATGGTTTTTGCAACTAGTATAGACCTTAATAGATACTTAGGGATAAAAAAATCCACTTCAGGTTTCCAGGAGTTACTTCATAACAGTCAAAGAAGAAGAAGAGCCATGCAATTGTGCCGTTATACTTTTAACAACTTCCAAAAATGTCATATATGCCCCCAAAGCCATAATTATATAGGATGTGAAAACCATGAAATAAAAACAATTGGTTAATAGAAAACAAAAGTTTTTATTTGAAACCAACATACATTAAAAAGTTTTACTAAAATATTATAATAACCTATATTTGGCTCGTGAATCGTTGAGAAATAGTCATCATCAAACTATAACAAATAAAATAAAGTATAATCACCTATCTTCTCTTAATTGTAAAGGTAGGTAATCATCATACATTTTTTAAATTATGGTGAGATAATTATGTGAGTTACTCTCCGTTCTAAAAACAAAAGCACTTAAAAGCTTGGCAGTTTAAGTTTAGATAAAGGTACGATGATAATTAAAGCCAGATTCAAATCAAGTTTTACCTTATCACTCCGAAATTTTAAGGAAGTTTACTTTACCTTTAAGTATCTTTATTAATTGACTAAGCAGTAAACAAAACTATAAGCATATTAGGCAATATTAGGAACTTGCACAGTAGGTTCATGATTTTGACCTTTACTATTCGACACGGACCTTTTTCTCTCTGCAGTTAACAGTTGGATGAATTCGAATAGTCCCAGTCGCCCCCACATGGATTGCCACCCGGTGGCAACTGGGATCTTATTGCCCCCACATCAAATCGCTATACATTGCGGCGTGGATCGCTTAACCCCCTCTTCGCTGTCTTACGGCCACGATGACGGGGTTGGCGGTCACATTTGCAATGTGGTTTTATTAGTAGATAAGTGATATGTAACTAAAAAAAAAACGATAAAATAATAGTGAAATTTGAATCATACGCACCCAAATTTCAATATTTTTTATTGTTATACTTCCGAAAAAAAAAAGCCATAGGCTTTTACTCCGTTCACCTAGTATACCCAATTTTTTTCGAGACGGTAAAAATGTCATCCGGTATATACAAATCTACTTTGACCGGAACTGCAAGACGCACTTTGCTCTGACATGATTATAGATAGAATAATATGCGTTACAACGTCATAGATGCAAAAGCCGGTAAAGGGAAGGGGGAACGGAATGACACATCTATTGTGTAATATTTTTTTAAAGAAATATACAGTTGCCAGCACATCAAGCTACACGAAACTGTCAAATTTCTCCAAACGATTATAAACTTTAAAATTTTGACGATTAAGTTCAAAAACGAACGACAAAGTTTGACAGTCTGTGGTAACTTGATGTGCTGGCCACCGTACACTACCGTCAAAAATTTTGGAAGCGCACCTGTCTTCAAACAAAACAAATGAATATCGACTATAGGCGGCAAAAATTAGCAATAAACTAATGTTTTACAAGCTTTTACTATTGTTTACACAAAAATAAAAGGATTGTTATTCCACATTCATGAAGTTTTAACTAACTCCTTAATTTTGACGAAACACGTGTTTTATGACTTAATCCGTCGGGTAGTTTATGTGTGCAATGGTGTGGTTTTATTGATAATATTTGGTGGTTTTCTTTAAATCTTGTTTGTATGTCCCTAAAAATATCACTAATCTACTAATATAAAACCACATTGGAAATGGGACTGCAACCCCGTCATCGCGGCCGTAAGAAAGATAGCGATGAGGGGGTTTAGCGATCCACGCCGCAATGTACAGCGATTTGATGTGGAGGCAATAAGATCCCAGTTACCACCGGTTGTCAATCCATGTGGGGGCGACTGGGACTATTCGGATGTGGGGGCAATAAGATCCTAGTTGCCACCGGATGTCAATCCATGTGGGGGCGACTGGGACTATTCGGATGAATTTGTGCATGAAAAATTCACGCTTGTAACGCTTGTGATGCATAACTTCGCCTTTTTGAACTCTATTTAAATACCTACGTAAAGCTTTTAATCGCGAGTATTCCATGCGCAAATCTAACCCACAGCTAACTACAGAGAGACAAAGATCCTACGGGAATAGTTACGTAGGTTTACTTAGTTACGAAGATTTAAACCACGTATCTTCTTTCATTACCTAATTAATAAGAATGAATATAATAAGAGTATGAATATAATTAATAAGAAAAGGTAGGTATTTCTTATACTTATTTAAAGATTATTATAAAATCCTTTATAATAGCTGGGCACTATGTTAGAACGAAGTAATTGTAACAAATCCTTTTTCTTTGAATCAGAAATATTCATTTTTGAATCATAAGCTGCTTTTAAATTAATTTGTGATGGTTGCTTTCTTTTTCGTCGTACCAATTTAAGCTTAGCCTGGACCCATTCTCCTTCAAAAGATGTTTTAAATTCATAGAAGTCACTATTTTTAGTAAATTTAATCATTGTTAACTCAGTCACTTTTATTATATCCCCATTAGTGTCTTTCTGGTAATTAATGGCTTGTTCTTCAGTCAGTGCTTTCAAGTCATAAAAGTTACTGAAATGCATCTCATGAACAATGAAAGGGTTTCCTCTTTTTTTAGCATCTCGTATCAAATTAACATATTGATCAGGGCCTCAAGTCTGCTATTACAATAGTGTCAGAATGGTCTCGCTATTGTGAGAATTTGACAGTGTTTGTATGGCAAATCTGTCAAAAACTCACAATGAAGAGACCATTCTGACACTATTGTAATAGCAGACTTGAGGCCCTGGTTTTTGTCACATTTGCCACTTACGCCAACACAAATTTAGAAGTGATTGCACCTCGCGGAGCGCCCCGCACAACTGACAAATAAGCCGTTGTTATGCGCGGATGCGGGGGGAACGTACCAAGTGCTACAATGACACTGAACGCACTCTCTCAACAAATAGGAAAACTAACACCGTGCCGTTTTACCGCTTTATAAATTTTCCACTTTTAAACACTTAGGCCGTAAAAACTCAATTTCGCTTTTTTTGTAGATGTGTCATTATACTGCTAGGTGAGCGATATCTGCCTAGCCTTTTCCCAACTATTTTGGAGTCGGCTTCCAGTCTAACCGGATGCAGCTGAATACTAGTATTTTACATGGAGCGACTGCTTATCTGACCTCCACAACCCAGTAACTGGGTAACACGATAGCCCTTGGTAAGACTGGCTGTCAGACTTTTGGGCTTCTGACGACCCGTAACGACTGTCAAAGATCCACGAATGACAGCCGGGACAAACGGCATAACGTGCTTTCCGAGGCACGGAGGAGTCTCGGTATGGAAAGATGGTCACCCATCCACGGACCAACCCCGGCAAGCGTAGCTTAACCTGAAGGATCGTCCCGTGCGGCTGTTATTACTTAGCCACGAGCTCCGCAATGACAAAAAAATATCGATGACGGGAACAATGAAAAAATCACCAATGATTTTTATTTGAGTATGTATAAGATCACGTCACTTCAAATATGAGTGCTGAAATGAACAGGAACGGCTTATTGTAATTATCATTATGCGCCCATTTTATCGAAACTCTGTGATCTGTCACCATACACCTTATTCTTATTTTGTAAGATTTGCTTTAATGTGATGAACGATGAAATTTTTGATATGTTGCATGTTGACATAATTTATTATTGTATGCCTACGTATTAGGCAGGACATAATGGATCTGTAATTTACCTAACATCTGTCTGTATAACCTATGCCCACAATAAAATAATTTGATTTGATTTGATTTGATTTGTGGTTCTATGATTTCAGTGTCGCCGATCGCGCAGCCTCGCAACTTCCGCGTCACCCAAAGACGGCCCGCCCGCGCCCGTCCGAATCACAGAAGTTCGCGTTCATTCAAGTAATGATTTAGGCATTGATGATTTTGTCGTTGTCATTGCATGATGAAATGATTTTAAAATATCGATGATTTTTACATGTGACATGATATCGGACAAATCTCTACCCCACTTGCTATGTAAACAACAGTGACAGGAAATATTAGATAGATAGATAGATAGAATACTCTTTATTATGTACACCATAAAAATTACAGATATAAATGTAGAACTGTTACATAGGGTGCCACAATGGGCGGTCTTATCGCTAAAAGCGATCTTTTACAGACAGCCTTTGGATGGATCAAAAGGTAGAAGGACGATACTACAGGTAGTGGTGTACCATTTACATATACAATAAATACATACATATTATTACTAAACTTTAACCTCCTTACTAATAAACGTTGCATAGCGTCTGTAGAGTTACACAACGCTTTGTCTTCTTCTTTCGAAAGTCAAATTACTGACGAGTGAAAGAGAGAAATCGGTGTGTAACTATACAGACGCTATACAACGTTTATTAGTAAGGAGGTTAGTATACTACTATACTAATGTTGCTGAACTATGAAAATGAAACCCATCGCTAGTGTGTTACGCAATCACCATTCACCATCAAGTTACTACATCTAGTTATTTTCTCGTTCGATTTTGAACTTTAATCGTCAACATTTTTAAGTTTAAAATGTACCCACTGTCCCATTAAATACTTAACCTTTCAAATCATACAAACTGGTGCCGATTCCCTTGTTCACAAACTAAACTATATTTAAGTTCAGTGCATCTTTGTCTTTCTATTTCATTAAGAAAAGGACAGAAGATAAATTTTAGTTTAGTCCTGTCAAATTAATCAGCGCCTGTAACTAATCCATACAAGTTTAGACGTGATTAAAAACTTGCCGATTAAAATTACGTCAATTTACGTCAAGCGCTGATTAATTTGACAGGACTAAACTAAAATTTATCTTCTGTCCTTTTCTTAATGAAATAGAAAGAAAAAGATGCACTGAACTTAAATTTAGTTTACTTTGTGAACAAGGGAATCGGCACCAATGTTCGTTTCTTTAAAAAAACCACGTGTTTGTTAATAATGTATTTTAAAATTTTATCGCTTTTTGTGTTGTTTTAAACATCGTTTTACGCATAAAAACTTTAAAGAATATTTAATTTAATGTCGTAGGTTTGTACACGCGGCTACATATCAAGCTATACAAAACTAGTTTACGCTGGTCTCACATTGTATAGGATTTCCTTATTTTTTTTATTCTACTATGAGTTTGCTCTTGACTTTAGTCTAGGTCTGGATGACAGAGACAAAGTCTACGATGGAGTGAGCTTACCCAGAAGAAGCCTGTTCACTCTCACTTTGAATAGATTAGGGTAGTATGCGTTCGGAAACACAGACGCAGGCAGAGAGTTCCACTCTTTTGCTGCGCGCATTATAAAAGACGTTTGAAAACGCTTAGTGCGAGTTGGTGGAATATCAACTAGGTAGGGGTGGTAACTTGTAGTGCGTCTAGATGTCCGATGATAGAAGGGGGCCGGTGGAATGAGGTCGTGGAGTTCATGGGCACACTCTCCGAAGTACAATCTGTAGAAGACCGACAAGCAGGCAACCTTGCGGCGATGAGCCAAGCTGTGAAGCTTGGCATCCACCAGTTAGTATAGTGAGAGATCGACTTATACTGGAAATGTATAGCTTGATATGTAGCCGTGTATACGACTTGATAAAACTATCGAGATTTCTTTATTATATTAAGTAAATTCACGTAGGGAAACTCCAAGCATAGCCCTCTCCATTGCCCTTTGGGTGACTTTTAGCCTTCTAATAGAGCCCATTGTGAGCGACCACGTTTCAGTGCCATATGTCATCACTGGCAACACGCACTCGTCAAAGACTTTCGTCTTGAGACACTGCGGGCTATGCTTGGAGTTTCCTTACATGATCGAATCAGAAATGAAGAGATCCGCAGGAGAACCAAGGTAACCCACATAGCTCGAAGAATTGCCAAACTTAAGTGGCAATTGTCAGGGCACATTGCTCGCAGAACAGATGGCCGTTGGGGCCGAAAGGTTCTGGAGTGGCGACCGCGTACCAGAAGACGTAGCGTTGGAAGGCCTCCCACAAGGTGGACCGATGACCTTATGAAAGCCGCAGGATTCCGCTGGATGCGGGAAGCACAGAACCGGTCGAGGTGGCGGTGCTTGGGGGGCCTATGTCCAGCTGTGGACGTCTTTTGGCTGAAATGATGATGATGTTGATTAAGTAAATTTAATATTAATGTAAACACAAACCTTTCGGAACAAATTCTTTAAATAATGGTGAAAACCACTTCAAAATCTGGAAATAGGGAATTAAATAAAATAAAAAAATTTGAGACTAAGGTATTTTGACAGATAGACAAATCTGTCAAAATACCTTTGCCTCCAAAAAAATTTCTCCAACCGTGGGAGACTAACATTTTCTAATTCTCAAAAAATATGTTTTAATAAATCAAAATATACTATAAGTAAATGACAAATGTTAGAATTATTTATACAAGCATAGCTTACAATATTAAAAATAGATTTTTTCCATGTATGCTTTGTAAAGATTAGCGCTGTAAACATCGATCGGGTGTGCTCGGCAGCGCTCGTCAATTTCCGTAATTTTCGGGCCACAAAGATGGCGGTATACGCAATATTTTACCTACAGACACAGTGCTGCAAGGATCGTTCGGCTTTTAAATGACATCAACAGGTTGATGTCATTGTCGTTGTTCGAAAACATTTGTGAATTTGTGTCAGCAATAAAGTGAAAAAAAAAAAATTGCAATATTATAAAGTACAGAAAGTTTTTAAAATAATAATATATCGATCTCTTATTATGTCGGCGTGCAAATTTTACATATTAATTATTATCTTAAGACATTCATTAATTAACTTGAAATAATGCATGCGATTAGTAAATTATATTATTAAATTATAACAAGATGGCGGCATTAGTTCTGATTCAGACTCAAAAGCTTTCCAGAGTCATCATCAGCCCGGTACGGTTCCAGTCCGTCACAGTAACCGGATACAGCTGAATAAGTACCAGTATTTTACATGGTAAGTACGTAAGTACCTATCTATCGACTTACGCTATCCCAAAATGCCTTCAAAGTCAAAGTCAAATAATTAATTTCAAATAGGCACATAAAAGGCACTTTTGAACGTCAAAAATAACAAAAATAATTTATTGATTCTAGGTGCCCCTTCTAAAAGGTATGGAGAAGAATGGGCAAGAAATTCCATACTTACCTTTTAAAATGTTAACAGTATTTTGTATACATTAATTATTAATTATATGTGAAGACGGCTTATTCTAAAACTCCCACCTGAAAATCCCCCTTAGGAGGAAAAGTGGAATCTATAAAAAACAGTCTAGAATTCACCCCTGATAATCCCGCTTAGGGGGTAAAACTAGAATTGAAAAAAAAAACTTATTCCAAGATCCCCCTGAAAGTGATTTTTTTTACATTAGGGTTCAGTTTTCCCCACTGAGGGGGATTCTCTGGGAGATTAGTGAAATAAGCAGGGGTGAATTCTAGACTGGTTTTTATATATTCCACTTTTCCTCCTAAGGGGGATTTTTCAGGGGGGATTTGTGGAATAAGCCGTGAAGACGATGTACTTACCTAGAAAAAAAATTACTATACCACAATAGGTAAAAATAATGAAAAGTGAAGTAATGACAGACAAATTAATTATGTGATAGATACATCCTGACGGCACGGTTGGTGCAGTGGTTAAGCGATTGACTGCTCCGCTGCGTGTCGCGGGTTCGATTCCCGCACGGAACAAATATTTGTGTGACCTGTAGTTGTTCCAGGTCTGGCTGTTTGTGTATGTGAGTTGAATTGTTTATAAACGTACCCACAATACAGGAGAAATTCTAAGTGTGGGGCAACATTTAAAAAAAAAATCCTTCCGGAGCAAAACCTAAAGATAATCTAGGTAGGTACATATATCACATTCTGACATAATATTAGGATGATGACAGATTTAATATTACACTTTACATCTAAACGATCGACATCGCATCAATGCCAAGATAAACATCGATCGTATAGACGTGCAAAATTTGGTCGATAAATATGACTTATAAAAACCGTGTCGAAAGACGGTAACTTTGCCACAGTTTGAGGGCTTATTCCCAAAGTACTCCAAAAAGAGTTCCCAAACAACTCCATGAAAAAGATAATATTTTTAATTAGGTTTCATTCTACTCCATGATAACATTAAAATGTTCTCAAAGTACTCCACCCCATTTTAATAAAAAAAAGCATAATTTAAATATGCACCGGAATACTATAAAAGGGTAGCTGTCAGGCTCAAAAGCTTTGCAAATATATTCGTATGTATAAATATGTTTTTATATAAAAGACTATAATATCCTAATAAAAGTTATCAAATTAAGTTACTACATAAGATAAAACTAAGGTAATGTAGTATTATTTGAAGTATGTGGAATCAGACTTAAAACTATTTTGAGTCATGTATGCTATGATTACAAATTGTTTGCGAACTAGGGATTTTTTTTGTTTAATAATAATAATGAATTCGTTTATTTGCAAACAAGAGTCACTACTTAAAAAGCTCTGCCTTCTGAACTAGGTAGTTAACCTGTATCTCAGGAGACAGTACCCTTCCTAATTACATAGTACAATTTGATGACATGGTACAATGGTAATTGAAACTAATAAAAACATAGATATAAAGATTAAAATAAAACTATACTAGATAAAAACATGATTGCCCACGTGGTGTGGTGTGTTTTGCATGATGGTGTGTTTTTGTGTGTATTTGTAAGGATTAAAGCCTACAATTTTAAATATGCACTGACGTTATAACAAAATGCTAAACTTTAATCTTTCTTTTAAGAATTTTTGTGACTGACTGTACTGAAGTATAGGTATGTATTTTATTGGTAATGTAGATGGAGCAGTTTGGGAATTGATAACGAATAATCGGTGGAGTACTTTGAGAATGATTCCAGATACCTATGGAGCAGAATGGGAACAAAATAATAAGTAATTTTAAATAATAATAATTCCTTGGAGTAACTTGGGAACTTCTTATGAGATTCTTATCTTTTTAGAACAAAAGAATGGAGTAGTTTGGGAATAAGCCAGTTTGAGTTCTAAAATAATTTAAAATATCTGTTGTTAATTTTCAAGAATTAATCCATTTTAGCGTGCCCTTTTACGACTGGAAAAAACTTTTAACTTTTGTGGGAAATCGCTTCCACGTCGCCTTGAAAACAGCCTGACCTTTTCATTCCACGCGCTTCTAATGGCCACAAGCCCAGCGCGCGTAATAGCAAAACTATTTACGGATAGCGCCCTTTGCCTAGCGAATCTCATCTCTGATAGTTATAGCCATAAGGGCCATTTTTCCTAGTTGGGATGACCTCGATACACCGAGACATATTTTTTCTTTTGCCTTGACTTGACATGTTACTGCGAGCAGCCATTTTATAATGTATTTTATAATGTAAGTTTTTGATTAAAAAACGAAAGAATTTGCGAGATTTTTTACATCTTTTTTTTCGTATCTTTATCCGCCTTACTTATAAACGCGGAATAAAGTTATACTAGGTATAAACGTCAAAAATGTATGATTATACCGAAGTTATTCGTAATAATTAATAATTCGTAAGGCGTTTTTTTAAATTCCAAATTAAATACAATTTAAGTGTCTGGAATGTCAAAAATGTTGTCTTTTACTAAATGCATATGAAAGATTTTATGGTACTTAACACAAACAAACAATTTATTTTAATTTGTCTGTCTCTCTAGACGGTTTGTTCCGGCTAATCTCCGAAACGGCTGGGCCGATTTTAACGGGACTTTCACTGACAGATAGCTGATTTTTTTAAAGGCAGGCAGGCCAATCTTCTGGTAGCAGCTAGTCGGCGGTCATAAGATGCCGTGATGTCCACGTAAGGGCTCCAAAATATAAATTCGCCTTTAGAAAAATATAGTACTTATTTTATTCGACGATTGACCTCTTTCTCAAAGTTGGACCTACCTAACTGGACAGTTTGTCCTAGGTAAATAATAGACTCGTCCACAACTTCGAGTGTAGCGTCTCCAATATTCATGAGAGTTTATGAAACCACAATTAATGGTGAAAACAAGTGTGAGAATAAGATCACATAATTATCAGGGCCTCAAGTCTGCTATTACAATAGTGTCAGAATGGTCTCTTCATTGTGAGTTTTTACAGATTTGCCATACAAACACTGTCAAATACTCACAATGGCGAGACCATTCTGACACTATTGTAATAGCAGACTTGAGGCCCTAATCTAATGTTTGTAATATCGTAATCACGGTACTGGGGCGTCAATACCGGTATTGTAAAAGGCCAAAATAAAATCCGTGATCACGGTATTACGGGATCCCGGAAAACCGGAAAGCCGAGGCACGGAGGGGTCTCGATATGGATATGGATGGTCACCCATCCACGAGCACCGTCGAGCGCCGTCAGTTGGGACTGGTCATCTCTTAGCTGCCACGGCTTATTTTAATTTTTGAATTGTTTCTATTACGGACGCTTCTAACGTGCACGTCTTTCTACATTGTTCTCGCATGTATAACTTCAACATGAATGATGTAACCCATATTTTGTAACAATATTTTGTTTTAAAAGAGTGTCCGTGGAGTTTCTTGCCCGTTCTTCTCCATAGGAACCTACTACGCTTTGGAATGGGCAACTAGCTTCATCTTTCTGACTGACCGACCTTGACTATTCAAAAGTGCCTGTAATTGGTTTATTTGAAATAAATATATCTTACTCTTACGGCTGTTATGAAGGAAAAGGTTTTTTTGAATTAGTGCTAATTGCAAACCGGAAATATTTTTCACACTTGGTTTGATCAAAGTGAAACTATCGAAAGTTAACTGTCAGTGTCACAGAAAACACAAAAATGTGCATCAAAGTTCCTATTATTTCTCAATTTGACATACATTTTTAACTTTTTGTTGACGCGCGGATTTATTGGTTTTTATTCATGAATTACACTAGTTTACAAATTAAAATAAAAGTCATGTCCTTTCAATGAATTCCATATCGATGTATTTAGTAGTAATAACTAAACGCAAACATATATTTGTTTTATTTCTATCACGTCTATAAATCAAGTTCTTATAACATCTTATTTTCAAACTACTCATAAGTTGGTTTCGATTTTATTTTAAAATTTTGATGCTGTGCAGTGTTCAGTTAAATAAATACTTGTTTTAAAAATGTCAAAAAGGTTGTGTAAAGTACGTTCTGATCGTTTTTGTTATGTTTGTGGTGAATTTATAATATCTAAAAAAGGATATCCCATAACGGAATCACTTAAACATGCATATTTCGGTTATTTCGAAATTTCAGTCTGTCACCAGGACAAAACATGGGCTCCTCACGTTTTTTGTGAAAGATGCAGAAAAACTCTAAGCTCTTGGGCTGCTCTCGGACAAGTCAGCGATAAACACGGAGAGCGTTTAATTATCAAGGATACTGGGACCAGGCCATGTTAGGTGATTATTGCTGGTCTGTTATTAGAGATACAGACACGAATAAATACAAGAAAAAAGCTAAGACAGTTCACTTTTAATTTTTTGTTTGATATTTTTGTAAGCATTATTTTTTGTAAAAAAATATCAATAATAATAAATATCTTGGAAACATGACGTGTTAGATTTTTTAAATAATTTTTCTGAAACTCAGTGCACCTCGATTGTTAAGAAAAAAAACGTTTCATTCAAAGGACAAAAACTTTGTAAACTAGTGTTATAGGTAGCTATTTTACTGATTATTATTTATTTATTTCTGTATCTGCCCGTGACATCAAAGCGGGCCCTATCAGAATTTTAAATATCGCAGCATCATGCTGAGATATGAGCCTTTTGGGCTCGTACAGGGCTCTGTTTTTTTTTTTTTTTTTTTTTTATTCTCCTATGAGTTTTTTTTGACTTTAGTCTAGGTCTGGATGACAGAGACAAAGTCTACGATGGAGTGAGCTTACCCAGAAGAAGCCTGTTCACTCTCACTTTGAATAGATTAGGGTTGTATGCGTTCGGAAACACAGACGCAGGCAGAGAGTTCCACTCTTTTGCTGCGCGCATTATAAAAGACGTTTGAAAACGCTTAGTGCGAGTTGGTGGAATATCAACTAGGTAGGGGTGGTGACTTGCAGTGCGTCTAGATGTCCGATGGTAGAAGGGGGCCGGTGGAATGAGGTCGTGGAGTTCATGGGCACCGAAGTACAATCTGTAGAAGACCGACAAGCCGGCAACCTTGCGGCGATGAGCCAAGCTGTGAAGCTTGGCATCCACCAGTCTTATTAATTACTAGCTTTTGCCCGCGGCTTCGCCCGCGTGGATATCGGTTATCGCGTAAAAAAGTAGCCTATGTCCTTCTCCATATCCCAGGCTATATTTCTGCTAAATTTCATGACGATCGTTTCAGCGGTTTAGGCGTGAAAACTAGTGATGCAACGAATACTAATTTTACGAATACGAATATCAAACCTACTATTCGGCGAATACGAATACTGCTCGCGCAAGCTTTAAAACTAAGTTTTTAGTATAACATTTCCGACCGCAGCTTTGAGCTATATTTCCTTCCCTCCCGATTCCCATACAACAGAACGAGAGGGACGCTCATCGCACGCACCGAATCAGAGGCGTTTTTGCTTCAGCGTAAGCCAATCGCTGCACACATCAACTGTGATTTGAGAGAAAACTCTCTCGTTTGAATTGCTGTTCTAACTCAACGTTCACGCAATGCGCATCGTCGCATAAATTAATCCGCTAATATATCAAAAACTCTAAACTCTCTATATAAAAGTGTTGGCCGACACAAGTGTGACATTTAAATATCCAAGCAAAAGTGCATCACAAGGAAAGTAAGAAAATACCAGTCAACGTGCTTCGTCCAGAAGATTCCCAAGTAAGTCCATCCACTCCTATTTTAACCTCAAATACCTCATATTCCATCTTTGCTCAATTCTGTGTGTCGTCCAATATTCCACCCCGCATAAAATTATATTCCCGCATATGGTCCTTCGAAAGCCGCGTCAACTTATACCCAATACGAATACGAATCAAAATCAAAATCAAAATATTTTATTTCACATAAACCTACATGGGCACTTATGAAACGTCAGAAGCTAGGTGCACGGTTCGAGTTAGTCGTTTCCTATGGAGAAGAGCCGGCAAGAAACTCCACGGTTACTCTTTTAAAAATAATTGGCTTTACAATATTATTAAATAACAGTGATAATAGGTATGGGAGGACAGTGTAGGCCTTTCAACAATTACCAGGTACTTAACAAAATAGAAAACCGCCAACAAATCTACACTCTACTAGGCCTACAACGTTCTCACATTCACAAAATATAAAATAATCTAAGTATATAAAATATTAAAATATAGAATCTCTCGCCATGGTAATAAAAGACTAATTTATTTGATGAGTTTCTATTCTTCTAATAATTAAAATTTACAATAGCCAAATTTTTATTTAATAAACATATTTTTTTTTGATTTTCTGGCTTTAGGCGATTTCTTTTTTCAGTCTCAGATGTTCCCAGCCGTTGGAAAAAGTCTTACCGAGGCGACTGTACATGGCTTCAGTGAAAAATATTTTTGGGCGAGTTTTTCTGACTTCGAAAATGGACATCTTCTCGCCGAAAGGCCAGGGCCTCAAGTCTGCTATTACAATAGTGTCAGAATGGTCTCTTCATTGTGAGTTTTTGACAGATTTGCCATACAAACACTGTCAAATACTCACAATGGCGAGACCATTCTGACACTATTGTAATAGCAGACTTGAGGCCCAGTGGATCAGCAGTCGGCGTCGTCGTTGCGGTTAAGTCCCTTGCACACGTCGTATTTTTACGTGCCGGCGACGCACGTTTTCCAAGTCTGCTAGTAATTAGATTTGCGTAGGTACAAACATATTAATTATTAAATATTTGTATTAGTATTCGCCGAATACGAATATCAACGTAACATACAGACAGACAGACAGAGTTACTTTCACATTTATAATATTAATATGGATTATTTGCGCTTTTATAATTTTATGTTTATAAATGATAAATGATTTTATTTCTGTAAGTAGGTTTTTACAAACACTTTTACACGTCAATCATATTTTAAAACTAGATGAGGTCGGCATTTCGTATCTGACTACTCTGAGATGAAATTTAGTTTGAGATCTCCCTATGCGAGTCACAATAAATACTTTTTCTTTCTTTCTTTCTTTCAAATATTGTTAAAAAAAACGTTATTGGTATTTTTAGGGTTCCGTAACCCTTATAGTTTCGCCATGTCTATCTGTCTGTCCGCAGCTTAGTTCAGAGACTCTCCAGTATGTTCTAGAAAGCCGTTATTTGGCATGGGCTTCGATCAATAATAGCACTAGATACAGGATCAGGAACAAAAATAAGTCATTGAAGTGGCCACGTTTACACACACATACACATTTGCATTTGTTACTACAAAATATAGAAAAAAGTTTTACAATATTAACAACTTCAGTTCAATATAAACCTTAACACTCAACTATAAAGTTTTATTACGATTGCAAAATATTTATATTTAAGTCCTTCTATCATCGGAGAAAGGTAAATTTAAAATGTCACTTGAAAATAAAAAGTCATTTTTATAATAAGTACAAAAATATTTATTCTAAAATGAAACTTAAAACCTAAGCAATAAGGTTAAAGACATTTTGTTGACAATTTTGTGCTTACTCTATTTTGGAACTAGACGTAGTTCTTGGTATGACATTGAACACAGTAATCATTGAAAGACGTAGAGTTGCAGAATAATAATATTATTTTTTTAAGCGAATATTCTTTTTTTAACCCATTTGGACCCAAATACAAACTAGTAGTAAAATTTTGATAAAAACTTTATTGACGTAACTATTGGAGGCTAGTAAGACATTTTATAAAGAAAAATTAAAAATAAATAACTTCCTTATGTATTAAAAAACACCGTCCTCAAATGGGGCCAATGGGCTTATGTATGGTATTTTTCAAAGCATACTTTTTCGATGCACAATTTTTTGATGCATTTTTTATATTGCTAACGTGCTTTCATCTGGCATTCGTTGCATCTTAGCTGGCTTGGCAGTTTCTGGGGGAAGTGTCCAACACTATCTAGATTCATATTTGGCACCACTGAAGAAGGTTTATGACGCTTTTCATCGGGTCTTTACTGAAAGAGGAGTGAGGAGTGTAGGCATTGGCCTACACTCCTCAAATAAAATCGGGCGATACTTCGCCGAAACTGGAGCTGGTCTAGTTTCTCTTCAGCGGTCAGGACATGGAAACGCCAAGCACAAGCTACAGCCAAATCCAGCAAGTACATAGTTAAACAGAACCTACTACAATTTTTTGCCTCTTATAGCTATTAGGTATACTGCGATTGACTGGTCAGCTTGATCAACTCCGCCCATGCCTTTGGTGTAGTTCTGGAAGACAAAAGGGATGTCCACGTCTACCTTTCTTCCTTCTGCAGAGCTCCATGTTTTTACCTTACCAAGAGGGTAAACAAAGTCATAGTTTGTAAATGTCATGAAATGTTCACTAGTGGCTTGACAAGTGTTTGTACCATGGGGGTACAAACACTTGTCAAGCCACTGGAGGACATTTCTTCGTCCTATTTTCCTTCACAGTACCAGTCGTACGATAACTAGCTTCACGAAAATCTCGCAGCAATGCTTGACTGGTAAAAAAGTTGACGAAATACACGATATCCTCATGCAAACGAGCGATTACTTTTTCCAACAGGCCCTTTACCACTTTTGATCCTAAAGGCTCATTACTGGGCCCTCCTACTGATTTACTACAGTATACATCGAAGGCATAACAATAACCATCAGCAATTGCAATCATTCAGTTTTTGTTCCCAAATCGTACGGGATTGCCTCTTATGAACTGCTGCCTGGAGGAATGGCCACTATGACGTTACTAACAGCTGGATCATCCACTTCATTCAGAATGTTTTCGATAGCTTCCTCGAGTCCTCGATAGTCACTTGCAACATCAAACGATCGGTTAGTCATATTTACTAGTCGAAACTATGCCCAAGTGATAAATACAAAAAAAAGAGAAAAAATATTGTAAATATAAAAAAAATATGACTTTGGTCCAACACCTATTTGCTCAATGAAGTGAATAAAATCACTTATTTCATCCACTCAATCCAATAAATCACAAAAGTATAATTTGTTTTACAAAGACACACTCTTGGGCCCTACGAATTTGCCTGCAAACTAAGGATAGCTAAAATAAGTAAAAAAATGTGGATACTTAAAGAAGTATCCCCAAATGAGGACAGCGGGCGTAAATGGGTTAAGGAAGCAAATATTTTTGATCAATTTAAAAAAGTTGGTAGTAGGACTAAATTAGTACAATAGTTATTTTAATAAGGGGGATGCGCTGTGGTATCCCGCGAAACTCAAATTTTC